>JARHVA010001737.1:1195000-1840000 GCA_037957365.1 Torreya grandis
GATTGAGGAAATCCTTTCTCAGTGTAGGATTCATCTACTAATGGATTTTCCCATGTATATCCTTCATCTATATGGGATGTGCCTTCCAGGTGTATTTTTCTAACCTGAGACAATAACTGCTTATTTCTTTCAAAGAGATTTTGAATGTCTCTATCCCTTTGTGTCATATGGATGACAGAGTGACTAGGCTTACTCAAGATGTTTTTACAATCCAAAAAATAATAAGAGTCAACCTGAGGATCATGGATCTTCTGGTTATGAGGACATGGAGTAGGAAGTGTAAGAGATGAAGAAACAGGGTTATCAAATCTAATAACAAATTTATCAGGTAAATCCCTTACAGAAGTAGCCATAGATAAAGATCTATGAGGATGTTGGATAAAATTAGTATCAACTACCCATTTGTAAGGAAACTTCAACTCAGACCATGAAATTGCTTCTACAAGAAGGATTTGGTTGTTAGGTGTTGCTCTACTCACCACGCTTTTGCCTTACGCAAGGGTATGTTTAACAGCTAGGTATAAGGTATTGGTCAGGCAATACATAATTTTGTATTGGATAGAAAGAGGACAAGAACCTTCAAGCATATGCAAGCTATATGTTTGCAGAAACAATTTAAAAATCTTATTAAAATTGGCTTCTTGGTGTATAACAACATGATAGTTTGGATAAACAGTAGTGTAAATGGGACCTGCATGTACACCAATTTGTATGGCAGACTATAAACAGGTAGAGAATGACATATGTCTATTATCTAAGAGACAAGAGAGAATACTAACATTAAGACCATGATGAAACAAAGGATGAATGCCAATAGAGATAGCACCTATATGAAGAAATTTATACTTCCACTGAGCACGAAGCTGAACTATAGTTTTATCATTAAATATTTGTAGATAATATTTATCCTGATCAGTAGTCTTAACTTGTAACACTTTCTCATAGATTTTAATATTAGTTTTTGTAACTAGATGGAAAGGAGACAATTTTTCATAGACATCAGTTGGCTTAAGACTAGGCAGAGTCCATCCTAGACTGGGATTAGATTCTTTTATTTCTACTGTAGCATCATTGATAGAGTGCTGAGAAATTTTAGATAGAGTACAGACTTCAGAGGTACCTGAATTAGCTTTTGAAAGTTGATCAAGAGCTTCCATCATTCTTCTTAACTTTGGTACTTAATCAGAGCCACAAACATGCCTTTCCACGGCTTCAATGGGACCTCACCACATCCCTATTTTCAGAAGAGAGACTGAACGCGATACCAGATCAACAAGCCAGAGAGATATTCAGATAGCAAAGAATTTACATAATATTTAAAACTTATCAAGCACTTGGCTCTGAGATACTTGCATTTAGAAAGTCCTAAATGCAACCATTTGAGTCTACTTTAGTAGCCACCATATTGCCTTTATCTACAAAAAGTGATAACTTGTTTAGACATAGATTGTTTAAAGCTATGAAAATATAGACCTTTAGACATGTACTAGTAAGAAGTGTAACCATATTTGTAACTTCCTTGTTTAACAAAACCTAACAATCATGGCTCTATGTGCTGACCACCACCTCCTTTTTTTATTTCTACCAACTATCCCTTCCAACTATGAATTACCACCTCTTATAATATTAATATTATTTCATTTTCAATGTAATAATGCACTTCCATTAAAAACATTAATCATGCTCAGGTTATCTTATTGAATATATGTATGTATGTATGTATGTATGTATATATATATATATATATATATATATATATATATATATATATACAGATATATATATTTATACACACACATATATATATATAGATATATATATACACACATATATATGTATATACATATATATAGATATATCTATATATATGTATATATACATGTATATATATACATAAATATATATACATATATATATATATGTATATATATACAGACATATGTGTATATATCTATACATATATATATATATGTATATATATAAATATATATATAGATATTTGTATATATATGTGTGTATATATATATGTATATATACATATATATATACATACAAATATATATATACATATATACACATATATATATATATCTATATATATCTATATATATATGTATATATATGGTATATATGTATATACATATACATATATATATCTATATATATATATATATACATACATACATATACATATATGTATGTATATATATGTATATATGTATAGATATATATATGTATATATATATATACACATATATATATATGTATATACATATATATATATACATATATATATACATATCTATATATATGTATATGTATATGTATACAGACATATATATATATGTATATATACATATATATGTATATGTATATGTATAGATATATATATGTATATATGTATGTATATACATATACATATACATATACATATACATATATATGTATATATACATATATATATGTAGATATATATATATGTATATATATACAAATATATATATATACATATATATATATATATATATCTATATATATATGGTATATATACATATACATACATATATCTGTATATATATACATATACATACATATATACACATATATACATATATATACATATATAGATATATATATATATATACATATACATATATATAGATACATACATATACATATACATATATACATATATGTATGTATATATATGTATATGTATGTATATATGTATATATATATGTATATATATATACATATATATATCTGTATATATATACATATATATCTATATATGTGTGTATACATTTATATATATATATATATACATACATATATACAGATATATCTATATATATGTATATATACGTAAATATATATACATACATATATATGTATATATATATATATATCTATACATATATATCTATATATGTATATATATACATATATATGTGTATATATCTATACATATATATATATATATATATATATATATATATATATATGTATATATGTGTATATATATATGTATACATATACATATACAGATATATATATATACAAATATATATATATATATACAAATAAATATATATATACATACATATATATATATATATCTGTATATATATGGTATATATGTATATACATATACATATATACATACATATATAGATATATACATATACATATATGTATGTATATATGTATAGATATATATATGTATATATATATATATATATATATATATATATATACATATATATGTATATATATATACACACATATATATATATACATATACATATATATATATATATATCTATAAATAAATAAGTATATGTATATGTATACATACATCTATATATATGTATACATATACATATATATATATGTATACATATATACACATATATATATATATATGTATACATATATACACATATATGTATATATGTATATATATGTGTATATATATATATCTGTATATATATACATATTATATATGTATATATGTATATATATACATATATATATCTATATATATATATTATACATATATATATCTATCTATATATATCTGTATATATATATATATATCTGTATATATATGTATCTATATATATATGTATATGTATATATATACATATATATAGATATATATATATACGTATATATATGTATATACATATGTATATGTATATACATATGTATATGTATATACATATATATACACATATATATGTATATATGTGTATATATGTGTGTGTATATGTATATATAGATATATATATACATATATATATATCTGTATATATGTATATATGTGTGTATATGTATATTTGTATATATATATCTATATATATGTATATATATACATATATGTATATACATATGTATATATATATATACATATATATATATATAAATATATATATATACAGATATAGATATACATATACATATATATATATATATACATATATATATACATATGTATATATATATACATATCTATATATATACATATACATACACACACATATATATACACATACATATATATATAGTTATATATATATATATATATATATATGTATAGATATATGTATATATATACATATATATACAGATATATATATATATATACATATATGTGTATATATATATATATGTATATATGTATATGTATATATGTATATGTATATATCTATATATATATATCTATATATATATATATATATATATATATATATATATAATACCACCTAATAATATTTGATCTGTAAATACTAGTAGGAACTTCACTACTTTTTAAAAACGTTAACAAATATATTTTAAGTTCTCAATTCCAAAATTTAAACTGAATTAGAAGCAAAAATTTCTCAACTTTTAAGATGTTGGAATGATTACAAACTGATTCAAATCAAGTTTTGAAATTGAAATAAAGGTGAATTGAAAGTTCACATCATTTATCCTTTAAAACTGTCAGATTTTTCCAAATTCCCAATTTACTCAATTTCTCGTAAATGATCAAATGATTAACTTTTGCATTCTAATTAAAATATAAAATTATAATCTACAAATTAACTGAAACTAAAATGCAAAAATGAATTCAAATATCAATAACACAAAAATTGTTTATGGGGTTTGGAATTCGTACGTCCCCGAGTTCCTTAAAACCAATCCATTAATGTTGCTCAAATTGCAAGCACAAAATATACTTATAATCAACAAAATAGATCTACTCTCTACAAAAATAGTGTTTCAGACCTTTGAAAGACCTTGGCTGACTCAGCATATCCTTCACCTTCCTGAATCACACGTAGAGGCTTCTCCAACTCAAAATTGGCAACTTCCATAACTCAAAATGACATCACCAAAACTCTAAAATGGGAAAATTAATATACATCATAGATCATATTATAATTCTAAATAAGTTTGTAGTTTACTCCGAGCTTTAGTTCAGCCTTTAAGGGCTCCAAAATGACCAAATATTGTAAACTAGGCTATATTCTCCAATACACAGTCGGAAGAAGCTTACCTTTAAATAAAAGTTCATAGATTTTATATTGTTTCCCAGCCCATAGCTTTGTTGGTCAAGACTTATCCATTTTTATGGGAGGTATGTGGTTCAAGTCTTCAGCCTCCCTTTTTGGGTGCTTGGGCTATCTTTTTAGTCCCACATTGGCAATTTCAAACGGCTTTGAAATCTTTTTAAAGAATGGCGGCCTCTTAAACATTGTCGACGCCCCTTTTGGTGGGCTGAGGTGCTAAACATAGTATGTGTTTTTTGTTTGGTTACCAAATTAGCCTTTGTTATTTGGCATGTTTATTCTCACGTTCTACGAGCTAGATAGATGTGGCATCCATGTTCAGTCAGCATGACCCATTCTCGAGTTCTATGACTTGGCATGTGACTTGGTAGATGTCTCCAATCTCAAGGCATGTGGAAGGATTGACTCAACCTTAAATCTCAAGCTTGACTGAGTAATATGAGTTGGTTGGACCTTCATGGTAAGTGTTGGTTCTCCCATGTGGCATAATGGGGCGTGGTAGAAGTAAATTGCAAAGAAATATTACAAGCTATTGAAAACATATAATTGATTTGTCCCACATGCATCTGGTGGGTTAAAAATATAGGTTTAAATAAAACTCAAATGCAATGGAATGTGAGATGGAGGCCAAGGCACCCCTCCTTAATCAAGTGTGTCGACCCTCGCTGAGGGCCCCCAACGAGCCAATAGCGGGGCCCACGGTTCTCCATATGACCGCCTGTCAAAGAACAGAGGCTAAAACCAAACCAAACACCAACAATTTTTTTTCATGACCATTAAAAAATGTACTACCACATGTCAATGGGTGATTGGTCTATTTTTTGCATACAAATTGTGACACCTCCTTATTTTCCCTGTCACAAAATAACTTTAACAGCCTATAACTTGGGCATTTGGACTCCATTTTGTGATCTAAAAGAAGTGGTAAAAATATCTAAACAAGCTATACAATATGAAATATGTTTCATCATGAATTGGGACCTTTTTCCAAACTAAACTTTGGATCACACCTCCCTACAAAAGAGGCTTTTGGTCTCCAAAAGTTTATTATCTCCTGAAAACTGGTAACTTGTCTACTACATCACATCAAATAAAACCCAATCATAACAAGAGATAAACATTGTAAAAATAAATGATTTATAACTCAACTGATATGGCATGAGTAAATAAATTTGAAACTGCCAATAAACTAATCACAACATACCAAAACTGTCTATCCATGTCACATCCTGTAAAGTGGTGAACTATCAAATAACTGAAACAATTCCCAATGTAACTACAAAACAAGTTTGTTAATTACAGAAACATACAATAAATGTTGTAGACATGTTGAAATACAATTCCCTGGTATGGGACTTACAATTCTAAGTAAATTCAAACATCACAAAGTGTATATTGCCTAACATCCAAACATGCCCATAGGGTCTTACAATGCATCGATGCATCCATGTGCCAACAATAGATACATTCTTAAAATAGTAGTCAAATAACTAAAACAAGTATTGTAAGGGAATTAACTCAACCTATAACATGCATTCTGCTATTATCTCCAACTGATCAAATGAGTTTAAGTCCTATAGACAACTCATTCAACATAAATAGGAGATTCTAAAAACATAGAGCTATTCAACATAAGGTGAGAATTAAAATACTTCAAATGATAAACCTATCTTGAAGTGTTCTCACAAGCTCTATTAATGCATCATCAAAGTTTGTTCTTTCCCTTAATAGAATTCTTAACAATGCTTTGACAAACAAGTGCATTATTAATCTTCTTAATCAAATTTTCTGCCTAGTTGACTTGATTTCCTTAGTGTATTCCTTAACATCATTATGGATTGATTTAACTTCATTGACCTGATTAAAAAGTTGATAAATCATCTTAGTTTTACCATATTTATAATGATAATATGATTTAAGTTTAAAAAAATGATCAATCCGATGTCCACTCATATGGAAATGAGTGCATAAAACCTTCTTAGGTGAGGTCTCCCTTTTACTTATTCTCATTTTGTGATGACAAGAATGGTCTTTAACACCTGCAATCTGCTTGATCAAAGCATGTCTCTTCTAACAAAATGCAACATTGTGGTTATGCATCCCACAAAAAGTGCAAGGAAATGATTGCATTATCTTTTGAATGTTAAATCCAAATTTCTTAAACATAAAAAGTGGATCAAAAGATTTAGTGATAACTCTAGTGTAAGAACTAAGAGGTGGAATCTCAATACCTCATTTTCCTATTCTCTTACACTATACATGCTCTACTAGTGGCTTTGAACCTTTGCTATTAGAAGATTGCCTTCCTTTAGCCATGAAGGAAGTTTCTCTAATATCCACCTGCTCACTAGTGTAACCTAAACCTGCATGAAGAGATCTATACTCTACTTGTATTGGGTTAGTAATTCCTTGGCCATCTCGACCAAGACCTCTTACATTAAAGTCAATTTTATTCAATAATTTGGATCATATACCCTTAGTATGTTGTTAAAAACTACCAAAAGCATCATTATTTGAATCCAAATCTGAATGGAAAGAAGAAGATGAATTACTTGGTGAATAACTTATAGTGCACTCAGTCATAGTCTCTGTATCTGAAGTAGAAGGTATTGCCTTCTTTGGTTCACCACACTGCAATTTGATCAAGAGCTCATCCTTAGATTCAAGATCAAATTTCAAACTTGCAACTTGTTCTTCAAGATCCAAGATCTTACATCTCAGGAATGCATTCTCATCCTAAATTTAGGTATTAATGGCTTCAAGCTCTTCCATCTTAGCTTTATGTGACAACTTGCCCATGGTTTCCTACAAACACACTGATTCCAAAAATGCACACTACAATCTAATCAAGTATGCAAACTATTAAAAACCAATAAACTGAAAGCAACTATCAAATCACACAATCAGAAGCTATCCCTACTTTCTAACTGCTCTGATACCAAAATTTGATCCATTAACACTAGTAGGAACTTCACTAATTTTTTAAAACATTTACAAAGATCTTTTGAGTTCTCAATTGCAAAATTTAAACTGAATTGGAAGTGCAAATTTCTCAACTTTTAAGATGTTGAAATGATTAAAAATTGATTAAAATCTAATTCAAATCAAGTTTCAAAACTAAAATAAAGGTGAATTGAAAGTTCACATCATTTATCCTTTGAAACTTTTAGATTTTTCCAAATTCCCAATTTACTCAATTTCTCGTAAATCATAAAATGATTAAATTTTGCATTTTGATTAAAATATGAAATTATAATCTACAAATTAATTGAAACTGAAATTCAAAAATGAGTTTAAAGATCAATAACACAAAAATTATTTATGGGGTTTAGAATTCCTACATCCCTGGGTTCCTTAGAACCAATCCATTAATGTTGCTCAAATTTCAAGAAAAAAATATACTTAAAATAAATAAAATATATCTACTCTCTACAAAAATAGTGTTTCAGACCTTCGAAAGACCTTGGCTAACTCAGCACATCCTTCACCTTCCTAAATCACATGTAAAGGCTTCTCCAAATCAAAATTAGCAACTTCCGTAGCTCAAAATTATGTCACTAAAAATCCAAAATTGGAAAATAAATATATAGCATAGAGCGTATCAGAATTATAAACAAGTTTTTAGTTTACTCTGAGCTCTGGTTTGGCCTCTAAGGGATCCAAAATGACCAAATACTACAAACTGGGCTATATTCTCCAATACACAGTCGGAAGAAGCTTACCTTCAAATAAAAGTTAGTAGCTTTTATATTTTTTCCCAACCCATAGCTTGGTCAGTCAAGACTTATCCATTTTGTATGGGAGGTCCATGGTTCAAGTCTTCAACCTCCCTTTTTGGGTGCTTAGGCTATCTTTTTAGTCCCATATTGGCAATTTCAAATGGCTTTAAAGTCTTTTTAAAGAATGGCGGCATCTTAAACATTGTCGACACCCCTTTTGGTGGGATTGAGGTGCTAAACATAGTATGGGTTTGTTGGTTGGTTACCAACTTAGCCTTTGGTATTTGGCATGTCTATTCTCATGTTCCACAAGTTGGATGGATGTGGCATGCATGTTCGGTCAACGCGACCCATTTTTGAGTTCTATGACTTGGCATGTGACTTGGTAGATGTCTCCAATCTCGAGGCATGTGGAAATATTGACTTAGCCTTCAATCTCAAGCTTGACTTGGTAATATGAGTTGGCTGGACCTTCATGGTAAGTGTTGGTTCTCCCATGTGGCGTAATGGGGCATGGTAGAAGTAAATTGCAAATAAATATTACAAGATATTTAAAACATATAATTGATTTGTCCCACATGCATTCGGTGGGTAAAAAATATAGGTTTAAAAACAAATTCAAATGCAATGGAATGTGAGATGGAGGCCAAGGCACCCCTCCTTAATCAACTGTGTCGACCCTCGCTGAGGGCCCCCAATGAGCCAATAGTGGGGCCCATAGTTCTCCATATGATCACCTTTCAAAGAATGGAGGCTGAAACCAAACCAAACACCAACCAAATTTTTTGCATGACCATTCAAAATCATACTACCACATGTCAACAGGTGATTGGTCCATTTATCACATACAAATTATGACACCTCCTTATTTTCCTTGTTGTAAAATAACCTTAGTAGCCTATAACTTAGGCATTTAGACTCTATTTTACGAATCGAAAGAAACACCAAAAAGCTCTTGAAGAGATCTACGCTGTGAAATAGGTTTCATCATGACTTGGGACCTTTTTCTAAACTAAACTCTAGATTAATTTGACAAGGCAACTCTAATTAAAAAGTATCCTTTATTTCAAGATATCAAATTGCACTATAACACAATCAAATATCCAAAGCATTTAAAAGGTTAAATATACTATTTCATAACTTATACCAAGGGTTATAAGACAAATAACATATATTCACGCTATTTAAATTCCACACACATGCATAGGAGGGAGAACTACATGTGAGTCTGAGGCCCTCTTAGGAGTATTATCTATGTAGGTAGCATTTAGCAATAAATGAGGTTGTTAGGGATAGCTTGAATCGCATTACTAACCCCCTTTTCCTAGTTACAAGAGGTAAAATGAAAAATAACTAGGATTGATTATTATCTATATCTGGCACATAGGAATACACACCCAGTGATGTAAAATAGGTAAACAGGTTACATCAAAATATTTATACAAATTTGGAACCATTAAAGCACATATATTTGACTGGACACTTGCATTAGGATTGGACACAAGCATTAATGTTATTGTCCCCAGTCGATGCAATTGTTTAGATGACAAAAATAGTTAGAATACAAAGTGAGAAAAGATAATATCTTTAGGGTATCCCTGTGATGACTCTTTATCACTACCATAATCTAGAATAGAATAACAAAAAAGTTATGCTCTATTTTATCCCTTAGTAGCTTAGTAGTTGTATTTATTTTGCATGCCTAAATGAGATATATTTTCAAAATACTATATTACATTTTTAAAATTTGAATAGTACTTGATCACATTCAAACAATTTTTATTGATTGTATGTTTCTCTTATGAATCCAAAATCATTAAAACATTTGGTGAACCCGTCCTCTATTTTTGAACCAAAAACCTAGTTTGCATATTAGGGTTTTTTCCTTATTCAAAAGTTCATTTAAAATTTATGTAGGTTTTTTTAGATATGATTTATCTCTTACTTATATGGGCATAGCTCAGGAATACTTAGTTACATCTTTGCTTTGGCCTTAGTGGTTGTGTACTTCAAAGTTGTCTTGAACATTCCAAATGCATCACTATCAAAAAGCCATGCATGGAATATTCATTATGATCATTACTTTAATACACCTAATGATAAATGTATTTCATATGAGGACTTAGAATTAAAAAAAAAATAGGATAAAACCTCTTTTGCTTACAACTATGATAATGAGAAAATCAATGATGCAAACACAAGATACTTGAACAAAGTTTTGATCATGGTGTTTCTACTATTGGTTATGAATGTGAAGAAATGACTCTTGGTTATGAAACCTCTCATATTACCTTATTTTATTATATTGAAGATCCAATCAATATGCAAAATGATACCATTCCTAATTTTGAAAACCAAAATATGGTATTCATACCCTCTTTACTTATTTCAAAAAATGAGTCTGATTATCCCATTTCTAGTAGTGAAAATGTGAAATAAGTTGAATGTTTCTCTATTTCTCATAATTAAAATCTTGATGAAATCAAAGGTGTGTTTCCCTTCACAATTTTTTTTTAAAAAAAAATTCCATTCCTTATTTTCAAGATTTAAATGAAAATAGTAAACTTTCTTCTTCCCCTCTAATTTTTGATGAGAAAAATTCATGTCCCATATCTCCCATTATTTTTATTGAATAAAAAATTGTGACTGCATCTAAAAATCATAGGAAACAACTACAAAACATACATTGCTTAAGGACACAATAAAAGTCCCAAGAATATTTAAGATATCTTTTTAAAATATAAAACCATATAAATCTAAGTAACAATAAAACATATTTCATAAAGTTTTCCTAATGAAATAATTTCCTAAGACAAATAACAAGGATGCAAATGATAATTATGTCAATGTTCATTTCTCACATAATAATGATATACCTAAAGTATAAAGTGATATTTCATTATTTCAATCTCTTTCTCTTGGATGGGAAATTAAAACTAAAATTGAAGGTGACATTTTTCCATCCCTTGATGTGGTACATGAAAAATGAAATGTTCCCCCCTTTTCTCTATCGCATCTTCTTCTCAAAAGGAGAGTGTGTTTAAACATGAAATTATTTCTCCTAATCCTATAATATGTCATGAAATTTCAAGAAATATATCACCTTGAAATTATAATAATATTAACCTTTGTTATATTCAATAATATACACCTATATCTTTAGACATGGGTGTTCCTCTACTAAACATTGAAAAATCATGTGCAGGGTCTATTTTTGTAGATGATCAAGAGTTTATCATTCCTATGTTCCATTAGAATGGTATTTTAAAACTCCAATTAAAATCCTCAACTTCTTCTTATGACATGCTATCTATTATGACTACTATTGGATATTTACAACAATAAGTCAATAATCTTAAATTGTGAATTTCTTCCCATGAAAATGTTCTTAAGGAAAATACATTAACAGAGAAACCTATTTCTAGGGATGTGTTTGAGTAACCTTATCCTTTAAAATTCATTATGCCTAAATTATTATCCTTTAATGGTCAAGGGGATCCTATTATTCATTTAAAATAAAATATACATTACTTTAAACATTGGGCCCAAAATGGAATCTTACTCTTAAAAGCTTGCATTGTAACTTAAACTAGGGGGCTCTTGGTTAGTTTGATAGTCTTAAAAATGGTTCATTATATAATTTTAAATAACTTGAAGATGTATTTATATCATATTTTCATCATTATACCTTACCTAAATTATCATTGGAACATTTTCAAATATTGACACAAATAAAAAATGAGCATATAGTGTTTGACATTTTCAAACATTCAATAAGAATTAAATAGTGTAAATCCATTAAACATATAATTTGATATAATGTTTATAAAAATAAGCACGTCAATCATATGTTGGGGGCATATCTCCATGGGTGTACTCCTCATCTCTATCAACATTCATAAATCGATCACTTCTCAATGTATATACATCGAGATATAACTAAGGCCCACATGCACGTGATAACATGTATACTCTCTCCTAAAAATAACCTAACCATCACACCGTATCCTTCTACTCCCATTTCAAACTATCATAATAGTAAATTAGATTCTACATAATCTCAGTGGAACTCTAATGTGGGATGTAATACTTATCTAGCTCAACACGTAGCTCCTCACACTCAGTGGCCATAGTATGGTATGTTTTAATAACTCTCACAATAGGATAAAATAATGATGTATGGGCACTTTAAATTTTAATGATTCTCTAAATAAATCCATCTTTAGCTACATCCATTATTAGGATGTGAGTGAGGGTCTATATTGCATGATCCACCATCATCATCCACTCCTAGTTACCTACAAACATTTGAGATATGACACCAGTTAGTGATGTATATGAAACCAAATACTTTATCTCTATTATAACCAAATCAAAATCAAAATTTTAAAAATATGATAATCACATGTGTCCCTAATGGCCACCTCATCCATTGGTGTTAGTCCAATAGTAACATCATTACTTACCTCACCACTTATCTCTCCTTTTGTATCACCCTATGCCACAAAAATGGCACTTAGGGGGAAATTATAATAATAAAAAATAGAAAACACTAAGCTTCAATGCACCACTACACATAGCCATCATTACATCCTGCACCATCTCCCATAACCAAGGAATCCATGGGGTCTCACTCGTCAATTAGATATGGGACTAGATCTATAACCATTGGTGCCAACTATCATGTGGCCTATGACCACTTTGTGTCATTTGATGCCATGGATACAGTGATAAGGTCATTATCTACTCTATCCCAAACTATTGTAAAACTTGGTCATTTAAAACAAAACTCATAAACACTGGGAAATTGATCGACCAACCACATACTTATATGAACCCTTTATAACTCATGTCTATCCTCAGGACATCCAACAAAAGTCCTATAAAGATGCCATACAATCTAATCTAGATCCAACCTATCTAAAGTAATCTAGTACTCCATCACGATATGAAGTCTACCACATAGAAATACCCATTGTTCTACAAACATCTATGGATGAGCCCATCTAGAGAGGGGACCAATGATTAGTTGTACCACTATAATATTCTCATAAGCCCAAAAATGTAATAAATTCATAGCTCCAATAGCTCCACCATGACTCTCCAATGCAAACCTATAAATATCCCTATATAAATGGTCCAATACAATGTAGCCCCTTGAATACCTCATCTGATCAATCTAAATATGAAGCACTACCTAGTACAATTGATATGAAATACCAACAATGCCACCCTCCACAACCACAAATTATGTTAGTAAAACACAAATAAACTTTTACAATCATGGAACATCACCTCTGATAATACTATCAAAATGAATCATACTACTTGAATCCACTTTAGGATCCCTCTAAATAGTGAAATATATATGGTAACATTTAATATATCCTCATATACAATCTCCAACAACATGGACTCTCTCACCTCTAATAAAAAGTAAAAAAGTTGATGCGCATCCTCTAAAGTGACTATCATCTCACCTGTGGGAAGATAAAATGTACATGTATCTAGGTCCCACCTCTCAACTAGGTATATGGGGAAGTGGATATCATACAATATATATCCTAACTATTCCATGTGACCTAACCCTACCTAACCAATAACATCCTAGTTAGCTGCATCTAGACCCAACTCTACTAAGGTAGAATAATATCACATACGCCAAAATTCTCAAATATGTATATCCTTCTATAATCAATAAAAGACAATAAAAACTCATTAGTAATTAATTTTTAATGTAAAAATATATAAATAATAATTAATTAATTGTACCAAAAAAATACATTGGCATTGGATGCTAGCATCCATGCAAGATAGAAGCATCAAACACTAACTTCTATAATGGATGAAAATCTCAAATGTTAGCATTTGACACTAGACACTTACATCAAGTTACCAACACAAGTATCTATGATGTTGATGTTGTCATCTGCCATCCTAAGAAAAAGCCCAAAAATGACATATAAAATGTAAAATTTTCCAAAATTCAAAATTACCAATAGATGTAATAAAATCAACTTATCGGCTCAGAAAAATACTAGTTGTTTAAGACACTTCAGAGCACATGAAATCACATCAGGTGAGGGGCTACTTTGCATGGAATGTTCTTATCAAAAAATTAAAGATTAAAATCTAACAAAATTTCAAAATTATATTACAATGCATCTAATATATCACTTTTTCACAAACTTCAAGCATGCATATCTTGAGCCTTGATTATCCAAATTTGAAAGTGTAAGATACATTGGGATCTAGACAATGAACTCTTCCATATTATACCAAATTTTCCATTTTTTAATCTTTGTGAAAATTTTCTAAAACTTTTAGTATAGAGATATCTACTAGATTCTAAATACTACCAAAAATAATGTTATAAAATCTTGTCCACACTACTTTTATAATAGTATCAATTAAATTATATCTAACACATTATTAGTGTTCCTTTCATGAGGAGATGAATAAAATTCACTACATATCCTCTTCCCAAAATGGGGGTCATCTCATTAAGGGCATGTTTTACATAACTAACTATAGTTTATGCTTTCTCCAGAGTTAGTTTGGGCATGCTTTGGAAGCATGTTCTCCACACTTACTCAACATCTCCAGATTACAGTGGGGGTTCATTTTGGAAACATGTCCTCCACATTGGTACTTATTTTAGTTTTAAAATGTATCCATACATAGTGGGGGCATGCCTTATAATCATGTTCTCCACACTTACATAGTTTACAAATTAGAAAAAATACACAGTACATGATTTAGATTCTTAATTATTTCAAGACTCTATACATTAGTACCATTTGCTATACACAATTTTAGCACGAGACATATCCAAGGTGCATATGCTATGAAACATGTGCCTAATATTGCAAAATATAAATTATTTTAGATTTCAAAACTCTTGTATAGACTATTCCCACAAGCACAAACTTTTATGTATTGATACCCTCATGTATTGATACCCTAATCAAACTTTTATGGACTATATTGAGCCTTACTCATCTATAGCAGTTGGTGACTCTTTTTGATGTGATCAGAGGGATTAAATCATCTAGTCTCATTAATTTTTTTGGGTAAACTTTATTACATCACTCATCTTATACTGAGTTATATATATATACACATCTTTTTTACTCAAATTGTGTTGGTCAAGAAATGATACTCTTGATGGTTAAAGCACCATTCTTCATATTCTAGGTTTTAGGCATGATCACCTCCCAACTCTCTCTGCTTCAGGTACAAAACCACTAGGGTGAAACACACTTGACCACTTATATGCTTACTCATCTTCCTAGCTAGAAGATGGATGAGGTTGAAAACCCCCTGTTTACTTCTCTAATTTCTAACACTCCATAACCATTGCATGACATATACACAAGTGTATTTTATCCATGCTATTTTTTATGCTACTTTTTATTATTGCTTGGATATAGATTATTTACACCAATTTAATTTATGGAATATTATTAATTTTAGGTAATGTTCGAATGAAATATTAAATAAAAACTCAAGCAAAGACAAGGTGTGTTGTTCACACCATGGTATGTATTTTATTTTCCTTTAAAGTAGTAATTCTAGTTTTCCTTACATTACTATATTAAAGTGGGGTAAATGTAGACATTCATTTTGGTACAAGTATACATATTTTTAGTCTCATTGTATGTATATAATTTTTTGTAGACACTAGAAAATTGTACACTATGGTTCCAGATGTTGTACTAGCCCTTAGACCACCCCTTAACCCCCTTGAATCATTTACCCCACCAATCATTAGTATAAATGGCTAAGTTTAGATAATTTTGACTATGACCCTAACCACTGATGATAAACCTTTAACCACTGATGGTTAACCTCAATCGCTGAAGGTTTTCCCTTAGCCACCTTAGGATTTAACTTCAATTCAAACTCCAACTTGTTTTTTTATTAATAGATGTTTGATCTATCATTTGCATAATCAATGCATGTTAGGCTAAAATTAGATAGCTTGTTAGACATCTTGTTATATTTATTGTTTCACCACTCCCTTCCCTCTATATTAAGAGAGGAAGAAGAGGTGAAAGAGGATTATAACTTATTGGTGCAAGAGATCAAAGCTTATTATGTAGGTATTCTTCTTACTTCCATCAAACCAGTGACCAGGATAGAGATCAAAAGTACTATTGTAACTCATTAGTCAAAAACCAAGGTACTATCACTCTGCCAACATCATTCCAAAATCTATAATACCTTTAAGCCAACTTCTACATTCCTCAAACCAGCAACATGTAAAAGCTAAGTATCTATATTATTTTCATCAAAAAGTTTAGTAATTAGCTCTATTTGTTTCATTTTTCTTTATATCCCTTCCATCTCACTTTTATGTTAGATTTTTCCCTATATCTCCAAACACTTCATCACCATACCCTTCTTCCACCCATAGCATATTCCAATCACCCAAACACCTAATCTTGAAACCAAATACCTCTTAGTGTTACCCTCTATCTCACATCCAACCTACAACCCATAACTTACCCTTTCAGAACCTCTTGGTAATCTCCTTCAACAATCTTATTTCCCTAATCCAAGTCTAATATTAACCATCGATGGTCACCTAACCACTGAAAATTGACCCCTAAACCATCAATAGTCATAAACCACTAACGATCACCTAATTGTCAATGTTCTTACCTTAATCATCGATGGTCATTATGTGTCACCCATAAAAAAAGCTAATTTGACCCATCTACCTATACCCAAATCCTATTTTTTGAGTCTCTATTTCATCACATAACTTTAACCTATTTTATGAACTAGGTTTGATTTATTTAGCATGAATATTTTATCATTTATAACTATTTTAGTCAACATCACTTATTTTTTTGTAAACATTTCTTGTATTTGATTCTAGTACCTTTCTGTTATTTCATGCAAGCATCTACTTTTAGCATATCAAAACTTAATTGTTAAAAGTGTGGATTGATAACCTCCAAGTAAGCTTATTCTTATTAGATCTATCTCACACTAGGAAATCTACCCTACTACCCAACTAATCAACCATTTTCTCAGTGATTTCTTATCTACAGGTCATTCTCCCCATATAAAGAGGAGTATTAACAATCATCTACACTCACGTGTGCAAACAAAATCTAGGATATACTAATCTCACCCTTATTTTCAGTTGTATACCTTTCTTTTTAAACAAAATAAAGCAAAATTTGAGTAAAACATTCTAGCACGCTTGGTGGGACCCTTGAGCTTCTTCTTGGGTTCATAGTTATAGGACATTTTATTGCATTAGAGAAGAGTCATTCATCACTTTATTTACTAAAAATTAAATATTCTTTATTTCCTTTCATCCTTTCCAAAATGCAAGTTCTAGTTTCTTTTGTTTTCTTAGAAAAAAAATTAACATTATCTTCTTTTGCTTTCACTTATGAGAATCAAAAGTATTCATCCTAGGCTTAGGATTTGCATTATCATCATCATATCTAGGTGCATCTTAGTTGTTTTGTATTCATTTGAAAAGACACTAAAATTTTCTTTTGGATTAAAATTAAATTTGCATCCATTGTCTACTTGTATCGATTAGCTCACATAGCTTAATTTGATCAAGTAAATTAATCATGATCTCACTTCTCCCCACACACACAAGACCAAGCCACACATTCAATTAAATATCAAAATATTAAAATAAGGCCTGATTGGGATTTCATCACCTAATAATCACCTTTCCTCAGCTATCCTACTTGGATTTCACCACCAAGGGGAGAAACAACTCAGTACATTGGCTGAGTATAATCTCTAGCAACTCGATATTATTTGGCTAAACACTTGACACCCTTATCACTATGGTGTGTGAAGTAAGGGAACAAGCCCCAATACCAAGCCATGTACCAAGTTATAGTATAGATCTTGAGATCCTTTAACTACCTGAAACCATCCTTATAAATATTCTTCTAGTACCCATTTTACAAATCCAAAGTTAATCCTTCATAACTTATTTAAAATTGAGGCATAAGCCTAAAGAAAGATAATAAAATATCTTAGGATTTTAATGCATATTAGTGTATGCATTGTTTTCTTTGAGGTTTTTTTAATTTTGATTGCTTCTATTTTGAGTTGTGGATAAATTGTATCTTCCTTTTTCCCTTCCTTACATGGTTCTCACTAGACAACAACTAAGAAACCAAGCAAATCAAGATACACCTCCCAACCACCTATCTTCCTCTTCATGTTCATCCATGGAGTACATCTCAGATGTAGAGAGCTTTCCCCATCCTTTTGGAAGTCACAGTATCCCTCAGACTATTACCCAAGGTGATACAAATTTCCCCACCTTTATGGATAACAAACCCATAGCCCTCTAACATTACCTTACACCATATCCCACCATACCCCTACTTCAGCTCCACCTATTAACCCACCCTATGGTATGCCATCCCACCTTATGGGAAGCACCTCTATTTCCACCATTTCCACCCAAACTTTAGTCACCCAATCATATTCTAACAATAATCCCACTAATAACACCATCCAAAACTAACCCATACAACCAACCAATACCCATATGACTTATACCCCAACCAATAACCCTTATAATATAGGAGTAACCCAACCTTTACACATTGATATTCCACTTACCATGGGGGTACCCTCTACTAGTGTCACCACCCTTCCCTTTATTTCCAATCCACCTACTTCTACTCCATTTCAAAGCTTGTTGGTTCTCATACCTTCTACCCTTCTACCTATTAGTACCATGGTTACCACCCATCCTCAACCTATCAACCCAACCCATGTTAATACCTCAACAAGTTCCCATTTCACCCAACCTAAGCTATATTCCTAACCCAAAAGGGTATATAGCTCCATCTTCTACCCAACCTATTATATCCACTTACTCATACATAGAATCCTCCTAACCACATATGTCCACATATCAATATGTGGCAAGCTCCTAACCTTCCACTAACTATCCTTATGTTACATCTACCTAAATCCAATAGAATATGCCCTAAAACTATGGGAGTGCACAACCACAGATGGATCTTTTTAAGATGTTAATGGACAAGATGACCACTTTGGATTCATCTATCTTTGGTGCCCATAACTTCTTATCATATGATCAAATTAATCCATTTGTACCCATTTGACCTGATCCTCCTCAATGGGAGATTTCAAAATTTTAAAAATTTTAGAGCAAGGAAGACCCTCAACAACATTTGAGATAATTTAGATACTCTTGCTAGTTGATTGCCTATGATGATGCTCTCCTTCTTTGCACCTTTCTCATGTCCCTATCTAGTCCAACATTAGATTGGTATAGTGTTATTACCAAGAACTCCCTCTTTTATTTTTCCCAATTAGCTCAAACCTTCTTAGATCATTTTTCCATAAATATATCTAATAAATTTTTCATCACTGACCTCTACTCCATTCAACAATTTGAGGATGAGTCGATTGTAGATTTTTTGGCCTATTGGAGAGGTTTGATAAACCAACTCTCTTTCTCCTTACCCTAACTTGAGCTGATTGAGATTTTCCCTTGGGCTTGTGACAAAAATTTTCCCTCCACTCTATAGGTTTAGAATTTTAAGACCTTTGATGAAGCTTTCACCATGGCACAAAAATTGGAGATTAGATATATTGATGAGGGGAAGCTAAAATTGAGAAACAAGAACTATAGTTTCAAATCAAACGAAACTTTCTCCTCCAAAATTACCAACCTCATCAATACTAACACCAAATCCAAGGAAACCACAAATGTATTTGTCCTTAAAACCACCCCTCTTTTAGTTGTTAACCAATCCAACTCTTCTAATTCTTCCAACCAGAATACCTAAAACCAAAATGATAACAACCAAAATCAATACACTTCACTATGGGATTCATATAATTTAGTATTGGAAAGGTTGTTTAAGTCAAACATCATATAACTTCCTCTAATTAAACCCCCATAAAAATTTGATTCC
The DNA here is from genome assembly GCA_037957365.1 of Torreya grandis. Classification (NCBI taxonomy): domain Eukaryota; kingdom Viridiplantae; phylum Streptophyta; class Pinopsida; order Cupressales; family Taxaceae; genus Torreya; species Torreya grandis. The sequence continues at coordinate 1,215,728 of JARHVA010001737.1, forward strand.
TCTTGTCTTACCCTTGGTTGGTATAAGGAGAATGAATTGTGTGCCTTCCACCATGTCATTGGACATGATGTTAGCAGATGCAATACTTTTAAAATAATTATCCAAGGGTTAATTGACAAGGGGGAACTCATGATGGATAACCCCAATGTACCCCCAAATGAGTCACTTGACATATTTAGACAACCCTTTCCCAACCATGCCCCTTCCATGAATAATCAAAATAATAGAGCAGAATCCTCTCACAACCATGAGGTCCATACCATTAATGTGGTTCTTAGTGAACTCATTGTTGAGGAAGCCATTTCCCAAACCACCTTTTATTCCCCTCTACTTATTGAGGTAGTGGATTCACCTTCTATTCCTTTGGAAACTAAAATAAAGGAAACAACTATTCCCCTTTCTCCACTTATCAAGGTAGTGGAACTACCAACCTCTTCTTTGGAAGACATACTAAAGGAGGCAGCCATTGCCATCATATCCTTCTCTTCCATCATACAACAATACACTCTTCCTTTGGAAATAATTCCTAAGGAAGAGGTCACTTTATCTACCTCTCCCATAGAAGACTCACCTTCCCAACCTTGGAGCCTTTGATTGAGGAAAAGGACAAGGTGACCACTCCCTTCTCTTCACCCATTGGTTTTTCCTTTGATACAAATATTGAAGGGATCAAACCTGTCTATAAGCCTCTTTATAAACTAGTTAAAAACTTGGAGTACCTATCCCAAACCAACATAGATCATGCCATATTTTGGGACCATCTTAGGCTTCCTTACCTAACTAAGCAAGAGCCCTCAACCATGCCATTGTCAACCCAACCTTACACTATAACTATTGAACCCACCATCATCCCAACCAAACCATCATAAACCTCTACCCCTCAAGCCATATTCAAACCAACCAAACCAACTCCAATTGAAGTAACTCAGGTACATTCTACCATCCTAGCTAAGCCCATAAAAAACCTAGGTGTGCTCCCTACTCATAGCCTTACTCACCCTCCATTAAATTTGGATTTATCACTACCTATTCCACCAAAGAAACCCTAAGTTAAGCCAACCAAAAAAGAGGATCTACCTAAGATCGTAAAAGCTAGAACCTTGCCCCTTATTTCTACCTTGCCTTATATTTTGGGACCACATCCTTTTTCCATCCTAGGACCTCATCCTTCTATTAAGAAAAAATGTCTCCTAAAGATAACCCAAACCCAGCTTCTTCTTCCATCTATACCCCTACCTATTATTTTTGTGCCCTCTACCTCTAAACCCTATACTACCAAACATCTTACTTCTAACCCTTATATTTTAAAACCACCCACTACCAAGCTTGCTATTTCTAAAACTTTTGCCTCCAAACCACCAACCACCAAGAATACTCCACCACCTAAAACTCTCACTACTAAGCTTACTCCTAAAAAGGCTTCCACCCCAAAAGTCAAAACTAAAACTCTAACATCCTTGCCACCTTTTCTTGAGTCTTACTCAACCATTCTATAGAGATTATTACAATCTTATTTCTTGACTTTGCCTCCTATCAAACCATTTGACCCCCATAGTCCTAAGCCATCTTGGTTTGATGACTATTTGACTTTTTCATACCATATAACACTAGGATATGATACAAATAACTATAAATCTCTCCAAGTCCTAATCCATCAGTTATGTGATGATGATGAACTATTATCAGAATATCCACCCATAATCCCATAGCCACTCTAAGAACCATAAGCCACCACCCCAAACTTACTTGCTAACATGATCTCATCTAAGAGTGAGGAGGAACCGAAGTAGTCCTCTTGACAAACTCTTCCCCAAATCCATACCATCCATGTGGTCACATGATCACAAGCCTAACAAAAGGATAAGGTGAAGGCAAAGGTGTCTATTTCATGAACATACCCTTCTTCTACCACCCAATCACTCAACCAAACCCAAACACCTACACCTTCTCCCAAACCCAAGATATCCATCTTAGGTACCTCTCAATCTAACCCTTTTGATTCAATCCAAAGAGTATTTCTAAAGAAACTTCACCAAACACCAATGAAGATGAGTTTATATGAACTAATTAATACCTTGTGCCATTATCGCTAGGTAATGATAGATGATTTACAGTCCATAGAAGTCCAACTAAAATATCTAAAACCTTTAGTATCCTTTATCAGTACCCTCCACCTTTCCACCCTTATTACCTTTAAAGATTAAAAAACACCCTTCATTCATCCCCAAGATCTGAATCCTCCTCTCTTCATTACCACATACATCAACTAAACTTGCATCAAGAGGGTTATGATTTATAGAGGGGCTCGTATCAACATTATCTCCTCCCTTGTATATGACTAACAAAAATTACCAAAAAACATTATGTCAAAAACCACAATAATGCTCAATTCCTTCAATGACACTATGGTAACAACTCTAGGAACTGTCATCTTCCACATTCATTTAGGACCTCGCACGCTTCCTAAGCTCTTCTATGTAGTAGAATGTGAGTTCTAATATAATTTTCTACTTGGGCTCCCTTAGATCCATTCCATGAATTGTGTACCATCTACCCTATAATTCTACATCAAATTTGAACACAAGGTTTAAGTAGTTACCATACAAGTTGACGCAAGCCATTTCACATCATGCAACATGACATACCAACTAAATGATGTTATCCTCCTTCTGTCCATCAAGTCTTCACCAACTAATGATGACTCTACTCTTTTAACAACTTATCTTTGACTATCTTATACATTCCTTCTACCCATATCCCCATGAAGGACCCCTATAATCCACATTCCAACATCTCTCACTTGAGGAGTATCACCTCTTGGCCTTGGATGCCTTCCCTACTCCCCAAGAGTATGTAAACCTTAATAAAAACCCTAACTATGACCCCAATACTAGAAACACCATTTATTTTGGGCCTCTTAATCTCTAAACAAATCTTATCTATGGGGGATTTGATCAACTTCTCATTGCCTCCTTGACCTCTTCTTCTCCTCAACCATTCACCTCTAATTTCTCCTATCTAGATAAACTAGAGTTTGCCAAGACATACATCCTTAGGTGTGCTTAGAATGGATTCATCTAGGACATTATGAGCATGGACAATATAATTTACATCTATGTAAAACTTAAAGCCTCATAAAATATTTGGTCTCAGGTTTGCTCCACCTAAAGAGCCAACAGATTCACCTCCCATCACTATTGTTACTGAGGAAGTTCCATCCTCACCAACCCCTTAACCATCAAAATTTGAGGATCCTGATTAGCCTTGGAACCCTATCTTATCAAAAATATGGGGAGATATAAACCATTCCTCTAACTCATCCTAAGATGGTAGGAGATGACTTTCCTACCATTAATTACGTTTAGTGTCAGGATGATGATTCCATTCTTGACTATCTTGGTGTAAAAGATTTTTTTATCTATAAATACCTCCCTCCTGAGACTTCAACCATGTTGAATGAATCCACCATGGATATCAACTTGGGTAATCTACATAACCCATGTATTGTCAAAATTGGCCAATCACTAAATTCCATAGAGCTTCAAGATTTCCCCTCCTTCCTATAAGACCATAGCATAGCATTTGCTTGGTCTTACATTGACATGCTAGGAATCAACCCTTCCATCACCACCCATAATATATTCACCAACCATGATGCAAAGATAGTTAGGTAAAAAAATCATTGGATGCACCCTCACATAGCCCTTCTTATCAAAGAATAACTTTGATGCCTCCTATCCATAAATTTCATTCAACCCATTGATTATCCCCAATGAGTCTTGAACATCATCCCTATCACCAAAGCTATAGGGGGACTTTTCATTTGTGTCAAATTTAATGACCTTAACCTTACTTGGCTAAAGGATGACTTTCTTTTGCTAAGCATTAACTAGCTTGTTGATTTTACAGCCGACCATGAGATGTTATCTCTTATGGATGGGTTCTTGGGTTAGAATTAGATCTTAATTATCCTTAAAGATCAACACAAAATCACCTTTATCACCCCTTGGGGAAATTTATACTATAAGGTCATGCCTTTTGGTCTAAAGAACACTTGTGTAACCTACCAACATGATATGACCTATATCTTCCATGACCTTATTCATAAATTCATAGAAGACTATGTCAATGACCTTCTTGGGAAATGTAAATATCATAAAGATCATTTGGCCATTCTTAAGGTTATCTTCAAATGCCCCATCCATTACCATGTTCACCTTAACCCCAAGAAATGTATTTTTGGGGTCTTATTAGGAAAGCTCCTTGGATTTATCACCTCCATTCAAGGAATTGAATTGGATCCCACCAAAATCAAAGCAATCCTCGACATGCCTCCTCCCACCCAACTCAAAAAACTCTATAGCTTGTAGGGATAACTCCAATCCATTGGTTGCTTTATCTCTCAACTCTCTAATCGATGCCAACCTTTTCACCACCTCCTAAAATAAGATGTATCTTTTAAGTGGAATAAAAACTATCAAAAGGCCTTTGATTCAATTAAAGAATACCTTCTCTCTCCACCCATCGTCATTCATCCTAAATAAGATCAACCTTTTTACTTTTATATTTTTATTATTGACCATTCCTTAAGATTAATGTTGGTGTATCAAGATGAGTGGCATAAAGAGAAAGTTATCTACTACATAATCCATATGATTATAGAGTATGAGACTTGGTATACCCATACTAAAAAAAATTTCCTCGCACTAGTCTTCATCACCTCCAAACTCCACCACTACCTTCTCAACCACAAGACCTATGTTATAATCAATACTGACTCACTCAAGTATATGTACTCCAAGCGATACCAAAATTAGCATATGGCTAAGTGGCTCATGATCTTAGCTGAGTTTGATCTTGAGTTCCTCCATCATAAGTCAATCAAAGGGCAAGTCATCACCAACTAATTAGCTGAAGCAACCTTTATATATAACCAACCATCTCCCCTTGAGTTTCTTGATGAGTCCATCACCACCCTTTCTTAAGAGGACATCACCTATAAAATGACCATGCTCTTTGACATTTAAAAATGTCAATGTGGTGGGGGAATTGGTATCATCCTTATTCCCCTTGATGTTGAACCTCTTCCTTTATCCTTTAAACTTGATTTTTATTGTATCAATAATATGGTTGAGTATGAATCTCTAGTGATAGGCATCCAAACTACTTTATCCTTAGGAGTCAAAAAAATCAGCATATTTGGTGACTCCAAACTCATGATCAATAAAATTAATGGCTCTTATCAATGTAAGAATGATGTTTTACAAGATTACAAGAAACTAGTCAATGTATTATTGGCATCATTTAAACACTATCATATCCAAACTATTCCATGATCTACAAACAAGTTTGTTGATACAATGGCTTCCCTTACTTCCCAAATCCCATCCACACCTTCTAACTCTAAGCTATTTTTTTAATCCATCATCTTACCAAACCTATCTATACCAAGTCAAACCTTCCTTCTATATGTAGTGTGGAATAATACCCATCCAATCTTTGGTATAATCAAATCTTTGACTATCTGAACATTGCCATCATCCCTTCCAATCTTTCTACGAATGGCCAAAGAGCATTCATTCAAAGTACCTCTTGTTACACCATATTAGGGGGAATCCTTTACAAGTGTGGCTTTGATGGCCTTCTTTTCTAATGCCTACATAGCCATGAGATCTCCCACGATATCAAGGAAATACATGATGGGATCTTTGGGGGACACTTTAGTGGCCTAGTTGTCACTAAATGCATCCTTCTCCTTGGCTATTATTGGCCCACCCTCAATCTAGACTATTGTGATTATGTGAAGAAGTGTGTTAAATGTTAACAACATGCTAATTTACATCACATACCTAGCCATAGTCTCCAAGTGTCCAAAGATTTTTGGCCCTTCTCACAATGGGGTTTGGATCTTATTGGTGAAATTAACCACCCATTCTTCATAGTGACATCATTCTATCATCATGGAAACATAATATTTCACCAAATGGGTGGAAGTTATTCCTCTGATTTCAACCAAGGCCAAAAATATCATTGAATTTATTAACCATAACATCATATTCCATTTTTGTGTTCCACACAAAATGATCACCAATAATGATAAATATTTTAAGAACAAGAAATTCCAAGGTCTTTGTGATGCATTTGGTATCAAGTTAGGTTTTGCATCACCTTATTTCCCACAAGATAATGGATATGCTAAATATTATAACAAAACTCTTAACAACATGCTAACTAAAATGATTAATGCATCTAGTTAGGATTGGCATTTACACATCCCCTTCACCTTATGGGCATATCATACTAGCATTCAAAGCCCTATGAGTACTACCCCTTTTTCTCTTGTTTTTGGAGTAGAGGATGGCTTGTCTCTCAAAGTCCAAATTCCTTCTCTTCATATATCCCTATAAGATATCATTTTTTAAGATGATTATCATCAACAACATTTATCCCAACTTGAGATACTTGATGAACATCATTTAGCCATGTTTACCCATCTTTGTGTCTATCAAGAATGAATCAAGTGGGCTTATAACAAGCACCTCAAAGTGCAAGAATTCAATATCAAAGACCTCATCTTGAAGTAAAATCAACATGTCACCAATATGGAGAAAAGTAAGTGGGACAATTTTATTTTTAATTAAATTGGACCTTTTATCATAACCCACAAGTATAGATCAAGAGCTTACTGATTATCTTCTCTTGAAGGGAAATCAGAACCTAAACCCCTCAATGCTTTGCATCTGCATCCTTTCTTTTTTTAAACAAGATCAAACTCATATTTTGTCTAACTGTTGACGCAGGAAATTGCACCTGGGGCAAGGAGGTCAAACTCCTACCTTCTCCTCACAACATGGAAACTCCTCTCTCACCTGTGGGATGGAGAAGCAGGAGAGGAGAGTCTATAGATAAGGGCTAGCTCCCTTTGATGTATCATGTTTATTTCAGCAAGTGCAAATACAGGCATGTATATATATATATATATATATATATATATATATATATATATATATATATATATATATAACTAGATAATAGTGGGGGGGATGAAAAGGGAAAAGAGATGTAGGAAAATAAAATAATCTAAGGAGGTGATACACCAAAACAAGGTGACCTTCTCACACCCACTCTCAGGATCAAACAAAGCAACGTACATACACTCAAACTTGGCAGGAAAACCAGGGTGCAAAAAAATGGCAAGGAGGTTCTTATGAAAACATAGGAACAAAGACTCACCAAGATGCTATGAAATGCATACTATAAATGACTTATTCTATTCTATACTTCCAGATAGAGCTCTCCTCCTGTCAGCTGCAAAAAATGGCACCTAGTAGATAGCTAGTGTGTTGGTGTTGAACTTGTGAGAGCATCAAAAGACAATGACTGAACACAAATCAAACACTCAAAACATACACAAAATATCTATCTGAGAAGAGGTAAAAAACTACTTTTATTTGATTCAGGTGGAAATTTTAATAGGGCTGCACCTTGTAAAATCTGTGAAAAAGATGATTACAAAGATGACAAGTATCAAATATATATGGAAAGTCCAAGAGGCTCATTTGGCACTCTTTTGTCACAAGTGGCCTATTGCGTCTGTTCATGAAAAGAAACAAGCCACTCAAAATATTAATGAGCTATGTGCTTTGTTCTGCTCGAAGTCCACATTTTTAATGTCAAAACATGGTTTGTCCACCCATTAAATGTAAAATGAAGAAATTGGTTACATTCTTTAGCTGTTGCATCTTCTCATGATCAATTCGAAGGAACTATTTCACTTAATGGAGTCACTTCTTGAATTGGCACCACTTGGACTTAACTATTTTTCCATTCTGTGTATGTCTTATTGTCTATTATCAAATTTTGTCCCTATCTGGCTTGTTTGACCCCCCAGGGGCGAACTTTTAGCAGGTTGCTGCATTCTAGGCTCCTTGGCAATACCTTCTTAGTTGGAAACAAAGGCCATTCTATTCTACTAAATTTGATGCTCATCCGGTCGTCATGCTTCAAAAAACCAATAGATATTCCATCCTCTTGAAATTGATGACTTCTCAAGCATCATTGCTTGAGATCTAATGGCTAAACCGTTCTGCTAAATTTGACATCCACTTGGATGTCATTGGGTCCCTTTAAAATTTCACCGGGTCCACGTGGCATCCTCTCAACACTTCTCTATCTTGAAAATTTCCTAGCACCTATCCCTTTGAAAATTCCTTAGACTCAGCTAGATGTCCCTTTATTGCTTTGAATTGCCCTTCCGACTTGGGGCATACCTTTGAATCGGGCCGTTGAACCAAAAAATTTGGTTCAACAGTACGAAGGTTCAACATGTTTACATTGAAATACTTGAACCAAACAGTGAACCCTTTGAACTTGAATCAAGCCCGTTGAACCACAAAATTTGGTTTAATGGTTTGGTTCAACCATTATTGAACCAAGCAACCAAACTCGAAATTGAACCTTTGCACTAAGAAACTAAACTCAAAATTGAACCAGGCCATGAAACAGAGAATGCTGAACCTGAACAACCTAAAATATAACTGGCATGAATAGCAAGGGAGGAAGGGGACCAAAAATTTTACCTGTGGGCAAAATTTGGTCAACAAATTGGTGACTCCCAAGGGAAGCATGCCTGCTATGCTTAGAGACTAGTTGCCTTGCAATCCATTGGGCATGGAGTCAGATGATAACTTTGAAAACCAGCAAGAGATCTATCAAAACTTAGAACCAGCCACACAGATCTACTTCCATGAAATGAAAAGACACGCAAGACTAAGAAAACTACTACTTGTGCAACAACACTTAAGGAAAAATAAGAAAGAAAATAAGGGAAAATATGTATAGGCAAACCCAAAAATTAGTGGCAACGCTTCAAATGTATCCCATTAACTGGGATACACAATTCTTCACCATCCAACCTGGAAAGTTGGAATGCATTATGCTACTTGCACTGGGTAATCACGTAAGGACCACTCCATAGGGCATCAAAATTTGCATGTTTTTTGAGCTTAGCTTGATCTTCATCCCATTTTAGGACAATGTCTCCTTCAGAGAAATCTCTTGAGAAAGATTTCTTGTTGAAGTGCCTTTTTACTTGTTGTTGGTGACTTGTCATAGAAGCCATAGCCCGATCCCTTACCTCTTGGAGCTCCATTAGCTCACACAGCCTGACCTCCATGCTGGTTCCTTCTTTTAGTTGCAGTTGGTGGGAGAGATCCAACACTGGCAATTTAAGCAAGATGGGAAGCCTGGCTTCTCTTCCATACACGAGCATATATGGAGAATTTCTGATTGCTCTCTTCAAAGTAATTCGGTCGGCCCATAGAGCTGTCTTTAGCTTGGCATGCCAAGTCCTCTAATTTTCTTCCATAGTCCTCTTTATGATTCTGATCAAATTTTTGTTGGTGGACTCAGCCAACCCATTCCCCTACGGATAATAGTTTGATGAAGTGCTGAGGTATATGCCATACTTCAGTGCCCATTCACTAGTTTTGATTCCCAAAAAAGCCAAGGTGTTATCTGAGATTATGGTGGCTGGGACCCCAAATCTTGTTTCCAAATATTCATAAAACTTTAGGACTATGCTTTCATTCACCTCCTTCAGAGCAACTACCTCCACCCACCTAGTAAAATAATCCGTGGTAGTCAGCACCCACTTGTGCCTAGCACTGGAGGGAGGATTGATCATCCCTATAAAATTCAGGCCCCACTACATGAATGGTTGCTCAACTTGAATGGGCTGTAGAGGCATGGCAGCCAATCAATGTTTTCCATAAAAAAGTGCACACCTCTGACACTTTCTTACCCAGGCATGGGTGTCCTTGAAAAGAGTAGGCCAAAAATAGCCAGCTCTCATTATCTTTGCTACCATAGCTCTAGGAGAAAAATGACCACCAGCCGACCCATCATGAAACTCAGCTAGTATCCTATCAGCCTAATTAGGGTCAATGCATCTTAGAAGAACCCCAGAGAGATCCTTCCTAAATAATACTTCATCAACTAGAACATAAGGGAGGGACTAGAGTTTAAAATACCTTCTTTCGGTCTTATCAAGACCCTGTGGACACTCACCCGTGAGAAGGAAACGCTTCACATCCAACATCCAATCCTTTATGATAGCTAATTCTTCTGTAGTGGCTACATCATGGATTAGCAAGCTATTTTCCCCCTTTTGTTTGAAACCTGTAGCCAGTTATTTGCACATGCCCCTGCCCCTCACCAGCTTGGTTATTTTAATGTCTACATTGTACTCCATCACTTTGGTGATCCATCCCACCCTTTTCTCATTTAAATCTTGATTGGTCAAGAAATCCTTGATGCCAGGATGTGGGACCATAAGATGAATCTTGTTGTTAGACAACATATACCTAAATTTCTTTAGGCTCCACACTATTGCTAGGACTTGCTTTTCCACATACGTGTACCTGACTTTAAAGTCCTCTAACCCTTGGCTGAAGAAGGCGAGTGGCTGCTCGAAGTTGTCACCATTTGCTTGGGTAAGCATGGTGGATATCACTTCTTCATTGCTGAATGTATAGAGGTTGAATTCTTTACTAAAGTTGAGGCTGATTAGAGCAGGTGCCTAGGCTAAAGCCTGCTTGATGGCTTCAAAGATGTCTTTTCTTTGCACTATCCACTTGAATTCTTCACCTTTCCTCAACATAGAGGTCAGTGGCTTAACTATCTCAGCAAAAATTTGGAATGAATCTCCAAATAAAATTTATCCTGCCAAAGAAACTCTGCAGGCCTTTCTTGTGCTTTGGTAAGGACATCTCTAGAATGGAGCAAACTCTTTCAGGGTCAATGGACAAGCCCTCCTTAGACACGATGTGGCCAAGAAGTTTCCCCTCATGAATAAAAAACACACATTTCTTTGGATTATGAGAGATGCCAAATTCCCTGCACCTCTCAAAAATCTACCTGAGGTGTTCTATGTACTAGCTCGCTTCCTTGGAGAATACTGTTATATCATCAAGGTATACCAGCACGTTATTATTTATCAAGCCATCAAAAGCCATGTCCATGGCTCGCTAAAAGGTAGCACCAGCATTAGATAGCTTGAATGGCATCTTCTTGTAGGAAAATGTTCCCCATTTGGTGGTGAAGGCTATTTTGTACTGGTAACAGCCTTGCACAAGAATTTGATTATACCCTGAATAGCCATCCAGGAGGGAGAAATGCTCGCTACTAGTTACTTTTTGAAGAATCCACTCCATGCTTGGAAGGGGATAATGATCCTTTAGAGAGACTTTATTAAGGTCTCTGAAGTCGACACACAGCCTGATCTCCCCATTTTTCTTTCTAACAAGAACAAGGTTGGCCAGCCATGAGGAACGTTTGATTGGAAATATAATTTTGGATTCGATCAATTTGGCTAATTCCCTCTGCATGAGGGGCTCAATTGTAGGATTGACAGGCCTTTGCTTTTATGTGACTGGTTTGGTGCCTTATTCTAATTCAATGGTGTGTTGGGTGAGTCTTGGGTTGAAGCCTTTTAAATCACTGTAATCCCATGCAAACACATCAATGAACTCTTGACACAGTAGAATAAATGCTTGCCTTTCTTGAAATGTGCAGACCTTGCCAAGCACCAGTAGCTTATCCTTGAAGATTTCAACCTTTTCATAATCCTCCTCTTTGGTCGTGATGCATGCCTTGTCATTTCTCAGTTGGTCATCTCTTTTGAAAATGCTCTCAAGCATGACCAGACCTTTAGGGAGTTTATTATTCTTTAAATAAACAATATAATTTCCATATTGTTGTTGCAACTTCGCCTAGTTGTGTATTGTGAACTCAACTTCTTCCTGTAGGAAGAAAGCTATCTACTGGTCACTTTCAAAAACTTGCCAATTTGCAAAGTTATCTGGGATAGAGGGTCAAACTACCACTTTCAAGTGGCATGAACCACAATCTCAGCTTATTTCCTTTGAAACGTCAAATTGAGCACCAATTACTGCCAGCCTATCCGCGTGTTTGTTCTGCTCCCTAAGAATCGAGGCAATGTTGAAGGCAAGGAAATCTTCCATCAGGTCCCAGACCCTATGCTTGTAAGACTTTAGCAAGGAGTTCTTTGTTAGATTCTGGCCCTTCACTTGATTCACAATCAGCTCGCTATCCCCCAAGATCTACAACTCCTTAATCCCTCTTCTTCTTGCCCATTCCAACCCATGCATCAAAGACTCATATTCTGCAACATTACTTATGCAAGAGAATTGGAAATGGAAAGCTAAAAAGTACCTTTCCTTTGAAGGGGAGACCAGCATCGCCCCACCTCCAGTGCCCAACTTACTTTTGGAACTGTCAAAATACAGCTACCTTAGGCCAAGGTCCTCTTGGTCTACCTTCATCAAATTCAGTGTGAAGGCACCCTCTTCATGCATGCAATAGACTCCAAGGTCTATCTCCTCTATAAAATTGTATGGATCATGTTCGAAGTTATCATTTCCCCACTCATCCAAGAGTAGGTCTGTGACTCCTTCAAGAGTAGAGGATGGAGCTTGGTCTATCTGGGACTCTTCTAGGTCGATGATTGTGTAACTGACATTCACTGCCTTGGGAGTGTATGGTTCTAGATGGTCCTTGTAGAGTGGCTCAAACTCAATTTTCACCTTGGTCCCATACTTGGTTCTGAAAACTAGATATGACCAATTCACTGCTAGGTAGCCACCTATTTTGGATGTGAAGTCCCTGGACAGGCAAATTGCAAAAAATAGAGGAACATTCGCTACCACTATATCATGGGGAATTGAGAAGGTTGGGAAAGCATGCAATGTCAAGCTTAAACCCTTCAAAATTTTGACTATTTTTTGCAAGTGTCCCATCTAGCTATAGGACTCCCTTTTTCATTTCTTCATACTTCAGTCCCATCTTATCAACAACACACTTAGGCATCACTGATGTACTGGCCCCGCTGTCAATTATTTAGTTGTGTACCAAGAAGTCCCCAATGATCAAGGATATGTAGAAAGGGGGAGTCTTCTCTTCCTTCTTTACCTATCCTAGAGTGGAAGGTTGTCCATTTGTCATCAAGACATTATCAATGTTTGCTGGAACAGCTTGCTGATCCAACTCATGCAATTCTTTCTTCAATACATCTTTCTGTCTTGAAAGAGACAATGAATCCCATAAAGAGATGCTCACATGCAACTTCTTCATCTGGTCCACTATATTGACTTGGGGACTACTTCCCTTCACATTTTCTTTTTGGCTGATCCCAATCAGAGCTATAGGCTGAGGCACTGAAGGTACAAGTGACTGTTTGAAAATTGGGGCTTTTGAAATGAGTGTGATGGAGGAGGTGCTGCTACCATCTGAGTGGTAGCCTGTACCTCTCCCACTACTTTTCTCTTAAATCTTGTGTTGGCTGCAACACAATCAGCTTGATTGTGTGCAGTGCCCCCATGATTGATTGCATAAAACTTGCCCTCTAGGTGATTCATAAGAGTAGAATCTGGCTGGGCCTGATTGCTACTTGTGCTGGGTTGAGCTGGAGCTTCAAAAAACTGGTATTGAGCAGTAGCCTAATTTTTTGTATTCTAAAAATAATTCATCATCTCATTTGTGTAAAGGGCATGTTCTTGACCATATCCCATGGTCGAATAGTTAGGCTGCTCTTGTGCTAAATTGTTCTGAATAGGCACCATGGCCTTAGATGATGAGGAGGGACCGGTGTTGTAATTTTGAAATGGCCTGGTTGTAATGAGCTACCCCTGACCTTGATTATAATTTTGAAAAGGGGGTCTAGGGGCTTGACCATAATTCTGGTACCCTTGATTTGGTCTATTGCCTTGAGCTTGTTGCCTTTTAATGGCAACAAGTTCGTTGGACATGATCTATAACATACTCTTAACCTCATGAAGCTCATTTGATAGAACAACAGCTAGTTTTTCAATCGCAAGTAGAGGAGCCAATGTGGGAGCAACGGTCTGGGCTGGGGGCAACATTTCTAGGAAAAGTGGCATGTGAGGCCTAGGGGCTATTTTCCCAGCTTGAACTAAGCAATTTTTAGCTGTTATGGTTATATCATAAGCATCAAGCAGTATATGCCCTCCCATAGATTGTATCATCACTGCAATGTCACTGTTTAATGCTTTTAAATAATACAAGAAAGCATAGCTAGGAGTCAGCCTTACCAGGATGGGAATTATATCCCAAGTCTTTTGAAATTGTGTGTTAAAGTCCTTCATATACTCATGCAAAGCCCTCTTTATGGTCGTCAGTTGCTCAGCAAGTGAGAGGTCATCACTCTTTTCCCTAAAATGGTCTATTAGCTGAATACCCAGTTCATTTTAGGAATGGATTGAATTCATAGGCAAAGTCTTGAACCAGTCAAGAGCCTTGCCCTTAAGAAACAAAGCTAGCAATCTGACTACGACATTTTCCTCTGTGACATTATGAATATTGACGAGATTAGAAATGTTCCTGATGTGCTTGATGACTGTAATGGGCCCCAATCCATCGAAAGAAGGCACATTTTTTAGAGTTGTTCCCAGAATTGGGTCATATTATGGGAGATTCAAGGGGCTCTCACCATGAAAAGCTGTGAATGGCAAAGCCATGGCTGGGACTGGCTGTAATTGAGGTTCTGTTGTGGATGTGTCTCTTATAACGAGCCTAGGAGGATTGCTTGTTGGATAAGGATGAGTTCTCTCAAATCATAGTCTTTTAATAGAATTGAAAGGTAGTTCAACAAATTTTAATGTCAAAACATGGTTTGTCCACCCATTAAATGTAAAATGAAGAAACCAATTACATTCTTTAGCTGTTGCATCTTCTCATGATCAATTCAAAGGAACTATTTCACCTATTGGAGTCACTTCTCAAATTGGCACCACTTGGACTTAACTATTTGTGCATTCCATGTATGTCTTCTTGTCTTTTATCAAATTTTGTCCCTATCTGGCTTGTTCGACCCCCCAGGGGTGAACTTTCAATAGGTTGCTGCATTCTGGGCTCCTTGGCAATACTTTCTCAGTTGGAAACAAAGGCCATTCTATTCTACTAAATTTGACGCTCATCCAACTGTCATGCTTCGAAAAACCAATAGATATTCCATCCTCTTGAAATTGATGGCTTCTCAAGCGTCATTTCTTGAGATCTAATGGCTAAACCATTCTGCTAAATTTGACGTCCACTGGGATGTCATCGGGTCCCTTTAAAATGTAATCGAGTCCACATGGCATCCTCTCGACACTTCTCTTTCTTGAAATTTTCCTGGCACCTGTCTCTTTGAAAAGTCCTTGGACTCAGCTGGAAGTCCCTTTATTGCTTTGAACTACCCTTCTGGCTTGGGGCATACCTTTGAACCGGGCCGTTGAACCAAGTCCCTTGAACCAAAAAAATTGGTTCAATGGTAAGAAGCTTCAACATGTTTACATTGAAATACTTGAACTGAACAGTGAACCCTTTGAACTTGAATCAAGCCCGTTGAACCACAAAATTTGGTTCAATGGTTTGGTTCAACCATTATTGAACCAAGAAACCAAACTTGAAATTGGACCTTTGCACCAAGAAACTAAACTCAAAATTGAACCAGGCCATGAAACAGAGAATGTTGAACCTGAACAACCTGAAATGTAACTAGCATGAACGGCAAGGGAGGAAGGGGACCAAAAATTTTACCTATGGGCAAAATTTGGTCAACACTAACTTAATCTCATCCATTATTTTAAACCACCTTCATCTCTTTATTTTAAGGATAATTGATTAAAGTTGGATCATGTGATTATCCATCACATCCTTGGCCTAATCTTAAACATGGGTACCACGAATCTACCCATGGCATGATTCTCATGGTACTCTTTGCCCCTTTATAGGATGGGTTCCCACATTTTTTGTCACTTAAACGTCTTTTACCAATTATCAAACTTTTTGTGCTTTAATTTTACCTTCATGAAGGTGAACCTTTTAAGCCTATATAAGCAAATCCATGTCAACAACAAAGAAAAAATGCAAAAAATCATATATCATATGGGTCATTCCTAGCATTCACAAATTGATCCCTTAAAGGACATATATCAAAACCAATCAAAATTTCTCAATATAAGGAAGGCTTCTCCCTTGAAGGATAACTATCCAAAAGCCTTAAGCAAATCTCACAAACTTAGACCACTCCCTTGAAAGATGGCTAAGTAAAACATTTGGCACGGCATAGAAATTTATTAGAAGCTTCTCACATTGATCAACTTCCCAATCAAAAAAAAATATCACAAGACCCATTATCAAAATTAAAAAAAGGCTAATTTTGGATGACATAATTAGCTTTCATAAGTAGACTTCTTGCATCAATCAGTCTATGCCTTATATGACATGGACTTGTTTATAGTATCTCTTTGTTAACTTACAGAAGAGGATACTAGTCTCACAATAAGGTTCCATTATCATCCATATTCTCTTTATACCCTCTATAAACAAGGGATTTTTTTTAGCTTAAGAGACATTATGTGATCAAGAAACTTCTTTAACCAACCAATGCACACTAATGCAAGATTTCAAAGGGCTTATGTTCATAAGTTGATCTAACTTCAATTTATTTTAGTCCTTACCAAATTATAAGCATCATTCCTTCTTATTATTCTCACACTTACTTATTTATGGTGAATTCATTAAGATACTTGTCTCTTGATTGTCTTATCTCTCTTATCTTTCCTTGTATTTAGTTTTGTTATCCAGCTTACTCTGTGTTTTTAACTTCATCTAATCAAATCCAAAATTTCCAATCTCATACATCCAAACATCATAATCATCATATGATCCATCACATCCATCGAACAATGACCATAAAACAAAAACCAACACCATCATATCATAACATCATGAATCTAATCATCAATAACCATGGCTATTATCATAACAACATCACATCATAAATGAATGTAAACAATATCAAAAAGCATCATAACATCAATAGCATAAACATCAATAGCCATAACCATGATCACTAAACATAAATAACATCCATAAACATCATAATCATCAATAATTACATCTATAACCATAATCACATCCATATATCATCAACCCATAATCAAAATAATCATTATATGCAATAATAATGTACATATCTCTCAAAAGGGTATATACATCTCAGTACATCAACTCATAGGCTAGTATTAATATCATTGAATTCATAAAAATATAAGGTATCATAAGACTCTATGATCTTGGAGTACCACTACATCTTGGAGTACCACTATTTCTTAGATCCTGCCTATCTCCTAGACCTACCTATCTACCTACAGTTATTGCCCACTAACCTTATATAACACTGCTAGCTCCTCTGGTAATCCCTACTTTGTATTTTCCCATCTGGGCTCATCTAAAATTGGAGTGAAAACCAAGGCTTTATAGTACCTGATATCTACAACTATATCCATGTATCTATCCATGGGGATAGTCTTGGGTGGTCCTATGGGCACTCACTATCATGCCTATCTCATAAAATCTCTCTCCTATATAACCAAGGATAATTTTAATCATGCCTAGTCTCTCTCTTATGTTAGAGTGCCCACCTGTCCCTAATCCATGTCCCTCTCTTGGGTCACTACTACTAAATATATCTATGCTATGGCTAGTGCAACCCTCACCTAGTTTCTCTTTGCAATTAGTGCTTACCTACAAGGGGCATCCTCATCCATCTACTTCCCACCCATCTCCTCTATTTCAACATCCATATCCTAATAACCATTACATCCTCCAATTACATCATAATGTGCTTGAAACCATGTAGGGTTTTCATCAGTAAAACTTGCATCATCAATATCCACCCTCATTGGTAGAAGCTCATGATTAATAAACTCATCAACTAGATCTAGATTAAGTAGTGGAAACTCTGCATCCTCCCTTTGACGCCTTATAAACTCCCCAATATTATCCTAAATGAGACTAAAATATCTCCTCACCCTCTCAAAAGGGATAAGATATACATCATGATCTTGCCTCCCATAAATCTACCTATAACTCTGTAGTTATAGGGTCTATCTAGCATAGCTCACCCATGTTATAAATATGATATATGGCCTCTAGATGACCTCACCCTCAACAAGTGAATTCAATCAATCCTTATACCAATATAGGTCTTAGGTTCTTCCACTTGGTGGTGTGAGTGCATAATCATCTCTCCACTTCTTAAAGCTAATTCTAAAATCCATTTTCATCCATGTGTGCCAAGGTAATCCACCTACTCTCAATACCCTGATATACTCATATGCCTATCAATATAACACAAAATTGACACTAATCCCATATCTCTTATGATCATGGTATCCCCATATCTCTCAATAAATCTAAACTAATACTATAGGTGCCTATGTAAATACTTTCCAATCCATCCACATATTAACAAGAACACCTATCAATAATTATAGAAATGTGCCATTGCTAGAATCTACCAGAGCATAACATGTAATGACTATCGTCATCATCATGAATAACCATATAGATATATAATGACTATCCCTATGGTACATCAATATGTAATGTAATCCACCTGCATGCCACCTCGCATGAATTAAATCCTCTCCATATCACTGATCCATAGGCTCATTTTTCTCATCCCTACTGATATGATATATTGTTTCACCTTATATCAATAGTCACAATATCTAGTGTATGTCCTCTAATAAAATGGCAATCTCTCTCATCAAAAGTAAAAATGTGTTAGTGGTCAAGTCCCATCTATCAATGAGGGCCACTAACATAGTTGCATCATGTAGCACATGACAGTAGTATTTCATGCCTCCTGAGCCAACCTTAGTCATATGATCCTAATCTTGGTCCATCATACCTTGGCATACCTCATTAAGTATCTAGGGAACTTGATCTTGTATCTATAGTTGATCCCTTACCTGTAAAGTTTTACTATCACCTTAGTTTACCTAATCTGACAAACATTTCCTATGAGTACTATATATTACCTCTACCTCCTACCTTAACCTATTTACCTAACCCTTGCCTAATCTCATCAAAACCCAGGACTTATCTTCAACCTAGTCTTACCCTAACACTTAACATATCCTAGCTTACCCTACCTACCCCACCTACCATCATACCTAACCTCCACTACATTCATAACCTACTCATTAAACCTATCTTTACCTTATAACAACCACTAATGATTGAGTGTTGACTGACAATGGTACCTTTTAGAATCATCACTGATCAAGAGTTAACTACTAATGGTTTAGTGGTGGACCACTGATAGTCCATACATTAACCATTTGATGGTCACCTGTCAAGTGACAATGGTCACTAGCAACCACTGATGGTCATTATTTGGTGACCACTAGTGACCCAATCCTATCCATAACCCTCCTAACATGCCAAAACCTTTTATTTTTACTTTAAAAACTACCCTAACCCAAAAAAATTTCACCCCCTCTACAAATTCCATAATAAAAATTAAACCTACCAAATTTCAAACACTAACCCTAGGTCTAACCCACTTCAAGCTTACAACTACAAATTCAATTACACACTCTACCTTATTCCATGACTAACATCATGGTGGATCCCTCAAAACCACCACCACTTGGCCCCACACTCTACCTATACCTCACTACATCCTCATGTTTGTTCTAGCCACCAAATCAACCTTGAATCTCAGATAAACTCACCCAATCACCTTCAGTTAACCACTCTCTCACTCAACTCACTCAACTAAGCACACAAAATTGAATTGTCACTAATTTTTTTACACAAGAATAAATGAAAACACCATGGGTTAAAAAATTACAAATAACAAAATAAAACCTCATTTGACCTTTTATAGTTTCCCTTTTAGGGCTTATGTCTGACCACTAATGGTCACTATGTGACCATTGATGGTTGATTCCTTTAAGTTTTATCCATTACAACCACATCTTTCTTGTCACAACAAGATTACCACTACCAGCCATTGGAGTTCACCTTCTCCACTAGCCTAAAAACCATGTAACCTCATCATTGGTCCTTTTAGCCCAACTTTCACACTTTTGTACCAACCTTGCCTTGGTCATTTTGACCACATTGACTACATTGCCATATTGAACAACTTAAAATTGCATTATTTTTGTGTACTAACCATTTGTGTCTCCCTATGATCACATCCTACCTTGGATACTTGTGAATACACTAACTTTTCCTAGGAGACTTAAATTTATGAGTGCAACCATAACTACCACACTTAAATGTGATCACTTGGTCCACTTTTCACATGTCCTTCTAGTACCAATCATGATCTACAAATTACCTCAACTGTGGTATCCTCATTTATGCATGATCTATGTAATCACACTTAGTCACATTTTGTGTGCATGTTTGCACTTCAATGCCCAAACTATCACAAAAATTTTCACCCACTTAGCCACTTATAAAACCCACACCCAATTCTATTTCACCTCATTAATTCTTGATTTGAGTGGGAACACTTCCTCCCATACTCGAGGCATCTAACCTTCTACCAACCTTCCATTTTTTTTATTTTTTTAGCTTATAAATACAAACTACATAACAAAAAGGGGGAAAATGTAGACACTATAAAACTATACACTATGGTTCTAGATGTTTTACTAACCTTTAGACCATCCCTTGATCCCCTTGGACCATTTCCTAATCATTTACCCCACCAATCATTAGTAGAAATGGCTAAGTTTAGCTAATTTTGTCTATGACCCTAACCACCGATAGTCAACTCTTAATTGTAGATAATTAACCTTGATCACCAGTGGTTTTCCCTTGATCCCCTCAAGAGTTAACTTCAATTCAAACTCCATCTTGCTTTTTAATTAATAGTTGTTTGAATACCATTTACATAATCAATGCATATTAGGGTAAAATTAGATAACTTGTTAGACTTATTATTTCACCACTCCCTTCCCTCTATATTAAGATAGGAAGAAGAGGTGAAAGAGGATCAAAAATTCTTAGTGCAAGAGATCAGATCTTCTTTTGCAGGTATTCTTCTTAATTCTAGTGAACTAGTGACCAAGATAGAGATCAAAAGTGCTACTGCAACTCATCAGTCAACAAACAAGGTATTTTCACTCTACCAACATCACTTTAGAATTTACAATAGATTTCAGCCAACTTTTGCATTCCTTAAACCAACAACATCTAAAAACTAGGTATATGTATTCTTTTCATCAAAAATTTCAATATTTAGCTCTATTTATTTCATTTTTCTTTATCTCCCTTTCATCCGACTTTTATGTTGGAGTTTTCCCTATATCTCTAGACACTTCCTCACCATACCCTTATTCCACCCATAGCCTAGTCCAATCACCCAAACACCTAATCCTAGAACCAAATACCTCTAAGTGTTACCCTTTGTCTTGTAGCTAACATAAAACCCACAACTTACCCTTTCAAAACCTCTCAATAATCTCCTTCAACAAGCTTCTTTCCTCAAGCCAAGTCTAATAGTAACCACCAATGGTTGATCCCTAAACTATCGATGTCACCTAACCATCGATGATCCTACCTTAACCACTGATAGTCACTATGTGTACCCATAATAATAAACTAATTTGACCCATCTACTTGTACCCAATTCCTATTTTTTGAGTCTCTATCTCATCACAAAAATTTAACCTATTTTTTTAATCAGGTTTGATTTATTTAGCATGAATATTTGATCACTTATTACTATTTTATTCAAGATCACTTATTTCTTTCCAAGCATTTCTTGTATTTAATTCCAATGCCTTTCTATTATTTCATGCAAGCATCTACTTTCAACATATCAAAACTTAATTATTTAAAAGTGTGGATTGATAATCTCCAAGGAAACTTGTGATTCTTGGATCTATCTCATGCTAGGCAATCCCCCCTACTATCCAACTAATCATTTATTTTCTCAGTGATTTCTTATCCATAAGTCATCATCCTTAGACAAGGAGGAGTATCAATAATCATCTATATTCATGCACACAAACCAAATCTAAGTTCTACTAACCTCACCCTTCCTTTCAATTATATACCTTTATTTATAAATAAAATAAAGCAAAATTTGAGTAAAATATTTTTCACTGAGAATTAGACATCTATTGATGTGGTCTCCCATGGACCTCTTTGATTCCATCTTATTTCAGTTGATTTACCTATTTATTTGGCTTGTGTGCTATGCTTATTTATCTTCATCCAATATATGTTAGGTATCCCTACCTATTGTGACTATTTTACATATTTTTTATTCCTTAGACACTTGTGTATATCTTAGACACTAGCATTAACATTAGTGTTTAGCTTCGATGCAACTATTCAAGCTTATATTTTTATCTTTTTCCATATCTTTCACTTTGTGACAATTTTTTAGCCCTATTTTCCCATCCTAGGGTCAACTTTTTGCATGTCACTCATTTATAATTCAAAGTTAAAAATTTCCTATATATAAAGGCTATAATATAATCAAAACCACCTAATAATTTGATAACGCAACTCTCTAATTAAAAAGTACTATTTATTTCAAGTTATCAAATTGTACTACAACACCGAATCAAATATTTGAAGCATTTAAAAGTTCAAATATACTATTGCATCACTTTTACCAAGGGTTACTAAGAGAAAGAACATATAATCACACTAATTTAATTATACACACATGCCTAGGAGGGAGAACTACATGTGACTCTAAGGTCCTCTTAGGAGTATTAGATATGCAGGAAGCACTTAGAAACAAATGAGGTTGTTAGGGCTAGCTCAACCCACATTATTAACCCTTTTTACCATGTTAAAATAAGTACAATACAAAGGAACTAGGGTTGATAAATATCTAGATCTCACACATAGGAAAACACACCCAGTGATGTAAAATAGATATACAAGTCACAACATAGGCTTGATACAAATTTAAAACCATTAATGTACATATCTTTTCCTGGATACTTGCATCAGGATCTGACATAATCATCAACATTATTGCCTTTGGTTAATGCAACTATGAAGATGATAAAAATAGTCAAAATATAGAGCTAATAAAGTCAAGATTTTTAGGGCAACCCTGTGATGGTTCCTGATCACTACCATAATCTAGAACATAATAACAAATAAGATATGATCTATTTTATCCCTTAGTTGCTTAGTACTTATTATATTATTACACATGCCTAAATGAGATATATTGTCAAAATATTATATTACATTATTAAAATTTGAACATTCTTTGATCACATTCAAACAACTTTTATTTTTTATATGTTTTTATTATGAATTCAAAAGCACTAAAACAACCTCATTATAGTAAAATAGAATATCCATGTATCATTGTGTAAGATATGACTAAATAAAAAGGCATATGTAAGCAATATATGTCACTCAACATGGTAAAAAATGTCAAAAATATATAACCTATAATAGTGAAACATGTGGAACAAGGTACCCTTAGTATCAATATGGTCACTGGGGAGAGTAAAGTACATCATTTGTATGTCCATGTGTAACCTACATGTCTTACATAGCACTCAGATACCATGAAATGCATGTGTGTATGTAAATAATATCTCATATACCAAATATGTGATAAATAACATATGTAAATAGTGAGATGTATAAATCATGTCACACTTAGGTATTTATTTTGTATTTTTTTAATACTTGATTATTTTTGTATTTTATTATTATTTTATTTTTATGAATTTCTAGAGTATTTGAGATTTGGGAAAGTTAACCAATCATTGCATCAATGGAATTATCATGGGAAGTGCATATATGAAATTGTGGATGGGTCATCTACCATGGTTGGGAGACAAAAATTATGGATGGGTCAGGATCTAATAAGGAGTCATGTGTTAAACCATATTTGTCATGATCATTACCCATATAAATTAGTGTAAGATGGTTAAATCTATATTGTTGAGGAATATATGGCATCTGATGTATAATAGAAGGGTGTTTGGATACTTGTATTAATTATGAAACATGTTGAACTATTAATAATGCCATAAAGTATGTATTGTAGGAGATAGTGGCCTTCATGGGCCATGAATAACTCTTTGACATGCTCAATGATAAATAGATAGTTGTATAGTAGGACAAACTATATTCTTTTAAACTAGTTGTATAGATAGATCCTATATATGTGTAATAATTGACTCTTTATAATGATCCTAAGTAGGTGTAGAAACCATATTATTATAATTATCCTCAATAGGTATAGAAACCATTTATGTATAATGATATTGAATAGGTGTAACAACTAATTCTAAATAATGATATTGAATATATGTATCAAATAATCATAGTGGTAGTGGGAGTGGAGGAGGAGATATCACTGGCTATAGAGGATACTCATACCATACACCCTAAATTGTGACTACCCTTATGTATTGTATGTATTTTAAACATCGATGATTTATATAGGGTAATTCACAAAGTCATTAAATCTAAGGCATTATAACAACATGTCAAAGAACCCATTACTCTATAGAACCAATAATGGTGTAGTAACCAATTTTATATAATGATATTGAATATGTGTATCAGCTAGTCACAATGGTATTGGGGGTGGAGGAGGAGATATCACTGGCTATAGAGGATACTCATAGCATACACCTAGAATTTTGACTACCCTTTTATAGTGTATGTAATTTAAGCATCGATGATTTATGGAGGGGACTTCACAAAGTCATTAAATCCAAGTTATTATAACAACATGTCAAAGACCCCATTACTCTATAAAACCAATAATGGTATGGTTAATATCACTAAGCATCATTAAAGAGGTATACTATGTATCCCAAGGTATTTTATTTCTATCCACATAATACTTTAATAAATTTTGATGTATCTTGTAAATATTTCCATGTGTACCTAATGAAGTGTAAAAGTGTCATCATACAAATATTCTCACTTGAACCATTATCAATCATAAAACTATGTGTGGGTTGTTCATTGATGTAGGATCATATGAATAGTACATGAAAATATGAATCTTCAACAACTATCTCCATCTCATCAAATGTGATAGCATGCCTCTCAGGTGTAATATATGAAGTTCACCAATTATAGCATTGACTAGATGAGCATATGTTTTTTATGGAGGATGCATGTAGTATGCATAATATACCTTTGAAGTGTCCTTAAGTTCTTTTGTTTCATATTGAGGAATAGGATCAATAGAGGATCTTCATTTTTTATTTTCATTATGTTTTAGTCTAGATTATTTTGTATGAGTGACCAAATCTATAATATCATCATCTATAAGATCTTGTATCTTATATCTCAATTTGAAACATGTTTTCATTGAATGCCCTACAATCTGATCGTAATCATAATATGCATTTATATTGAGTTCTTATGGAAGAATCAATGTGATAATGTGATGTAAGATGATCCTATGTGAATCATAAACCCCACATCACCTAAGTTTTTGAGTGCATATGTAATCAATATAAATGGACTCTAGATTACAACTCATAATAACTTGTGGACCAATGCAAAAGGAAACTAAGAAGTGCATGCAGAACAAAGGCAACTAAGCATTAATTTATAATGAAATAGGTAAACTAAATATCCCATAGAATAAATGAGCACCTAAATTAGGGGGACATGGAATATAGAAACAAATAATAAGACATATAACTTGAGACTAAAAAAGACATCCAAAAAATCAACCAACTATATAGGATGACACCTAGTAGAGATAGAACTAATATGATGGTAAAATATGACAAGATATATTTATCTGGATATGACATTATTATTATTAGAACTATAAATCTTGAGGTTTGATTGATCCAAGGCTACCCTGGCATAATATTTAAATTTGGGCACCAAGCCTACATGGGAATAACTACCCATTTCTTAATTAGATGCACAAATAACTAGGTTGGGACAATTATCAAAGGGGGATTCTTGTCTCATGTTAGGATATTTTTGGTTGTTGTCTATTAGTGGTTGTTATTATGGGAGGTTGCTATTATATCTAAGGGTGAGGCTATAGAAGAGAAATGTTGAGTCCCAAAGTCCAAACCTTATCATCATGTATATTATGAGGGAGAAAGAGAGAGATAGAACTAATATATATTATAAAGGATACAAGGGCCCTTATGTAAAGCTACAAAGATAAAAAATAATATTTGCTTTTAACCATGATAATTAAATAAATATTGATAAATTTTTTGGGTTATCTAATAGATGTTTGTTTTAGTGTTATTTCATCATGAACCTAAATCATAACCTACACCATATGGTATTAGATAAATATCAATAACCTTGGGGAAATGTAGGGGGAGAATAACCTACTAGTATAAAGTGTAGTGGAGTGATGTGGAATATAATGTTAGTATAACATTGACTGTGAGGCAACCAATAAAATAGGTTAATAGACTATCAATTGTGAGGTAGATAGCA
This sequence comes from Torreya grandis, assembly GCA_037957365.1. Taxonomy (NCBI): domain Eukaryota; kingdom Viridiplantae; phylum Streptophyta; class Pinopsida; order Cupressales; family Taxaceae; genus Torreya; species Torreya grandis. The sequence goes on from JARHVA010001737.1 coordinate 1,242,050, forward strand.
GAGAAGAGAATATTTAATAGAGAAAAATTAATCGATCATTAACTATGAGGAAACTAACATAAGATGCTAGTATACTACCAACCATGAGATAACTAATGGACTGTTAATTTTTAATAGAGTAATAGTATATCATTGATAGTGAGGCATCTAGGATATATTGGATGAGTGAAGAAAAACACTTATCGGTATGAGTTGTGTAGGATTGTAAGATAATATTTAGAACATCAGTTAAATATTTTAAGAGTGCCTATATAGGATTTTTACATTGAAGTGTAACATTGGGTGGCCTAAATATTAAGCTACAATAAAATCATTAACCATAAGGAGTTCAAGCACAATAGAGAAGAATCACAAATAAAAATTCCAATTTGAGGTTGTCCATGTGCACATAAGAAGATGATAGCACCAACCAATCACCCACCATGAAAAAGTCAAGTGTAAATAAATAAGAACATCAATTGGTCATTAAATGTGAGGCTATCAAGTGCAACAAGAGAAAGTGTGGGCATAATCACTTATTATAGGTATTAAAGTTTAGAATAAAATCTAAATAACATGGGAAAATTACTAACTAGAGGTAGCCATTATATAAGTAACTTGAGAAAAAGTGTCAATTGAATCATTAATATGAGGCATTCAGGGTATGAAAACATTTTCAAATAAGAGTGTTGGTAGAAGGCTATAAGATAATATTTCTCCATAAAACATGGATGGGTATATAATGAAGAGTACATGGAAATGTGAAAGTTTTGGAGAGAAAAATAGTATAAGTATTAATATATGTAGGAATGAGAGATTTTATAGAAGGGAAAGGAAAGACCTGCATGAGAGAACCCTCAATAAGTTGGAAGCATGTGGGAGATTGGATAGGAACTGATTCATGAATTTTATTAGGTGAATAAGGCCCATATGAGATGATTAAATGGGTCATATATTTTAAGCATAGTTTCATGATAAAAATTGTAGTGGAATTTATAGGAGTGAGGTGTGTGTAGACTAGGTTGTGTGGTAGTGTAGTAAGGGGATGGAGAGACTTCAAAGAGAGGAAGATATGGTGAGGAAAGGAAAGGTTGATAAAATGGAAACATGTGTTTTATAAACTACAATACCAATTAGTGTACTAATAGAGCCACCTCAAATAGGAAGGAATTTTTGAGAGCCAGTGACTAGAGGTAAAGGCTGAGGAGACAACCTTGGGAAGAAGAATAACGCTATCATGGAGTTTTATGTCGAATAATAAATTCATCTAGGTGATATTTTTGTGAATATAAAATGTAATTAGGAGAGGATAAAGATACCTAGTTTTCATTGAGTGCAACAGGTGAATGACATCCTGGATGTCATTCCACTAAGGTAAAAATAACATAAAATATTGTGCTAATTGAAGAGAAGAAACTTGTATAAGATACATGGATTCATAAATTAATAAAAGAGAATAAGTGTTCTTATGTATAGTGTGGAGGATGTAATAATTAAGAGTTATCAAGAGTGCAACTAGGAGCTATTGAGCTTAGTAGTAACTAGGGTGAAATTCACACACCCTAAGATGAGGAGCTAGACCTAAGAAGAGGGAGGTGAAAAAGATAATGTAGTTCAATATAAGTTATCCCAATGATAATGGGTAATGTGTAAGGATGTGAGGTGAAATAATAGAAGGAAAGTGAAAAGGTGCATTATGATGGAGAAGATTTGGAAAAAAAGTAGAGAAGATCTATTAAATGATTCAACCAACATTGAGCTAAAGCTAAAAAGAAATACATAGAATGCATAAGAGGAAGGGTCATTATCAATTGAAGGATAAGACCAAATGAAGATAAGATTTAAGGAGGAAATATTAAATAAAATATATAAATATCTAAGAGTAATTATGAATTTGATAATATAAAGTGGATATAAGAGTGACCAGTGGGTCATGAACCTAGACCTAGAGGTAAAGAAAGTTGAGGAATAACATGTAATCAAGATTAATTTCCATGAAAGATAAATATAGATGTGTTTAGTGTGAAAATTAGTACATATGGAGGGAGAATCCAAAGTCAGTGTAGGAGTTAACTAGAGAGAAACTAATATTATTAAAGCATCAAACATGAAGTAGCTAGTATAGAAGCACAATAATCAAAATATGTGCCAAAAGAAGAAAAATGAGAGTTGAGTTGATTTGACTACAATAGAAGGCTAACAGAGAATTGAACTTGAGTTAGTTAGTAATATTGAAATTATAAGGATGTGTTAAATTATGAGAGAGGATTTTCCCTAAAGAGAAACTAAATTCTAATAGAACACTAAACTTCATAGAGGTAGCAAGAGGATTAAATGTCTAGAACACACTAGAAAAGGTAGCGCATAAAGGAGAATATTTTCATGGGAAGAAATTAAAGGTTGGTAGAGCATAAAATGTCAGTTAGTTGGTAGAAATATAATTTATATAGATACATAAAGGAAAGGATAATTATAATAATCACTAGTTGAGGGGATAGAGTTTCACAAGAGCATAACACAAGAATTAGCATAGGAGTTGAATAAGGATGTCAATTAGAATGCATGAAGATGAAGAAGAGAGAATTAATGCATAAGGATAAGATTGGAAGAGGTATAGTTTGAGGCCTAAAATGAGAAGGTGAAGAGAGGGTATCAAATGATAGTTGAGCTTGAGATGTGAATACTAAAATGAGAAAACACACCAATAATTAGAAGCATGTAGAGAAGGGGAAAAAATAACAACATTGGGGAAGATCATCTTGAGAATGTAAAGGCATTAGATACATGATGAAATTAGTACATAGATAAGACACAATTAGAATATGAGGAAGGAATGAAGGTGGAAATTTAGTTTTTTATAGAGATGAATATTTTTTCCATAAGTAAAAAATGAGAAGAGTGAATGACAATCCATTTACAACAATGGGCAAGGGACATAATATGAAGAAGATGAGATTTTAATTAGAGGCAAAGGATGAATACATATATGAGAGAGTGTGAGATGAAAAATCCACCTACATGAGAGTTGGGGAATGTGAGAAGGATTTGACTTGTATTTTTCCAAAGAGTTGTAATGTTTAATGCATGAGAAGCTAGAAATTGTTATAATAAGGTAGAGGAGGAGACCATAAAACCTATAGCAGATGAGGAGAGAACAATTTTAGTTTCACATAGAACTAAGAAGATAAAGGAAGGAGTAGATAATATATCATTTTGAAGTTGATGAAGTAGTGTCTAGTGGGATATTATCTTAAGTATGTAGTATAATATGATACAATAGAAGAAAGGAAAATAGTAGGAGTATTGTGTAAATGGCATGAAAGGGAGTGAATAAAACGTATGAATAGTTACTTGGAATGAGAAGAAAAGTAAGAAAGTGCACAAAAATAAAATACAAATAAAGGTGCATAAAGGGTGATATTAAACAAAACCCTTGGAAAATGCATATTAAATTTGTTAGGAATAGATCCACATGAGTGAAGAGAAAATACTAAGATGAGAAAAGTGTGTTAACCCTAGGAAATTGGCTAAGACCCTAACCAAAACTAAAGTGTGTGAGTGCATAAAAAGCAAAGAAAAACCAATGCCAATATTTTAATAATGGGGGATGTAATTAGAACCCATAGCAAGAATGTGTGTCCATCATAGACTGCCATCAAGATAGGTGTGAGCCACTAGTAACAATTTCCACGTGTTAAATGACAAACCAATAGGATCAAGACACATGAAACTACCTGAATCTAAGAATCTTATCAGAGATAATTGGGATAAATGGTGGTAGCTAAGGATGATAGATAATCCTAATAATTAGTCAAGAAGTGATGGTGGAATATGGTAGTAAATTGCATTAGGCAACCTAATGTATTAACTATCAAGTAGGAAAAATAATGCAATAACTATTAGGTGATTGCAATTAGTGGAAAAAAGGGTTTGTAAAAGCCTATAAGAGGTATAAAAAAAGAAGAATGAAGAGATACCTTTTGGTTCCTAGTTATACACTTCGTAAACTCGACCTTGCACACTTGAGAGAAAATGACAAGCAATGATGAAAAACCTACTAGTGTATCATTGTATCCAGGGAAGGGTTTGGCATCAAGATTAGATCGAATGCAAGAAATGATTGAGAGGCACATACAAAGGGTATGGTCAGATCCTTGATACTTTTTTATCTACCTGAACCAAGGTGAGAGGACCTATGAGGTGGCTTTGTCACATGGAGAGATTTTGCAATTCAATCTCCATGGGGATTATCAGCATAAAGAGATGTGAATCTGACCAAAACACAACCAAATTTGCTCACTCCACCTAGGAAGGGTTGTCACATGAAATGAGAAAATGTTCTAAGTTAGATACAAGCTACTAAAGACATATCAAAGTGATTATAACCTTTATTTCAAAGAATTTTTCAACAATAAGGGGCTGAAAGGAAGACTATAATACTAAGCTCCACAACATAAGATGAAACCACATGTTATATAGGAAACAACTTTATTCATTTGTAGGAAAATAACACATGAAATATTTAACTAGATATATTACCTATAGGCTAAGATAGGGTAGGATAGTTTTTTAATTATAAAGAGGAAGGGCATGGGGTGTGCTAGAAAATTTTCAAATAGCATGGATTCTTTCAAACATTCATGATAATATTCCTTAGCAAAGATGATAAAAAAAATTCAAATGCAAGATAATGGTAAACACCAAATGATCCCTAAGAGATTAGAACATACATTGAATCTAATTTTTCAAATGCTTTTCTCTATCAAATCCATAAACCTAGGGTGCCCTAACAAGTTATTTAACAACTTATCCTGAAGTAACATAGAAAGAGTTTATAATCTAAATCTATGCTCAAAATGACAACCAGCAGTGAGCACAAACCCAAATGTCCAATCAATAATTCTTGAAAAATATGTTTTTGCACTTCATCTATAGGAAATAATAAAGAACCACAAGAATTTTCATTAACTTGAACATAAACCTTACATACATCAAATTTCAAAATATTGCCAAGGGGACATAGGTGGATTTGCTCCATGTTGGATAGGGGAGACATATAGAGATGCTCTCAGAGCTTGATAATGGTTGTATAGCTATAACCACCTTAGCAAGAGAGTAAAAATACACACATAGCCATGATCCCAAATTTTTTGAAGAGCTTGGACTTGGAGAGAAACACAGACCAATAACAACCTACATAATGACCAACACAATGGCCAACCAACTTCTTGAATAAAATACAAGCCATCTATTTATACATTTTTTACCCATTTCAAATCTTGGACTATGGGTCATGATTTACAAATTTACAAAACAAAATTTCAAGCCCACCAAGATGCTTCCATCTGGAAAATACTCCCTTGTGACACCTAAAATCTTCATCCATTTGCAAGAAAAATCATAACTAAAGGTCCAAACAAACTTTGTCTTCATGTGGAACTGCCTAAAGATGTCTTGGACCACTTGCTTGCATAGTTAGAACTTCCTGAATAGTTACCTTTCCCTTTATGCATGCCATGGAACAACCTACTCTTGCCATGATTCCCTGGGAGTATTATAGATCCATGGTCCTTTGAATGATCTTCTTTGGAGTGGCCCACCTTGGATTTGCAAACCTATAATATCTCTCCCATGGAGGAGCTTGGACAAGCACACCAATAAACAATGCAAAAGAATTAGGTTATTTTGACCCCTTTACCCTTTTGGATCCAACTTGTTTTTCACGTGTTGTATTTTTAAAATTCACCTTCTTCACATATGGCCTTTTAGGGCTTCCCATACATATATTTTTCAATGCAAAAAATGCATTATTTTCAACCTTGAGACTACCATGCATCATTTGCAATTTTTCCAAGTCAACCAACTATCAATGTTGGAAGCTTCACCAATTTCCTTACACATGGTCTCTGAATAAGATGTGTATGCATATGTAGCATCATCATGTTGCTCTATTCAATAATCCTTAAAATTTAACTATTTTTTATATTATGACATATGTCATTTCTTTATTGATCTTGATCCCTTTGAATAGTCTATCTTAGCTCGTACCATTAGATCTATCTACATAGATTGATGTAGACCATCAATCTTGATCTAAAAGACCAAGCACTATTATTTGATATCTATGTTTAGCCTTGAGTTCTTACCACCTAGCATCCCTATGTGTTCTTTTCACCTTGCTCTATCAGTCCTGTCGAGCTAATGTGCTTCTATCAAGTGGTAGTCTTATATTCATTCTAGGATTTGTTGAAAAGTCTTGACTTAATACACACCATATATTGGATTGTGTACACTTGAATGCATACCTTCAATCTTTGGGAACATCCTCGATCTTTAGCCTATGACCATGTATTGACTTTTCAATTGTGCTCTCATGCTATTAAATCTTTTCATCCAATAAAATGCACATCTTCATATTGCAATTTGTGGTGTGGAGCATCATTGGACACTACCTACACTTGGTCCCAAATATGTGCCACTTAGCATCCCCACAGGCTTCCTATGTACCTATCAAGTAGTCTCTATTTCTTTGAGCACCATCGCACCACATGGCAGCACCTCATGCTTTCATTTGAAAACAAATGGATACTTTTTGTGGCTTAAAATTGACATCCACATGCCTATCAATGACATCTATGAGCTCATCACTTATACAATTCAAAATTTTCATTCAGGACTTTGCTCATCAAGTTTTTTTTCTTTGGCCTTCCTATTTTCATTTAGCCACTTTAGACCATAGCATTTCTTTGGGGATTTTATACCACAAGAATTTGGTTTACAAGATCTCTATCTTTGACTTTTCTATCTTTGATAGAATTTTTGTGGGATTTTATTTGTCAAGACAATTATTTTGGACATTTTATCTAGGATAATTTTCCCTAAGGATTGAATTCTCTAAGACACTTCTCCTGCAACAATTTGGTCAACATTTTTGTCTTTGTTTGGCCTTTCTGTTCTTTGGGACTTTTATTCCACATAATTTGTCCATAGAAATCTCATCATTGAAAGAATTTTTTTAGACATTTTGTTCATGGAATTCTTTTTTTTGGGCCTTCTATCAGGATAATTATTTCAGATAAAATGTCTGAAATAATTTCCTTAAAACATATAAACTTTACATTTTCCTAAAGAAATACAATTCTCTCTTGGAATTTTTATGTGGGAAAATTTCCCAAAGGAAATAGACCTTCAGAATTTTTGTCATGGACAAAATGTCTAACAAAATTCCTTTGAGATTTTTGTATAAACATTTTTCTCAAAATTAATTGGACTTTACACTTTTTCTAAAACAATTGAATTTTGTCGGTTTGCACAAGTAAAATGCCCAAAGTATAAGTACCCTTTAGTATTTTTGCAAGGGAAAATTGATTAAAGGAAATGATCTTGCATGCTTTTTGCCAATGACAAAAAGTATGAAACAAATAAGTCTTCTGTCAGGATCTTAACAAGATACAATTGATTACTTTTGTGTAAGCAACTAAACACGAAATTAAACCAAAATAATAAGTAACTAAAAATTAGAATTAGCAAAGAACAAGAGATACAAGAAATAATGAAAACTTGTATTAAACTCTTCCAGAAGGAAATACAATTGAATAAATCTCTCTTTCTTCCACACCTCTTAGATGTACAGATCTCTTTCCCTCAAGAGTTCTCTCTCACAATTACAAACACAATTCAGCCCTTGAATTGTCTATCTTACATCTACAAGCTATGAAGATCTATCCCTATTATATAGAATTAGGGATCATGAGCTATGCATTCTCAACCATCAGATACACCTCTTAATCAAAGGTTCAAATCAGTCCTGCCAAAAATAGAAACATGGACTCAACACTAACAATTAAACTTATCATGCAAACAATCTATTCTCTCCTTGAAAATAGACTTTTGGAATGCACAGGTGACCGACATTGGTCCCTATCAGTCTGCACATGACCGACGTTGGCCAATCCATAACTGACGTCGGTAGTCTCTAGTCGATCCCTGACTGACGTCGGTGACTATGTAAATACAACAACCTTACATTTGCTCATTCGGGTGAAGCTTTTAGCTCCACAACTTAACATCTTCATCCTTTCTACGGAACACTTTGGCCAAAATATTTAATTTCTTCAAACTTTTCGTATGAACACTTTACCCAATGGAAATAAGTCTTCAATATTTTTGTTTGAGACAAAAAAATTGAAAACCTATTTGCATCAGTCAAAGTGTTCACCCAAAAATTCTAAAAAAAATCTAAGGGATTAATACACACACTAGTAAAGACCAAATTAACACTTATCCATTTTAACATAAATCTTAACCTTAGTCATGGATAATTGAAGATAGAAATTAGGCCAAGGACTTAGGATTTGATACTCAACTAGAGATAGACTTAGGCATTTACACTTGATAAGGGCTCAATTACTTTAATGAAATTTGGACACTAACACTAGATCTCACTTGGGGATGCACACATCTTGTGGGTGTGTAAAGAACCCCAAAATGTAAGACTAGGTGCCAATACAATGGGACATAGACTCAAGACTTGAAAAATCTTCAGCAAACATTCATGAAGGCTCAACAAAATAATGACAGACTAACAAAAATAGACCAAAAGGATCTCAAAATGAACACATGACAAAAAAATAAAAGGAAATTGTACAAATAAGGCCCAAAGTAGAGGGGCGACAAAGCAACAAAATAATAGAAAGACAAAACTATACAATATATACATAGTTGTAGATGGACTCAACCCAAGAAGTGCTTGAGATGTCTGCCATTGACTAGCATCTCTAGTATTTTGTCATCCCTTAATTTTTTGAGCTTTTTCAAGAGCTTGGTGGCCAAAGTGAAGTAAATTAATCTCTAAAAATTCCTAAAATTACTATTGCTAGGCTATGATAGGTTAAAAAGTTGAAACAAATCCTCTTTACATGATTTCAAATATAGATAACACCACACTAAAATATTTTGGTACTCCAACAATTGTATATAAACTTATTTCTTAGTTACAATTAGGTAAGTGCCAAGCTAGAGTGCCTCAATATCAGCAATATCATTCATGCACTGAAAGTACTCATTGAAAAATAATTTATTTTTTTAATCCTTAGGGGAATAAAGAATAACCCCAATTTCATTGAATGACATTCTCCAAACAACACCTTTGTTGTCAAACCCTGGACCAAGAATAGTTGGTCGCTCAACATCATCCACATTCCCAATGAAGTTACCTAACTCCACATTCATGTGTGACACTTCCGTTAGAGCACACTTCAAATATTCAATTGCATCATGATTAGGTAACTCATTTGCGTATGTCATATTAGTATCATAAGCAAATTCATACATTGGGACTTTCTTGACTGCACTCCAAAACTAATCAGTAGTAGTAGCCCCCATCATTTCCATGGAGGTAGAAAACTTACATTGGGAGTATTGATAATTGAACATAAAAATATCATCATTAGAAGATGCAGACTCAAGATCATCCACATCTTCATCACTTGGTTCAATATCAAGAACATGAGGTTGTTCATTAGTACCAACATTCCTAATAAAATTACCCAAATCAACATTCATGTACAACACTTCATTGTGACCATGTTTTATATCCTCAATCACATGTAACATCTTTAGCTCTCTATAAATTCTAAACATCTTACCCTCCAATAGAATGGTGTTGTAAGAAAGGCCCATCTACACACTTCCACCCATGCTAGCAACCCATTTTCATGACAGCAACATCCCCCACTTAGGTAGGTAGTCTACAACTACCATGTCCATATTTAGATACTTACCAAGATGAACTACCAATTATACAACTAATCCCTTGACTTGTCCCACAACTGGTACCTCTCGTGAGTCTATGGCATAACATTTGCCAAAGGCTGACATAATCTTCACTTTGAGCTCATTTAGGACACCTAAGGGCATCACATTGCAAGAATCTTTAGAATAAAACATACAATTGGGGACAATTAGGCCATTGATTAGTAGGGTTGTATAAAATAGATCCACATTTAGCTGACTATCCATTAATGTAGTCCCCAAATATACCTCCAAAGTAGGTTCAACAATATCTTTAGATTCTTCACCACTTTTTGGGGGTGTTTAGGGTAACTCAATTTCATTTTCAACTAATATCTCACCAAATTCTAAGTACTCAAAATCCATCTTCTTATGTTTAGGTATTCATAATAATTCAACAAGTAAAATGGTGATTTCTATTTGACTCAACACTTGGGCCATATCACACATATTATATTAAAGAAGAGGTGTTTTTGTGGAATAACAACACCTTTAGCTAAGATGTAATCACTTAATGTTTGAAGTGGGGTAGGCTAGGATGGATTAACACTCTTGATAGTAGTCTTCAGGGGTAGATTTGTCTTAACATCACCTAAACCCTTAGGAATACTCAACATAATAGGCATTCTATTATTCTCAGTGAGATCACCTCTAGGCTTAACATCTTAGGACATGGGTGCTATCTTGGAATATTTTGTAACTATTGTAGTTTTATTTACTTCCTTGATCGCATTCCCTACCTTTGGATTTGCATGGTTAGTGTCTTTAGCAACAACACCTGGTTACCTACTTCTTAAGTGATATTCCTTCTTTTAGGTAGCTATTGTGTTAATTAAGAATTGCCTATCCTCAACTGATGGAATTCCCCCATGATATATCTTAATCATCATCATGAGCATAAGAGATCAAAATCATGAATGGATAATTCATATGCTTGTGCCATATTAACATCACAAGCAAGATCAAAATTTAGGACACTCTCCATTTTGACCATGCTCTAAAACTGATCAACCATAGTAGCATTCAACATTCTTGGAGGTAGATGTTATACTTTGAGTAATTTTACAATTGAACATAAAAATCTTATATTCAGATGATGCATACCCAGGTTCATCTAAATATTAATCAATTTGCTCAACAATATCCCATAGAGGGTGTGGAAGGAAACACTTGTCACACCAATCAATGTCTAAATAAAAATTCACAGCATTTACCTTAGTGTTTAAAGGATTAGGCACCTCTTTTCCAACCCCTTTGTTCTAGTTTCTCTCCATCCTTTCTTCACATGTAGGCCTCTTCCCTCTATAATTATCTTGATTATGGAAATCAGGCCTTCCTTGTGCTTGATTTGAATTAGGATCCCTTTTCTATCTAGTAGACACATGAGGGATCCCTTTCTTAGCCTTGACAAGCTTATACAACATCTCTTTGATAGCGAAGGCCAAAATTTTGATATTCTCCTCCAAATTAGTTGTCTTTATGGGATGCATTTTTTTAGGATTAATGAATTTTACATCATCTTATTTGTTTATGGGCTTTCCCACAACCTTGATGTTATTTTAAATTTGGATATCCATATTAAATGCTAACCACAGGTTCATGGGATCCTTGTCCCTCAAGTAATATACAATCTTAGTGTCAAAAGTGTCATAGTATTTTATCAAGCATGATGTATCACTGGGCTTGATGTTTTTGGGTAGTTGCATCATAACCTTGTTGAATTAGGTATTGAAGTCTATCACACATTAATTAGGATTATTTTTAATATTTTCAAATTCATCCAAAAGGAACTTGGGATCAACTCTTTCACCATACTGAATTCTAAAAACATTCCTTGTCTCTTATAATGAATCGATGCATCTAGGGAAAAGAGAGTCAAACCACTCATGAGCATTTTCCTCCAGCAAGTGCAAAAATAGCTTGATGTACACATCCTCATATTTAATCTCATAATATTCAATTATATTTTTAAAATCCCTCAGGTGCTGATCACCACTCATTACATTGTTCCCTTGGAATTTTAGAAGGCATTTCCTTACTTCATTTGGGACTTCATTAGTATAGCCTACCATTTCATCAAAATTAATGGGTTTAAATATAGGAACATGAAATATAGGATGTTCATTCTCATCTTGGTCCTTATGCCTCATGATTGTTTTAATGGGAGGTTCAAGCACCAATGGCAAAGTGATGTGAGGGGGTGAATGATGTGGAATTGGAGGGTTAGACTTGGGAGGGGATTCAACTGGGTTAGAAGGAGCTGGATAATACATAGGACTATAGTTTTTAGAATTACTAGGAGAGCTATGATAATCCTTAATAATGGGAGGGTCAATAAATATTTCAAGATTATCAAGATATTGATAACCCTTAGTAACTAAGCTTTTCCCTTCAACAAGATTTCAAACTTGTCTACTTCATCTTTGATATAACCCTAATGGTGAGACAAGTTTCTTAAATGGGTCACCCTTGAAATATGATCTCAATCCTTATATCTTTACAAACAAGAAAATACTCAAAGGTGAAATTAAATAGAATAATATTTAGAATAGACACTGATCTTTCTTGAAACTAGGTGATAAAAATTAGAGTCACCTCTAGAATCACAATTCTAGAATATAACAGTTGATAAACTATTGTGATACATGCTGAAATCAAACTTGACGAAGCTTAATGAGATAGAAAGCAAAGGCACTAATATTTTCAAAATGGACAAAACACCTTTCAACTTGTAATGTTAAAAACTCTTTACAATAAACTCAGTAGAAGTCAGATTATCAAACCTTAAAAAAACTCCTAGCATGTCCCCAGTGGAGTGTTGTAGCATTGATAGCCAAAATAGTTTGAATGTAACAAATTATGATAGATAACTTCATAACATGAAAATACTTATATATATTTACAAGAGTCACAAGTAATACAAATGACAAATAATTCAATTTAGTTCATGGCAAGAACACCAAAAAGAGTGTTGGTTCCTAGTTTTACACCTCGTACACTCAACCTTGCACAATTGAGAGAAAATGGCAAGTGCAGTCATATAAAATAAAAAAATTGGTAACTTGAGTGTGGCTTGTGACACCCAACCTATAGGTCCCTCTTGTTTTATCTCATGACCCTCATAGGCATCTTTTCACTGATTCCTAGTCATCTATAGCCTTCCAAACTTAACCCTAGCTTAGCCAGACTGCTCTTCCCATGACTAATCTATCCCCCAAACCCTGTCAATGCAGGGCAATAGTGCCACACTTTGACTATAGCACTGGTGCCACTCTTATCCACTTTTGGTGCTCTTATCCAAGTACATTTTTAACCCCAATAGTTAGTTTTTTCTAATTCCCCATCCTCTCCTTATTGGCCTAAAATGAGTACATTCAACCCATGACCAATAGATCCCTATAAAATACCATTCAAAGATCATTTGGAATGGGTTGGAAATTATTACTAAGTAAGCAAGAATATAAGCAACACTACTCAAGCAATCTTCCCTATTCTCTGCATACAACCAGCTAATATACTTATAAGCTTATCCAAATCCTTACACTAGTCCTTAGCCACCTCAAGTACATCCAATTTAGCATTTCACATCTTCATACACACTATTGCACAAAGCACATCAAGTGGTAGAACTACATATGGCTTGATCCCTCTTCAAAGTATTGGTATATATGTAGCATTCCCACATCATGGGTGTGGATCCACATTCAGTGAATCTTATACACATTAACCCCCCCTCTTTCTCAAAATCGATTAAAGCACAATGGAGTATAGGGTTTGAAGAGAAAAAATACTCTATAGGGAGCTATATATACTTTTAGCTATCAAAACTTCATAGACAAGGTCCTATTGGTTGAATATTTTGTCTATCATCGTATTGGTAAACAAAATAGGTCTTATCAGCCAAAGCAAGAAGATTAGTCATCCTAATGTGTAAATTTATCACATCAGAAGGAGATTGTTCTCTCCTCTCATCAAGGGGAGGTTCCCTATGGATATGTTATGTATATATATGAACAAAAAATAATACTCAAGGGTAGGACCAGACATCCATCTCTCTTTCTTTAGAGATGATGTATACAAAACAAAGGAAGAACTCAAGAGAATAACAGACAATACTCCTCTTCTTTTAGAAGAACTGTTCAGCCAGCCACAAGAATGCTCCTAGAAATAAAAGTAGAATATGACTAAAGTATGGTAACCAGAAAATCAAGACACAACACAAAGTCTGCACATGAAATACTCAAGAGTGATATACGAAGAACAATGAAAGCTCAAAGTTCTTTACACAACAATGAAAAAACAAACACACTGAAGGCAGCTATGGGGGCACAAAGTCTCTCCACAGTTGATTCTTTAGGACACCTTCTTGACAAATTTACTAATCCTGCTTATTAGATCAATGAAACAAACAAGATATCACATCACAAAGTCTAAAAAATTCCTTTGTTTTCATTAACAAAATATTATAAACAAACTGAGCACAAAGTCTCAATGATGCCTCTCAATTTTAGTAGAGTTTCATTCAGATTATCAAAAAGAAGATGATTTTACAATGATAGGAAGTCCCTTATATAGCCACTTTCAAGAAGGACTCAAGAACAGTAATACATCATGATGCGTTGGGAAATGTTAGGAAGACAAGCTGGAACTTTGGGGCCTTTTACCATTTGATCTTATCAATGTAGATAGATAAGTCATGCAATTAAAATTTTTACAACTTTCAATGTCTACCTGGCAGTCTGATCTTATCTTCATTGTTCCTCCCTTTCTGATTAATTAAATCGGGTCCTGGATTCAGCTTGTTGATCTATTCTTTCCCCACTTTCTATTGGTCTTGGCCTTGAAAATTGTGAATGTATTTTGTTCTGTATGTTCAAAGGATCAACAGTTATTTTGTTGTCTTCAATTTGATGCTCACGTGCCTGTCACTGTGTTTCTAATGGCTAGTTGACTGTGTTAAATTTGACGTGTTCGGGCATGTCACCCCTTGGTCTTCTTTTGGCTTTCCACTTGGTGCTTTTCCAGATTGGACTTTGCCCTTTCGGGCCCTGAGAAATGATCCTTCAGCTTTGGGAAGTATCCTCAAATTAATGGTCGAGAGTTCCCCACAAGGGCACCTGCCCTTTGAGGTCCTTCATTGGCCCTTCATAAATTTCCCCTGGGATTTTCCTCGGGCCATTCCCTTTGAACGTTTCCCATGGACATTTTCCCCAAGGAAAATTCCCATAGACAAAAAGTCTGGGGAAAATTTCCCTGGGCTTTGAACAAGTTGAAGGGTGTTTTGGTCGATGAAGTGTCCTCCGTAAGGGCACTTGTCCTTCAAAAAAGTTCTTTAGCATTGAACCATCCCTTTGAACTTAGTCGATGAACCATTTTTTGAACCGGTTCAAAGGTTCAATGAAGCGCACCAAGCCTTTGAAGCAAATAGCCGACAAACCATTGGATGCACTTTTTTCCGTTAAACCAATACATCTAACTAATCAGTTGAACCAAGGCTTTGAACCAAAATGGTTCAAGCTGATGGTTGAATGAATAAAATAGGCCTATAAACTAAGCATTGAACCAAATATTTGTACTTGCCTTTGAATCGAGAGTTGAACCATTTGATTGAACCTGTCTGTTGAACTGGTTCAACGGTTCAACGAAGCACGCCAAGCACCTTTTGAACCAAAAAGTGATAAACTTGTTGTTGAACCTTTTCATTGAACCAAGATGTTGAACCAAAAATTTGGTTCAATAGTTCAATGAAAGCCTTGAACCGACTGACAAACCAAATGATTGAACCAAAAGATGTTGAAACAAAGGAAATGAACCATCTGAGTGAAATAAAGCATTAAACTGCTTGGTTGAACTAAGTGATTGAACTGTTCCTTTGGTTGAACCAACTGTTAAACCTTTGAACCCAATTGGTTCAATGGTTCAAGTCATTTTGATTTGACCAAATGTTTGGAATCTGATGAACCTATTGAAGCGACTGAACTTTGAACCTTTATGAAGCGCTTAACTTTCCCCAATGTCATTGAACTTGTTAAACTTTGAACCCATTGAACCTTTGAACCAAATTGGTTCAACGGTTCAATGATTCATGTCTCCTTTTGTATTCAGATGCTTGCCGATGAAGATTTTCAATTAAACCAAAACTTTGAACTAATCCTGGAAAATGAACAAATGTTGAAAATCAATTCTTTTGACTGAAAACCGCCTACAAAAGTCTGTAGATTTTCATTTTCCTGCATAGTTCGTAGATTCTTCTTCCTGCTAAGTTCGTAGATTCAAGCCTACAGAGTCCATAGATTCAAGCCTGTAGAGTCCATAGATTTAACCCTGTAGAGTCTATAGATTTTTTGAGAAGCTTTAAAAATGAGAAATCTAAATATCTAAGACAAATTTTGAAAATGGAAGATATTATTTTGGTTTGTAGAACCAAAATAATTCAAATGTTGTTCCAAAAATGACTGTTATTTTTGGGAGACAATAGTTGGCTCCAGTTGGAGAACTTTTGTCAATTGCAAAATGAATTAGAAGGAGTAGAATTTAGAAACTCCAGTGTCTTCAAGTGTGCCATTGGGCTTCGGAGTCATGCTTTCCAGAAATGAAAGGCAACAAGAATGAAAACAAACAAAACAAAACAAAAATTAAAACTGTACAAGTATACATATATACAGAGGCAATGATCTGACACTTCAAGAATTGAAATGTTTAAGATGGTGTCCATTATGGGGCAGAGAAAAGAGCGTGTCATCTTGGTATTTTAACAAAAAGCTATTTTCACCCATGTGCTAATGAATTGTGAATGGGCCTCTCCAAATGGAGTCAAACTTTCCATGCATCCCTTTTGGCTCTCTTCTTTTGTCCCACAGTAAGACTTTATCCCCAATCTAAAAATCATGATTTCTGGATTTCTAATCAAAAAGTTTCTTTATCAGATTTTGATGAACAACAATTATGTCCACCACCATGGTTCTTTGTTCTTCCAGCTGATTCAGGGACATGATTCTTTTATCAAAGGAACTCTCATATGTCTGATCTTCAATAGCCTTCACCAATTTCAAGGCTGGTAACTCTAAAGTGATTGGTATCTCAGCATTAATACCGTAGAGAAGTTGAAAAGGAGACATACCAATTTTCCTTTTTGGCGTGATCATGTCAGCCCACAGAGCATCTACCAATGCTTTGTGCCACGTCCTTTGATTATCATCTACAAGTTTCTTGATAATAGTTACCAAATTTTTATTGCTGGACTCAGCTTGTCCATTCCCTTGCGGAAAATAATCAGAAGAATGAGAGAGCGTAATTCCATAATAAAAATAGAATTGCATGATTTCTTGAGAGGTGAAACAAGCTGTATTATCAATAACAATTTTGAGTGGGACTCCAAATCTGGAAATGATGTTCTCTTTCAGGAAGTTACATACAACTTCTGAGGTAGCATGCTTTGTCAGGATTGCTTCTACCCACTTAGTGAAATAATCAGTCACTATAAGGACATAATCATGTCTAGCGCTTGATGATGGATTTATTGTCCCAATAAAATCGAGTCTCCACTGCTGGAAAGGTTCCTCTATGATTACTGGCTTAAGAGGCAGAGCAGCCAACTTGGGTCTTCCAACAAATTGCTGGCAAAGTTCACATTTCCTTATCCATTTATGTGCATCTTGGAAAAGAGTCAACCAATAATACCTGGCTCTCAGAATTTTGTGAGCAGTCATAGAAGTATAAAAATGTCCTCCACAAGCTAGATTATGGAAAGATTTCAAAAGCTAGGTTTGTTGTTCTTTGTCTACACAGCGAAGAAAAACTCCATCTATGTTTCTTTTGTACAGGCCATTGTTCTAAAGGACAAAATTGGCAACTTTCAATCTGATGGTTCTCCTCTCTTTGTAAGAAAAATGAGCAGGACATTCTCCATAAGTCAGAAAATAAGCAATATCTGAATACCATTCATTGGTAGTAGAAATAAAAAGGATTGTTGGCATATTGTCTACTTCAGCTTCTTCAAGTTATGTATCTACTGGCTTATTATCAGCCATTAATTGACAAAGACATTTACCTCTGACCAGCTTTGTTGGCTTGATATCCAGATCAAATTCTTAGATTTTTGCAATCCAATTACCTCTCTTTGTGCCAAACTCCTACTGAGTTAAAATAGACTTGACTGTACTGTCAGAAACTAAGGCAGTAGTATGTGAGTTCAGAATATAGAATCGAAAGTGTTTGACTACTTTTACCAAGGCATAGGCATGCTTCTCTATATTCGAATACTTCAATTCATGAGTTTTTAGAGGGAAACTCATGAAAGAGATGGGAGATTCCATACCTTCTTTATCTTGTTAGACAAGAATAGCTGAAAGAGTATGCTCAGATGCATAGCTATATATAGTGAAATATCTATGGTAATCTGGGCAGACCAAGGTAAGGGCATGAGCAATAGTGACTTTGATATCTTGAAATTCTACTTTGCCTTCTTTGGTCTAGATGAAGGTAGTCTTTCCTTTCATCATATTTACAATGTGTCTTGTCTTCTCAGCAAATTCAGGGATGAATCTCCATAAGAAATTCACTTTTCCAAAGAAAGAGTGAACAACATTCTTACTTGCAAGCAAATTTAGCTCTTGAATAAACTTGACTCTATCTGAGTCAATCTTTATGCCTTCTTTAGACACAATGTGTCCAAGGATTTTTCCTTTTGTCACTCCAAAAATAGACTTTTTAGGATTTAAAGAAATACCATTTTTTTGGCAGCGCTCCAGCACTTGTTGCAAGTGGTGCATATGATCAAATCAGTGCTTTGAAAAGACAGTTAAATCATCAAGATATACAACTATGAATTTTCCAATTTCACCTTTAAAATCCATATCCATAACTCTCTAAAAGGTAGCACCAGCATTTATCAATCCAAAAGGCATTTTTTTGTATGCAAAAGTACCCCAAGGCATGACGAATGCAGTCTTGTGTTGATCAGGTTTAGCAACTTCAACTTGGTTATAGCCTAAGAAGCCATCCAACATTGATAACATTTCTGATCCTGTTACTGTTTGGATCACTTGGTCCATGATTGGCAAAGGGTAATTGTCTTTCAGAGAAGACTGATTTAGATTTTGGAAATCAACACAAATGCAGATTTTGCCATTTTTATTCCTTACAGGAACTATATTTTCAATCCATGTAGAATGATGGATTGGAAAAATAATTCTAGCATTTAACATTTTCTAAATCTCAGACATAATTGTACCTAAAATCTTTGAATTGTATTGTCTGGATTTCTACTTGTAAGGCATTGAATCAACCTTGAGAGGAATATGATGACAAATTTCATCATGACTGAGAGACTTCAGATCTTCGTATGAATATGCCAAGACATCAATGTATTGATGAAGCAAAGAAGTAAATTTGAATTTTTCTTCAGGTGTACATCACTTACCAATGTTGACCATTTTTGGATTTTCTTCGTTGGTCAAATTCACTTGGTCAAATCCCTGAGAGAAATTTGAATCTGTCTGCTATTGCTTGATGAATCTATCATGCTTGTCAAACAGATTTTTGAGAGAAACCAAGCCTTTAGGAATTTTATTTCCTTTTAGTTGTATAAACTCTTCATTTATATCCAAACTAGATTTAGAAATTAATTCAGACTTCTGAGATTCGCTGCCTTCAAAATATAGCTATTCAAAATTGTTTTTTTTTCCAAAAAGGCAATGATCTGATTATCATCATTGAAAATTTGCCAATGATCAGCATTATCAGGAACACTCGGCCTATAAATCAGCTCAATGGTATATTTGGCTTCTTTAAAATCAGAATGTGGAACTAAAAGAGTTCCTGAAATAGCAAGTGCATCAGCTCTATCATTGGATTCTCTTGGAATAGAAGAAATGTTGAAAGCATCAAAGCTTTCAATTTGATCCCAAAAAAGATTATGATAATGGCACAGCCTTTCATTCTTGGTCTGATATGAATTTCTCACTTGGCAGACCACTAATTTGGCATCCCCTTTAGCATGAAGACACTTGATGCCTCTTTTTTTAGCATCCTTCATGCCCAGCAATAGTGATTCATATTTAGCTATATTATTTGTGTTACTAAGCTGTAACTTATATGATGAAGGGAACATATCTCCTTGAGGAGATATCAAAACAATTCCAGCTCCAGAACCAGAAGAGGAACAACTACCATCAAATTTTAGAGTCCAAATCTCATCAGACACTGTCTTTACTTTAGACTTTCCTTCATCAGAGATGGAGGGTCTTTCTTCATGATTTGTATATAAAAAGTAATTACCCATACCTACAGATTCAAAAAGGATTTGAGCTTCAGGAGCTGACGTCTTGGTGACTACATACTTTGCTTCCTTTTCAGGAAGTAATATCTTCATCACGCCTTGTATAGGGATCCTTGCCTCAAATAGATCCATGTTCAGCTCTCCTTCCACGTCCTTACAAAAATTCCATCCAATTAAAATACCATAAGATGTTGGGACTTTAGCCACTAATACAGTCATTTTAATCTTTTTATCCAGAAAGGCTAAAAATGTAAATTGGGCATCTTTGATCTGCCCCAGCAATGGCACTTATTTGTTCTCCATGGAGAAACATCTGCCAAACGTCTTGGTCAATGTGAGACCAAGAGACTCAGTGACTTTGGCAGGCATAACATTGTCAGATGCACCTGAGTCTATTATACAGTTACTCAGCTTGTGGCCATTAATTAACAAGGAAACATAGAAGGGTTCTATTTTTCCAAAAGCAGTTGGAAGAGTAATAATCAAATTATTTAGAATAGGCGTATTCATTGAAGAATCAAAAGTTATTTTTTTGTCCTTTTATCCTATAGGGACGGTCTAATTTTTAGCATATTGGACCAACTTGTTTAGTTGATCTGGATTGGACTGCAAGTACTCAAATTTAGACATCTATATTTTGTTTTTTTAACATGGTCAATTATATCAAATGGCTGAATTGAGCTAGGTATAGAGAAAGGTACTTCAGCTTTCTAAGTTTTCAAAGGGATGGGAGGTGGGCTAATTTGAGAATTAGAAGTAGAAGGAGAAGGTGCAATAGATGTATTTACCTTTTGAGTGATTACTAGATCTTTTGGTTGAAAGGGCAGAACTGTCCCACGCTTGGCAATTGTGACTGCTGGCTGTGATTGCTCTTTTATCTTTCCTTTATCAGCCTGCTAGATTGACTAGTTCTTGGACCTGGTAAACACTACATATGATCCATCTGAAGCTTCTCCTTTACTTTTGAGTTCATCTTGATAATTTAGGAAACCAATGTGAGAGTCACCAACTAATTCTTCTTGACTGTCTTCAATGATATCAACATCATTTTCTTGATTTAATTCAGGTTGATAAGAAAAATCTGATTCTATCTCAAGATATCCCATTGCTAAATTAGTTGGAGGAGCTTCCAAGGCAAGTTTTCCTTGTGGAGGAGGAATGCGATTTTGTTGTCCTTGGTTTCTGGTAACATTGCCTTGATATGACTGGTTTGGTAACATTCTTCTATATGTAGGAGCAGAAGACATTCCTTGAGCCATTTGTTTTTTGAGTGCAAGGAGCTCATTCACTAATTTCTGTACCATTGGATTTGTGGTACTTGTAGATGCAAATTCAGATGATGATGAAGCTCTATTTCTATTAGGATCTCTTCTTATTTTCCCTGCTAAGATGAGATCATCTTCTACTTCAATGGTCAAAAGTTGAGCTATAGCTAGATCTATTTGGCCAGCACGTCTCAAGAGGAAACTAACTTTAGGTAGCTGAGAATTAATGAAAAAGCGTTTAAGATTTTTAGCTATAGGTCTGGAAATCATAGGAATTCTATTTCTCAACTTGTCAAATTTAGCTATGAAGTCTCTCATAGGCTCATGCGGTTCTTTTTTCATTTGTGTAAGCTGAGCCAGAAGTGTATGTGCATCTTCTATAGGTTTGAATCTGGCTTCAAACTTAGCTTTCAAAGTATTCCAATCAGTCACAGATCAAGCCTATAAATGGTAAAACCAATCTACAGTAGGACTTTGTAGTGTTCAACAAAAAGCTTGACTGCTACATCTTCAAACTCTACCCTAATTACTCCACAAGCTATAATGAATGTTGCAATATGTTTATCAAGATGAACTTTCCCATCACCATGGAATTTTAGGAAATTCTTCTTGGAACTGCGTGGAAGTTCATGTAGAGGAGGATTAATATTGAGAGGGCCAAAATCATTACCCCAGGGGCCTTGAACTGCCATTATAGGGTACTAAAAAGGAGGGATAACAAATCTCAAAGGAGTAATTATAGGCACAGCTTTATCAATAGCAGTTGATATTTTGCCTGGTAATGGAGATCTGGCTTTAGAAGGAGGGAAGCTCTTGGTTCGTTGTAGATGAGATGGTGAAGGAAATAGATCAAAATCACTTTGTTGTACCAGCTTGAACATAGGATCAATGACACCTTTAGCCCTTTGGCTTCGTGTATACCTTGAATCTGCCAGATTTGTAAAACAAAATTTGAAAAGAATTGACTTTGTTTCAGTTAAAGCTTAAAGCTTTGAATTGTGCATTATTTTCCTATTGGTGTAGAGGTGAATGGAATAGATAGACTATAAAATGATAATGGGTATATCCCCAGCAGAGTCACCAAAAACTGTTGGTTGAATATTTTGTTTATCAGCGTACTGGTAAACAAAATAGGTCTTATCAGCCAAAGCAAGAAGATTAGTCATCCTAATGTGTAAATTTATCACATCAGGAGACTGTTCTCTCCTCTCATCAAGGGGAGGTTCCCTATGGATATGTTATGTATATATATGAACAAAAAATAATACTCAAGGGTAGGACCAGACATCCATCTCTCTTTCTTCAGAGATGATGTATACAAAACAAAGGAAGAACTCAAGAGAATGACAAATAGCACTCCTCTTCTTTCAGAAGAACTATTCAACCAGCCACAAGAATACTCCTAGAAATAAAAGTAGACTATGACTAAAGTATGGTAACCAGCAAATCAAGACACAGCACAAAGTCTGCACATGAAATACTCAAGAGTGATATACGAAGAACAATGAAAGCTCAAAGTCTTTTCAAAGTTCTTTACACAGCAATGAAAAAACAAACACACTAAAGGCAGATATGGGGGCACAAAGTCTCTCCACAGTTGATTCTTCAGGACACCTTCTTGACCAATTTACTAATCCTGCTTATTAGATCAATGAAATAAATAAGATATCACAGCACAAAGTCTAAAAAAGTCTCTTGTTTTCATTAACAAAATATGATAAATAGACTGAGCACAAAGTATCAATGATGCCTCTCAATTTTGGTAGAGTTTCGTTCAGATTATCAAACAGAAGATGATTTTACAATGATAGAAAGTCCCTTATATAGCCACTTTCAAGAAGGACTCGGGAACAGTAATACATCATGATGCATTGGGAAATGTTAGGAAGACAAGCTAGAACTTTGGGGCCTTTTACCCATTTGATCTTATCAATGTAGATAGATAAGTCATGCAATTGAAAGTTTTACAACTTTCAATGTCTACATGGCAGTCTGATCTTATCTTCATCGTTCCTCCCTTTCTGATTAATTGAATTGGGTCCTACATTCAGCTTGCTATTTTTTTCCTTCCCCGCTTTCTACTAGTCTTGGCCTTAAAAATTGTGAATGTATTCTGTTATGTATGTTCAAAGGATAAATATTTATTTTTTTGTCTTCAATTTGACGTTCGCATGCTTGTCACTGTGTTTCCAATGGCTAGTTGATTGTGTTGAATTTGATGTGTTCAGGCATGTCACCCCTTGGTCTTCTTTTGGCTTTTTTCTTGGCACTTTTCTAGATTGGACTTTGCCATTTTGGGCCCTGAGAAATGATCCTTCAGCTTCAGGAAGTATCCTCAAATTAATGGTCGAGAGTTCCCCTCAAGGGCACCTACCCTTCGGGGTCCTTCATTGGCCCTTTGCAAATTTCCCCCAGGTTTTTTCTCGGGCCATTCCCTTTTAACGTTTCCCGCAAACATTTTCCCCGAGGAAAATTCCCGTGGACAAAAAGTCTGGGGAAAATTCCCTTGGGCTTTGAACAAGTCTTTGAACAAGCTGAAGGGTGCTTTGGTCGATGAAGTGTCCTTCGCAAGGGCACTTGTCCTTCAGAAAAGTTCTTTAGCATTGAAAAGTCCCTTTGAACTTAGTCGATGAACCATTTGTTAAACCAGTTCAAAGGTTCAATGAAGTGCGCCAAGCCTTTGAAGCAAACAGTCGATGAACCATTGGATGCACTTTTTGCCATTGAACCAATACATTGAACTAATCAGTTGAACCAAGGCTTTGAACCAAAATGGTTCAAGCTGATGGTTGAATGAATAAAATAGGCCTATAAACTAAGCATTGAACCAAATATTTGTACTTGCCTTTGAACTGAGAGTTGAACCATTTGATTGAACTTGTTCATTGAACTGGTTCAACGATTCAACAAAGCACACCAAGTGCCTTTTGAACCAAAAAGTGATAAAACTATTGTTGAACCTTTTCGTTGAACCAAGATGTTGAACCAAAAATTTGGTTTAACGGTTCAACAAAAGCCTTGAACTGACTGACAAACCAAATGATTGAACCAAAAGATGCTGAAACAAAGGAAATGAACCATCTGAGTGAAATAAAGCATTGAATTGCTTGGTTGAATCAAGAAATTGAACTGTTCCTTTGGTTGAACCGACTGTTGAACCTTTGAACTTGTTGAACCTTTGAACCCAATTGGTTCAATGGTTCAACAGTTCAATTCATTTTGATTTGACCAAATGTTTGGAAGCCGATGAACCTGTTGAAGCGGCTAAACTTTGAACCTTTATGAAGTGCTTAACTTTCACCAATGACATTAAACTTGTTGAACTTTGAACCCGTTGAACCTTTGAAACAAATTGGTTCAATGGTTCAATGGTTCAATGATTCAGGTCTCCTTTTGTATTCAGATGCTTGCCGATGAAGATTTTCAATTGAACCAAAACTTTGAGCTAATCTCAGAAAATGAACAAATGTTAAAAATCAATTCTTTTGATTGAAAACTGCCTGTAGAAGTCTATAGATTTTCCTTTTCCTGCACAGTCCGTAGATTCTTCTTCCTGCTAAGTCTGTAGATTCAAGCCTGCAGAGTCTGTAGATTCAAGCCTGCAGAGTATGTAGATTTAACCCTGCAGAGTCTGTAGATTTTTTGAGAAGGTCTAAAAATGAGAATTTTAGATTTTTTGGTTGAATATCTAAGACAAATTTTGAAAATGGAAGATATTATTTTGGTTTGTAGAACCAAAATAATTCAAATTTTGTTCCAAAAATGATTGTTATTTTTGGGAGACAACAACATAGACCTAGAAAACAAAACCCAAAAAGCTTAGATCCTTAGGATGATACCAATAGAGGTGGACTATAGTGTTGGTTCCACTCCTATCCACTTTTAATGCTCCTATCCAATCATAAAATGAAGGTCAAATCTTAGTTTGTGATAGTGTCCTAGTCCTACACAGTGAATTCCGACCTCTATCTCAGTCAGATCAATCAGTTTCTAGCTAAGTCTTATTTTCTTTCCCTTATTACTATTTTTAGAAAGATTCAAATTGTAATGAAATTTCACAAATTAGTAGCTTAATAATTTCATATTTATTTACTAATTTTACTAATTAGACCCTTTAACTAAATTATGAATAATACACTAATATTCCCAAATTATTAAATCATTTGGTGAACCCGACTTACTTTGTTTATGCATAAACACCATAAAAACCCTAGGGTAAATTTCCTATTGATTTTTATTATATTTTTTTGATTTTTTACCTACATAATAAAATAAAAAAATTAGCATTAAATTTTAAAATTTCATAGTAATTTTAAAATAATTTTCTTTCAAACCCTAGTTGCCTATACTATGTCCTAGTATTTTCCTAGTGATTTTCCAATATTTTTTTGATTTTTTACTGGCATAATAAAATAAAAAATTCACTTCAAATTTCAAAATTCAATAGTAATTTTCAAAAACATTTATTTTTCAAAACCCTAGTTACATCTTCTAGGTCTCTTTAAATCACAATTTTTCTAATAAATTTTTGATTTTTTACTTGCATATCTAACTCAAAAATTCACTTTAAATTTCAAATTTTCATAGTAAAATTCAAAATAATCATATTTCAAAAACCTTAGTAGAATATACTAATTCCTATTTGCTTATTGAGGTATCACTTTACATGTGTATGAACTTCATATCCTTTTTATGCATATTCCAATTCTTTGTTTAGATTATATCCCTTTAATATTTTCTACTATTATCCACGTTATTTTCCTTATGCCACCTAAATTTCTTGCATCTCTTCCTTCAAGATGAAGGGTAATACTTAGTATAAATCCTCTTGAATTCACCAGGATTCTAGTAACTCAACCGTATACCATGGATACACAACCAACTCAAGTTCTTGTTATATATTCTACACATCTAGATTACACTAATTTTAATAAAGATAACTCTAATAATGAGCAGTAAGAAAATAACAAAGATGGTGTACACACCAATGCTCATGCTCCACCACATTGGACTACTGATCCACTTCCAACAATTATTGATAATGAATTTGTCCTCAATGAATATTTGATCCTACAAAGTTTTTGAGAAAGACTTTGGGACCAGCCCTAAGATCATACTCTTATCTTGAAATCTATCATGGAAATTAAAAAGGCTAAGGAAGTTAAATCTTCCCAAACCATAGAACAACTAGTTAAAAATGACACTATGGGGAAAATTATGTCTCTACAACCCCCTATAACATCTCAACCCACCTCTATGCCACCTACTACAACTAGTACATCTTTGTCTCTTGATGTGGCAACCCTTGTGCAAGAGATAAAATCTCTTCAATCCAAGGTGTTATATCTTGAGCAAAGTACCTCTAGACTTATGCAAGTTTTAGATTCTTTTTCTCTATGGCATACACCATTGGCATGTCACATTGCATCTACACCCTTGCGATAAGGTTTTGTTTAACCCAAGCTTACTCTATATTATGGCAAGGGTGATCCAAAGACACATTTGAGAGATTTTCACATAGCATACTTGGATGATGTACCAAATAACTAGCTACTTACCAAGCTATTTCCATGAATCCTAAAGGATTATGATTTACAATGGTTCTACAGTCTATCAAATTAGTCAATCAATGTATTCAATCCTTTAGCCAACATGTTCCTATCTCATTTCAAGATTAACATTGGTGATAAGGTTTTATATTCTCAAGTTACACAACAAAAACAAAAGTCATATGAGCATCTCATAGATTATGTTCTTCGATATAAGACTATTTTGGCAAAGATGACTAACCCTGTGGCTGATCGAGGGTTACAAGATCTCTTCAAAAAGAGTCTTTTACCGAATTTTCATGAATCAATTATGTTCAAAAGATTCTCTTCCTTCACTAAATTGTGCACACACTAAAGGAATGAGAAGTTAAACTAATTTCAATGGGAAAACTCAAGTACATAAATATCTTAGACATAATAAACAAGAGTAACAACAAAGTCCCATACAAACTCAAGGTTAATGATAACAAGATTTAAAATCAACCAATAGTTAATGCAACTGTTGAGTCCCCTCAACATGTGGTTTTATCAACACCCCTCAGTGAACCTTTACCAATCTACCAGTTTCTCCAGCTAGAGTTTTACATTAGCTATTAGAATGTAATATCATATTTCTCCTTCCTATTAGAGAAGTTGACCCAACAAAGCCTCTTCAATGGGGATATGATCAACATGCATTTTACTAGTTTCATATGATACCAGGCCATACAAAAAATAGATGCATTAGTTTGAGACACAAGATATAGGATTTGATAGATGCTAATCATATTGATCTTGGCACTTTAGTTGAGCCTCCTTAGGCAAAGTAAACATAGGATAAAGCTTTGAAAATATTCTTAGATCCCTTTTTATAGCATTCTAAACAAGAGATAGGGGACACATCAAGGGTTCACCATGCATATCATACACATCCACCACTAGATACATATAGGGTACCTTCAGTTGAGACACATCCTTTGAATAACATGATTGGTGTATACAATTCTAGAGTTCCAACTAGACCTTACATCTCCTTCTTAGAGCAGGAGATCATTGAGGATGATTCAAATTATCATGCACCATTTATCAAATCCTACATTCATAATCATCCTATTTAGAATGTTCTCATAGGTAATAGATCTAGTTTGAACATGTGCACTATGACATTATTACAACATTTAGGATATTCAGAGCAGGGTATTATCCTAATAGACATAATTATCATTGGAGTTAGTGGGCACATACAGATTTAATTTTGTGAGATTTTAATTCCTCTATAGGTTAGTCCAACACACATAACCAAATCATTCACTATAGTTCCCAGTGTAGGAGTTTTTGATATGCTACTTGGTTGACCATGGATTTATAAACTTTGAGCAGTACCTTTTATAGTTCATAGATATATGAAATTCATTCACACTAAGTAGGTTGTTACAATTGGTGAAGTTCCATATGAGTTACCACTCCCCACTTCAGAGCCATTTTCCATGGTACAGTCACCAGTTTTAGTTCCACCATTAGTTCCAGTTCTACCACTCATTATAGTTCTTCCTCCAATTTCAATTCAAACATAGTTGAGGCATCCATTGCCAGCACATATATGTCATACAAATCCATAGCTTTAAGATTTGAGATAGCTTCCAGCTAGAGTGTTCACATCCAGGGCAGTGTCATTAAGATCGCATGCATATACTCATAGATCACATGTTCAAAGAACTTATCTTACTACCAAATGGGTCCCTAAGAGCCCTAAAGTTGCATCCACTTCTTAGAGTTATAGCAGTACCCCACACTAGGTTTTTAATTTAGATATTTCAGAGTATTTATAGTATATACAACTTTTAGAGCCATAGTCTCAGCATTTCCATCATGCTTCATGATCACACACGATCCCTCTTCTTTATATAAGACACCATGATAGGGAGTATCCCATGAGATTCATTAGTTAGTATCATCTCTTCTCAGGCTTATCTATACATAGTCTCCTCATACTTGATTGTACATAGTTCCTTTTAAATTTCTTGTACATAATTTCTTATGCTTGATTGTACATATCTCATTTATCAAAAATATAAAAACATTCAAATAACTCAAAATCTAAAAACATTCAAATAATTCAAAATTCAAAAATAATATAAAATTTCAAAGTACAAAAACATTCAAATAATTTAAAAACATTTTGATTGTATGCATTATCCATGTTTTACATTTCTACTACAATGCTAGACTTACATTTATTGTTTTATGCTATTATTTTTTCATTTATATACATTACCATGCTTCACTTGATCTTATTGAGTGAGTGTAGTGACATCCATCTCCTTGATTGATTCACTCTACCCATTAAGGGGGCATCCTAATTCTACATTCGAGACACACCTCGATATACATACCCACTGGGGGAATATTATACACCATCCAAGTTATGTCATTCCTACACCACACACTCTAGTTATCATGTTGATGTACATTACCTACTATATTACATAGATTACTCTATTGACACTCACTAGTATATAGCACTTATGTATTTCTTAGCATATACCTAGTCTTGTACTAAACATGTTTTACATACATTCACTTCTTACATTGTTTAGTTAGATATGATTGTATTTAAAGTTATCATATGCTTTATTTTCTTGCTTAGGATAGCTTGATTTGATTTAATTTTTCAATTTCTATTTGTCTCCTATATATGCCTTAGGACATTTGTCAATGTCCTTTGCCTGTAATATTCTATGTGATTATGGTTTTCACACCAACTTTTCATGATTAAATTGTATGTGTATTTGGCATTTAAACATGATTTGTATGTTTGCTTTCTAGTTTGAGTGATATGTTCCCATGTCCTTTGTTTACTTGGACCTTTGGCCACTCTTATATGCTTCATGTTTCTTGCCTTGTATGCTTATTGCTTGATTGCTTATCAATTATTTGCAATGCCATGATCCACATCATAAATTTATCTTTCTTTCTTGGATGCCATGATAGACAACATGTTCCATCCCTCCAACTAACATCTAACCAGACATTAAATTCTAGTTCAGTACATTTCACATGTTATTGTAGACACCAAAATCATGTCTATTCCTTGGTCATCCTCCCCCTTGGTCTCCTTGGTCCACTTCTAACACATTCCTAACCCACACACTTATTAATTTAAAATAATTATTTATTTTGAATTAATAACACCTCACCCCACCTTGGATACCTCTCCTTGGACGCCCCCCTCACCCCATGCCAAATCTTAATTACTTACACCCCATTTCAACCCTCCCACTAGCCTCTCGTGCTCATTTAATCCACTTTCAAACTATTTTTCAAAGGCAATCAACCTCGACAGACAGAGGAATGGGCAGAAGGATAAAAATATCCCTTTTCCCATCTTTTAGCTGCCGACGTCGATTACCAGTCGGCCGACACCGACGTGATCACCGACGTCGGTCACTTAAAATAACCCAAAGGCAAATTCTCTTCCCCTGGGATGCTAAAATCACAATGCTAAATCAATCAATCACAAACCCAAATGCTAACTCTCTTCCTTGGAATCCAACTTCTCTCTCTCTCTCCTAGACACACACCAAGCATCACAGGCTATAGGCACTCTACAGGAATAGCTCTAGACTTTGGGTTAAAGACATTACAGGTATATCAGCCACATCATTAACAAGTCTCCTACACTCCTTCAACATATCAAAGCTAAGTATTTCTTCTGCCCTTTCATTTCAGTAGTTTAGAAAGCATCATTAATTAGTTCTCTTTTTACTAGTTCTAAGCACTGTAGACCAAACCTGACCAAACTTCTTCTTAAGAGGCTGAAAAGCCTGTCTTCTATCCTGACCCATCTTAAGAACCTATCCCCTACCTTTGTCCCTCCTAAATACCCTATTCATTTCTCTGCAAACTTGCACAGACTCTCTAACTACCACAGACCACTCTGTGGACTAAAGACAACCAAAAACTCATCCAAGGCCATTGCCCTATCTGACATTGACCATTTCCCCTACTGACGTCGATAGACTAACCGACGTCGGTAACCTGAACAATCGATGTCGACAGAACAACTGACGTCAACAACTGTGGCAGACTGACTACAAAAAAATAGGTATGCATTATATAATTTCCTCTTTGCTAGTCATTTGTCATTTCTTTATTTTTGACACTTTTACTTATTAACAGTGGACTGTCATCCCTCAAGGAAGTCTTTGCACTTCTGGGACCGAGCATATCGCTTGGCAGTCCACCTTATCTCTATCTAACAATCTCTGTGTTTGAGTCTCTTTCTTCTACAGGTGTCATCCTCCACAGCCAAAGAGGAGTCCCTACAACTTCTGGATAATGGTGCACAAACTTCATTCGGGTACGTACAAACCCCTGACCATTATCTTAGTTTCTTTCATCTTTTGAATGTGGAAAAGTGAAAACAGTTAGAAACATTTTGGCATGCCCGATGGGACCCTAAAATTTTCCTTGGGTTCATCATTCTTTTTCTTCTAAAAAACAAACTTTTCATATAGGTGCATTAGATCTCTTCTTGCATCTTTTTCTTCTATCTTCTCTGAAAAGACACCATCAGCGAGTTAAAAAGAATCTTTCTTTTTCTTCTTGTCACCTTTCCTTCTTGCATCTTAGAGTTCATACTCTTAACCTTTTCCTCACTTGTTTGCATCTGAACACACATTTCAATTTGGGTTTAAAATCTATTGCATCTCATTTCTGCCTGAATGCATACTTAGCTCTCACATCTAGTAATTAAAACCACATTATGAATAAATCGTAGTGCACTTATGTTACACATCCAGACCACTTTCACAACTAAACATCTAAACATACCTGAGACAAGGTCCGACTAGGATTTCATCACCTAGCGGATACCTTACCCTTCCTGGTAATCCCACTTGGACTTCACTACCAAGGGGAGAACCCACTCTGTTCTCTGGCAGAGTATAAACTCTAGGGGAAGTATATACTGGCTAAGCGACCCAGCTTATCTCTGGGCTCGTGAAGTGAGGGGAGCTTGCTCCTTAGCACTAGGCCATGTATGAAACCTAATATAGACTTTTGAGCACCAAAACTAACCTGAAACCAACCTTAGACTGCTTCTTCTAGGACCCGTTCTAAAAGCCAACTTCCCAAACACACTCTAAGGCATAAGCCAACATGATTCTAAAAGTTTATTCTTAGGATTTAACATTTAGGGTCTGCTTGTCTTCATCTACTTTTCTATTTTTATCTAGTTTTTTGAGCTAGTAAGGATGTTTTCTTCTTTCTTCCAAAAACTTTCAAATTTTCTGAGTTTTTGGAAAAACACAGTAACCAACATCAGTTTTTCCACCGACGTCGGCAACCATCTTCACCGGCATCGGTTATCTAACCAACATCAGCAACCTATTTCACCGACATCAGTTTTTCTACCGACATCGGTCACTGTCAAAAAACTTCTTCCAAAACAACAAGCTTAAAACTTGACTTTCTTGCTGTTAGACACACATTCTGAGTTTCTAAAACTGGAAAAAAAAACATAGTTTCTAAAACTTGACCCTTTTTTCCTTGAATGGTTTTGACACGTAGTCAAACCAAAACTCTTGTTGACCACACAAGGCAACAACCACTTCCACCTTTGCCCTCCATAACAAGTCCCCTAATGGAGTGTACTTTAGACATTGAATATTCTCCTATCCAGTCAACCCCTGATCAATCTCCAATTGTTCCCAAAGGGGATCAAAATTTTGAGAGATTCCTTGACCATAACGTCAAGGCTCTCCAACACTAACTCGCTAAGATCCAAATGCAAGACTCTTCAATTCAACCAATTTTGTCACATTTTCACAACTTGATTGTTTCAACCCCAAACACTCTTGTGCCCATAAACACAAGAGTGACTACCTATCCTTTCACCAGTGCCACCATTCAACCACCTATAATGACATCAAGCCAAGTTGTGCCTCCTAGCTTCATGACACAACCACCCTTGGCTTCCACTTCTATCCCTATGACTAGTCATCAATATGTTGTGCCTATACAAGTGCAACCAACTACGTCATATGCCCCTCCTATCACCTTCCAAGCGCCTTACAACCTAGGGGGCACCCCACCCACAAATCTGTCAACTGACCTAATCAAAATGTTGATGGACAAGATGTCTAATCTTGAGACATCCATTTTTAGTTCAAGCAACATTCTTTCATATGAACAAATTTGCAATGAACCCATTCATCCTTCAGTCCCAATCCAGCCGTATCCCAGTCAATGGGAACTTCCTAAGTTTACTCGCTTTCAGAGTAAGGAAGACCCACAACAACATTTACGAGCATTCAGACATGCTTGTTATCTCATAGCACATGATGATGCGTTATTGCTACGCACATTCCCCATGTCACTTTCTGGTGCTACCCTCAATTGGTATATCTCTATTACCAATCACTCCCTTTTCACATTCACCCAATTGGCTCAACTTTTCCTTGACCACTTTTTGATCAATATCACTAAAAAGGTCTCAATCACGGACCTCTACTCTATCAGACAGTTTGACGATGAATCAATAGCCAATTTTGTCGCCCGTTGGAGAGGCTTAATCAACCAACTCTCCTTTTCTTTACCTCAACCTGAGCTCATTGAGCTCTTTTCACAGGCGTGTGCCAAACATATTTCCTCTACATTATGGGTTCAAACATTTTGCACATTTGACGAAGCTTTCACCATGGCCAAGAAGCTTGAACTATGTGTCGTTGAGAAAAACAAAGTCAAATTGCAAAGTAAAAACCCCAACACCAAATCAAATGACCCTTCTTCATCCAAACCTTCTTCATATTCCAAGTCCAAAGGATCAACAAATGTTGTGGTCCTTAAGCCATCATCTTTGACCACAAACAACCAATCTCAACCTTCCACATCTCAAAGCATCACCAAACAATTCCAACAATGGTATATACAGTGTCAGTATACTCCACTAGGAGAATCATACGCATCTGTGTTGGATAAACTTGTCAAGCAGGGGGTCCTCAATCTCCCTCAAATTTGACCACCTCAATTCGACCCCATAAAAGCCATCCCTACTTGGTATAGGGAAAATGACTTCTACAATTATCACCGTGTCCAAGGCCATGACATAAACAACTATAAAACCTTCAAGAACATTGTCCAAGACATGATAGACAAGGGGGATCTTATTTTGGATAACCCAAACGTGCCACCAAATCAAAACATCGACATCTTTAGACAACCTTTTCCTAACCACCCCCTAGCCAAAACAATGTGCAGACCATGGCCGATGACTCCTAAGAGCGTAATATATGTACAGTCAACATGGTCTCGCCTCTTATGCCTAACCAACCTCTCTCATAGTTTGAAGAGGTTAGCCCACCCATTTGTCCACCACAGGAAGAAGAGCCTTCTTCTCCCACTTCTCTTCCACAGGTGGAAGAACCTTCTTCTCTTATTAGTTCTCCATTGACCTCTCTTATATTAGAGGATGCTTTGACCATATCGATGCCACTAGCCTCACCCTCATTCTTCCTATCATCAATGGGGGATCATACCTTTCCTGCTCCTCAACCACAAGTAAAAGGCACACTCATCCCTACCCTCTATCCTCTTGAGGAGCCACAATCTCCAATCCCTTCTCTGCTGAGAGAGGAACTTACCACCTCACCCACTTCGATCGAAGAAGATTTGGTGAGGGTAGACTTGAACCTTGCCTCCCATAATAGTGGCCCTCAAACCAAACCAAAGAAGGCTATGAAACCACATCAGAGAACTCTTCCTCCACCTTCATCATTGCCCTCCATTTTGGGCCCACACCCATCCACCTTAATAGGAGTGTTTCCTACTCTGACACCCAACAAAAACAAATCACCTCCATTATGACCAACACCTAACCAAAACATACCTCCTTCAAAACATCCAATGCCTCCTACCATGAAAGTGTCATCTACGCATTTGGCCACACTGCCAAACAAAAAGATGGTACGAAACACTCCCTCGATAATGTCTAAATAGAAGTTGCCAACTTTTACTACACACAATATGCAAACCCATTATCAAGTTCTTACACCTTGCTATTACGCTAAATTTTGAAATCCTCTAACATCACTCTTCCACCTATCAAACCATTTCAACCTCTCGGACCAAAACCGTCTTGGTTCGATGACACTAAAATTTGCCAATATCATTGCACACCTGGGCATGACACTAAAAATTATTGTGCCCTTAAGGTTCTCATCTGCCAATTCATCAATAAAAACACCCTTCTTGTTAAGGATACTATCAACAAATCTCCAACACCATCTCATGTCTCCCAAACATTTTCACCATCACACTCATCAACTCTTGGATCAAGGCCATCTTGGTTCAACGACACTAAATTTTGTGCATATCATCGCACACCTGGACATGACACTGAGCATTGTTGTGCTCTTAAAGCTGTCATTCATCAACACTTCAAAAAGGACACCATTCTCACTAAGGATCCTCTTGACCACCCTTTAACCAAACCATCGACACCATCCCATGCCTCTCAAACATCCTCACCTAAATCAGGAGCCCATCATCAAACTATGGTTCCTCTACCGCCTTCAATGCCATTATTTGAAATCAACACCATCAATGTGGCCAACAGGTCACAAACCATGAAGGAAAAAGGGAAAGATAAGGTTTATCTCCCCCAAACATATCCATTCGTCAAGTCTCCTCAACCACCAAAACCCAAGATTTCAATCTTGGGCACATCTTGACCAACTTTTTCGAAACCAATTCATGACTCTAAGGTGAAACAACTTCACCCAACCTTTGTGAAGACATCTTTGTATGACCTCATACAAATCTCTCCACAACATCATCAATCCTTAATCAAAGCCTTATAGGCAGTGGGGGTTCAACCTGAAGACCCCCAACCACTAGCTGCCTTAGTCCAATCATTTCCAACCATTGCCTCCATCACCATCCATAATTCTAAGATTCTAAACTCCAACTTGGAAAATTAGGATCACATCTTTTTAAACTAAATCTATCAAGCAAAAGCTTCACAAGATGCATCCTTGCATTGCACTCCTTAACAAAGAGAAGCTTCAATGTCTTCTCTCCATCTTATCCAACCATTCCTCAAACATTCTCCTCATCACCAAAATAACTGGGGGAATTTGACTCTATATTGACTATCATGACCTTGACCAAACCTCGACCAAGCCTCAACCAAGCATCGACCTAACATCAACCAACTTCTTAATCATCTTTAACATGTGACCAATATGGAAAGAAGTAAATGAGGTAAGTTTGCTCCTAATTGGCTCAGACCTTACATCATGACGCACAAGCATAGATTAGGGACTTATCATCTGTCTTCTTTTGAAGACCAGCCAAAAACTGGTCCCCTTAATGCCTTGTATCTATGACCATTCTACTATTAGTCAAGTACTCATTCACTTGACATTTAACTTGAGCTCGCCCCTTGAGCAATCCCTGTCATCTTAATCCTTATTCCATTCAATCCTGTTTCCCTAAAGCAAACACTATGCAACCCTTTTATAAAGTATGAATGCTTTGTCCTAATAAAAGGGAGCCCTCAAACTTCTATAGTCTTGTCCATGACCAAAAATTCAATCAAAAACAAAAAATATAAATGCCTATATCAGAAAGTCATAAAAATATAAATGCAGACTGCTCCCTCAAAGGATAGCTGTATCATCATTGTTGTAGCTAATAGACTACTCCCTTGAAGGATAGCTATTCAAAGCCCTCAAAAATATATAAAGCAAAAATATAGACCACTCCCTCGAAGGATGGCTATGCCTAACATCTTGTTACAAATAACACTCTCTTAGAAGCTTCCCACATCGATTAGCTTCACAAAACAAAATGACATCCCTACGTAGACTTCCCGCATCGATCAGTCTATCAAAAAAAAAAGTCATGGACTTGACTTATAGTCATTCCCAGGGTCTCCTATAAAAAGGGGCAAAGTTATCCCTACTAAAAGAGGTTACCCTATCCTAACATATCACATCACCTACTTAAGGGATTTTGATCTCACTTAATGTCAAGTGATTTGAGTACTTCTCTAACACAACCAATGGTCAATGACGTAATGCATGAATGGGGCTTTTGTTTACAAAACCCTTATCTATGCAATTATTATGGTCCTTGTCAATGAAAGAGCAATGCGCCTTTCACTTCTTATCCATACCTTTGTCATAATTCAACAAAATCATTTGCCAACCACACCAAACCAACCAAACCTTTTTCAGACCACCAACATGACATAGTCCATTTCACATAGTTTCTATGGACACCAATACACATGGAAACTATCGACCACACAATTTATACCAAGCATAAACCATTACTTGTTGAAACATAAAAATACTCATTTCATTTTTAGCATCCATCCATCACTAATATGGAAAATTTCTAGGGATGAAAGACCACTTAGCAAATGTTACAGAATACACCATTACATAATATGGAAAAGGCTATAACATCATCATACCCTCATCATTTATAACTTGACCAAACCAATCATCAACCAACTTTGCCTCTTAGTCTAAACTACATTGGTCTGAGGCCCTTCCAATAGGGGCTATATAGGCAGCACTCAGATGACATGACGTCTTCTGGGGTTAGCTCGGCCACATCCATTTGTTCATCTATCTGATGGACAAACCATTTCGACCTTTAACCATGACTTAACCTAGTCCAAACCAATCATCAACCATTTCGCCTCTTAGTCTGAACTACATTGGTCTGAGGCCCTTTTAATAGGGGCTATGTAGGCAGCACTTAGATTACATGATGTCTTTTGGGGTTAGCTCGACCACATCCGTTTGTTCATCTATTTGATGGACAAACCATATTACCTTTAACCATGACTTAACCTAGTCCAAACTAACTATCAACCACTTTGACTCCTAGCCTGAACTACATTGGTCTGAGGCCCTTCAAATAGGGGCTATGTAGGTAGCACTCAGATGGCATGATGTCTTTTGGGGTTAGCTCAGCCACATCCATTTGTTCATCTATCTGATGGACAAACCATTTCGACCTTTAACCATGACTTAACCTAGTCCAAACCAATCATCAACCATTTCACCTCTTAGTCTGAACTACATTGGTCTAAGGCCCTTCCAATAAGGGATATGTAGGTAGCACTCAGATGACATGATGTCTTCTAGGGTTAGCTTAGACATCCATTTATTCATCTACCTGATGGACAAACCATTTCAACCTTTGACCATGACTTAACCTAGTCCAAACCAATCATCAACCGATTTTGCCTACCAGTCTAAACTACATTGGTCTGAGGCCCTTCCAATAGGGGCTATGTAGGTAGCACTCAGATGACATGACATCTTCTGGGGTTAGCTTGGCCACATCCATTTGTTCATCTACTTGATGGATAAACCATTGACCTTTAACCATGACTTAACCTAGTCCAAACCAACTATCAACCACTTTGACTCTTAGTCTAAACTACATTGACCTGAGGCCCTAACAATAAGGGCTATGTAGGTAACACTCAGATTACATGACGTCTTCTAGGGTTAGCTTGGCCACATCCATTTGTTCATCTATCTGATGGACAAACCATATTACCTTTTAACCATGACTTAACCTCATCTAACCCACGTCCATAATCGACCCTCTTCCTCCCTTTTAGGGAGAACTACATTGGCCTGAGGCCCTAACAACAAGGGCCATGTAGGCAGCACTCAGTTGACATGGGGTCTTCTGAGGTTAGCTCGGCCATTCCTTTGTCCATCCATTTAATGGACCAACTATCTCAACCCACCTTGACCAACAACCTTGGAGATCATGACTATCTCCTCAGACCACGACCATTTTCGAGACAACTTTGCCTTAGTTGTTTTGATTGCATATATGCTACCTCACGAATGGTTAGCAAAATTGTCCACAACCCATATTTTGACCCTCACAAGTATTGGATCACAAGCAAGTTGATCCCCACTACTTGTGACTTTTTCGTGTTTTCCAGGAGCACTTCATGAGCCCAAGATACTTGGAACACGATGACCATTGGAGCTACAGCTTAGATCGAATAACCCAATCAGCTACGACTAAATGTTGGGGCCTAATTATTTTGATTTTAGCACTCCTCAACCTTTGACCTGTGATAATTTAACCTAACCATCACATGAAGTGGTATACGCGCAATCTCAACTATTGCAGCATTCACACTCAAACTTCACCATATCCATCCTCTATCTATCAAATCGGCACCCAATTTTAGGTTCCCTTCCCTCAACTCCCACTTTGAGGGGGAATACCTCATCCCATAATCAGGGCAACCTACATTCATTTTTGTCTTGCAGTTCATCGAAACAACCAACAGGACAAAAATAACTTTATCCCATACCTGAGGCAACTTACTCCTATTTTTGTCTTGCAGTTCATCCAGAACAACCAACAAGACAAAAAGGGGCAAATGTAGACACCAAAATCATGTCTATTCCTTGGTCATCCTCTCCCTTGGTCTCCTTGGTCCACTTCTAACACATTCCTAACCCACACACTTATTAATTTAAAATAATTATTTATTTTGAATTAATAACACCTCCCTTGACACATCACCCATGACACCTCACCCCACCTTGGATACCTCTCCTTGGATGCCCCCCTCACCCCATGCCAAATCTTAATTACTTACACCCCATTTTAACCCTCTCACTAGCCTCTCACAATCATTTAATCCACTTTTAGACTATTTTTCAAAGGCAATCAACCTCGACAGATGGAGGAATGGGCAGAAGGCTAAAAATAGCCCTTTTCCCATCTTCTAGCTGCCGACGTCAGTTACTAGTCAGCTGACGTCAATTACTAGTCGATCAACGCCAGCGGAATCACCGACGTCGATCACTTAAAACAACCCAAAGGCAAATTCTCTTCCCCTCGGATGCTAAAATCATAACACTGAATCAATCAATCACAAACCTGAATGTTAACTCTCTTCCTTGGAATCCAACTTCTCTCTCTCTCTCTCCCAGACACACACCAAGAATCACAGGCTACATGCACTCTTTAGGAATAGCTCTAGACTTTGGGTTAAAGACATTGTAGGTACATCATCTACATCAGCAACAAGTCTCCTACACTCCTTCTTCAGCATATCAAAGCTAAGTATTTCTTCTGCCCTTTCATTTTATTAGTTTAAAAAGCATCAGTAATTAGTTCTCTTTTTACTAGTTCTAAGCACTATAGACCTGACCTAACCAAACTTATTCCTAAGAGGCTAAAAATCCTATCTTTTATCTTAACCCATCTTGACAACTTATCCCCTGCCTTTGTCCCTCCTAAAGACCCTATCCATTGCTCTGCAAACCTGCACAGACTCTCTGACTACCACAGACCACTCTACGGACTAAAGACACAACCAAAAACTCATCCAAGGCCATTACCCTATCTGACATTGACCATTTCCCCTATCGACATCGGTAGATTAACTGATGTCGGCAACTTGAACAACTGACGCCGGCAGAACAACCGATGTCAGCGACTGTGGCAGACTGACTGCAAAGAAATAGGTACACATTATCTAATTTCCTCTTTGCTAGTCATTTGTCATTTCTTTATTTTTGACACTTACTTATTAATAGTGGACTATCATACCTCAAGGAAGTCTTTGTGCTTCTGGGATTGAGCATATCGCTTGGCAGTCCACCTTATCTCTATCTAACAATCTCTGTGTTTGAGTCTCTTTCTTCTACAGGTGTCATCCTCCACAACGAAAGAGGAGTCCCTACAACGTCTGGATAATGGTGCATAAACTTCATCTAGGTACGTACAAACCCTTGACCATTATCTTAGTTTCTTTCATCTTTTGAATGTGGAAAAGTGAAAATAGTTAGAAATAATTATTACATTGTTATATCTATCTAGGCATACCCCTATTGATCTAGCCATCTCTCAATACAAACCATGGTATATCTTGAGATATCTTATCAATTATCATTGCTATATCATATATCTTTGTAGCATAACACACTTTTAGGGATCTTTCTTTTGAGGATGGTCATTATAAGGTCTTCATTCCTATCCTCATAAGAGGGAGCAACAAACAAGGTTTTTGTCATAGAGATCTGAGCTCCTAATGGTAAAAAAAGTAGCATTCAGAGCACCTATAACAATAACAAGACATCAAAATAGTCAGAATAGACCAGATAGATAATGAGAATATCAAAATAGATATCAGATTTAACCTAGGACAATAATGTCCAACTTAGACTACAGTGTTGGTACCACTAGTGTCCACCTTTAGTGCTTCTATCTAAATAACAAAAAAACCAAACTTTCTAGAATTTAGTAGAAAAGTAGGTTCAGTTATAGTTTTGCATAGCCAAAATAATTTAGAATTAGTAGTTTTCAGTACCCTTTCATTTAGAGAATCCAAATATAAGACGCATCATGTAGGGTATGATGGATCTCAATTTTAGTTTCAAATATAGTAGTTGATATTACTTCTAGATCATAATCCATGTTTTAGACACCGGTGATTGGGGGCAATGTGTGTGACACATTCCTTTTTTATTATTTCCAATTTCAACATGACCCATGCATTCTTAGTAGTTAAGTACCTTATTCCATTTATAGGTGGTTGGAATCATTTTGGAATGGCTTTCATATAAGACTAACTTCCACATTCTTGAGTTCTCAATTTCTTGAGTGGATTCATATAAGCCTAGTGTACCAGTTTTGGAGTGGCTTTCATACGAGCCTAATCTCCATCTTTTTGAGTGGCCAAAAGTGGCCTATTTTACATCATACATTCAACTATTATTTCCAACATTGTCAGATCATAATACATTCATGGGCTTTAAAATCCATCTCATATGACACACATTTGATAACGGTATCAATTCATAGCTTCACTTCATGGGGAAATGATAGAGCCAAAGGTTTAGCTAGCCTTTATATTCTTGAACCACCTACTTAGAGGGATTGGACACATAGTCCAAACATTTATTAACACATGCATGATCACATAGCTTCACTTAGTGGACAATAATGGATCCAAAGGGCTAGTCTTTGCATTCTTGAGCCACTCTCATGGAATTGAGCACTTAGCTCTATTCATGATATTACTCTTGATACAACACATACCTAGTATATACAACATCATCTAGCATCACTCAGCATCATAATAAGTTTTTTATTGGTACATGTACTTTATGAGCTATATTTGTTCCTTTCTCTTCCTCTGTCTCTTACCCAAATTTTGTATAGTCTTATTTTAGATATAACATATCTAGTAAGAATTGATATACTCTTTGTTTTCTCTTAAAAAAATTTAATTCACAAGCGTTCTCTCTCTACACATACCCAACATTACACAACTTCATGGGCTTCACCCTTATAGGTAAGTTCAGGTATGCTTTCTATTTTTCTTTTATCTTAGTGTTTCACTTTATTATATCACTATAATAAAGGGGGGGTAAATGTAGTCATATAAAATGCAAAAATTGGTGACTTGAGTGTGGCTTGTGACACCTAACCCATAGGTCCCTCTTGCTTACTCTCATAACCCTCATAGGCATCTTTTCACTGATTCCCAGTCATCTATAGCCTTCCAAACTTAATCCTAGCTCAGATAGAATAATATTTGCATGACTAATCCATCCCCTTGGCCCCATTAGCTTAGGAAAATAATAGTGTACTTGGACTATAGTGTCAGTGACACTCTTAGCCACTTTTGGGACTCCTATCCAAGTGCATTTTTAGCCCCAATAGTTAGTTTCTTCTAATTCCCCATCCTTGTCCTTGTAAGCCTAATGTAAGTACATTAAACCTATGACCAATAGATCCTTATAAAATCTCATTCAAAGATCATTTAGAAAGGGTTGGTAATTATCACCTAGCAAGCAAGACTACTCAATAAATCTTGCCTATTCTCTACATACAGCCATCTAATACACTTACAAGCTTATAAAAATCCTTACACCAATCCCTAGATACCTAAAACACATCCAATTTATCATTTTACATCTTCATACACACTATTGTATAAATCACATTAAGTGGGATAACTACATATGACATGATCCCTCTTTGGAGTATTGGTATGCAAGGAAGCATGCCCACACAAGGGGTGTGGATCCACGTCTAGTGAATATTATACACACTAACCCCCCTCTTTATTGAAATCAATCAAATCATAGTGGAGTATAGGATATGAAGATAAAAACTTCTCTATAGGTATCTCTACAAAATTTTGGATACTAAAACTTCATAGACAAGGTCATACAAACCTGACAAATAAAACCTAGAAAGCTCAAATCCTCAATATAATAGGGGTAGAGGTGGAATAAAGCAATAGTACCACTCTTGTCTATTTTTAACACTCCTATCCAATCATAAAATGAATTTTATATCTCAATTTGTGATAGTGTCCTAGTCCTGCATAATGAATTCCAACCTCTATCTCAATCAGATCAATCAATTTCTAGCTAAGTCTTAATTTATTTCCCTTATTACTATTTTTAGAAAGATTCAAATTGTAATCAAATTTCATAAATTAGTAGCTTAATAATTACATATTTATTTACTAATTTTACTACTTAGACCCTTTGACTAAATTAGGAATAATACACTAATATTCTCAAAAAAATTAAATCGACAAGCAATGATGAAAACCCACTAGTATGTCATTATATCTGGGGAAGAATTTGGCATCAAGATTAGATCAAATGAAAAAAATGACTAAGAGGCACCTATAAAAGGTATGGTCAGCTCCTTGCTACTTTTGGCTTTGCCTAAACCAAGGTGATAGGACCTACAAGATGGCTTGCTCACATGGAGAGATTCTACAATTCAACCTCCATGGGGATTATCAACACAAAGAAACATGAATATGACCAGAACACAACCAAATTTGTTCACTCTACCTAGGAAGGGTTATCACATAGAATGAGCAAATGTTTTAAGTTAGATACAAGCTACTAAAGATAGATATCAAAGTGATTACAACCTTCATTCAAAAGAATTTTTCAACAATAAGGGGCTGAAGGGAAGACTATAATGCTAAGCTTCACAACACAAGATGTAAACACATGTTATAAGGCAGTACTTTTATGAATTTACAGGTAGATAACACACAAAATATTTAACTAGATATATTAACTATAGGGTAGGACAAGTAGGACAATTTTTTAATTATAAAGAGGAAGGGCATGGGGGTGTGATGGAATTTTTTCAAACATCAGAGATTATTTCAAACATTCATGATAATATTCCTTAGCAAAGATGAAAAAAACTTCAAATGTAAGCTAATGGTAAGTACCAAATAATATTTAAGAGACTAGAATATAGACTGAAACTAATCTTTCAAATATTTTTCCTTATCAAATCCATAAATCTAGGGTGCCCTAATAAGTTATTCAACAACCTATCCTAAAGTAATGTAGAAAGAGTTTATAATCTAAATCTATGCTCAAAATAACAATTAGTAGTGAGCACAAACCCAAATGTCCAATCAACAATTCTTGAAAAATATGTCATTATACTTCATCTACAGGAAACAACAAAGAACCACAAGAATTTTCATTAACTTGAACATAAACCTTACATATATCAGTTTTCAAAATACTTCCAAGGGGACATGAATTATGGATTTGCTCCATGTTAGATAGGGGAGACATATAGAGATGCTCTTAGAGCATGTTAATGGTTATACAGCTACAACCACCTTAACAAGAGAGGCAAAATACACACACAACCATGATCCTAAATTTTTTTAAGGGCCTGGACTTAGAGAGAAACAAAGACTAACAACAACCTACATAATGACCAACACAATGGCCAACCAACCTCTTGAATATAAGACAAACCTTCTATTTATACATTTTTACCTATTTCAAATCTAGGACTGTAGGTCACAATTTTCAAAATTGTAATACAAAATTTCAATTCCACCAAGATGCTTCTAGTTGGAAAATATTCCTTTATGATGCCTAAAATCTTCATCCATTTGTAAGGAAAATCATAAATCTAACTACCTCTACAAAGAATGA
The DNA here is from genome assembly GCA_037957365.1 of Torreya grandis. NCBI lineage: Eukaryota > Viridiplantae > Streptophyta > Pinopsida > Cupressales > Taxaceae > Torreya > Torreya grandis. Next base: position 1,286,907 of record JARHVA010001737.1, read on the forward strand.
TGAATATTTGGAGAACATCCTTTGATTTCATGGTGGGATATGCCTTTCACATAAGCTGGAAGGAGAATATTCATGTTAGAGGGAAACAAACTTTGTATACATGTAGAACTACCTAAATATGCCCTAGACCACTTGCTTGCATATTTGGAACTTCCTAGATAGTTTTCCTTCCCCTTATGCATGACATGGAACAACCTACTCTTGATATGATTCCTTAGAAATATTCTAAATACATGGCCCTCTGAATGATCTTATTTGGAGTGGCCCACCTTGGAATTGCAAACTTGCAATATCTCTCCCATGGAGGAGCTTGGATAAGCACAACAATAAAAATGTAAAAGACTTAGGTTATTTTGACCCTTTTACCCTTTTGCCTTTAACTTGTTTTTCAAATTTTACATTTTGAAAATTTTCCTTTTTCACATCTGGCCTTTTAGGGCTTCTCATACATATATTTTTCAATGCAAAAATTACATTATTTTTACCCTCAAGGTTACCGTGCCTCATTTGCAATTTTTCTAAGTCAACCTATTGTCAGTGGTGGATGATATATCAATTTCCTTGTACAGGGTCCTTGAATAAGACATGTATGCCTATGTGGCATTATTATGTTTATTTATTCACTAATCTCTTAAATTTGACCATTTGTCTATTAGGACATGTATCATTTAATTATTGATCCTGAGCCCTTTGAATAGTCCATCTCAGCTCACACTATTAGATCTATGTGCACAAATCAATGTGGACCATTGATCTTGATCTAAGAGACCAAGTGATATTGGCTGATAGTTATCTTTGGTCTTAAGGTCTTACCACTTAGAATTCCTATAGGTTCTTTTGACCTTGCTCTATTAGTCTTATTAGGTTAATGCACTCCTACCAAGTGGTAGTCTTGCATTCATTTTGGGTTTTGTTGAAAAGTCTTGACTTAATACATGGCATAGATTGAATTGTGTACACTTGAACACATACCATCAATCTCTAAGAATGTACTCCATCTTTAGCCTATGACCATGTATTGAATTTTTAACTATGATTTTGCACTGTTAGATATTTTCATTTGATCAAATGCACATCATCAGATTATAATCTATGGTGTGAAGCATCATTGGACATTACTTGTACTTGGCCCTAAGGATGTGATAATTGAAGCCCCATGGGCTTCTTGTGTACCTTTTGAGTAATCTTTATTGCTTTGAGCACCATCACACCACATGGTGGCACCTCATTCTTCCATTTGAAAATAAATGGTTAATTTTTATGATTTAAAATTGATGTTTGTGTGCCTATCAATGACATTCATGAGCTCGTCACTTATGCAATTTTAAATTTTCATTTAGGAATTTTCTCATTGGGATTTTTATCTTTGGCATTCCTATTTTCATTCAACCTATTTAGACCATCACATTTCTTTGAGGCTTTTGTTCCACAAGAATTTGGTCTGTGGGATCTCTCTCTTCGGCTTTTCTATCTTCATCAAAATTATTGTGGGATTTTTTTATTGGGATAAGTGTTTCAAACATTTTATTCAGGACAATTTTCCTAAAGTATTGAGCTCTCTTAGACAATTCTCCCATAACAATTTGGTCTTTGGATTTTTTGTCTTCGTTCGGCCTTTATATTCTTCAAGATTTTTGTTCTACATAATTTATCCATAGCTATTTAGTCATTAGAAGAATTATTTCAGATAAAATGTCTAAAATAATTTCTCTAAAACATATTAACTTTACATTTTCCTAAATAAATACAATTCTCTCAGACTTTTTGCATGGGCAAAATGCTCGAAGGAAATAGACCTTCAGAATTTTTGCCATGGATAAAATGTCTAATGGAATTTCTTTAAAATTTTTGTACAAACATTTTTCTTGGAACAAATTGGACTTTACACTTTTGCCAAAACAATTGACTTTTGTCAAGACCTTTTTTGTGGGCAAAATGCCCAAAGGATAAGTACCCTTTAGACTTTTTTCATGGGAAAAGTGCCTGAAGAAAATGGTATTGTAGACTTTTTTTTGTGGAAAAAAATCTGAAACAAATAAACCTTCATCTTTTTTATGGAACACTTTTTCCCAAATATTGAATTTCTTCAAAAATTTCATATGAACACTTTTCCCAACGGAGATAAGTCTTGGGGATTTTTTTCTAAGACAAAATTCTAAAAACCTATTTGCAACAAGCAAAGTGTTTGCACAAAAAGTTCAAAAAAATTATAAGGGATTAATACACATGATAATAAAGACTAAATTAACATAGTCATTTTAACATAAATGTTGACCTTTGACATGGATATTTGAAGACAAAATTTGGGCCAAGGACTTAGGCTTTGATACCTGACTAGATTTGGACTTAGGCATTTACACTTGACAAGGGTTCAATTGTTTTAATGAAATTTTAGGCACTAACAAGACTAACTCCTTAGAAAAAGATTACATGATTGTATCTAGATAATCTTAAGAAGTGGAGTAATAACTTAGAATATCAATACAAATAATAGTGAAAGTGGTAGTATTATGAGTTCCAAGATGTTAGTAGAGGTTCTTGGAAAATTCTAGAACATGCTAATTATAGGGATAACTTTTGAAATTAATAACAAAATGGAATAGTTATAAAAAATTTAGACTGAATGATGTCATTAAATATTAAGTCAAGCTCATTATATGAAGACATGTAAAGTTAATGTATACAGAATAGTCAACATAAACTATATGAATAACAAATCAAAACATCCGTAATACTCACTATGCATAGATCATAAGTAAAAGATATATAAGAAAACCATACAAAACATTGTATTAATCTCTATCATACATATGAAACCATTCAAAATTACAATTGGGCATTATGTATAAGCTTTTTAAAAGTATTATCTCTTCATCTTTCAACCTTTTACAATGCTAAAAATAAAGGACTCTTCACATTATGAGATCAAATATTGTTCTATCAAAATTCAAATACATTCAAAATATAATACAAATGGAAAAATAGATCAATTTGAAAATGTTCATCAACTATACTTTGAGATTTTGGTTAGTCTTGTTTTTCATCCAACACTTTCCCAAACTTAATTTGTTGTCTCACCCGAAGACAAGATCCTAGCAAAATAATCTAATCTAAGGTTGAAGGAATGAACTAGAAAAAAGAGTCATTGTTATCATTGTAGGTGTTGTTTACCATTTTTCACCCTTTATTCACTACTTAACTACCCTTTTATTTTTCAAGTAACATACTATCCTATCACCCTTCTGAGTTTTCAATGGACTGGCATAACTAGGTGACCACCCTTTATAATTTTTTAACCATCTTTGACCCAATCCTAATGTTCAAGGCTATCCTACAAATTTTGTACAAAACTTGTGAAAACTACAAAATTAAAGTGCATAGTACTTACTAGTTATATAACAACATGCTTTGAATTGGTTGCATATTGGGTTGCTTCTATGATAGTTATGTTTATACCATGGAAGAATCACTTGGATAGGTAGAATCTATTGGTGGGATTTGTTGTTGTTGGGTGTCTACTTTGGGTTTTGCAGCTATCTTCTTCTACTATAGGATCTATTGAAGATTTTGTGGTAAAATGAATTGAGGCACATCAAAAAAATGATCAATGTGAGGATCAATCTATGAAATATCTTGTTGAATCATCTTCCAATCCATTAGCACTTCCCACACCATGCTTATACCCAACAGGATATAGATTACCATCAAGTTCTACACATTTTCATCTTCCATGATAGTAATAAATACTTTAGAATTAGATGCCTTGAGGTGGATATATATAACCAACTCATCTAATTGATCTACTTACTTTTGAGCTTGTAGGACAACAAATATAGTACACAAAGTCTCAATATGCTAAGCTTGAAGTTTTTACATGGTGGCATCCTTTGAATCTAGAATTTATTTATGGTGTTATTTATCACATAATAAGTATCCATTTGATCATACATTAAAAATTTGTAATTATCTATTATTGATAACTATGATTGAGCAACATCTAATGAGTTGTTAAGGTACTACTTCTAATTCAACATCCCTTGTAATATCTATTTTTTTTGTTGTGCAATAGTGTCTAGAACCTACTCATAGTCTTTGAGAAGTTTTCATATTGATTCCATCTCTAATTTTATGTTTTTCCCCTATTCTCTCAGTACTTGCATGTGTTGCATAACCATCTAATCCTTTTTAAGTTGATTCAATAAAGTTGTGAGTTATTTTTCTTTCAATATCACTTGGTCACCTAATACTTGTATAAATAATGTTGGGAAACTATTATTGATTATATATCACACATTTGTGAACTAATCACTCAATTATTTATTATCAAGTCATAGTCAGAAGACTTATTATTCTAAGTTTGAATACTTTTGTGAATTGGACTATTGAAATGTAGTTGTGCCTTCAATCTACTTAGTCATCAATAATTGGACAACATATAGAGATGTTTCAATCATTGTGGTAACAAGTTCCATGGATGTGGTTGTAAGAATTATAGGAGTTGGTGTGAATTGAGCCAAAAAAAGAGAGAAAGTGGTGAATTAGGTGGATGATATGGGAACATCCCATAGCCAGTGGCTAGTGATTTGAGGTTTCAGCTATGAAGCCTCTTCCTACATGCATGTTTGTGTTATTAGTTTGTGATATTGTATGTGCTCTAATTCTTCCTTGTATTTAGCCTCTTTTTATTTTTTAACTTGATCTTCAACTTTATCCTTAGTGTTAGTGTCTACCTTGACTTGGGACTTGGACTGCACCGTCATATTTGGCTTTAGCTTTCACATTAGTCTTCGCTTTGGATTTTACTTTAGCCTCAACCTCATCTTTTTCCTTATCCTTGGTTGCTTATTATTTATATCCACACTTGGATTGTTTATCTTTATGTGTTGTTATTATTTGGAATTTTGATCCTCTTAAGCCTTTACTTGTGTTATCATTTCCTCTTTATTTTTTTACACATCTTATGCTCTCTTTTCTTTGTGCTTCCTCTTCTTGCTCCTTTTTCTTTACCTCCACTTTTTTATATCATTTTTTGTGAGCCTCTGCTTCCTTGAATTGATTATATGTAGCCTTTATTTCTTATTCTTGCTTATTTTTATCCTCTACTTCTTTATCTTGATTTTAACATTTCTCTTGTGTAGCTTGTTTTTGTCATTTCTTTTTTTATGTAGTTGCATATTGCTTACATTATTCTTCCTCCATCATTGCCTTCCTATTTTCTTCTTTCTTATTTTGATTTTTCTTTTCCTTTATCTATTTTATCTTAGCCTTTTTTTATTTATCCTTATTCTTCATCCAACACAAGATCACCTTGTAGATCATGAAAAAATATGTAATGCTAAGATGTTATTCAATAAAATTTTATTATTAGCTCTATTATGGTTGCCTATGCTTATAAATGAATGCATGAATATCTTACATAAGATTTTTTATTACATACTAAATCATGGTTTTTATTCATCAGTGGAGTTAATATAGACTTCATGCATCTAAGTTAGTTTATTCCATGTTTCAAGAGGATCAGGTTTAAGTATGATCAAGATACAAGTGTATGTGGATAAAAGAGTGCAAGAACATAATTCCACACCATTTTATGAAACTAAAATTGAATACTCCAATTTTCACTATCTACACCTTGAGTGAACTCACAAGGTTCCCTTATATAATGTTCCATCACAAGATTTGATTCATTAAATATTTTAGAGTGCAGACAGATTAACACACATGCAACTAGTACTAGGTTGCACAACATTTTGGTTCCATTATTGGGGCATGTCATTTTTAGTTATTTTGATGGTAAGTTGGAGTGATCAAGAGAGAATATAGATGGATTTATAATCCTTTGCATGCTTGATATACATAAAAGGTTGAGGGAAATGTATTATGATCTTTAAAGGGTAGTAAGGATATTTTAAACATGGAAGGACCAAGTGAGAGTGAGCTCAAAAAGTGTAAATATGATGAGAATCAATAGAAGGAAATGGATAATAATGACCCTATGTAATGGGGGATGTATATATTAGGAGATTTCATGAGGACCTACATAGATATGTAATGGAATGAGGAGGGATTTTGCACACATGGTTTGTGCTCTAGTGACAAAGAATTGAGCGTTAGTGAGCAAGAGTGAGATTTGTAAGAAGAAGCTGAAATATCCCAAGATGGGGATAAATTCAAGAAGATATAGAAGGATTAGTTGACTCCCCTTTATTTTACATTCATAATAATTCATCCCACTTTTATTTATAATAATAATTTTAGGACATTATGGATTTGGTTGGTATAGGAAAATTTATCACCGAACAAGTGGAAAGAATTAAGTTGGAGCAAGTAAATTATTACTTGACATTTGAACTAGTGGTTACATAGCCAAATAAATGAGTGGATACCATAAAGTATGGTGTTCCATCCATCATAAGGGATACAAGTCCTCAAATAATTAGTTTGACCCTGAATGGAGTGGTAGGATTTGGAGGACCATTACAAGCCAAATAGGCACTCCAAATGGCCAAAGGATATATGATAAAAAAACATTATAGTCAATGGTGGAGTCATACCACCAATATGAGGAAGTCAAGTCTCAAACATGCCTTCAAGAAGAACATAGGTGATACAATTCCCCCAAGTAAAAAAATAACATGTGTTTATGCCTCCTATCTACTGTGGAATTTCCTTCAGCTTACCTGAGTATTATGGGGTCAATAATGCTTCCAAACATGTTCACAATTATGAAATCATTTGGTGCATGAAATGAGTCACTTTTCCAAAGTAAAATATTATCTAATTTTACACCACTCTACTAGATCATGTTCATACCTAGTATATGAAGTTGGACCCTAGATAGACAATCATGAACTATGATTTCATAAAGGATGCATTTTTGAAAGAATTAGACATCCCTAAATTTGAGTAATAGATCATAACTATGCTCAAAGAGATAAAGAAATAAATGAGGGAGAGAGTTACACATATTAATCTAGGTTTAAAACCATGGTGTCTAAGTTCTCATATGTGATTCACATAGTATATCTTACCCAATGGTTTGTTAGTGGATTACTTGTGTTGATTTGATTGCCCTCTCTATGAGGACAATATCCAAAATAAAATAAACACTGAAGGAGGCATTAAGATCCAAGGGTATTTTAAATATATACATATTAGTTTTCCTTGTGATTGATACATAGGTTGTATCAATGGAGTCACTATTCCAATAATTATTAGCCAACATAGCACAAGAAACACAATCTAGATTATGGTACATTGACTATGAGGTGGAAGGGCATAACAAGAATAATTTCCCCAATAATGTTTGTGCCTTAATAACTTCATGTGATATTTTTTAGTAGGGCCATGACACATATAACCACCCTATTCTAAAACTCATAATGGAGATAGAGGTGTCTATGTATTTTAATATCTATGATGCCTCCACCCAAAATATTGAATATTGTTAGGTGATCAATGAATCCATGAGTTGCAAGAGAAAATCATGCAATAAGTTGATGCAAGGCCCTATAATAAGATACTCATGAACTAAGGCTATGATGGGCCACATAGCCAAGGTTATGGTGACTATAGGTAGTAGAATGGAAATAGGGTACCCAACAAAAATGTAGTGAAATATAGCATCATGGGAAAAAACATAACTGACATTTGGTCACAAAATAAAATGTCACATGTATTTGTGGTAGTTGGATAATAATATAGTAGAACATAACATCACCATTTGTTAATACCATTAAGTTCAGTTCTTCAAAGATCAATAATTCCTTTTCTTTTGAAGTTTCATCTTAGAAATTAATAGAACTCATCAACTAAAAATGGTATTTCCTTTGAAGTTTCAGCTTGCCAATTCCACTTTGATTTTTTAGCATGTAGCACAGGGGGAATAAACAACACTTAGTGACATGGTATACTCTAGTCCATAATTTATTGTCTACACTTTATTTTTCATAAGAAGTCATTAATACTTTGGTCCACACATCATTTATACTCTAGTCAAACATTGATTTTCACATTAGAATATAGTAATCAATGATTAAGTTTTTTATAAGCTTTCAATTAATTTTTTTAAGTTTAGATAACAATAGCCTCTCAAAATAAAAAATACAAAGTTCAGTAATAAAATTAATCATGCCACTAGAATTTGTGGAAAGTCAAAAATGGAAAAACTATTAGTTTACCAAGGCCACACATATACATTGGAATGTAAGACTTAGAAAAATGCATTTGGAGATGCACAGAATACACTAACTAGAAAAAAAAATGTAAAGGACATGTGCATATAGAACTAGATATTTTTATAGTCACCCAAGAACATAATCACACTACAAACATTACAAAGGTAGAAGCTAAGAAAATACTTAGAAATGTGAAAGAGCAAGCATCTACAAGCATTGAACCCATAACAGATATTATAGTTGTAAATGTGGCCATGGCATTGAATGCAGTTGTAGGTAAAATCCCACCCATTAAAAATATTAATAGAATAATTTGTCATACTAGAAGGGAAAAAATAGCTGTGAATTCATCATCTCTAGAAATGATACAAATACCAAATAATTTCAAGAAAACTATGGTTGGTGAATAATTATTGCTATTTGATAGTGGCGCTAAAAAAAATTGTATAATATTTTTTGGCACACAAAAAATGCTAGAAGCAATGGATACCACTTCAAACTAGTTTACATATGGCATATTTAAATTTACACCACCACTATTCGATCAAAAATACACCATCCATATTTTGAAGAATCATATAGTGATACTCGTGATATACGCTCTAATGCCAAATTGAATAAAGAAAATATACAAGAGAGTTTTTAGAGCATTAAAAGACATCAACAACTCCCTGCAACCAACAAATCTCATGACAGACTTCAAAATAGCTAAAATTAAAGAATTTTAGTGTACCTTCCCCAATAGTATTTAGAGAAGTTTTTTCCACCTTAATCAATTCCTTTGGTAAAAAATCCAAATAGAAGGGCTCCAAAAACTATATGAAAAAGATTCAAATTTTGCACTCCAAGTTTGTCGGTTAGCTACACTAGAATACATTCTAGTGGAACATGTGTTTGAAGTATTCCAAGATTTGTGCAACTCTCCATACTATAAACCCAATGAGTCAGATGGAGAAATAAAAAATGAACTTCATTTAGTCGTATAGTACTATGAGAACACTTGGATTGGTCAGACATTTTTCCATAGAAACCAAAGAAGAGGTAGATTTTTAATTGACCTATGGAACTATTATGAATATTTTTCCACCAATCTACCCTAAATTAATAATTATATATAAGGGTGGCATCGAGTATTCAACTAGATCCTCACATGCCAGCACCCAACACTCTAGAAATTTATAAAATCTCTATAAGAGGAACAAAGCCTCACTAATGTCACCATGGAATAGTATGTAGAAAGACTTGAAGGACCCCCTATAATTAAATATATAAGGACATTGCTACAAAAATAGAAAGAGTAGTAGCAAGTTATTCACTAGATAATCACTTGGAATACTTGAGGCATCACACACAACTTTCAATTACAACTCTAAATTCATGAAATTATATTTTTATTTATTCATTTTTTGCAAATTTGGTGAATTATTATTCTCTCTACATTTGTGCTACAGTCTCAAATTTTTTGTGTTTTTTACTTTCTACATATTCTCCTACAATGTTATGTCTACACTAAATTTTATCCCAATATGTTTTCTCCTGCTATGTTTTCACCATTACATTATCATTTAGACAGAGGCCATGGTGGAGGACATGAAGGTCATATGTTTCCATAATGTGTTTTTTATAAATTTGGTTAACTAGACAAATTTCAATACGATTTTCATAATTATCCTAATTATGTATAGTTTTATGGCACACATAAATTCAAGTAATGCCCAAACCTATATGTGAAGATCACACATAAGGGAAAACTTTAGAAATGTGTAAGGATGATTAGATGTGTGCATAATCATGATCATTGGGTTGCAAACATGTAGAATAAGATTAATAATTTTGTATCCAAGGTGAATATAGTGATACATGGTAGTGTGACTACATATCTATCAAAGGATTCGAATGGAAAGTCAAGGCTAGGATGTGAGACTAGGAGGCCAAAAAATGAAGTAGCATGACTAAAAATCCAAATAATACCCTACCTAGATAGTTCATGATAAAAAATGGTGTTACATGATGTTATGATTGTAATATAGAGCTTACAAGAACATCTTCAACTTGATTAGTAATTTTAGGAGAGAGCATTTCAATAAATCTAGATGCATGAAGAACATGTTTATGACCTTACCACATTATATCTTTCCTACTCTGTAAGGCGATGATTCCTATGTTGAATAATTTATTTCCTAAACATGAGTAAAAGTATCCAACTTACGTGCCTTCTCAAAATCTATAATTGTGATGTGAAATGAGATTTGTCCAAAAAATCATATGGCTAGGAACTTCTCATCAACATAGACATCAATGGTTAGTTAGCATACTAGTATATATAGTTGTTGATGTGAATATCATCACATGGGACATGTGGTACAAGAGAAGTATCCCCATAATTAAACCTTTACCTCATTTCTTGTTAATGGTCAATCAACCTAAAGCACAACCCATAGGCATTCTCCATAGTGTTTACATCGAGAAATGGATGTCAAGTTCTTGGTAGACTTTGAGGTGATGGATCTCGTTGAGGTTGAAAATTACCTAGCATTACTCAAAATACCCTATTATTATTTAAATAATGTATATTTATACTTTAAATAACACTACATTATATTATAAAATGGTAGTGAGCATGTGATGACCCTCTAGCAACTAATTGATAGGACCGAAGTTCCCCAAAGCTCTGACACAACTTGTCAAAATTAAAAGCACACATGATTACCAATGTATAAGCAATTAAACATGTGGAATTACACAGAAGAACAAGTAACTATCAATGAGAAAACACACAGAATGTGAGAGGCAATATACAATTATATTCAACTCATTGTAGAAGGAAATTACAAAAAATAGGTGGCACTCTTTCTTCCACTTTGTGGGCTTACAGTAATCTTCCCTCAAGAGTAATCTTCTCTCACTAGGTCACAACACACAGCTAACACAAGCTGTTGTTCACCTCATTGTACATCTGTACAATCGAGTACAAACCGGTACTCCAAGTAGATCTCACCATGATCCTGCTCCTGATGTATTGTTGTCACCTTGGATCCTGCTTCCCCACTGATCTCCTTTTGACCCTCGCATACACACATCCCAGCAAACCAACCTGATCTTACTTATCACATGTAGATCTCCTCCATGATCTAGCAATCCCCTACTGACCAACCCTGATCTTACATACCTGGAAGAACATGATCTTCCAGGGGAAGAACTCTCCAAGTTATTCAAGTCCTTCACTTAACAATACAGCCCATGAGTCTACTATATAGATCTCATGCATACAATGATTAGACTTGTGGCTCAAGACTCTAACTGGTCTTCATCATGCAAACAACGCGTTCACTTAACTGACTGTTCGTCAATAGCAGTTCTAGAACTGCCACATGTGACCGACGTCAGTCCTTATCTTCCTGGAGGTGACCGACGCTAGCCGATCCCTACTGATGTTGGTTTCCCTTGCACTATCCCTGACTGATGTCAGTTGTGGCCTACCGACGTTGGCGACTGTCATGCACAAAAAACCTCTTGTTTGCCTAAGCTGAAGCTTTTAGCTCCACACCCTAACACTAATTAGGGCCCACCCTTTATTAATAATGTTGAGTTGGCATATAACTCAAAATTATCTACAATATCGATGTGCATGAGACAACCATCTTAGATCCATGTGGAGAGAACCACCTAAATTGGGATGAGACTTGATACACCTTTGATATTTTAAGTTTTTTATATAACTAATGGGTGCAAGAATCTTGTGAGGTTAATAGAAGAAGATGTGTTGCAATGTAATTGAACCCACTTTTTAAATATGAGCCATAGGTTATGTGCACAAATGTTAAGCCTATCTAAAATATGGTTAAATAAAGGTGTGGCACCATATAATCAATATCTTAAGCTTAGAAATTATGGATGGCCCAAACATCATCTTTGATCACCTTCTAAGTAATAATTATATTTGGATGTCATGGGTTGTATCCAAATCAATAAAGGTAGTTGGGATGAAGGCTTTAACTCTTGAAAAATTCTTACTTCCATTAGTATGCATTGCACACATGAGTCAACACAAAGTGTTATAACTAGTTACATCACACCTAGTGAACCATGTTTGGTAGGTAATATGGCATATAGGAAGGAGGAGGGTAGGATTGTGAAGAATACCTACTTGAAAATGAGGTTTGACCACCATGCAAAGGATCAAGTCTCACTACTAAGAACCCTTATTACTAAAATTTTGAGGACAAGAGAGTATTGGTTGTGCATGATAAGATGTAAATTATTTCATGGTATTTTAAAAGAATGGAATTCAAGTCATCTTGAATGAAATAAGGCTTTAACCATATATATAATAATTATTTTTAATCTATTTTATCTATGCACTTTGTTTTGGTAAAATAGTTTAGGTTAGTCCTAAGTGTGGTAGATGTGTGCAGTATAGAATAATATGTCCATAACTCTTAAAATATAGATTGGAGATTCAAGTGATGGATTTATCTTGGAAGCCTTACACTAGACATCTAATTTTTGTAACAAGGTTTTTTTCATTTTAAATGTTGAAAAAGTGATTTGTGCCACCAAAAATAGTAACATTCATGAAGGCACGACCTTAAAGGAGTAAAGATAATAATGTATTACATTTGAGAACTAGTCATAGGATTTATTGTGAGATGATGGTGCCTAAAAGGAAAAAATATGCTACACATAGGTATTTCATAGGATCATAAGAGAACTGACATGTAAAAGAGAGTCGTAAAGAAGACACATGTAGAAGGAGGATAACATGACCAGGGCACACAAAGAAAGGATATAACATGAAGAGGATGTTCATGTGCAAAATAAGTTATAGGCACAAAATTAAATGATAGGCTCAAAGCCCAAGGATAGAAAGTGACAAAAGGTTAGTTGGCCAACTGGATAAAATGGCACTAGTAGTGATTAGACCAAAGGATAGGAGATGATAACATATCTAAGAGTATAATCTTAATTAATTATTTTCAAAGTTAAACAATTAAAGGAATGACTTAGAATCAAAAGGACTAGAGTGGAAAGGATCAAGGCATGACTTATGATGGCACATGTCAAAATTTAAAGGCCTAAGATATGATTCAACTACCCTATCACAGGTGATTGGGATAGGAAACAAACTAACTAGAATGCAACTGTCAACCCATGAACTAGCTTATTAGGTGGCCCACTTTTACATATACATACATATGTGTGTGTGTGTGTGTGTGTGTGTGTGTGTGTGTGTGTGTGTGTGTGTGTGTGTGTGTGTGTGTGTGTGTGTGTGTGTGTGTGTGTGTGTGTGTTTATATGTATATATATATGTATATATGTATATATATATGTATATATATATATGTATATATATATATGTATATATATATGTATATATATATATATGTATATATATATATGTATATATATATATATATGTATATATGTATATGTATATGTATATATATATGTATATATATATATATATATATGTATATATATATACATATATATATATATGTATATGTATATGTATATACATACATATATATATATACATATATATATATATATATATATATACATATATGTGTGTGTGTGTGTATATGTATATATATATATATATATATATATATATATATATATATATATATATGTATGTATGTATGTATATATATATAGGTTGAGGTTGAGAGAGGGTAGTGATGTGGGAGTTATAGTAGAAAAGGTTGGGAGGCAACCATTGAAGGAAGGAGCTGAGAGGCTTAGTGGAAGACAACTAAGGCCTAAGGGTGAGCTGTAAATACTATAAGTAGGAAGGCCTAAAGTTGTGAAGAAAGAAAAGTAAATCCTCTTGAATAAACAAAGGGTTGAGAATCCAAAGGCCCCACACATTTTTATTTTTGTGTGGGTTTTTTGAACTAATAAGGTTACGAATTTTTGTCTCCCCCTCTTGGGATATCATAAGAAAACTAAGGACCTACAAGTAGCATAGTAGAGATCAAGAATACCACCAGCTGAGTGGAACATTAATGTAGGAGATGACTAAATAAGGATGCAGTGCCCTCCATTAAGCACGAATGAGTAGATGATGGAAATAATAGAAGATGTAGGAATATCAAGGTAGAGTTACACATGAAAAAGATATGGAGAAGAGGGGGAATAAAATCATAGATAAAAAACACCTTATTGCACCAAAGAAAATTAGTAGTATTGTAAGGGAAGAAAATGTATGATGGAGTTATTCACCTGGAGGATGGTGTGATTTTGAGGAGAAACCCAGATGGTGAGGTAAGGATATGAAATATATGATATGTTCAATACTATCTTTGGTAGTTTTTTCTTAGACGCACCTCAACTTAAATGGAAGTCTAGAGGGTAGGTGACATTCTAAGGTGTTGGTAGTAGATTTAAGACTATAAAATCACAAAGTGTAAATGCAAAATGAGTGTGTGATGTAGAAAATTTTGTGTATCATATACATTTTATATGTATTCAACTTATGTATGTGTTTCAAAAGACTAAGGAATGTGAAAATAATCCTTTGATCTTGAACTGTAAAGATAAAATGTGAAGTGACAGAGCATTGTAAGTTCTATATATAGTGATCAATTGTAAAGGAAAAGAGTTATGAAACATAGATATTAATATAGAGATTAGATAATGGGATTTCTAAATGTCTTTTTGTACTTTTTCCATGGGTAGTCTATACCCTATTTTTTACATTTGTTTAATTACATAATAATAATGAACATTATGTATAACTAAATTTTGTGTTTCTATGAATAAACATTTAATTCTAAAATGAATGAATAATCTACATGTTTCATATTTTTATCTACATTCTAAACCTATATCTTACTTCACATAAAAACACACATTACCATGTTTTGATAGGTTTTATAGGAGCCTCTCCTAAGAATGGTGTGGTGAGCAGGGAACTTTTCAACATGTTAATATGGTTATCTGGACAAATATATTTGGAGAAATTGATGGATGAGATAATTCATAATTTCATAGAAAATGATGTAAAGAGAATAATAAGATCTATGAGAGAGCTTATAAGTGGATATATATATGGTGAGATATATGAAATATTTTGGTATAATTTACTTGGGTTGCTAGCTTCATGGTTGCTGATAATTGAGTACTATTGCTTCAAGCTAAGAGAAATAAAACACTTTATTTAGACTGAGAAAAAGATATAAAAGTTGAAAATTTTGGACATTGATTAGATGCATGTAATAGATCATTTAATAAATTCTACCATTGATGGATATATCACTGAGTTTTCCATGAAAGGGTACATCACATTCAAATCTATGCATGATTTTTCTATAATAGGCATCTATGGAAATTTATGTCGTGACTACATATTCTACTTAAATTTTTGGTTGTGTAAAAGGTCATTCTACCTATTTCAGCTAACATGGAGCAGCTACTTTGAGAATTATGGGGATGTGTGTGATGATGAAGTGAATGATGAATAGTTAAGAGAATAAACTTTAAATTTAACCTAAAATATAAAATACATATAGAATCATAATGATAAGTGAATTTTAGGGTTAGAACAATACCTGCAACAACAGAGGAGATGGAATAAATAAAATAGTCTTAATGTAACTATGAGGAGTAGAATAAAGAGTTTATAATAAAAAAGGAATGAGAGGTTAGTGAGGAGTTAGATATTATGGATATGAGGAAATGAGAGGGACTAAAAGATGATAAGGTGCATATGAGAGGGACAAAGAATAGAAAATGGATAATGTATTAGTTTGGACACCATAGTCTCCATGGTATTATGTAAGATGGACTCCACCATATCCTCAATATCAATAATCATGTAACACTGCATCACTTCAACAAAAACAAACATGATAGGCCCCATCTTCTCCCTAAGGACCATATTAGGTATATTATGGTCAATATCAATAGCAGTGGGGTTCACCACATTGATAATGAGGATATGATGGTATCCGACAATAAGGTTTGGGTTTTTTAGTAGAGACAAGGGGGTTATAGAGGTCATTACTAAGATATATATCAAGGGGGTAATCATAGACCATATGAGAGATAGATTCAACAGTTGATTATATGTTATCTATGTGGAGAATATAATCACTTCACATTAAATTATCTAATCAATCCACAAACATAGTCTAATGTGAATCTTATATAGTTCTAGGGCAATGTCATGCAAAATATTGTTCTATGTTATAAAATCAAAGAAAATAAAAATGATGCAAAATGTAAACCTTTTGACTTTGTACCCAAGGAATCATGTGTACATATAATTAGTCACCCGACATCAGAACACATAACAAAGATTACCACTCATATATGGTACAAGATTAACAAATTATAAAGGTGAAATAGGATAAATATCCTAATCCAATAAGATAAAAAGGTTTGATGTATCCAGAAGCATAGATATTACAAAATATATAATACCAAATTATATATGATAGTGATGTTATAGTCATTTATGCATAAATCTATGGTAAAATTATGTGCATTATCATACAAGATGGAGTAGTTACTGATTTAATAGATCTGCTCAAATTTTTAAGCACTACATGAAATGATTATATCATAAAACATCATAGATATTATGCATAATATGTTAGACTACGCACAAAGAGGGAAACAACACATTGATAAGGTGGTATTGTATGTAAAGACCAAGAAACCATGGGATGTTGACTCTTAGATGGATATCAAATTGATAGGGTATGAAGTTCCAAATATTTTATTTGAATTTGTAAATATATTAAATATGATCCCTCAGTTGACATCATAATCCATTAGATGACCTATTATTTGTTATAATCCAGTTATATTAAGTCTCGTAGACTACAAAATGGTAGAAATTATTAGTTGACTAAAAGATGTAAAGCTCAAAGTTGTTGATATAAGTGTGCTAGGATATTTTGAATTCATATATATAAAGATAGATGAAATTCATTACCCTATGTTGATCATAAATAAGTGGGCATATGATGGGTAGATGACCATAAACATAGTGTTTAATCAATTGGAGGCATACCAAAGGGATAATATTATCATCATACCTCTAAATAAAGTTGAAATAAAACCTTACATCATTCCTAAATAACCTAAAACAAATGGTTTAAGGTTGACACATAGCATAATCACAACACATTGCATGATGTAGAGTTGAATTTTTTCCAACTAGAGACAAAACCATTTCAACCATTACAACAAATAGAGAAACCTTCATCTATACATGTGATAATAAAAGTATAAGTTCCACAATTCCATATAGGGGAATGTAAGTCTCCATATTGTTGATCACCAATAAGGTTCAAAGTAGATTTGATATATTAAGTGGGGTTAACAGACATGGACTGCACTAACCAACTTAGGATAGTGTTTTACCTTGGGAAGCTATCTTTAGTAAGTGGGGAATTAGGTACCCATATATTGAATTATGTGAGAGGATAACATGAGGTGAGACCAATCAGAATGGTTTTCATTATAAATCAATAATTACCTCAATATTTTACAACTGAGGACTTGTGAAAAATTATTTCTAGATTGGAGTAATAGGTTATAAATGTACATCAGTGAGTCAGTGCACTGAATTATGCTATAAATGGAATTATTATTACATGGTGGATAATATATAGGTATAATCAGTTTCAATGGGAAGATGCTTGTGAATTATTATAAGATCTATTTCAAATAGCACCCATGGTCATGCATTAGTGGATATTTTTAGTTTAAGGATAGTGCCCTAAAATTCATATTCATAAATATGTCAATGTACATTATTCAAAGGGTGTAGAACCCAAATATCAGGTACATGTATTAAATTATATGCTATCACATGTTATAACAACATGGTACATGCACTAGGAGCATAGGTAGGAAACTAAAAATTGGACACAAGTTCAACATTCAAACCTTTGTCTTTGAGTATTAGAATCCCCTAGTGTAGAATGATCTTCAAAAGTTGAATTTTTTTATGTCATGGGTGAGAATAAGATCTAATCCCTAAAATGAAATCCTCTTTTTTAGGAAAAAAATTAGATATTTTAATATAGTATCAAAAATTACAAAGCCAAGAAGCAAAAAGAGAGTTTTGATGAAACCCTATAATAGAATCATGGAAAACAAAGAAAAAATAGAATCTAATGATAGTGATGAGGACCTAGAATTAAAGGGTTTCTTTGAATCTGAGTGAGAAGTAGAAGCACCAAAATCTAAAAATCATAGAGTAAACTAAATATGTTCATCTTCAAAATTTGAACATCTAGGAACAAAAAAGGTAGAGGACACTGAGAGACAATGACAAGTTTGGGTTCAAAAATATATATCAATAATTGTTAAATAAATTGATAGGGAACATTGGTACCAAGGATGCACCAAATCTTATGAATTTAGGTGATTATTGGACACATCAAGATATATCAAAAGGCTTAAAATTATTACATGGTTACTAATATGTGCTCCCAATAAGTTTTTATAAGTCAATGGTGCATATACTTTATTCATTAGGATAGATGCACATAAAACTCAAAGAGTGTACATGCCCTATTAATAAGTTCCCATAAAAATTAATCACATACAAGAAGTATGGATTGTCTATCTATTAGAAAAGGAAGAATAGGTAAGTCCAATGGTGGTGAAACCTAAAAATTTTGGATAATTATGTTTCAATTAGGACTACACAACATTAAATGATGTTTACATAAATGCCTTATTTCCATTTCCCTTTATTTATGGAGTTCTAGAGTCAGTTGCATGACATGAAGTCTATTATTTTATAGATGGATTCATTAGCTATCACTAGATACCGATCATATCCAATGATCAAGATAAAACTACATTTACCATGGAATGATGGCCCTTCACATGCAAGGTAATGCTTTTTGGTCTCAAGAATGCTCATATTATTTTTCCTATGGTTTTGGTCACTATATTCAAATATTTTATCCATGACTTCCTATAAGTCTATCTTATTGATTCATTTTTATTATCTTTATTAAAATAAAACTTATCTAAGATACAACTCATGTTAGAATGTTGTTGATATCTATGCATCATGTTGAATTTCAAAAAGTGTTTTTTATTTACACTATTTTGTGTTATCTTAAGACACATTGTGTGAAATGATGGTATTTTGGTTAATCAATATAAAATCATAGTCATTATGAGTATACCACATCCTAAAATCTCTAGAAAAGTGATATCCTTCCTTGGACATACAAGTTATTATTTAAAGTTTATTAAATGGTATGCAAATATATTTGTGATAATGGAGAGATTATTACACAAAGATATGAAGTTTGAGTAGACTAATGAGTGTTAGGCATCTTTTATGGATTTAAAACAGAGGTTGGTAACAAATCCCATATTTATGGTCCCTTATTGGATTAAGCCACTTAATGTGAATGTAGACGCTTCAATAACCACAATATGGGTTATATTGGCTCAGCTAAGAGGAAATTTTTTGAATAAACCCATTCACTACACAAGTAAAAAATTATCAAAAACATAGAATAATTACACTATAATAGAGTGAGAAGCCTCAACTATGGTGTTTGTAACATAAATTTAGGAAATATCTCTTAGCAACACCATTTTAATTCTTTATAGATAACTAGGTTCTATGCTAGCTAGTGAATAATTTTATGCTGGGTGAAAGGATATCCATGTCATTAATGTTATTCTAATATTTTTAGTTTAATATCAATATGAAAATAGGAAGAGAAAATGTAGGACCATATCATATTAGATGAATAAGGAATGGTTAGGATATAAAAGAATTATAATATGAGTCAATAGATGCACACTTAATCAGAGTCTCTATGATTCCATAAAATGTGGATTACATAGCCAATTTCAAATATAAATGAGTTTCTCATGCACAATGTCAAAACATATAAAAATAAATTGATCAGATGGGCCATACATTTCATTATTAGAAATGGCTTTATATATAAAATGGATAATGTTGTTGTGTTGTGTAGAATAGCCCTAAATACCATGATACCACAATTTATAGAAGAAACACAACATGGAATTATAAGAGGACACTTTATAGAAAAATAAACTATAAGGAAGATATTACATAGTACCCTATGGCGGCCTACCTTATTATTGGATACACACATAGTCACAAAGCACTATGACATTTGTTAAAGAATAGGAAATCCAAATCATAGGGATGAAATTCCTTTGAATTTGATGTTATTAGTGCAATATTTTGAGCAGTGGGAAATTGACTTTATATGACCTATTAATCTTCTAATAAAATGCAATCATGCTACACATATAATTATTATGGAATAATTCACCAATTGGGTATAAGTTGTTGCGACACCAATCTATAGAATGAGTCCCAACCAAGTTTTTGTATAAGAACATCATTATCAGATTAGATGTCTAGTGAAATTGGTCAATGATACAAGAACACACTTTCTAAATAGTACTATTAAGAACCTAATAGAATAATGTGTGTTTTGGTATGTGCCAACGTTCTAGGCTCATCTTGTGACTCACCTTTCTTGAAAGGATATTTTAGGGGAATCTCCCTAAGGTTTATATTTACATGGTCTAGGTGAACTAATATTAACTCAATGGCTCATTATGACCATTCCATTTAAGGGGCCTTTGCTGGTTTGAATCCTTAAAATGTGCATTTTAGTAGGTTTTGGGTACTTGACCAATGTAAAATAAGAATGTTAATTTGTTTTTTTGTTTGATTAATTTTAGTGTGGGTTTTTAAATGGGTAGACAAACATTCATTCAGGTGTTTCCCAGTTATAAATCAACAAACATGGGGTTTTATTAAGTGGTCTGTAGCTAATTTTTATTATTTGTTCATTATTTCCATTTGTTTAACATTCAACAATGCAATATGAGAATGAAAATTTTATTAAAGTAATCAAGATAGACATTCATTTAGATTACATTCAAGCCTTATATAAACAACTAATTAAAAAAATTATAAAAGATAATGGAGAGGAAAAGAGATAAAAATCTATAATAATATTGACAAATTCAAGATAATGATCATAATAACTCCATAAACTAGTCTCTCTTCCAATCAATTTTTGAAAAATTTAATGTATATCCAATGCAAGCTTCTAGGAAGATCAAACAAATGAAAAGATATCCAAAATCACCATTTACATGCACAAAATGTAGAAAATAATCCCAAGTCTTTATATTAATTAGTAATCCATAATTTTGACAATCACATTGGAGTTTATTACAATGATTTTCTCAAAAAATCACCACCATATTAGTAGGAGAGGAGTTGAGGGAGATATTACACTACCAAAAGCATGAAAATTTGTAGAAAATAAAAGTGTGATTGGTCAAATCTCATGCAAGAGGGGAAAAATCCAACCCTTTGATAATAAAATCCAATAAATATATAGCCAATGGCCATCCAAGGGGAGGAATTTTCCCTTTAAAACTCCCAATAACTTCCATGAATGCTCTCAACTACATCCTCCTTCCAATTCCCATCATTTTCATTATTCACTTGATAAAAGAGGCCAAAAGCAAGTCAAAAAGGTTAATTAACTAGAATGATCATTGTATAGTCATATAAAAACATGAGTAGTTTTAAATTAGGTATAGCGAGTCAAAACTAAGAACACCATTGTATCCAAGTTAGAACTAAATTCTCAAAGATGTAAATGGTTTCAATTTTTGACACGCAAGTGAGAATTTATGCTAAAAAAACTAATAATTGGTCAAAAAAGGCCCTTCCTAGACCTATTCAAGATTCTAAGGGGCATCTAATTTATTTGAGCATTATTATTCATTTTTAAATTCTCTAATTCTAATCAAACTTTACAAGCCTGAATATAACTATCATGTGCCTTCCTAACCTAATAATAGGTTTTAAAACTATTTCACATAAAGTTTTTTAGGGAAATTTAGATTTGGAGACCCCAAGACCTAATCATGCTTGGGACCCCCGAGTTAGTATATGGGTTTTTCACTTGGCATTACCACATTCTAATTGGATAGTTGGAGGTCTAAAATCCTAATCATATGCATGTCATTTGTTCCCTTGCTCTCTAGATATGAAATCATATAGCTGGTATCTTAGCTTAATGGATGGATGTATCACCTCGTGGGAAATCTTCAAAATTTTATTTATCAACCATTTTAGTGTGCCTATAGACCCTAATTCCCTATAATACAGTTTGATATATCCCATAGGTATCCCAATGAATCCATTAACACATTCAACATTCACTTTATTGAGTTATACAAAAGGTTTAAAGACCCATTCCTATAAATTGAAGTAGTATACGAAAGTGGTGTCTATTGAAGTTTATCTCAAAATTTTGGATCCCATAATTGTTATGTTCATTTGGGGGACTCCATTTATTCTCACATTTTTGGCATTAACTTACCAAGAGGCTTTCACAATTGAACAACAATAAATATTTCAAAGCTATTATGTAGACCCATTTTATTTACTAGGATAATCGGGTGTTTACACCCAAATTCCTTCAATTTACTTCACTATAAGTTAGTCCATTGGCCAATTTACACCTTATAAATAATAATTGCATCAATTATATGACCAATCAATCCTCCCCATGAAAAATTGAAACCATGTTGTTGATTTTAATACATGCATTTGTGGTAATTCTTCATGTGGATAGTAGGCTATTTTTCCTTGCTTTAGTGATCAAGCATCTTTCAGTGCTTTTGCTAATCCAATTCCATTGGTTGTAGGAGATCTTCAACAATAAATGTATACAATGTCCTTTGAGACTATAGCACAAATTTCACAATTTAGAATTTATGGATATGGAAATAAAATCAATGTTTAAATGGTCCTATTGACTGATAATGTTCCATTTCATAAGCATGAACTAGTCTTTAAGAGTAGTGATGAGGATGAGTTTGATGATGAAGAAGCAATAGTTATTTCAATTGACCTACTGGATAAAAATTATAATAACTATGAGCTACCTACACAAGAAAAATAATTAGACATCTCTTGTAATCAACCATAAGAAAAATTAGAAGAGTTGGAATGGTTGGATAAAGAGGATGCACGCTATGCATCTAAGACATTATTTTCATACACCATTGTCCTTACACTTCAAAAATTGATTCAAGATGATAAACAACTCATTTTTATAAGTTTTACACCCATCCCATCATTGGAAATAAATGAAATAGGTGAAAATAATGGTGAAATTGATTATCCATTTGAAGAAGGTGAATTGAATGAGTTTAAAATCGCAGATTTCTCACCTTTGTATACCTTAGAATTTGCTCTAATTGGTCTAAACTTGAAGGTTTAAGTCATGATAATCCTTTCCAATGAATAGAATCACCTATACATTACCAATAATAGGTGGAAATAAAAATAAAAATAGGTTTTTATCCATATAATTAAAGATTTAGACCACTTGGAATAGCCTAGGGAAGATGATTGCAACACTCATGTACTCCTCATAGTAGTGTAGGCATCCAAGACAAAAATGCATGATTATGAGCATGGATACCCTAGAAATGAAGATATGAGACCGATGGAAGTTAGAGCTGAGTATACCTTAATCTGATTCAACTCCCCACATACTTATATCATAGATGATAAGGCCAAAAGATCCTTGACTTGAGAAGAACCACTTCTAATCCTTTTGGATGACAAAGAGGATGTTGTTATATCTTTCATCTTAGTTAAGGAGTATATAATAATATATTCACCGATGGGATGCCACAAAGAACATGTCTCTATTACATTGGGTGAATAGTGAAAGTGATGTATTTGGAAGAAGAGGAGGAAAACTAGGCACATTAATGGTGGTAGTTGGGCATTTTGGAAAGAAAGATCCCTCCCGTAGAAGCTGCAAAAAATATTTATTGGATGCATTTCATTGCAAAAGGGTTGGCTCATTTTTGATTTGGAAAGAAATTTTGGATCAGTCCTTTTATAGAAACTTTTTGCTTTTATTTTATCTCTCCCTCTTATTTCCCTAGGGAGATGCTACACAATTTTATATTAAAACAATTGATTTTAAAAATCTATTCATGTTATCAAGCAATATTTTTATTCAATACAAACTATGGAAGATTTTATTTACATCTACTTATGCATCCAATATAATGGTGGTAGCCAAATGAGAATCAGTTCATGGGTTACATTTGATTGAATGATTCCATATGGCTTCATTTTCCTCTAGGTTTTTTTCCTCTTTTCCCTTTTCACTATTTCATTTTATTTATCAATTGTTAATCTAGGGTTTGAATGTATGCAATCTATTTTTCATGTACATATTGATTAATTAGAGGTATTTTCCATTACCTCTTATTTCTTTGTTAAATCTTAATCTGATGGAATGAATGAGTAAATAAATCAGCTACACAAACATCAAACAAAACCCTAAAATATTGATTTGAAATTGGGAAAATCCCATTGAATGCATGTTTATCTATTTTAAAAACCTACATTAAACTTAGTCAGACAAAATAATAAACCAATGTTATTTTTTTACATTGTTTAAGTACCCAAAACCCATTGAAATGAATTTTGAAGTATGGTAGATTTGAACTAGTAAAGGCCCCTTGAATGGAATGGTCACAATGAACCATTGAGTGAAGTTCAGTGTACATAGACTAGGTCAATATAAACCTTGTATAAATTTCTCAGAGTCTCCTTTCAAGAGTGGTTTTGGTGTGTGTCAAAACCACCAAGACCCAGTTGTTGTTTGTTGTGTCAGAATGACCATCAACATTTTTTGTGATAGGAGGGCCTAAGAATTTTTTAGACTTACCATTGATTTTAACTTATTCACTTTAGAGATTTTCCCAATTAGGTTTCTAGGATCTAAGATTATAAAATTGAATTTTAGATCCACCTATGGATTTTTTATAGCTAGGTGGAGGTAACTTCCCTACAAACATTCTAGGGCCTACTCATGGTTTGCCCAAGGATATAAATGAATTCTATTGAAAATACACACATGGTGCGATTTGGATGATATAATAACACAATTAGGCATTCAAAGATGTCATAATCAAGACTCAAATCAAACACAAATATGTTGTCTATCATTTATTCCCATTATCTCTAGATACATAATCATATAGTTGGTATCTCGGCTTACCATATGGGTGTATCACCTCATGGGAAATCTTTAAAAAATTATTTATCAACCACTTTAGTGTGCTCATTGACCATGTTTCCCTATACTAATAAATTTATACAATCCATAGGGATCCTAATGAATCCATTATCACATTCAACATTCACTTTTATGAGTTATATAGGAGGTTAAAAGACCCATGCTTTCAAAAATAAGTGATGGTTACTGAATTTATCTCAAAACATTAGATCCTCTAACTGGTATGTTCATTCATAGCACCATCCACTTTCACATCTTTGGTATTTACTTACCAAGAGGCTTTCACAATTGAACAATGATACCCTAACTACTATGTTCATTCAAAGGACTCCATCCACTTTCACATCTTTGACATTGACTTACCAAGAGGTTTTCACAACTAAATAATAATCAATATCACATGGCTATTATTTAGACATGTGTTATTTTCTAAGACATTTAGGTGTTTACACCCTAAATCCTTTGATTTAATTACCTATAAGTTAACCCATTGACCAATTTGTACCTCATAATGAAGCATTGCCTCAAGTATATGACCAATCAATCCTCCCCAAACAAATTAAAACCCTGTTATTAATTTTGATACATGCATTTATGATAATTATTCATGTGGACATCAATAAATTTCTCCTTTATTTACTGATCAAGAATATTTTAGTTATTTTACTAATTTAGTGCAATTGGTTATAGGATATCCTCAACAAATAATACATAAAATAGCCTCTGAAACCATAGCCAAAAGTTCACACTTTGAAATATATGGATATGGAAATGAGATGAATGTTTAAATGGTCTTATTGATGGATAATATACCATTCCATAACCTTGAACTAGTCTTTGAGAGTAGTTATGAAGATGAGTCTAATGATGAAGAATCAATGGTTGTTTTAGGTGACCTATTAGTTGAAAATTAGAATAATTATGAGTTGCCCACACAAGAAGAAGAGTTAGACATATCTTTTAATCAACCACAAGAATAATTATAAGAGTTGGAATAGTTGGATGAGGAGGATGCATGTTATGCATCTAAGACATTCTTGTCATACACCATTATCATTATACTTTTAAAGCTGATTCAAGATGATAAACAACTCATTTGTAGTAGTTTGACACCCATATCATATTGGAGATGAATGAAATAAGTGAAAACAATAATGAAATTAGTTATCTATTTGAAGAAGGTAAATTGAATGAGTTCAAAATGGTAGATATCTCACCTCTAAATAACTTAGAATTTGATTTCATTGGCTTGAACGTGAAGGGTGAAGTCATGATAATCCATTCCAATCAAGATTAGCACCTGTACATTACCAATGATAGGTGGAAAGAAGAATAAAATCAGGTTTTTATCCATACAATTGAAGATTTAGACCACTTGGAATAGCCTAGGGAAGATGATTACAACACTCTTATCCTGCGCATAGCAGTGCAAGTATCCAAGATATAAATGCAAGATTATGAGCATGGCTACTAATGAGTCCAAAATATGGCTCATTATTTATATTAGTTATCCTTATTTTTATACCATTACCTCTCCTCTATACTGAACAATGCAAGGATCTTAGGATTGTATTTAATCCTAGTGTAGTAAATAGGATACTTTATCTTATTTAATGTAACTATATCCTAAATGAATAAATCTAATATTTAATTCTAACCCTTTGTATGTTTAGTCTCTCCATTTTATGTATATATAGAGGTATAATTGTCTATAAGGAATAAATACCTTTTTTATCTTCCAAGGAAACCTATAGAAAGATTTTGATGTTTTGGTAACTTATAGTCTTCTCCGAACCAAGCTTAAATTTTTTTTAAAGCTATAGACATTCATAGTTCACTACTTTAGACTCATCTAATAACTTTGGACTCACCCAATCCATATTTATGAACTCATTCAAAGATTCAATTTAATTCATCAAAGCATTCCACCCAACTTAGCATCTTCATTATGGGCTTCTTCAAACATTTAGGTTTCTTTAAATAAGTTGATACTAAGTTGCTTTGAACTACATAAAAATTTACTATGGAATAGCTTTGAACTCCATGATGTTGCTTCAAACTTTGTCAGAATCACTCTAGACTCTTCTAGTCTAGCTTTTGAGCATGCAAAACTAAAGATCTATATTTGGAGATTGTTTAGGTCACTTACTATTTATAAAACTATTATAAATAGTAATACTATAAATAGACTTTATATATATATATATATATATATATATATATATATATATATATATATATATATATATATATATATATCAGTTTATGTAAATATGTTCATAGTCTTGAAAAATCAATTCGATCTAATAGATTTAAGTAACCATTCTTAGTAGATATGTAGTGGATTTTGTAAATAGATGATCTTCCTATTTTAAATCATCAAATGTCTATTCTAAAAACCCACTAAAATTAGGAGATTTATCTTGCTAAGAGAAGATTGACTCCTAAAATCTAAGGATCTTATGTTACAACATTATATAAGTAGATCTTCATGTATTGAGTCATAGAGAGAGAGATTTTGAGAAATGGATAATATATTTATTCAGTTAATATTTCATCATAGTTATTATTGCATTTATGTAATCTATTTTTATTAATGAAAAAAGCTCTAATTTCTAAGTATTGAGTTTTCTTTCATTATTGTTTCTAAAATGAGAAAGGTCCCACTCTCCTCAGGAATTATGAAATACTTTATACAATATTTTATGTATTTACAATTTTTAGTAGTTATAAATTCATTTCATGTTTACAAAAATGATTATAAATAGACTTTAAACCTACAGGAGGTTATTTTCTACAAGTTAATTCAATATTTTAGCAAGTGTGTTTATTTCCATCAAGTGTGTTTATTTCCATCAAGTGTATTTATTTCTAGTAAGTGTGTTTAATTCTAGCAAGTGTGTTTATTTCTAGCAAGTATGTTTATTCGATTCAATGTGTTTCTTTTAGCATATTAGATTATAGTGTTTTAATTCTACAAGTGATTTTCTTTACTACAAAAGTAAACACTTTCATGGATAGATTAGATTAAACATTTAGAAAGACAAAAAAAATGCAATCATATTTGTAAGACCTATAACAATAATCCTTGATGTAAATAGCTTTGGATGTCAACCCTGGTTTGAATGATATCAATAAATCAAGTTGATTAAATGAAGGGATTAACAACACCCATCATTTTTGGCACCATTACCATGGATTGTAGGTGTTATTAAGGTAATCCTTATTGGTTTATATTAAAAATCCCAAAACATTAAAAAACTAATAAAAAATCACAAAAACAATTTATGAACTGACCTAGAGATGTTAAAGGAAGGTTCATCTCCAAATATCCTAAATTAGGACCAAAGGAGGAAAGAATAAAATTTTTGACTGAGAGATCTGAAAGTATAAGAAAAACACTTGAATCATGCTTAGATTCATCTCTATAATTAGGATCATCCTAACAAAAAAATCCTATAAGAAGGCTCACATTTGGGATATCTTCTCCTATAGGAAGAATTAACCCTAAGGATCATTTCTATGGAATAGTAGGTCCTAGACCTCAATCTTTGAAAGACCAAGAAGAAATAATGAATTGGATCGCTAATACTGGTTAGGAAGAAATAGAAACCATGGATAATAACCAAGTAAATATAGAAAACCTTGAATAAAATAGAATGTAATTACAACAAGACATAACCTTTTCTTTTACTATAGTCATAGATCCAATAGATCAAACCCCAATGAAAAACATTTCACCATAAATTCTACCAACTTTTATGGGTAAATATTCAAAATATCTAGATAAATTCTTGTTTGAATTCAAAGTGCTTTGCCAAACCTATGATTACATAATTGATAGTCAAAAACTCAAATTATTCCCTTCTACACTTAAGAAGGTAGCCATGAGATGGTTCATGGGACTTCTAGGTAACTCTATCAATACATGAAGAGACATGGAAACAACATTTCTTAATAAATATTAATATTATTAAAGGTAAGATAGAAAATAATATTTCATTGAGATCAAAAAAAAAGTTTGGAAGATATCTGGATAGATTCACATTTGCCCACAAATGTAGTGGTTATCCACTAATAGAAGAGGTAGTAAAAATTAATTTTATTAAGGGATTAGATGATGAATCAAGGATGATTTTAGATCTATGTATTAATTATTCTAGAATAAAACCAAGCATTAGGAAAGGAAAATTAGGCAAATCCAATGAAGTAAGTCAATTGATAAAAAAAATTATCAATTTAAAAACTAACATTTTGGTCCACTTAAATACTACATTATATGGCCTTCAATTAAAATATAACTCCACCATAGAACATTTATCCATCTATTATCCAAAATTTAAATTGAAACATGCTCTCAGAGATTTTCCTTTAAATAAAATAGAACTATGTGGGATATGTGATAGTAAAGAACATGACACAAATCATTATAGTCATATTTCTATTTTGAAAAATTAATTAAAAAAATACACAACCCATAAAATCTCTAAATTATGTCTAGAGACAAAATCTATTTCCACAAAATCAAACCCAAGTTAGTTCAGTCCTTGAAATCCCATTAATCCATAGATGACACCTTATATTACTCAAACACCTCAACCTATGTGGGGATAACCACCATGAGAATGGATTAATCAAGAATGGATGATGTCTCAAAGACCATGGATACCCTAACCATAGTCACAGTAATGGATAAATACACAGTGGAATGTCAATCCAAAGTCTAACCCCCACTGAAGGTTTCCACTATAGTAAGATTTGGTGGCATCACCTATAGCTCAACCTACAAAATAAATTAATCAATCTTAATTACCTACTCAATCGATGGATAACTCCAAGAATAAAACATCAACCCCCATCTATGTAAATGAACAAGAAGAAACCATGAATGTAGGAGTTATTGAACTTGTAAACATTTAATTGAGATAGAGAAAGACAATTCAAGAACCCCCTACTACTATTTCTAAACTTCCCAATGAAAAGTCAAAAATAGATACACAACAATCCATAGTTATAAAAGAGGAACCTAAAAAAGTGTCAAAAAAGATAGAATAACATATTACTACTCCTCCACTTGTTCCATTTCCTAACAGACTAAAGGAAATTAAAATAAAAAAAGAATCTGATTTGATTCAAGAATTAAGAAAATTAAGCATTGAAGTACCCTTATTACAAGCCATCATGGATATTCCATAATTAAATAGATTCATTTAGAGCCTCTGTATCAAGACACATAAAATAAAGAAACAATACCCAAAAACCATACATGTAGATGGTAAACTTGTTGATCTTTTAGCAAGAAAATTATTGAACTAAATATATAGACTTAGGTAATCCAATCATAGCAATTTTCATAGGAAATAAATGAATGCCCAATGTTTTGGTAGATTTGGGTACAACAATCAATGTGATAACAACTAAAACTCTCTATACCTTATCTCTTATAGAAATGCAACCTACCTCCACCATTATTTAAATGGTTGATAAGTCAATTGTTAAACCATAAGGTACTATAGAAAATTTGAC
Source organism: Torreya grandis (assembly GCA_037957365.1). Lineage (NCBI taxonomy): Eukaryota > Viridiplantae > Streptophyta > Pinopsida > Cupressales > Taxaceae > Torreya > Torreya grandis. Next base: position 1,317,724 of record JARHVA010001737.1, read on the forward strand.
TATAATTATTGAATCATGGTAATATCCTACAAATTTTATGGTGTTGCAACCTAAAACTAAAAAGTTAGGATATCCCCTCATTTTGGGAAGACCTTGGTTAGCTATTGTAACAACATTAATTGATTGTATATCAAGAGATATGACTATTTAAAATGGTCTAAAATCAAAATGAATATCTTTATATCCTCCTAAAAATCCATCATTGGATTACATAGAAACACTTTATGTAGATGAACCCAAACAAAATAAGAATAGTCTTTCATCTCTAGCTATGATAACTGTACAAAGACACATGCAAGAATTAACTAATGAGTTAGTACAAGATATGGAAAAGACTACTGACCTCATGAGCCTAGATTCAAACTCTATCAGTCAATCCACTTTGGAATCTATCAGTTGATTTTCTTTAGACTCCATAAGTTGATTTGCTTCAAACTCTATTAGTCAATTTTCTTTGGACTCTACCTATCAATCTACTTCAAACTCTGCCAGTCTTTCTACTTTAGACTCTACCAATTTCTTAGATACAAACTCTACAAAACTTGTTACTACATACTTAATCTTTGAACATTCAACATGTGACCATAAAACATTACAAAAAAGTATTTGGAGTTGAGAAAAAACACACCAATTAATTTTTTAACTACATTTCATTGTCTATTAGCCATAACCATTCCTCTAAAGTATGGATTTGTAAAAAAAATCACTACATTTCATTTGTTATTACCACATCCATGTCCTCCTAATTATTTGATAAATGAATTTAAACAAGTAGAATCTATCCATCCTGACACTAAATAGATTATGGTATTACCAAGAAAAACATTGAACATAAATAGTTGATTAACCCATGATCAAGATATCAAAGTTTTTGATGTCCTATGAAAACATACCAAAGTAATTTCTTGGGATTATACATATATGAGAGGAATTCATCTGAGTTTGTGTACCCATCACATTTACATAAGTCAGGACAAACCAATTAGACAGCCATAAAGACAAATAAATTCAACATTAAGGAATATAGTAAAAATTAAAATTGAAAAATTGTTGGATGTAGGATTCATTTACCTTATTTTAGATAGCCAATGGATTTACTCACTAGTAATTATACCAAATAAAAATGGTAAATGGAGAGTGTGTGTAGATTACCAAGAGTTACATAAAGCCAATATGAGGGATTATTTTCCTCTTCCTTTTATTGATCAATTTCTTGATAATCTGGTAGGGAACAAATATTTTTCCTTCTTGGATGGATTTAGTGGGTATAATCAAATAATTGTGATAGATGAAGATCAAGACAAACCCACTTTTACCTATCCATGGGGTATATTTGCTTATATATTTTTACCATTTGGACTTTATAATTCCCCAAATAATTTCCAATGAGAAGTTCTAGCTATATTCTCTAATTTAACTTATGATTGTATGGAAGTATATGTGGAATATTTCACTACTCATGGAGATACATTTGATGAATCACTACACATTATTGATAAGATTTTAACCAGATGTGAAGAAAACAAATTATCATTTAACCATGATAAATTCTTAATGATAATGGATTAGGGCATATTATTAGGACACCACATCTCTACCAAAGGAATCTAGGTAGATCCTATTAAAATTGAAATAATTTCTAACTTGCCTATCCTACATAATCAAACTAATATCAAGAGATTTTTAGGTCATGTTGGTTTTTATAGATGCTTTATAGAAGACTTTAATAAAATTGTTGCTTCTATGTTCACTTTGTTGGCAAAGGATAGTGAATTTATATGGAGTAAGGATTGTTAAAAAGCTTTTAAATCGATCAAATATAAATTAAGTTCTACACTAGTACTAACAGGACCCAATTGGGAAATACTCTTTCACATTTACACTAATGCTTCTAATTTTTCAATGGGAGTAATATTAGGATGAAAAGATGAGAATGATCATATGTATGTCATTTATTATATCAGCAAGGATCTCACACCAACTGAAAGGAATTATAAAACTAAAAAAAATAATTTCTTGTTTTAATTTATGCCATCAATAAATTTAGACACTATATTATAAGTTATAAGGTCTTCATATACATAGATTATTTAGCCATAAAGTATCTTATGAATAACCTATAGAAGAGGGAAGAATCAAAATATGGTTGTCACTTTTGTAAGAATTTGATATAACCATCATTGATAAACTAGGAAAATTTAATATGGTTGCATACTTTTTGTCTAGAATACATAATGTAGGTAATGAAGAACCAATTGATGATATCTTTCTAGATGAACCACTATTTATTATTTCAATAGAATCCCCATGGTTTGCTGACATAGCCAACTACTTAGTAATAGGGAATTTTCCTTCTCATTTTAATTTAAAAGAAAGAAAAATTTTAATCAAATAAAGTTATTCTTTGAAATGGATTAATGGCATGTTATTTAAATATGGATCTAATCATGTGTTTCACAGGTGTATAGCAAATAATGAAACATATGATATCATTAGAGCTTACCATGATGAACCAAGAGGAGGGAATTATTCAATAAAATGAACCATGCACAAGATCTTAGGAGTAGGATATTACTGGACTTCCCTTCACAGGCAAGTAAATAAGTATATTAGATAATGTGATACATGCCAAAAGATAGGATAGCTTACACTATCAACAAAGATGCCTCTTCATCTACAAGTAGTATCTTTTAATATGTACATATATTAAAATGGAGAATACATTTTTTTAGTCCTATAAATCCTCTGTCTCAAGAAAAACAATATCTTTTAATATGTACATATTATGTCACTAAATTGGCTAAAGTTCAGGCCTTGACCTTTGCTAGATAAGTAGTAGTAGATTTTGTTTATTTTAATGTCATGCAATGGTTTGGTGCACCTAGAGAAATAGTCTCATATTAAGGACCAAAATTCATGTCTAATATGATTAAATATTTTATGGAGGTATGCCAATTCAATCATAGGAAATCCTCTCCTTACCATCCATAATCCAATGGCCAAGTAGAAGTTACTAATAGAGAGCTGGAAAATAGTCTAACCAAGATAGTCAGTACAAGCAAAAAAGATTGGGTAGCTAGAATACCAAAATCAATATGGGCCTACAACACTACTTGGAAGACAACCACTCGATTCTCACCCTATGAGTTATTATATGGTAATAAGCCTTTACTTTTCATTGAATTTGAATTACAAACTTTGAAAATAGTGGTGGAAATAGGCATTTATTTGGATAAATCATAGCAAGATAAAATTATTTAGTTAAATAAACTTGATGAAATGAGGATAGAATCTTTGCAACAAACAAAAATGATGTAGCATCAAAGGAAGATATGTAATGATTCCCACATCAAAACAAGAATATTTTAAAAAGGAGATTGGGCACTTTTTTTTGACTTAAAATTTTAGCAATTTAAAGGCAAGTTGAGGACAAGATGGTTAGAGCCATATCAAATAGAAAAGAATTTAGGAATGGATCAGTGAAATTATTGCCAATAGATGGGAACAAAAAAACTCTATTGGTTAATGGACATAGACTTAAATTGTACCAAAAACCTGTCAATAAGGAGGAATTTGTTCAAAACATTAGACATGAGGTAGTTTTCATGGAAGGACCTAGTTCTTCCATGCCAACAAATACATGATGGTATATTTTATAAAACATAATAAGTGTATCACATCTTGGTATTCCTTATTTAAAAAATATAAAAAATAAATATATAATATATAAAAAAAATCAATAGTGAAAATCCTTTTAGGATGTTATCGATAATGCTGATTAGAAAATTAGCTTGTGGACTGGTCATGCATTGAATAATAAGCCTTGTCTTGAATACTAAAAATGGATGGTCAAGGAAAAAATACCAAAAAAAAATAGAAAAATAGTAAAATTTGATCAATTATTCTAGATAAGAAAATCATTGCAGCATTTATTTGTATACATTGCTATAAAGACTAATTCATGCATTTTCTTTGTGTTTGGAATTAAGTGGTAGAAAAGGAATAGAGGTTAATATTATGATTTGGTAAGTAAAGCATTTTATTTATCTGAATTAGGCTAATATGAGTCTTTTGATTCCTGTATGTTCATGTTTAAGAGGATATTTGGAAAGAAGACATCTTGTAGACCATCAAAGTAAATACCAAACAAAATCATTTATTGACATCAAAAACTCATAAGTAAAAGGACACATAAATAAAATAAATGACATTTGTTGATATGGACAAATCATGAGTGAAATGACATACAAATAAATAGAATGGCATATCACCTTTATTTATGGATGCAACCATCTACTCACTCACTCTAAAGTATCTTGAATAAGTCATTAAAATTGATGGCACACAACTCTCATGAGTATGAAAGTACATCAAATATTTTTCAAATATATCTTCATTTAAATTCCACATCATGAGATGATTGATTTGGATTATGTCAGTAGATACCAAACCAAATATCCATTTGAATCACTCCTTTCCATTTTCATTTGCACACTATTATTTTCATTGGCACTAACTATTGCACCTCCTACCCCCTATTTTTGGTAATTTGATAAAGTCACCATGGGACATAAGAAATTTTTTGAACCTATGAATGTATCTATATTGATGGTAGATGATATCTCTATGGAATTTTTTGAATAAGTTGGTTGGTTATCATTTTTGCAAAAATTTGAAAGATATGATGAAGCTCTAGTGAAGGAATTCATTGCCAATCTAAAATAGGACTCCACTATAGTATGAGGTATCTACATTCCATTTTCCACCTCAATCATCAGTTAAATTTATGGAATTTTTGAATAAGGTAAGAGAATACTTGGAAGAACCCCTTTTTCTAAGTTAATTTCCTACTTCAATGGAAATGAATAGTTTTCTATTGTATGTATTCAAAACCATCAAATAAAAGTAAAAGGGATTAGTAGAGAAACCCTACCTGAACGTTGGAAGTATATTTATTTTTGGGTAATGAAATATTTCATGTGTGAAGGGTAGTATAGAATTTTGTGGTTTGAATCAATGTGTATCATTTTTTACCTTAAATATGGTCAATAACAACATCAACATCAACATAAGGTTAACCTTCCCTTATTATTGTATGGAGCTATTTAGATTCTAGGTACTAATAGATCAACTCCTCTCCATCATCATGGTCTTATCCATTTAATAATTTAGCATAATTTTAATTTGTAGAGTAAATTAGCATGGAATAATTTTTGGAGTAATAGGGTCAATCAATTTCCATCATTAGTTCCAAAGTCCTCTAGAAAACCACCAAGGCCCAAGATAAAAGAAATAACTTCCTCCTCTAAGGTTAATGTTTTTCCTATTAAAAGACACTAAACTAGATCATAGACCACATAGGTGGTTATACATACTTCTTAGTAGACTACCATAAAAATAAAACTGAGACCAAGGCTTCATAGTCTTTTGCAAATCCTAAATCTTTAGATCTTCCTTCACAAGCTAATGAGGATATTTTTGTAATGGAACCTAGTTCCCCTATACAAACCAAATAAAGACATAAAAGACTAATTATAAAATAGGATGATGAATAAATGGAATAAGTTTCTACTCTTGGTATCCTCTGGCATTTACTAATGTTATCTTCTCCAACACCAGTAGAGATAATAGCAATAGTCCTTGATAAAGAATCCATCAAAGCAGAGATTATTGAGGTAACAATAGTAGTTCCTAATGAAGAAGCTATCATAATATAAATCCTTGAGTTAGTATCAGTTCCTGAAGAAGTAGCCACCATAATAAATATTCTTGAGTTATCAATAGCAATCCCTAATGAAAAATATATCCCATTAGATATTCCTACTAAAGTAGCTATTCAGAGAGAAATCATACTCATAGAAGAAATTGTAGTATAAAAAATAAAATATTTTTCATCCTCTTCAAATATTGAATCAATACCAGGATTAGTAAAGGAAAAGGTATAATGGTCTGTAAATAATAATAATCATCTAGTTCAACTAAAGACCCATAGTTTTAGATTATCCTTGCACTGTCAAAAGTTGACGTCATCATAAAGCAATAAGCGATAGATATTTATGACCACCTAACTCAGCTACAACATAAGGATTCACTCAAATTTTATTTGATTGAAGGATTAGATAATTTTAAATATAAAGCTTTGAATCACATGACTAGGAATAAAGAGCTTGAGAAACAAATAACTCATTTTGATGAAGAAATGGTCAAATCTCAAATATACATTATTGAATTAGAAGAAAAACAAAATTGTTAAAACAACTTCAAAATTCTCAGATATAATCTTTATATTCTTCTAAACCTTCAGTATATAAAGCTTGTCAAATAATTATTTCTCATGTGGAATATCTAGATAAATAGAATCAGTTAGTTGTGAGTTTAGGGAATTCAAAGAAGAAAATAAAGTTTTAGAAAAGGAAAAACATGCCCTGAAAGAAAATTTGGAGCAATAAAACTAGCAGATTAAAAAGATTGAAGCAAATCTATAAAATGCATGTCGGATAGGTGAAAATCTCCTAGCTTGTAGAGATCTTTTTCCCTATTATAGCCTATATTTTCATGAATATTTTTATAGATGGCAATTATTGAGAATTGCATGTGATTTACCCCACAACATTGAAGATCCTCCCATGTTTTTAAACATCTTTCAGGACTCCACTCCATAACAATAAGATTTGTTATGTGAGCTTTAATTAAGTAATATGATTTTGAGAGATTATAATAAATTCATGGTCAATCTATATGTAGGGGAAGTTCAGTTGAGAGATCTTCTTTATAATTTTAAAAAACAAACATCTTGGAAAGCTAGACATGAAGAATATATGGAAAAATCCACAAATATAGGGTCATGTATTAGACCTGCTTTTGCTAGTGCCAATAATTTATTGATCAATTTCAAAACTACCTATATAATGAATCCAAATATTAAGGATTATTATTTATAGGATTTGTATATCACTAGTGTCTCCTTTGATTTATATACTAGACAACATTTTGATAATGTCTTTAAAGCTAGTATCAAATGTTGGAACACCTTAATAGTTTCATTAAAAATAAGAGAGGTGATGTTTCCAACTAATTTAAGATGGAGATTAAGAAGGGCACAAGTTGTTAATTATATGATTGTGGATGTCCTGAATTCAAGAGGAGAACTAATTTAGGTTGGTGTGAGATTTTGGCCACCACTTATTTTGAATCCAATTCTACCATGACATAGATTGGGTCCTCAAATAGAGGAAAATTTTCAAAATTGGAACATATGGTGTGAAAAAACCAAGGCTTCACTAGTTTTGTAGACAATCACTGTATTGATGAATTTGACATATATAATCTCAGCCAACATTTACAAGCCATAATTTAGAATTATGAGGGAAAAAATAACAAATAATTTTTTAAAAGGGACTTAAAAAAGGTAAAGTGTGTGGGAAATGATGAGTCTAAAATATGGCTCATTATTTATATAATTTATCCTTATTTTTCTTCTATTACATCTCTTCTAGACTAAATAATACAAGGATCTTAGGCTTGTGTCTAATACTACTGTAGTAAATAGGATGATTTATCTTAATTAATATAACTAAAGCCTAAATGACTAACTCTGTTAGTTAATTCTAACTCTTTGCATGTTTAGTCTCTCCATTTTGTGTATATGCAGATGTACAATTGTCTATAAGAAATAAAGACCTTTTTGTTGATCTTCTAAGGTGACCTATAGAAAGATTATAACATTTTGGCAACCTATAATCTTATCTAAACTAAGATTTAGACTTGTTTATAAGCTTAAAACTCTCACAATTCATTTATATGGACTCATCTAGTAGCTTCAGACTCACCCAGTTTGTAGCTATGAACTCATTCAAAAATCCAATTTCATTCATCAAAGCATTCCACCTAGTTTAGGAGCTTTATTATGGACTTATTCAAACATTCAAGTTTCTTGAAACAAGTTTCTATGAATTTTCTTTAGAATTTGTCAGAAGTTACTATAGAATTGCTTTAGACTCCACCAAATTGCTTTAAACTTTGCTAGAATCACTCTGGACTCTTCTAGTCTAACTTTTGAGTATTTAAAACTAAAGATCTATTCTTGAGACTATTTTTGTAACTTACTATTTATAAAACTACTATAAATAATAATACTATAAATATACTTTCTATATATATCAATCTATGTAAATATGGTCATAGTCTTAAAAAATCAAGTTGATTTAATAAATATAGGTAGCCATTCTTAGTAGAAACATAGTGGATTTTGTAAATAGATTATCTTCCTATTTCAAACCATAAAATATCTATATTGAAGACCCATTGAAATTAGGATATTTATCTTTCTAAAAGAAGATTGACTACTAAAATTTAAGGATCTTATATTACAACATTATATAATTAGATCTCCATGTCTTGAGATAGAGAGAGAGAGAGAGAGAGAGAGAGAGAGAGAGAGAGAGAGAGAGAGAGAGATTTTGATAAATAGATAATATATTTATTTAGTTAATATTATAGTACAGTTACTGTTGAATTTATTTAATCTATTTTTATTAATGGAGGAAGCTCCAATTTTCAAGCACTGAGTTTTCTTTCATTTCTGTTCCCATGGCAAGTAAGGACCCACTCTCCTCAAGAATTAGGAACATGTTTTATATGGTATTTTATATATTTACAATTTTCATTAATTATAAATTCATTTCATTTTTATAATAGTGATTATAAATAGACTTTAAAACTTGTAGGAAGTTATCTTCTAAAAGTTAATTCAAGATTTTAGTAAGTGTGTTTATTTCTAGCAAGTGTTTTTATTTCCAAAAAGTGTGTTTACTTCTAGCAAGTGTGTTCATTTCCAGCAAGTTTGTTTATTCCAGTCAATGTGTTTATTTCAGAAGAATAGATTATAGAAAGTTTTAATTTTACAAGTTTATTTACTACATAAGTAGATAATTTCTATGATAGAGTAGATTAGACATTTATAAATACAACAAACCCCACAATCATATTTGTATGACCTACAACCATAAGCCTTATTTCAAATAGCTTTGGACACTGACCTTGGTTTAAATGACATCAATAGATCAAGTTAATTAAATTAATGGATTTAAGACACCCATTAAGTACCCTAGCAATGAAGAGATGAGATCAATAGATGTTAGAGCTAAAGATACCTTGATCTAATGTAGTTCCTTGTATACTTATACCATGGATGACAATGCTAGAAGATCCTTGACTTGGGAAGAACCACTCCTAAGCCTTCTAGATGACAAAGATGATAAAGAGGATGCTACATGTTTTAATCTTTTGGGGTTCATCTATGTAAATCCTATGTTTGATTAAAAGGATAAGTAGTCTAAATTAGTGAAATAATATGCATAAAATAACCATTGAGTTGTTATAGATTTTGACTAGCTTTAACTTTTTAAAAATAGTAATAAATATATTCAAATAAAGACTTATCTAAAAAACACTTGATATGAATAATTTGAGTGCTAGAAACTAAGATTGGAATAAGTTTGAATGTTGGACAGTAGCACCACACTTGGATAGTAGTACCATATGGCTCTAGTGTCCTAAAAATGGAATTAGTTTCATTTGTGTAGTATTATTCTGAACTTATGGGTGTACCTAAACCTATGTTTTTGGATTTGAGTCTTACATGCACGAAGTCTAAAACTTTGTATTGTTCTTGTAATAGATGATTTATGATGCAAACCCTAATCTTATTTACAAGTAAGGCATGACCTTAAAAGTGTGTTCATTATTAGGATAGGGTAGCCATCTTCAACACATCATTGTGAAGAGAGTTTCCTACATACCAATACTCTGAGGAGGGATCAATATCGATGTCATTCTCTCTACCTAAGTGATAGTGAAAGTGCAAGTGATGCTAGAATGATAGTGTTCTTGAATGCCTTGAGTGTGCTTGAGATTTTACATCTAAAAAATCTAAGCTTAGGGTAGTTGTAAATGGTAGTATGTAGAAGTAGGGAAAAATAGGAATTAATAACCTTGATTTTCTCAAATGTTTTCATGTTTGAATAGGTGTTTTTCATCTAATTTCCATCTAGTTGATAGAGGTCTAGAAGTAATGTATTTATAGTGTTTTGTATCTTTTACAGATAATAAATGATGTTTAGGCCAACCTTAGGAGGGTTTTAATTTTAAAAATATATCTATTTAGGAAAGATGGTGTAAAGGACATTAGAAACATTTTTGGGACACTAGTACCATGTGACTCTAGTGTCCTTAATGTGGTACTAATGTTCACGTAGTAGACTATTGGGCATGAAGGGTTAGGATTGGGAAATGAGAGTCTAAGACTGTATTTAAGTTGATTAGAGATGCCTATGATCTATGTAAAGGTTAAAAAGTGTGATAATAGGCTCTAAGATAGGTCTAGGGATAATCTAAGAATAATTTGTGTCAAGTATCACTCTTAGCACTTAAATACCACTTTTAGGTGATTACATTTACCTCTTTTTATGTTATAAATGTAGTAAGGTGAAATGACTAAGATAAAGGAAAAAGAAGCGTACCTAGACTTACTTAGGAAGTGAAGCTTGTGAAGTTGAGTTTGATTATGTGAGTTTGGGTTTGTGCATTTGAAACATGACCTACAAGTAAAACATGCATAAATCAATCCTTATTTAAAATATAAAAAAATCAAAAGACTATATTTAGTAAAGAAGTAACTGAGTAAAATTGAGTAAAGAGATGGGCAAGAAGAAAGGAACGAATACACCTCATTGGGTATGTGAACCAATGCATGAACCTAGTGAGAAGCTATGTGTGTGTGTTTATATAGTGATCAAATCATTGAATAAACTGGACTGATATGAAAGCTTACTCAATATTAATATGTGGGTGGCTCAAGAACTCAATATAGTTTTGATTCCATTTCCCGCCGTTGTTTGGTGGATCATGACCTATGAATAGTTTGGTTTGGACTGAAAATGTGTCCAACCCTCTCATGTGATTGGTTCAAGAACTCAATTAGGTTATTACTCCATCATTTCCCACCCATGTGTAGTATATGCATATAAAACTAAATTTTACAAAGTGTTGGAAATATCTAATTGAGTATATCTAACTGTGTATGTTAATTTTATAGCCACTTAGGTACATTAGGTAGCTTTGGGCCACTCAAGAATGCCAACCACTAAAAATTGACTAAGGCATGAAATTGGTGATAACATGGAATATTATTTCAAGTGTATATAGTTTAGAGAATGACATAGTGTTTGCCATTTCATCTGATCAACCTGTGTGTAAATAAGCATATCAAGATAATGTGTCATTCACATGCCCCTTATTTGATATTTGAGTATATTTATTCTAGACTAATTTTTAATAATTATATATGAGTATATGAATTGAATATGTGGATGATAATTTCATGCATGATACCCCCAATCATAGTAATTGATATCAATTTGAACTGAACTAGTGTGAATCTGAGTAAAATATGAGCATAACTATCAAACTTGTAACTAAATATGTGCAAATATGTATTGTATCTAGTTTAATATTCTAGACAATATAAACTATCCTTAAAATAGGGATACTAATAGTATCACCACATCTTGGATAACAACACCATGTGGTGCTAGTGTCCCTATTTAGGCACTAATGTCTATCTAGTCTAAAATCTGTCACTATATTGATTTTGATTCTCTATTTTTTATCTATGTCTATTTTTTTGAAAATGAGCCTGTGTGATGAAAGATGTTATGTGAAGCAATATAGGATCTAGATCTCAATGACAAACCACTATGAATTCCCCCTCTTTTGAGGGTATTTGTTGAACCTATGTAATAACTATCCTTAAAAGAAATAGCCATAGCATATATGATAATTGTGTGATAATCCAATATAATGTGTAAACATACATCAAAATGTAAGAGAATCTGAGCATATGTAATATAAGATGTATGTTATGTCTAGCATTTCACATTGGTGTCAATATAGATGTAATCAATGTATGTAACAACAAACTTGAGTATAACTAAGTAACTACTAAGGGGGATGGGGCATGATGTCCATCATGACACCTAAGTAGGAAGGGTAGATGCATGAGGTCCCTCATGGCATCAAAAATGGATGTGTGTAACAATAAAAGACAAGTGTCATGGTCATGATGCATACAAGTAATCATATATGCAAAACACATGAGGCATGCAAAATAGGCCAAGGGGACACAATATAAGGGACATGGCCACATGTCACTAAATCCAATAAAATACATAGAAGGACATGTTTAAATGTCCACATATGCAAGCAAAAATCAAGTCATCTTAGAGCCACATATAAGGACATGTTTAAATGTTTACATACATAATTAGGAAAGTACACACAAGGGACATGTGCACATGTCCAAGGAATACATAATATAAGTGGTGTAGAGCCAAAGAACATTGGCATATTCAAATACCCTCAAATAGAAGAAACATATAAATATAGTCAAGTCTAAACTATGAAAGCTATAAATGAAAGCATGCATAACTATGTAATATAAATCTATGTAAGATCAAGGATATACATATGTTGAGTCTAAAGTAGTAATAGTCGACAAAATATCTGAGTATGAGTATCAATGATCAATATCAAGATATAAAAATGCTAAAATTATAATGTATAGAATGTAAGGATAGAACCTAGTAATAGAAACTATATATGAGATGCCCCTAAATGGGTGAATGTGTTAAATGAATAACCATGGATCAGTGTAAATGTCCCCAATGGGTAGATAATATAAAGTCTAGATTAGTGTAGTGGACCTAGTCCTATATTCAATATGTAAATAATAAATAAGAATAAGTGAATCATGTAGTATGATGAAACCAATTATACTAAGATAGCTAACATATGTGGTGTTTGGAAAATATAAAAATATAACATATCAATGCATATAATTTGCAAGATTTGTGTTCTATGAGTAGTATTTTAATGTTTTTATGTTTTTTACATGTTATATTATTTTTATATTTTTAGGATATAAGATATATTTAAACAAATTAAAATGAACTATGTACAAGGAGCAAGAGAAAATAAAGTATGTATAAGAATATAAGAACCATACTAACCGATGAGTCTCATAAGAGACTCATTATCACTGTGACCTATGTCAATTAAAGGAACTATGATCATGCATGTTGTGTGAAATGGAAATTATGATCCCATAATATATTTTACTCAGTAATATGTATATGTATCTGACTTTATAGTAATGCTAAGAATTTGTGGCACTAACTATGATGTCATGTAAACTGTAGGGGTCTTAGGAACCCATCTAGTAGAATAAGTTATAGGTTACATAAGTGACCTATGTTGAGAACCTCAAGAACCAAATAATACTAATCTTAGCATAAAATGAGTGGAGGAAGGCCCTCTAGAATCTATGACATATCTCTAATGCAAGGGTCTCTCTACTAATGGTCTTCATCAAAGAGTATGCGTACATGTCAATATGCTAGGAGTAGACCTTATTTGCACTGGTGTCTTGACTAAATTCTATGATGTATTCATAGGAACTATACTCTAATATATAACTAATAACTATCTTATATCTCATAATGGTGCTGAAATTGTAACTAGTGACTGTGTTGTAACCACCTATGGGATAGGTAGAGGATACTCATATGGGAGACCCTTAACTTTAACCACCTAATTTTTATGTATGTACTTTATGCATTTATGAACTATGTATGGGATGGATCATAACTTCTATGACCATGGCCTACCATTAACATGTCAAACATGCCCACACTAGGTATGACTAAGAACTGAGTGGCTATATGTGTTGGTATAACCTATAATGGAAGCATAATATCCATGCTAAAGCTCTAAACATGACCACTAAAACCACTAATAACTATGTCTATAGGTGATATATCCTACTTTTAGTACCCCAAATTTTATAAAAGTGTCTTAGTGCACATTCTAATGCTTGACTATTATCAACTATAACACTCTCAATAGGATGATGATCTATGTCTGCTCATATAAATAGTGCATGTAAATTTATATCATCATCAACAATATCCTTCTCTAAGAATGTGATGATTAGTTTAGGTGGGACTATAGTATGGTACATGCTAATGATTTTATGAAATGGGTGTGCCTCCTTTATAATAGTATGATATGAAGATGGTGTGGATGTGTCTGATATGTGTAGTGAACACCATATATGCTCCCTAATTTATTTCATATGTGCTTTATAAATGTATCTGAGATTATATTTAATGTTTTAAATTCCATTTGGTGTACTTTTGGTTCCTTTTTAGGTGTACCCACATCAATAATGTTAACCTCAATCAAATCTTGTATCTTATGTTTTAGGCTTATGCATCTATTTGTTGTATGGCTTGGTGCCCTATGATACTCAAAAAATCTGTTAGAATCATATTCTTTGGAAGAATACATGTTGTATCAACATATTTAATGGGAGGGAGAGATATGACATTACATTATAAGAGATATTTTAAAACCCTCCCTTGTGACTCTTGAAGGTTGGTGAAGATTTGACATTGAGGAGTGAATAAAACCAATCTAGGAGATGGCTCAAAAGCTACATTAACTATGGTTTCTTTTATCACTCTTGTTTTTGGAGGCCCTTATCTAATATAAAGGTTTATTTTAACTCTTATCATTTTATTCTAGTCCATTGGTATAATTTAGTTTTCCCATTGATAAAATCTTGACATCTCTTTCTTTTACTATGTGGCATAAATATTTGAATGTAGGAAATTTATTAAACAAGATAGCTTCATGTAATGCTGGTAAAAGACTTTATTTAAAGACATCCTAAAGCTCTTTGTCTACCATGGGTCTAGTCAATTTAGCCAATATAGTCTTGTATCATAAGATGTATTCTATGATATGTTCATTTGACTTTTATTTCAACTATGCAACTTGGGCATATGATATCTTATCGCTGATATTGTTGGATAAGTGTGATAAAAACATGTTAGCCAAAGGATTAAATGCAATGATAGATTGATTTGGTAAGTCATAAAAATAATTTAGGGTATAATCCTTTAAACTTCATGGAAATGATTTCACGAGAATCCAATCATTGGACACATATTCCAAACATGTTGCATGAAAATATTTGAGATGGTGCTCAAGGTCACCCTTACCATCATATAATGTAAGCTTAGGTGCCACAAATTTGGATGGAAATGGATTTTCCTCTATGTGATATGCCAAAGGTGTATGTAAGAGAATATTGGAATCCAAGGCATGTAATGTCTTAGTGGCTCCCTTTTCAAGATGTCACACCTTAGCCTACAGAGTATGAATCTAGTACATAAAGGATTGTACATCTAGAATGGAAGAACTAGCCACAAGAGATGTAGCTATCATTGAAGTATGTTAAATATAAATTTTAGGTTATGATAACTAAGTTGGCCCCATCGTAGGTGTAATAATTTTTTTATCTAGGGGAGTTGAAGATTGACCATTGTTTGTTTTGTTCTTGATTTCCAATATCTCATGTAGTGTTTATTCATGATCAAGGGTTTGTTCTTGAATTCTATATCTGAAGCTTCGTAATATCTCATATTTGTTGGAAATCATGTCATCATTATTAAGTGGAGGGAGAGTGTCCTGATTTTTAATTTGTATATCATCTTATTCTTGGTTGTATTGTTCATCTTTGGAGGAATTCTCATTGAACTCTGCATAATTTAGGTGTGAAGGACCAATAATTAGAGTTAATATAGGTCCCCTATCCATGTTATAGGCTTAAATAGTAGGAATCTGAATATGATCTATAGGATTACCACCTAGTATAAAACTTATTCTTAATGGAAGAGTGATAGCTTTTTTAGATCGCATATAGTAAACAAATTGGAATAGAGTTGTTAAAATAAAATATATGAAATTTGAAAAATTGAAAGAAGCTAATGAAAATAGGAAAAATAAGGATGCAAACCCCAAGAGCATCTAGGGTTAAGGTTTGATCAATTTTCAAATTAAGTCACATTCACCAAATGTTTTAATCTTTTAGGTTTTATCTATGTAAATCCTATGTTTGATTAAAGGGATGAGTAATCTAAATCAATGAAATAATATGTATTAAATAACAACTAATTTTTTATAGATTTTGTATATCTTTGACTTTCTAAAAGTAGTAATAAATATATTCAAATTAATACTTATCTAAAAAACACATGATATAGATGATCTAAGTGATGGAAACTAAGATTGGAATAAATCTAAATGTCATCAACTAAATCCATGTATCATAACCCCTCATATATATCAATGCCACATTTGGATGATATCACCATATGACTCTAGTGTCTTTAAAATGGTGATAGTGTCTTTTGTGTAGGATTACTCCAAACCTCTGGGTGCACCTGCACCTATGTTTCTAGATTCTATTCCTGCATGCATGAAGTCTGAAACTTTGTATTATGCCTGTAATAGATGATTTATGATGCAAACCCTAAGCCTCTTTACAAGTAAGGAATGAGCTAAAAAGTGAATTCATTAGTAGGATGGGATGGATACCCTCAACACCTTGTTGTGAATGGAGTTGCCAACATATCAATACCCTAAGGAGGGATCAATCCTAATGTAGTTATCCCCACCTAAGTGATGGTGCAAGTGCAAGTGATGCTAGAATGATACTCGTCTTGAATGCCTTGAGTGTTCTTGAGATTGTAAATTTTGAAAATCTAAGCTTAAAGAATTTGTAGATGGTAGTATGCAAAATTAGATAAGAATAGGTATTAATAACCTTGATTTTGCTCAATTTGTTTCATGTTTAAATAGGTATTTTGTATCTAATTTCCATCTAGTGGCTAGAGGTCTAAAATTCATGTATTTATAGTGTTCTGTAGATAATGTGGATAATAAAATATGCTTAGGCTGAGCTTAAGAGGGTTTTAATTTTAAAAATATATTTATTTGGGAAAGATAGGGTAAAGGACATTAGCACCATTTTGGGGACACTAGTGTTATTTGGATCTAGTGTCCTTAATGTGGTGTTAACATCCATCTTATAGATTTCTAGGCATGAAGGGCTAGGATCAAGAAATGAGGCTCTAAGACTATGTTTAAGATGACTAGGGATGCCTATGGTCTACACAAAGCCTAAAAAAGTGTGATAATAGGCTCTAGGATAGGTCTAGGGATAAGCTAGGAATAGGTTATCTCAAGTAGCACTCTTAGTACATAAATGCCACTTTTAGGTGGTTACACTACTACAACATTCATCTTAGTCAAGGAGCATCTAATAATGGATTCACCAATTGGCTACCATAAAGAACATATCTTTTCTATGTTGGGTGAATAGTGAATGTGATAGATTTGGAATAAGATAAGATAGATGGGTGAATTAATGGTGGTAGTTGGGAATTTTAGAGGGAAAAATCCCTCCCTTGGAATCTACAACCTCTACTTATTATATGACTTCCATTGTAAATGGCTTGGCTCATTTTTGCTCTAAAAAGATGTTGTGGACCAGTCCTTTTATAGCTACATTTTAATTTATTTTCTACCTCCTCTTATTTCCCTAGGAATATGTTGCCTAATTTTGTATTCAAATAATTGATTGTAAAACTCTATTCATGTTATAAATAAATATTTTTATTCAATACAAGTTTTGGAATATTTGTTTTGAATCTACTTGTGTGTGTAATATGGTGGTGGTGTTGTCTCTCATCCTAGCTTTCCATCCCTTAGATTCTATCATTGGTTTCCATTATGGTTGTGTGAAGGCTGACCAACTAGGGATTAGTTTATGGGTTGCATTGAATTTAATGATTCCATATTTGGATTCATTTTCCTCTGGTATTTTTCTATCTTTTCCATTTTCTATTTTTCATTTTCTTTATCATCTGTTAGACTAGGGTTTGAATGTATGAAATTTCTTACTCATGTATATATTGATTACTTAGAGTTATTTTCCATTACCTATTATTGCTTTGTTGAATATTAATTTGATGGAATGAATGAGTAAAAAAATAAGTCACATAAACATCAAACAAAACCCTACACTATTGATCTAAAATTGGGCAAAATCCCATTGAATACATGTTTATATGTTTTCAACACCTACATGAAACTTAGTCAAAAAAAAAACTAACATTCTCATTTTACATTGTTCAAGTACCCAAAACCCATTTAAATGAACTATGACATATTCAAACTAGCAAAGGCCTCTTGAATAGAATGGTCACAAGGAGCCCTTAAGTGAATATTAGTGTGCCTAAACCAAGTAGATATAAATCTTGGGGAGATTCCCCAAAGTCTCCTTTTGATAGGGATTTCGATGTGTCAAAATAATTGGGACCCAGTTGTTATTGGTTGTGTTAGATCTACCATCAACAAAAAGCACATCCTATCATCCTCAATCCAATGGCCAGGTAGAAAAATTACTTGAGAAGATGCTTTAAAAAATATGTAATGTATAGAGAGATGATTGGGAGGATTAAATTCTTAAGATCCTATGGGCATATAAGACTAATTATAAGCATGTAACATGGTTCACTCCCTTCTAGTTGGTATATGGAATAGAAGTAGTTATGCCTATGGAATATATAGATCTAAGTATACAAATCACATTGATAATGTGGCTACTATATCACAATTCACTTTAGGAAAGGTTGTTATATATAAATTTCATGGAAGCAACTTAGAAGAGAGAGAGAGAGAGAGTTAGACACAATAAATAAATAAATAAATAAGTAGATCCAAAAAGCATGGGATGATTGTAATCTATGTTATAAAGTGTTTTATCTATAGAAAACAAAATTATTGTGTGATATCATATTTATAGCACATCTAGGTAAATTGTGCATTCGGTGAAAAGGAACATACATCATCCATAGAGTATCACAATAAGAAATAATAATACTAAGGGACCTTCAAGGAACCATTAATTTGGGGTGTGTATATGGATTCAATTTTAAGCCTTACCACCAATGATGTATATTAATCTTTTTCTAACAATATAATGGGTGATGATTATCACCATGTAGTTAGGGTTTTTTATTTCATTTACTATTTTATGGTCTTTTTGTAGGTTTATAGTGTATTTGTGTATAGTGTGATCTTTGTATTGTAGGATATTAAAACATCATTTGAAAATTCAATTTTATAAAGTATCAAAAGAAATAAACAAAACAATGAATGATAAATGCAAAGAGAAGTCAGCATAAGGTTAACACATGATCAAGACATTAAGTTCAAGAATGAAGTGGTGAAAAAAGGGGCATAGAGGGTAGGTAATAAATGATCATTAAAAAAGTAGTTAATAATGAAGCACTTCAAATATTGCATCTTTCCCAAAGTAGATCAGAATGTTAGACTCAAGTTATGTATATTAAAGTAAAGTTTTAGAAGAAAGGTTACACATCACATCGAATAAGGTTGTAATCCAAAGTAATGAATCTATCCACTAAATTCCAAAGCCACATCATAAATACCTATGGAATTTAAACCAAGAGCATAACAGTTTGAAAATGTCTTAATATAATTTGATGTAAATAGTCAAACATATGGAGTAAAGAAAAGGTATATTAATAAATGGCATATAGAGTGAAAAACATATCAAAATATTTAGATAAAATGATCCTTTTTTACATAAGATTTCATGATTTACCTGAGCAAAAAACCCTCTGAGTTTCCACCACAACACAACAAAGATGAGTTAATCATAGCTTCTCATACCATTAAATGGCATATAAAAGGAAAAATAGAAATTGGGTTGGAATTAAGATAGATAAGGTACCATGATCTGAACCCCTTTGATTTTAGATACGTAACATAAACAACTTTATTTAGCCTTGTTCCCACCACTTCTACATAGCTAATATCCCTAGCTATGAAAAATTAGTTGTGAGGGTTAGATGTTGAACAATTGATCAAGCTCCCAAATTTTAGGTAGTTGGATGAGGTATTGATAACACTACTAAGTTGATATAATGAGGGGAAATACACTTGTCCAAGGATGTGACCATACACATCAACATGTCAACAATGAAAAGTGCAATAGGACTTATGGTGTGTGGAAATTTCTCCTATTATACAAAACCAATGCCCCTCTAATTCACTCAAACACAAGGGAAAGGTATGCTAGAGGATCCAAGGGAATCCCCCTTTATTTCGTATAATATTTCATGGTGTGAGTTATTTCCAACTACTTTTCACATAGATTCAATAAAACCACCAAGATTAACTTCCATGGAATGAAAGGGGAAATTGGCATTGTCTATCGAATGATCAAATCAAATGAGAATTTAAATTATCCAGAGATCCTACTAGCTAAGCTAACTTCCAATTTTTAAATTATTATTTTATGTGCATCATAAAAATTTTAATACTTGTTTATTGTTATAGTCATATAAAATGTGAAAATTGGTAACTTGAGTATGACTTGTGACATCCATCTCATAGGTCCCTCCTGTTTGCTTTCATGACCCTTCTAGGTACCTTTTCACTGATTCACAGTCATCCATAGGCTTTCAAGACCTCATACTAGCTTAGCAGAGACCCTCTTTCCAAGACAAATCCATCCCCCTAGGTCATGTACTCTCTAGATAATAGTGTCCAACTTATATTATAGTGTTGGACCCTAGGGTGTCCCCTTTCTAGTTCTCCTATCTAATCACATTTTGAGCCCAGATTACTATTTTTCCTCTATTCCTCTTCTTCATTATGTTGTCCTAGCATGATTACATTTAAGCCATGACCAACAAATCCCTATAAAATCACATTCAAAGTTCATTTATAAGGGGTTGAAAAATATCATAAAATAAGAAAAAATACAAGAAAGACTACTCAAGAATATTTCCCTTATCTTTGCATATAGCCATCCAATACTATTTTTAGCTTATTCAAATCCTTACACCAGTCCCTAGTCATCTCAAGAACACCTAGTTTAGCATTTTGCATCTTCATACACAATATTTCATAAAGCACATTAAGTGGGAGAACTACATATGGCTTGATCCCTCTTCAGAGTATTGGTATATAGGTAGTGTTCCCACACAAGGGGTGTGGATACACATTCAGTGAATCTTACACACACTAACCCCCCCTCCTCTTTCTCAAATTTGGTCAAAGCATAATGTAGTCTAGGGTTTTAAAGCAAAATTAACTCTATAGGGAGCTCTATAGACTTCTATTTATCAAAACTTCATAGGTAGGGTCACATAGACCTGGAAAACAAAACCCAAAAAGCTCAAATTGTCAAGACAATAGCAATAAAGGTGGACTATAGTGCCAGAGACTAGGGAGTCCTATTTTTGGCACTCATGTCTTTTCATTTAATGAAGACTAGATCCTAATTTATGATAGTGTCTTAGTCTTGCATAGTGAATTCCATCCTCTATCTCAGTCATATCAGTTAGTTTCTAGCTAAGTCTTATTTTCCTACCTTTATTACTATTTTTAGAAAAGTTCAAATTACAATCAAATTATACAAATTAGTAGCTTAATTATTACATATTTATTTACTAATTTCACTACTTAGACCCTTTAACTAAATTAGGAATAATACACCAATATTCCCAAAATTGTTAAATCATTTGATGAACTTGATGTACTTTGTTTACACTTAGAAACCCTAGAAACCCTAGGGTTAAATTCCTACTTATTTTTCCTATATTTTTTTTTATTTTTTTACTTTTATAATATAATAAAAAAATAGCATTAAATTTTTAAAAAAATTAGTAATTTTAAAATAATTTCTTTCAAAACCCTAGTTGCCTATACTAGGTCCTGATATTTTCCCAATAATTTTCCAATAAAATACTAATTTTTTACTAGAATATTAAAATTAAAAATTCACTTCAAATTTCAAAATTCAATAGTAATTTTTTAAAATATTTATTTTTCAAAACCCTAGTTGCTTATACTAGGTCTCTCTAAATCATTAATTTTCCAATAAATTTTTTATTCTTTACTTGCATACTTAACTCAAAAATTCACTTTAAATTTAAAAATTTCATAGTAATTTTTCAAATAATCATCTTTCAAACCCTAGTTGCTTATATTAGATTCCATTGCTTCTTGAGGTATCACCTTACATCTAAACTTAAATTGCACATAAAAACAAAAATGGATCTTAGTTATTTCTAAACATTTCTTACATTTCTTGTAAATAATAAGGAGACCATACTTGGTCCTATCATGTACATGAACGATGAAGTTTACCATATTTTAATGCAAAGTTTCATTCTTTCCCTTTTATGCTTAATTTTCATAATCAGGGATGATATTACAAAATTTATTGCTAAACATGCATAAGATTTCAATATTTATTTTTCATACTCTCTCTCTATCATGCAAAATAATTTCCAACTCTATTGTGTTAAACATGTTAGAAATATTATGGTACAAGTCAAATCTATTTATGCATTAATGCACAAGTCCATGCTCTCTACCCTTTTCTTTCTATCTTTCATATGGAAAAAATTTCAAGTTTATCTTGCCACACATATTAGACATATCATAACACATGTAAAATTTCTTTATGCATTAGTGCACAATTTCATGCTCTTTATCCCTTGTTTGCTCTCTCTCATATGGAATATTATTTATAATCATATTGATATAAAACTTATAACTCCACTTACATGAATTTCATCCCATATACATATTTTCTACCTAGATATACCTAACTCCTTGGCTACATGGTTTTTACATAAGCTAACTACCACCTATCAAGTTTTAGTGTCATATCTTATGCACAGGAAAGAAATTTCTTCTCCTCCTCTCCCCCAAGAGGGTGATAACTACTTTTCTTCTAACTAGGTCCATATTATCACCCCTCCAAAAGGTGAGGCAGCCTATATTATTATTCCTAATGCATACATTCAACCTATGGCTTCTTCAAACCTTTTTCAATATATGTGTTTACATGTTTAATCAGAAGCAACTAGGGTTTTCACTTATAAGACTTTAAGGGATCAAATCACCAGTATGAGAAAGTTAATTTTAGATTGAAAAATGTAGAATCAACTATTACATTAAAATATCACAACATTGAATCCTACACCTGGTTGAGATAGAAAAGGCTGGGCGATGGCGGGAGCGCTGGCTGGGAGTGGCGTGGGAGCAAACAGGCCGCCGACGGGCCCCAGGAAGGACAAATTTCTACCTGGGGCGCACTCTTGCAACTCAGAACCTTCCCATATTAGTGAGAGTTCAAAGCTCAGTAAGGTAAATGGTTGTCTTTTGAGAAGTCAGGACAGATCGGTGGTGGTCATATCCCCTGAAGCTGTGAAAGATGATGTTGAGTACCTTTCTGCCCACACACTTATCTGTAAATTCCTGGGTATAAGAATCTCACTGGCTGCCTTAGATGCCTGGATTCACAGGTCTTGGCATATTGAAGGAGATTTCGACATTATGTTAGCTGGAAACAACTATTTTTTAGTCAATTTTTCCTCAGTTGCAGACCGTAACTGTGTCTTTGAGGGGGGGGCCCTTACTTCTATGACCGTGTGGGGCTTTTTCTTAAACCCTGGCATTCGAGTTTCAACTCAGCTAATGAATTACCTGCTTGTGTGCTGGTCTGGGTCCATTTTCCACGGCTCCCTTTGGAATTTTGGAGGGAGGATATTCTCAGGCAGATTGCTGCCACGCTTGGAACACTGACATCTATTACCCATCAATCGTTGGACAAAAAGGTAATTTCTTACGCCCGTGTGTGTGTTGACATTGATTTAAATAATCCTTTGCCGGATTCCATGGAGATTTGTATGGCCTCCTCATCCTGGATCCAGCAGATTGATTATGAGGCTATCCCTTTTAGATGCCGAATTTGTCATGCATATGGCCATCTTCATAGACAGTGTCCACAAGTAGCCAAAGATAGTGGGATAAATCATGACTCTTCCACACCAAAAAATGCAGCCATTGGAAAAGGAACAGGTAGACAGGGTAACTCTGTTCATGAAAAAATGCAATCTGATAGAGCTGTCAAAGGGAAATATCCAGCTGTTAATGATAGATTTGCGCAAAGTTCTGCTGATCATGCTAGTACAGATTTGGAGGGGTTCACAACAGTGAGGCGACGTATGAGAGGTGGTGGTCAGAAGTGCAAAAATATAGATAGGCAATTAGACATGGGATTCAACAGGTTTGAGGCACTAGACAGTATGGCCATTGAGGATGGCTTTCCGGATGTAGACCAGGGAGAAGCTCTTGAAACAGACCAGCAAGTTTCTGTGCCTATTATGGATCAGGACATGATGACATTGCCGTCTCTAGAGCACTTGTTGGGGCCGATTGAAGGAGCAATTGAGACAGAGAATGTAAATCTTGATAAGGAAGTGAAATGGGCTGACCTAGTCAAGGAAGTTGATGCTGGCAGGAAAGACAAGGGTACACCTTCTACGCTTGGCTTGGCGCAGAGGCCTTTTAAGAAAGCTAACTCCTCTACTCTCTCTAAGGCGGGGTGAAGAAAGGATTTAGAAAAGATTAAACTTACTGGTGATTTACTGGTGGAATCAGGGGTTGTTAAAACCTTAGATGAACATTTCCCCCATGTCCCCCAATGATTGTCTTATCTTGGAATGTGAGGGGTTTGAATAGCTGCCCCAGACAAAAGGCTGCTCGAAGATTGGTGTTGGATCATACTCCGGATATCCTGTGTATCCAGGAAACAAAATTGTCAATTGATTTACTGTTTGCTTGTTTGCCAAAAATTTGGTGTTTTGGCCATTATCAAGGTGTGGGAGCGCTGGGAAGCTCTAGGGGTTTAGCAACTTGCTGGGACCCGAGAAAGATATTGCCCCTTCATTGGTTTACCTGCATTTCTGCCCTCTCCATGGTTGCCTCATCTCTGGACACTGGGGAATTGATTCTTGTCACTAATGTCTATGCACCAGTGGACATAGATGGACAACTTCTACTTTGGGAACATATTCGTTATGTTCGTAGCTGCCATCCATTCTTACTGTGGATTGTTATGGGAGACTTTAATGTTGTTATGAATTTGGAGGAGAAAAGAGGTGGGCTGTCCCGTCTGGGTCCCTCCACCGAGTGCCTCCGCAATAATGTTGAGACTCTGCGCCTCTCTGATGTTAGACCCTCCAATGGACTGTTTACCTGGAGCAATAGAAGATTGGGTTCTGCTACCATTTCGGAGCGTCTAGATAGATTTCTTATTTCCTATTTCTGGAGGTCTAGCGCCTTCTCTCTCAGCTCGAATATCTTGGATTGGAATGGGTCAGACCATTGGCCCATCAGGCTCTCCATAAATCTTATTGAGGGACCTAAAAAACCCCCCTTTAAGTTTCAGCTGATGTGGCTCCGTGACTCTTCTCTCCAGGAGTGCATTGAACTGTGGTGGAGGCAGGGGGCTCCGGCTCATGGTACAGCTATGTATTCCTTCCAAAAAAAACTGCAGTATGTCAAGAGAAAATTGCAAATTTGGAATAGAAATTGTTTTGGTAATTTACATGGCATGAGGAAGAGGGCACAGGACGAGCTGGCTGCAATCACTAGGTAAATTAGAGACTCTGGTCTCTCGGAAACACTTAGTCAGGAGGAGGCTAGAGCTGCCAGCTCCTTGGAGGAATGGGAATTATGTGAAGAAATTTATTGGAAACAAAAGGCGCGGATTGACTGGCTGCAAGAAGGGGATAAGAATACGGCTTTTTTTCACAAGTCGGTTCAAGCGCAGAGAAATAGAAATGTTATTACTTCTCTTGTTGCCCAGGATGGGAGGCATTTGACCTCTTCACAAACCATCAGTGAGGAAGCTGTTAGCTTCTTTTCAGCTCTCTTTGCTGATGATTTAGCTCCTACTGATGAAGTGGAAATGGTTGTCCTTTCTTGCATTCCCCAGGTGGTGAGTGCGGATATGAATGATTGTCTCATGAGGCCCATTGGGATGGCAGAGGTGGAGGAGGTAGTTTTCAGCATGAAGAGAGGCAAAGCTCCTGGCCCGGATGGGTTTTTGGTGGACTTTTTTTAGAGCTTTTGGAGCATCATCAAGCAGGACCTGATGGCTGTCATACAGGAGTCGTACACTAATAAGGAAATGCTCAAAGCTCTAAATGCTACTTTTCTTGTTCTGATTCTGAAGAAGGAGCAGGCTCTTCAGGTTGATGAGTATAGGCCCATTGCGCTTTGTAACATGGTTTATAAAATCATTACCAAGCTTATAGCACTGAGGCTTAAAATTTATCTTCCCAGGATTATTTTGGAGGAACAAGGGGGTTTTGTGGCCGGTAAGCAGATTCTGGACGGAGTTGTCTTAGCTTCAGAAGCTATTCATTCTATGAGTACGTCCCAGGAGCGGGGAATGTTTATTAAGCTTGATCTTGCTAAAGCTTATGATAGAGTTAGCTGGAGATTTTTGCAAAAAGTCCTTTTGGCATTTGGTTTTCAGCGGGATTGGATATGTTGGGTGATGAGCTGTATCACGTCACCTTCCTTTTCGGTCCTCATCAATGGGACTCCTTCTGAGCTTCTCGATGCCTCCAGGGGTCTTCGCCAGGGGGACCCGTTGTCTCCTTACCTATTTATCATTCTTACGGAGGGCCTTGGCAGGCTCTTCAAATACCATGTCTCTCAGAATGTCATACAGGGATGGAGTTGGGGGGAGGGCTCCTCTCCTCTCACCCATTTACAATTTGTGGATGACACTATTTTGACTGGGAGTGCTCGTATAAGTGAGGCGGAGGCTTTCTGACACACTTTGGACACTTACCTGGCAACTTCTGGGCAAAAAATTAATGAGCATAAGTCTTCTATTTTCTTTTTTAACACCCCGAAGCTCATCCAGAGAAGGATCACCACTATATTACGGTTTCAGACTCAGAGTCTGCCAGTTATTTACCTTGGCATTCCCATTGTGGTGGGAAGACAGCCTAGGCTATTTTGGTAGAATATTCTTGATAAGCTGAGACTTAAGGTGAGTCACTGGACTCATAGATGGCTATCTACTGTGGGTCGTGTGACTCTTCTCCAATCGATCATCCAAGCGCTCCCGATATATCGTAGTATGGTGTAGGCTGCCCCGGCTTACTTCCTGAAGGAATTTGATTCCCTCTCGAGACAGTTTCTTTGGAGCAAAAATTTTCAGAATAACAAGTGGAGTCTCATTAATTGGGATATTGTTTGTAGACCGAAGAGGGATGGGGGCCTTGGCTTACGCTCTGCTATCTTGGCCAGTCAAGCCCTTGCTGCCAAGCTCTATTGGAGGTGGTGTTCCAGCTATTCATCTCTTTGGGCCCGAGTTTTGGCGACTAAGTATTTCCCAGGAGTGGATCCTCATGTGATTCCCAGGCTCCCACTTGAGGGCAGAGGGTCTATGGTGTGGAACACTCTCAAGCGGGGAGTGCAGCTGGTAAAAGATAGATTGTTTTGGGTTTGCAGGAGTGGTATGGATGCTTTCTTCTGGGAGGACTCTTGGAATGGTGAACCTCCGCTTTTTTCATCGCATCTGCATTTACAGGAGTTAGGAGCTACTTTTCTCTCAGCTGGTTGGCATAAGGTGGAACATTATAAAGAGGTTTTCGATTTGGGAACTACTGTTGGTTGCAGATGGAAGGACTCTTCCGATTGGCCGCCTGGGGGCTCCGAAGAAGATAGGAAGGAATTAGTGTGTATCCTGGCTTCTAGAGGTTGTAGTTCCCTGCATGGTAGGGATGTTCTTGCATGGGGAGGGGATGATACTGGTCATTATTCTGTGGCGTCTGGATATCTTGCTCTGACTAGACACCTCCCGTTTCATGGTCTGTTTACTTGGGGCAAAAAAATTTGGAATCAGACCTCGTGGCCCAAGTGTAATTTTTTCTTTTGGCTGCTTACTCACAACAGGTGTCTCACCTGGGATAATCTTTGCAAGAGAGGTTTTCAGGGACCCTCCAGGTGCGTCTTGTGTTATAACTATGATGAAAATGGTGCTCATATTTTTTTCCAGTGTAAGTATGCTCTGCAGCTATGGTATTGCTAGTGGGATGCGTGGAGGCTGCCTTGTTGGCATGCTTCATCTCTTGTGGACTTTTGGGGTCGATGGGGTTAGGCTCCTACTAAGAATTCCTTTTTACTTAGCGCCTGGTCTATGGGCCCCTCCTTTATCCTATGGAACCTATGGATTGAAAGAAATAGAAGAGTTTTTAGAGGCGTCCAGCTGGACTTGCAGACTCTGTGGGCGAAGGTTATCCGATCGATCCAAGAAACTCTAAGTGTCAATTGTGCTGAGGAGCAAGGGACCGACCCTGAAGCTATGACTTTGTGTTTGCGCCTTGGGCTGGCACCGAACTGGAGATGTTTTGGAGATCCGAGCTGTCACTTGGGGCGTGGCTATAGTCAGAAGTTGCACCCTGTTAGTAGAGAAGGCTGGTGGCAGCTCCCGGTGGATGGCTTCATCAAAATTAACACTGACGGCTCCTCTCGGGGCAATCCTGGTGCTGCTGGCATAGGTGGCATTGCTAGGAATAGTGCTGGTTGTGTTCAGTTTCTGTTCTCGGTCTATAAAGGTCAGTATACTAACAACTTCATGGAAGCCGAGGCCATCCTGGAGGCGGTGAAGGTGTGTTGTCTGAATGGCTGGAGTAACATCATTTGTGAATCTGATTCACAATTTGTTGTTAATCTTTTGAATAAAGGTATGTCTGGTAAAGTTGAGTGGCACCTTGATGAGCTTATTCAGCAGATTCTTCAATTAAGCTCTTCTCTGCAGTCGATTTATTTTAATTACATTCCCCGTGAATGGAATGCTGTGGCGGATTGCCTTGCCAAATGGGCGTCGGAACACGGCCCCTCTTGGAATATTACGGATAGTACTATGATCCCTAGAAGTTTATATCAGCAACTGGCTCAACTGTTGGACCAGGACAATGCTATGTAACTGTGGTTTTTCTCGTTTTTAATATATTTTTACCCCTCTTTTAGTTAAAAAAAAATTATCACAACATTGGAAAATTAGATTATAATACAAAATCCTCAAAGGCACCCTAGTATCAATCATGTATATGCACATTCACCTAGTCAATTGGTTACAAGCAATGTTATATATCAAAACAATAAATCACAACAAAGTAACTCTACAACTAGTGATTAAAAAAGCATTCAAAGATTAAATAAGAGTTTAAGTGAGGTACTAAGGGAAATTATTAAATCCAAGTTGATCAAACTACCTCCTTTACATCTAGTGAGAAGATCTAGATATTATTGTGTACATCATAAAATACATGGACATCACATAGATTCATGTTTGGCATTAAAAAACATATACAATAGATAAATAAGGACCATATATATGGTAAATCAGTCAAGAAATCCATAGTGACATAGGAACACATTCACAAAGGGTCAAATCCAAAAATAGTACAAAAGTGGTTACCAAAGCATAACTCAGAATAACAAAAGGATAAAAAATCAAAATCAAAGCAACAAAAAATACCATAGGCATAGGTAAAGCATGAAAAAGATGTAAAACTACCTCTCAAAAATGAGGCTAAACTTTCAAATTAGTATGGGTTTGGTCAAAAATATCTACAATGGTTTGATTATCAAGGTTAAGGGTTGGGCAAGCATGCTCAAGGCATCACTACTATTCTAATAGCTGATAAAGTTTGTCACCAAGGTTTGGGATTTATTGAACATCCTGAGAAAAATCATTCACAAACACAATTTATCAAAGGAAAAGATCCATATACAACAAAAGTCAACACTAGCATTCCATTGGTTCAAGATTAAGATAATAATGATGAGTGGAACAATACAGGTTATTATGATTTCCAAGATACCAACAATGAATCCAAATATTCAAAGTCATATTTGTAACCATTCCATCATGTTTCATGATCATGCATGATTCCTTTATTCGATACAATATAACATGATAGGGAGTCTCTTTTGACACTCATCATTTAGTATCATTTCTTCCCTGTCTTTCTTGTACATAGTTTCTTTTTACTTGTACATAGTTTCTCAACTTTCCTTATATATAATATTCTTATGATTAATTATACATAGATTCTTTTCAAATTATTGTACATAGTCTTCATGTGATTTATTGTACATAGCTCATAACATTTCAAAACACAAAAACATTCAAATATATCAAAATTTCAAAAACATTCAAATATGTCAAAACACCAAAAATATTTTGATTGTAAACATTATCCATGCTTTACATTTATACTGCTATGCTAGATTTACATTTGGTATTCTATGCTATTGTTTTTAAATTTACCTACATTACCATGCTTTACTTGATCTTCAATGAGTGTGTGTAGTGACATCCAGCTCCTTGAATTCTTCACTCTACCCATTAAGGGGGCATCCTACTTTTACATTTGAGACATACATCAATATATTTACCCACTAGGGGCATCTTATACATGACTACACCATCTAAGTTATGTCATTCCTAAACCACACACTCTAGTTATCATGTTGATATGCATTATTTACTAGCTTACATAGATTACTCTATCGATATTTCACTAGTATATAGCACTTGTGTATTTCTTAGTATATACCTAGTCTTGTATTACCATGTCTTGTATACTTTCACATTCTTGATTTGATTAGTTAGATGCAATTGCATTTCCAATTTTTACATGCTTTTTTTTATTGCTTTACATAACTAGTCTATTTGCATTTCTCAGTTCCTATTTCTCTCCTGTGTATTCCTTAGGACATTTGTCAATGTCCTTTGCTTATATTCATGTGTGTGCCTTAGGATATTTGCCAATGTCTTTTTCCTGTATTATTTTATGTGATTGTGGCTTTCACACCACCTTGCTTGTTTTCAAATATATGTGTATGTGGAATTTGAACATGCCTTGTATGCTTGATTTCTAATTTGAGTGACATGTGCCCATGTCCCTTATTTTCTTGGCCCCTTGGCCACTCTTATATGCTCTTACTTCTTGCCTTACATGTTTGTCACTTTTTTTCTTCTCAAATGTTTGTAATGCCATGATCCACATCATGAATTATCTTGTTATCTTAGATGTCATGATGGACATCATGATCCATCCCTCCTTGCCAACTAATAACCAACTAGACTTATAGTTCTAGTTTTAATTCAGCAAATTTCACATATTATTACATTGGTATATCTATCTAGGCATACCCCTATTAATCTAACAATCTCATTTACAAACTATGAAATATCTTTAGATATCTTGTTAGTTATCATTACTGTATCATGTATTTCATAGCATAACACACTTGCAAGGCTCTTTATTCTAAGGGAAATCATTTTAAGGTCTTCATTCCTACCCTCAAAAGAGAGGGAAATAAATAGGGGTTTTGCCACAGAGATCAGAGCTCTTACCAGTTGAAAAATTAGTTTCAAAACACTCAAAATAATAATCAGAGGTCAAACTAAGTAGAATAAACCAAAAAAATAGTGATGATTCCAAAACAATTTTCAATTTTAGTAAAGGATAACAGTGCTAGACATGGACAATATCATCAAACACTAGGGTGTCCTATTTTTGGTGCTCTTATCTAAACAATAGAAAATCCATATTTTATAGAAGTAGGCAAAAAAGTAGGTTCAACTATAGTTTTGCACTTTCAAACTAGTTTAGAATCAATAGTTTTCATTAAATTTTTGATTAGAGAATCTAGATATAGGGGGCATCATATGTGACATGATGGCTCTCACTTTTAGTTTTAGATATGGCAATTGGTATAAATTCTAGATCATAATCCATATTCTAGATACTAATAATTAGGGGTAATATATGTGTCACATTTATTTTCTTTTCTTTTTGAGTTCAACATATTACCCAGTTATTCTCACTAGTTACTTACCTCACTCCATCTATAGGTGGTTGGCATCACTTTAGAGTGGCTTTCATACAAGCCTAACCTCTACATTTCAAAGTGACTTTCATATAAGCCTAGTACACTAGTTTCAGAGTGACTTTCATACAAGCCTAATCTCCATCTTTCAAAGTAGCCAAGAGTGGCCTAGTGTACTAGTTTCAGAGTGGCTTTCATACAAGCCTAATTTCCATCTTTCAAAGTGGCCAAGAGTGGCCTAGTTTCTAGCATACATTTGTCTATCCATGCCAACTTTTTTAGATCACAATACATTCATAGGTTTTAAGATATATCTCATATGATACACATTTCATACTAGTACTAGTTTATAGCTTCACTACATGGGGCAATGATGGAGCCAAAGGACTAGCTAGAATTTGTATTTTTTAGCCACCTACTCATAGGGATTGGACACATAGTCTAAATATTGATTAACACATGCATGATCACATAGCTTCACTTAGTTGGAAATGAAGGAGCCAAAGGACTAGTTATCCTTTGTATTCTTGAGCCACCTACTCAAAGGGATTGAATACATAGTCAAAACATTGATTAACACATGCATGATCACATAGCTTCACTTAGTGGGTGAGAGATGGAGCCAAAGGGTGAGCCTTTACATTCTTGAGCCATTCTCAAATAATTTATCACTCAGCTTTGTTCATGATATTACTCTTGGTACAACATTATATAGCATTACTTAGCATCATCCAGCATCACTTAGTACCATAATAGGTTTTGTATTGGTTCACATACCTAATGAGGTGTATTCGTTCCTTTCTCTACCCTCTCTCTTACCTAGCTTTATACATTTTTATTTTAGATATAGTATATCTAATAAGAACTGATCTACTTTTGTTTTCTCTAGTAGATTCACACTTCATAACATGCTCTCTCTATACACACCCAACATCACACATCTTCATGAGCTTCACCCTTGCAGTTAAGTTTAGGTACACTTTCTATTTTTCTTTTATCCTAGTATTTCACTTTGTTGCATCACTATAATAAGGGGGGGGGGGAATTTAGTCATATAAAATGCAAAAATTGGTAACTTGAGTATGACTTATGACATCCATCCCATAGGTCCCTCTTGATTGCTTTCATGATCTTTCTAGGCACCTTTTCATCGATTCTTAGTCAGCCATAGGATTTCAAGACCTCATTCTAGCTTATCCAGGACCCTCTTTTTATGATAGATCCATCCCCATAGGTCCCATACCCTCCAAACAATATCACCCAACTTGGACTATAGCACTAGACCCTAGGGTGAGCCCAGATTAACATTTTTTCTTGATTCTTCTTCTTCATTGTGTTGGCATGGTATGATTGTATTTAACCCATGACCAATAGATCCCTATAAAATCCCATTCAAATTTCATTTAGAAGGGGTTGGAAAATATCACAAAGCAAGCAAGACTTCTCAAGCATATTTCCCTATTCTCTATATATAGCCATCCAATACTATTTCCAACTTATTCAAATCCTTACACCAATTCCTATTCATCTCAAGCACACCTAGTTTAGCATTTTCCATATTCATACACACTATTTCACAAATCACATTAAGTGGGAGAACTACATATGGCTTAATCCCTCTTCAAAGTCTGGGTATGTAGTCAGTGTGCCCACATAAGGGGTGTGGATACATGTTTATTTAATCTTACAGATACTAACCCCCCTCTTTCTCAAATTTGGTCAAATCATAATGTAATCTAGGGTTTGAATACAAAATCAGCTCTACAAGGAGCTATATAGACTTCTAGCTATCAAAACTTCATAGGTAGGGTCACACAGACCTGGCGAACAAAACCCAAAAATATTAGATCTTCAGGATAATAGTGGTAGAGGTGGACTATAACACCAAACACTAGGATGTCTTATTTTTATCACTCCTTTCCTTTCATTGAATGAAGGCCAGATTCTAATTTGCAATAGTGTCTCAGTCCTGCATAGTAAATTCTAGCCTCTATCTCAGTCATATCAATTAGTTTCTAGCTAAACCTTTTTTTCTTACCTTTATGACTCTTTTTAGAAAATTTCAAATTTTAGTCAAATTATACAAATTAGTAGATTAATTATTTCATATTTATTTACTAATTTCTCTACTTAGATGCTTTAACTAAATTAGGAATAATACACCAATATTAATAAAATTGTTAAATCAATTATAGTATTACTCTACTTTATTCAATAGAAATCACTTGATGATTATATCATAGAGGATGGAAATATTTAGCATATGACTTCTTTGTAAAATCTAGCTTAGACTAGAATAAAACAATACTATGCATTAGTCCACTTCAATCAATGATGGATTGAAGTGTATGTGCTCATAGCATCACATCCTAGGTTTACCACTGATGTGATGTAGTACCTTACACCTCATGAAAAAATTATAAAAATTCATGATGGAGTGCATGTGTGACTTTATGAACTTTCCAAAGCAATACATGCCCTATTACCATTCTTCGTCACCATTTTGGATTCACAAGCAGAGGTTCTATTAAAAAAACCCTTATTAGAAAGAATAGTGGCACCTCTTTATTTAATGGCTCCTGATGCATAACATCAAATGTGGCACCCACAAGCATAAGTGTAAACATAATAGAAATAACCACTTCAGACATCAATGGCCCCAATAGAGACTACTAAAGAGAAAATAAAGGCATTGATGTAGAATACAATGCCACCTTATACATAAAATTGGAAGACTCATGGAACCAATCCTTGGCTCAATGATGAAAATGTGCCCAATATTTTTGTGGAGTATGATTTTTCACAACTTTTCATCACTGAGTAATAAGTATATAATTCTATGTTGGAAGACATGAACACAAAGATAGACAAGGCGGAAGAAGAAAAATATATATAAATCAGTGCTTACATACCAAGTGCGCAAAAACATCTCAAAATTTTTAATGGTTTATATTCCCATAGCTCTAACTTCAATAATAATTATCACTATCACAAAGGAAGAAGAGATCAAACACAAAACAAAAACCATATGCCAAGGTGCAATAGAAGAAGAATCATCTAAAGTACAATTTGATCAGCCAAAACTAGAGGTAACACAAGGTTCATAATGATAAGCCCTCAATAGTCATTATTACATAGACCTAGAATGTGCACAATGTCGAGGACCTCTCCTTCTATTTTATAATGGATGGGATCATTTATTACACCACTAATGGTGGAGTAGATTGAGTTTGAAGAAGAAAAATTGTGCAACAATGACTTACTGAGACAGTCTACACCTATAAGCACTTAAAGAAGGTTTTATTTCCATGTTTATTGTACCATTTTTAGCAGAGGTTATTGAAAAACTGATCAAAACATGTTAATGTATGTTTTTATGTGAAGTATGATATAATTTCAAAACATAGACAAAAATATGGAACAAGTTAAGTATTCATTCAATTTATAACTACATGTTTATTCAAAGAAACACAAAATTGAATTATATATAACATTTATTATTATTATTATGTAATTAAATAAATGTAAGTAAAATAGGGTATACACTACACACAAAACAAGTACAAAAAAGACATTTAGAAAACCCATCATCTAATCTGTATATTAATCTCTATGTTTTTAAATTCTTTCTTTTACAATTGATCACTATATATATAATTTACAAATCTTTGTCACTTCATATTCTATCTTTATAGTTGAATATAAAAGGAGTCTTTTCATATTTTGTAGTCTTTTGGAATACCTACATAAGATGAATACATATAAAATGATATATTTTATACATAATTTTCTACATCAAACATTTGTCATGCATTTACACTTTACAATTGTGGAGTCCTAAATCTACTACCAACAACTTAGAATGTTGCCTCCCCTCTACACTTCCACCTACCTACACAAAGTCACTAGTAAGTTGGTACATAGTGGTTCCATCCTCTCCCTCCTCTTCCCCTGATAATTAAACCCCTTCACCCCCTCCATCCCTACATTCCCCATCTCATCCTTAGAAAGAGGACATTGAAACATAATAACAAGTTGTGTAGACTAAAAAAAATCATGATAAGTCTTAAAAAGAAGTAGATAAAAGGACCAAAAAGGTAAAAAGGAAAAAATAAGAAGAAATAATAAGATTAGTTTGAGACCCAAGAAGATGAAAACCAGCATAAGAAACAAGATGCACAAAAGAATAAAAATGAATAAGCTTTTTTTAATAAGAAGAAAGACAAAGAAGAAGAAGTTACACAAAAAAGAAGTGGAATGAATAGGAGTGAAAGAGAAAACAAAAAGAAAAATAATTTTGAAAAATATAAAGGAATAATAATATAAGTTATCACATGAGGAGTAGAGTAAAAATGTTAAGGCTAATGCAACAACCAAAGAAGAGTATGAGAAAAAGGGAAGCCCTATGAAATCAAGAAGAGATCAAGAATAAGGCCTAAAATCAAGCTACAAAGGACATTGTGCAAAAAGTAGAATAGACAAAAACATCATAGGTAGAGACAACCACCAAGGAAAAATAGAGTAGAGACAAATAAGAAGGTTAAAGTCACAAATGATACTAAGAAGGCCACACAATCAGAGTAATTTAAGAATCTAGTAATGGAACTAAAAAAAATTGATTCCTAATGCCTCACATCCTTACAAGACATCACAAAGCTTATTATCACCACTAATAGGTGCACAATAATATTTGTGGTAGGATAGACATAAAATAACCATCTAATGGTTGTGGGACATGCAAGTGCCACCCCTATAATGATTAATGTTCACACTCCTAGTTGCAAAAATCTAACATCAGATAGCCCCAACCATAATTATTGTGACTTATTTTACTTTGACCATAACTTTAGGAGGCATCACTTAATGTGACCCAAATAACACTTATAAATTAGGTTGAGGGATCAGCCACATTTCATGATTCCATTGCGTAGAATGCTCTCGATATGAAATAAGACAACCTCCATCTAGGAGAAAAATATAGCTCTACATGATCAGTTGGCTAAGGCCCATGAAATCATAGATGATACTTGTCTAGGACTAGATTTCTAAGTCTTGTGAAAGTAGATGATGTCCAAATCAAAAATAATTCATTATGTTGTTTTCTCGACTCACTAGTGATTCGGGGATTCTCAAAAACTTTAGTAACTTTGAGCATAAGGACAACACCTAAAAGTAGAAATATAAATCATTTTTTCAAACCCTTGACGAGTATGAGTAGGATTTGGACACTGCTACATAGCAAGCCACCAAAATGATTCGTAACATGATTGAATAGAATCATCAACTATAGGATTCACTTAGAGAAGTGCAATGATATTTATCAAAGGTGGATAAGGCCAAAACCATCATGTAATATCAAGTGGCCATGCTAAATTTCATGGATTTTTTTATTATCTTAACTTAAGATACATGGTTATAAAAATA
Source organism: Torreya grandis (assembly GCA_037957365.1). Lineage (NCBI taxonomy): Eukaryota > Viridiplantae > Streptophyta > Pinopsida > Cupressales > Taxaceae > Torreya > Torreya grandis. The sequence continues at coordinate 1,354,873 of JARHVA010001737.1, forward strand.
TGAGTGCATAATAGAATGATATGCTTTGTAGCACATCTATTAGCATCTAAATGTAGTGGTACATAGAAATTTGAGGACATATCATAAGACATTCGGTTAAATATCTCATAGAATATGGCTATCATTTTCACCATTAAAGATGAGTATATTTAGGCAATGATGTAGTTCCAAGATCCATTTCGTACTTTGATTAACAGGGTTTGGGATGCATTAGCTAATTGGAAAGAATTCATGTAAGATATTTCACACCTAGAAATCTTGATTGTTGTGATTATTGATGAGCCATAATTCATCCTTCCATCCTATCTCGCACAAGATTTATAAAATAGGGAGGTGTCCAAACTAGTGTAGACACAACCTCAATTTCTTGACTCTATAGCTACATCATCTTCATCCAAAGTTTTTAAAACACCATTCTCTTTGGTAGAATCATATTTTTACATAGCATTGGTTATACTGACATCTTCACAACCTCCTCTATCTCTAAAAAAACACTTCATGCTTCCTTCATCTCTATAGGTATTGTGTAATCCTAGTTTTGTATAATTTTGAAGAAATTTTAAGTAGGGAAGGAAAAAATAATTAGGCATAAGGATAAGATGGTTAAAAACTTAAAACAATAGTATATTTGTATGTTTTTGAGTTCAAAACTTGAAAGAAAGGCTAAGTAGTGCACAAGAGATGAAAACTAGTAAATGACACCTTGCATGATTACATCAATCAGTGTTTTATAAACCAAGCCCTTAAGGTAGGTAATTCTACCACCTCTAGAAATGGTTACACTTCCTATAACTTTGTCTCAAGATGAGACAACTATTTAGCTTTTAGAAAGGGTGGTAGTATTTTTAGGACTATAAAATTGTAGAGTGTTAATGCATGACAAATGTGTGATGTGGAAAATTTTGTGTAATGTATATCATTTTTTATATATTTGGCTTATTTATGTATTTTTAAAGACTCTAGAATGTGAAAATACTCCTTATATCTTGATATAAAAATAAATAATGTGAAGTGACATAGATTTTTAAGTTCTATATATAGTGATCACTAGTAAAGGAAAAGAGTTATGAAACATAGAGATTAGAGATCAGATGATGGGTTTTATGAATGTCTTTTTGTACTTGTTCCATGCATATTCAATACCCTATTTTTATTAATTTTTTAATTAAATAATAATAATTAATTTTCTTTATAATTAAATTATGAATTTCTATGAATAAACATGTAATTTTAAACTGAATGAGTACTCGATATGTTCCATATTTTTGTCTACATTATGAACATATATCCTACTTCAAATAGAAACACACATTGGCATGTTTTGATGAGTTTTCTTGGAATCTATGCTAACATAATGGTTTTAGGTATCCATCCTTGACTAGATGGCCAGAACCATCTAATAGGTTTCCCTCACTTTTAAGGGTAATCTAAGTGTAACCTCTAGTAAGGTGATGCACCAATAACAAAAAATGGCTGGGTTAATTCCACACAATGATGACAAAATATCCTAACCCCAAGAGGCATGAATAATTTATTTTGATACAAAGGCTATTTTAAGATCCTTTATGAAAGTAGGAGTGAAGTAATAGAGAGGGCACAAATGTGCCAGGGTAGAGTGCATAAGAGGCACATGGTGAGATGGGAAGGAATTCCATCGAGATATTATAACCTACGAGTAAAAGGAATGCTCCCTAAAACCAAGATCCTAGAGTCATCTTGAAGGATACTCAACAAGAAAGTAAAGAGGGTAGCATGTAGATAAATCCACTGCAAGGAGGAAGATATTGAAATAATTTGCACCATACAAAGTGTCAAATATTTTTTTATAAAGATATCAGTAAGAGTACCAACCATTCTAAGGAGAAACCAAGTAAGAGTGTACAATTTTACTTATTTCAATAATAATGATTAGTGTCTCATAAGGAGGCATGTAACACAAAATATTTCTAAAAAATTTCAAATCCAGATGAATTAGTTGCTTATGGTGAATCTTATTAAATAGTTAGATTGAACAAAGAAAACAATAAAAATATGTACAAGTTGTTTGAGGATGGACAATTTATTTAGTGTGGGGTGATGTTGACCCTAGTAAATTGGCTAATTACCTACCCAAAACTAAAGTGTGAAAGCAAAAATAGATTAAGATAGACCAATACCAAAATCCAAATAATGGCATGTGCAATCAAAACCCATAAAATGAGTGTGCACCTATCATGGACTATTATCAAGATAGATGTGAACCACTAGTAACCATTTCCATGTATGCTAAACAACAAAATAATAAGATCAAGACACACCCAACCCCCTAAATCCATGAACTGTAATGAACATCATAGGGATAAATAATGGGATTAAATGATGATAGTTGATCTTGACTTGTATTCTAGAAGCAATGGTGGTAGATGGCATCAAGCAATCTAATGTATTAACTGCCAAGTGTGAAAATTGATGCAATAATTTTTAGGTAGTTGTAGTTGGTGGTAGTAAGGGATCTTAGAATCCTATAAGAGGCATATGAAAATAAAGTGAGAGAGACTGAATCCTTAGATAAATGTTGTCAATTTTAATTTGGAAAATATTAAGAACTAGAGCAATAACTTAGAATAGAGATAGAACTAGTAGTGAAAGTGGTAGTATTGTAAGTGCCAAAATCACCTTGTAAAGTATGAATAACTATTTAATGTTGAAATGTTAATGAATAAATTTGTGTTATTTACTCTATGATGTTTCTAACGTTTATAAATGAATGACAAGGATTTATTATGTAGGATTATTTCTACATACTAAATCATGATTTGTTATTCATCATAAAGTTACTATGGATTGCAGGCATCAAAATTAGTTCATGTTCATGGTCTAATAGGATAGGGATAAGTAAAATATAAATACAAGTCACATGGGTAGAATATCATGAGAAAATGCTTCCACCCCATTACACACAAGTAACCTTGACTACCCTAGTTTCTCTTATATGTGCCTTGGGTGAGTATGCAAGGTTCCCTTGCATGATATGCCAAAACAAGATTCAATTAATTAAATTTTGGAGAGTTTGTATATACTATTGTGTTTATGATTAGTAATCATGACTAGGATACACAATAAAGTGTGCATGATATATTTGTGAGGTGCACAAAAGGATAAAAGTGTCAAAAATAGTTGGAAGAGGTGAATGAATGAAAGTGGACATATACTCATGAGTGGGAGAAAGAATAATAAGTATATTAATTATATGATAAGAGTAAAGAATATAATCTAGATGAAAAAATCATAGAGGAATCTAGCTTAGGAAAAATTATCGGTAGAAGGGAACATCATGGTCAAGGTAGCTAACCAAAAGAGAGGTTCAATGAATCAAACCCAAACATAAGTAAGGTATTAAATTTCAATTATCTTTGGATTCTAATGCATGATCATCCCATGGGAAATTACAATCTCGCATCAACTAAATTTGGAGTATGGGATAAACAAGAGAACTAGGCACTAGAAGGCAGTGTAGAAGAACTTACAAATCAACATGTAAGTAAACTAATAATTTCACATGGATGTCATGAAAAATAAAGTAAATTTAGTGAAAATTTATGAATATTTAATCAAAATGAACAAAACACAAAATAAGTGATCACCTACAATAAGGGAACATAAAATCTAGGCGTAAGGCATCAGACATAGAGATCGAGTCCAAAAAAGACATCTAGATAATCATCTAGTTATAAAGGATAATACCCAATAGTGATAGAACTATATGATGGTAAAGGATGATAAGATCTATCTACCTAGATACAACATGAAAACTATCATAACTACAAATTTTGTGGTCTAATTGAGTCAAGTCTACCCTCGCATAAACCTTAAATTTGGGTGTCAAGTCTACTTGGTGATAATTGTCTATTTCTTAACTAAATACACTAGAAACTAAGCCATGATGACTATAAAAGGGGGACATGTCCAATTTTTAGGTTTATGTTAGTTTTGGATGCTTGGTGATTATTGTTGTGAGAGGTCATTTTCCTAGTTGAGGATGAGGCTATAGAAGAGAAGGATCAAGGCCTAAGGGTTGAACCATAACAGAGTGAAAATTATGAGAGAGGGAAGGAGATAGAGATCTAGGAGATATTATAAGGAAGTTGAGGCCCCCTATGTAAAGTTTCTAAGCTAATAATATCATTAAATTTCAACCATGGTAATGAAATATAGCTGGATAAATCTATTGAGTACTCTGATGGTTGCATGGTTTGGCATCCCTTATTTGGGAACATGGGCTGAAAGCTACACTATAAGGTTACACTCAAGTAACTTATTTATTAGAAAAAAATAAGGTTATTGTAACCATGAAAATGTTTTTTGCGTGGAGATGTTAGTTGTAATTGATTTAAAAGTTATGACACTACATTGAATGTCAGCTTTGCCTCATTCTTATTGTCATCTGGTTTAAACTTGTAACTTGGTTTTATTTGAAACTTCATCATTGAAGTAGTCATAAGATTTGATGTATACCTAAGTTTTTTCAAAGCTATTAACTTGAATTCTTTGTCCCTAATTATATGACATAGCTCATCAAAAAAATTGAATCTCTAAAATATAATTGAGTCATAGAGTGGTGCTAGCAAACAATGTTTGAATATATTTTTAATTCATTTTAAGCTATAATAGTGGTCATCTTGGATATCATGGTCTTGCATCAAAGTACATAATCACTAGTTAGCTCATTGTATCCTTGTTTAAGCTTATAAATTTTTGCATAGGATAACTTTTCATTAATGTTGATTAAAAAAAATTCTAATCATTGGTTGGCCAAGAGGTTTAATGCTCTTATGGATTAGAGGGGGAGATCATAGAACCAACATAATTCATAGTCCTTAAGACTTCTATGGAATAATTTTGTCAATATTTTATCATTGTATGAACAGTCCAATAATGTTGCATGAAATTACTTAAGGTATTGCTTTAGATCACCTTTACCTTCATATAATGGAGCATTGGAGGCTAAAAATACTACTGGTAAAGGGTAGTGTACTATCCTAGGGGCTAATGGGTTATGAAGTAAAGCATGCCAATATATGTAATGACCAGCTTTTGATGCACCCTGATCTAACTACAACATCTTGGCATGTAGATTTTTAATAGTCTGCTCAAGGGAACATGTAGTCAGAGAGGTTGGTGATGGAACTTGAATATGTAAGAATAGGTATTGAAATATTTTATATTATGTATGTTGCCTCAAAACATTGGGTGGATGTCACATAGGTCACTAGAGGTGTAAGTGTAGGTATATTACCGAGAGTAGTGGTTTGAATACTGGATGTGGAATCTTAGGCCAAATTTTTATACTCATCTCTTTCTATATATTTCATTGCATTAATTTGATGTGGATTCATGTTAATATATATAGTGAAATCATTATCATCCATGACATCTTGTTGATCTTTAGTAGTTGTATTATTAGTCTTAACATTCATGATAATTTCATCAAAAGGGTGGTTAGGATATTGCATATAATCCATAATAGGAGGTACAAATGAGATCATACATACTTTTTGACATATAGTAGTAATAATAGGAATCTCTGATTGAATGTTGTAATTGTAGGATGTGGGGAAGGCTTAGAATTGTTCATTGGTAATTTTAGTGTATTATTGAATTTATATTTTATCCTTTTTACCCATTTTCTTACATAATCTATCTAAATAAGATACACTATCCATGTAGAACAATGCGAGAATAGTAAATTCATTACTTGTGTTAACTAGTAATGTTAATTCAACATGGTCATGCTTAATGTGTATTATTGGTCAACAATCAAAAATCAGATCTGAAAATATAACCTTTAATGCTAAAATTTGAAACCCTAATGAAGATATAGGGATGAAGGTGAAAATACTCTTTGTATATGTAAATAAAAAATTATATCAATGAAAACCTAGGAAACATATGAGAAATATTTTTTATGTAAGGAAATAAGAAATGAAATTTAAAACCCTAGGATAAAAAAATTGAAACCATAGAAGGATGAATCATTAAGGAAAACCCATGATTTTTCATATGGGTTCACTAATATGTTTTACCATGATTTGATTAAGAAGAGTTATTATAATTAAGATATAAATTTGTAATTTAATTCAGATATTAAGATATGGCATTCAAGCATACATCTAAATGTAAAAGACTAATATTTATTCTTCTTGTTTGATAAGTGGAGTATGATAAATATAGCAAGTACAACAATACATAGGTTTTATAGGAGATTACTTAACTATGGCTATATTATAGAAGTGAAAATTAGGATAAAGTAGCACTTTGTTTTGTTTGGTTCAGGAAATGATTGTCTATCTGTGTAAGGTCAATTCCATCAAATTGGGTTAATATCACCAGTCTATTTTGACCTCCTATTCAGTATCAACCTGTGAAAAAGTAAGGAACAATGAATTTAAAGTAACCTACATTTTTCTTTGCTTGTTCTGTATTCACAGTCTCAAAACTTGATGTGCATATCTCCATAAATTAGTCTCATTTAAAGTAACCTACATTTTTATTTGCTTGTTCTGTATTCACAATGAATTTAAATTAATATTCCTACCAAAATTAAAGTAACCATTAGTGATTTGTAATATTATTGTCTAAATTTATCATGCTTATATCCACTATGAAATCCCACTTGATCTCCTAAGCAATATTCTTCCTAAATAAACCATTACTAAGCCAAGACATATATTTTTTGACTATATCAGCTGAGGTCACTATATTATTTCCAATTCCTACAAAAATTCAAACTAAATCAGCTTGGGTTAATGTAGTTTCAAAATCCAAGACATACACTTTGCAACTAGATCAGCCCAGGTAGACCTACTTCAATGGTAAATGGTAAATTTCAAAACTACATCAAAGTAGGTCAATATCATCAACTTAATTTCTATAAGGGTTTAGGATCATTTATCATTATAAATACAAGTTTCATTTCAATCCAATAGAGAGGAACATTCATTTTCATGCTATTATTTCTCATAATTCTACTTTAGTCAACATTTAGGAGAAGCCTTTACTTAGATCTTGTCTTGGAGGGAAATAAATTTTTTTGTGGAGTCTTGCATGTACATATAATAAATCTTGTAGCCTAGATCTGATTTCAACCATTGTGATCCTTGAAACCACAACAACCTCTTGCAAAGCACCATTATCTATAAGAGAGATTAAGGCTCGATAGGTTATATTCAAGGTAAGTATTATAAATAAAATTTTCACCCTTGAGAGGGTGATTCAAGCCCTCTCAATTTGGATATACAATGTGATTAATCTTAGTTATGGGTGACCTTTAAATATACTAAACCTCTAGATTACAGGGATAGCTATGTTTGGTGTATCAGTTAGGCTCACTACTACCACTTTATTGCTTGTAAAGGAAAATAGATAGAAAATACATGAAATAAACCTATCTAAGGAGTGATACTCTAAAAAAACACCCTCCACTTGAATATCATGAAATTAATAACAAATATTAGGCTTGAATCTAATTACACTTCTCAAACAAGGACCTTCAAGCATGAATGTTTCAACATAAAGGTATTTTAGAATGCATTTAATGAGAGGGTTAGTCAAGAGGTCTAAATAGGGCACTAATGAATAAAAATCCACTTTCAAGCTATGAAAAACTACATTAAACTCACCATGTTACCTTCAAGAAGGCAATCCATTTGCAAATAGGTAGGAGAAGATAAATGAAAGAGAGTACAACCACTACTACTAGAATTCATCAATAATCACATAAGTAAACTAGTTGAAATCATGTGAGGAGTTAATAATCAGTTTCATTCATGATTATAAGGCATAGTAAAAGTGATAATTTAAGTAGGGCTTTACCATACTCAATAAAAGGATCCATACAAAGCCAAACAAGGTTGTATTTATAGAGCATGAAAGTAAAAAAGAGAGAAAAGGGTATAAAAGAGAGTGATTGACAAGTGTCAAGAATGAAAGAGTAGGTTAAAAACAAGAAATAGGTTTAATAATAGTTTAAAAACACCTTCAAAGACATGTGTTACTTGATGATGTTTCTTCTTATAAATGGTGCAGGAGTTTCCTTCTTTTGCTTGACACATCTTGCTTATTCTTTAAATAACCCTCTTATTGACTTGAAAATTGACAATTGGCCTTATTTATCAAGTCATGTTGAATTGATCTCTACCCTTATTATTGACACCTTTGATCAGTTTTAAAACTTCTTTATACTAACATTTTAATGATGAACATACATCTTAGGTGTCTTGAAAACCCTTTGGTCTTATTATGCCTTTCTTGCCTAAATGGCTCAAATCTTGATTTCATCATCATGAATGTAACTTATATTCATATAAATCCTCTCTCAGTCTTAACTAACTTATTTTGACTCCTTTGGATGCATCAAACACTCAAAAAAATCTCATTTTGTACTTAAAACTCATCCCTTCCTTCAATTATTTATAGTCCTGAAAACACACAAATATCCTTGTGTAGAAAAATCCACATATGATCTTGGATAAATAAGGATATTTTTTCATATTTATTGTTCCCTTACATCTTTTTACAAACTTTTATGACTTTTCATCAAGTGCAAGTATACTTATTCACCTATTTTCTCTCTCCAATTAGGCCTCTTGGCCTAAAAATTGAGTTTTGACTCTAATTAATGACCACATGTTTAAAAATACAAATAAGTGTTTGATTTACTTTCCTTACCCCCTAACCATGATCCATGCCAAATTTTATGTTTTGAAACCTTATATGGATGGGTGAACCATGAAATGGCTAAAACCCTATCCTAGTTGCTTGTACATGCTCAAGAGGCATTTGAAGTGGTTTTTCAAGAAATTTGTAGGTTATAATGATTTTTTTTTAAAAATTGAGACCTGAAACACTCTAGGACAAATAAATACCTTGAGAGTAAGTTATCTTAAAGTACTCCATAGGTCTGCATATAGGCATCTTAGCTAGCAAAATGGTGCATTTCTCCAATTTGCCCAACTTGGTGACTTGAAAGGCTTAGATATTATTTTAATAGACCTTAAACACTATTTAGAGGACTAATTAACCTCTGCTTAGTCTTTTAAACCACTTCCAAGGACTGCCACCTAGATGCATTGGGTCCTTTAGATCTATTGATAACATGTTTATTCAACATTAAGTGCATTGAAGCTTCCAATTACTGATACAGTCACTATATAATTTATTTTAGGTCTTTAATAACATTATTCTATCTCATGGATGATCTCAAAGTACTTCATTAAGTCTCATTCAGACAAGTTTCATGAAAGATCATCAAAACCATTCATTTTTAGGCCTGTAACAATCCTTTTTGGCCAATTTCATACACCCTGCCCTTGACACATGATAACCAATAATAATTTAATGTTCCCATAAGACCTATTAAGGTCATAATTTTCATTCACAAGACAAAACAATCCATTATAATCCATTTTATCAAACCTCTCTCTCATTAGGTCAAATGTAGGGTTCAGGAAGGTTCAAACAAGTCTACCATCTTAACGTGATTCATAAAGATGGGAGGATTAATCTCTAAACTAATTACATTATTTTTTATGTTATATGGGTCCTCAACTAACCTTAATATATTTACCTCCCATGCAATTTATTCATATTGTTTTGAGCTAAAAAATTTGACCCCTCGAGTGGCTGAGTATGCATTGATGAACTTGAGGAAGAGAAATCCATGAGAAAAGGGAGTAAAAGTGTTTATTTTAGATTATAAAACTCTATTTTGGGTCTATTCCACTCCACATAAGGTTTTGAGATTATTTTATTCTTCCCTTTATCTCTATTCTTGATTACAACTCAAATTAGCCCATATTTAAGGTTTGTTGGCAATTAGGTTAGTTTGACCCTAGAAGTTAGGTTATGGTCCTTTCATCTTATTATAAGGGATATAATATCCATGATAACCTTTTTTTAGGTCCTCATAACTTACCTTAAGTTTTTACTCCTCAAATTTTCCTAGAACATATAACATTCCTCACTTTCTCCTCATAGACTTGTAGGTGATCAATTAGAACTAGACTACAACCTTGAGACTAAACCTCCTTCAACATGTTTCCTTTTTATTTGAGTGGACATGATATTTTTTATGGATCTTATTAATTCTATCATAACTCTCTAAAAATCTCCAAATACTCCATAAAATGGAATTTGGTTTCATTGTTTACACACAAGCTATAAGTGGTCATTGAGCCTCTTAGTTGTAAGTTTTCCAATTGAGCAACTTTGAGTTGGTTTAGTATCCAAGCAATGCTTTGAATGGATGGACCATATACTCACATCTCATTTTTATTCCTATTACCTCTTGGTTACCCAATACCTTTAATATTCACTCTTTATACTTCATGACTTCATATATGATTCTAATCCTAATAGGCATGTAGGTGGCTAGCTCTTTGATTGTGTTTTATCCTTTTTGACCCTAGTTGATCCATTTTACTTGTGTATACAATGTATTCACCATTTTAATATCATCATATGTCTTCCAAAATATTCAATTTAAAGTATACACTCCTTTCAAAACATCACAGTCACACCTTCATGACTTCATATATCATTATCCTCCTAGTAGGCCTATCAGTGTGTTTGGGCTTGTTGACTGTTAGGGCTGAAGGATGAGTCCTTAATGGAATATTTTACCTTATTCATTAATTATACACATTATAAAATTATCCACACATGACTCCCATGCCTATTTTTATCCTTTAATCTCATATCTAATATTCACATTGTATCTTCTTTCTTGTCCACTTCACATGTATGTATGCACATGAAACTGTGTGACTATAGGTATCAATATTGGTTTGATGGAATTAAAAAATTAGTCTCCAACTCACTACTCTCTCTCCATTCACCTTAATAAAATTCCCACAATGTTTTCTCATAGTTTACATGATCCATTTAGCCTTTTAACTTCATCTTGAGATCAAGATGCATTTCCTTTATTATGAAAAAAGGGGACCTACATGTCTATAGACCTATAAGTTTGCCTTATTTAATTTTAAGATTATTTATACATGTATTTTGGTCCATGTTGATATTGATAAAAAATTACACTATCTCATAGCCTTTCTATGAGGTTTCAATCCTTATACAATACTTACAATGCAGTATTTGGCACCTCTTGGTACATTCTTGTGTTTGGCAGAGTTATCACACAGTCCATCGAGAGGATGAAAAGAATGGGATGTATGCCTTCAAGCTATAAAATGCATTATGACTTTGGATAAGTAAAATAAACAATGAATCAGGCATCCCAATAATGTAACTACACTTCCATAAATTCAATCACTTTGAATGTGTGTTTGGACATTTCACAATACTCTTCCATGTTCACACAATCCATTAGCAAGGAGTCAATTTGAGAAAAGAATGAGTAAATGAATTGAAAATCTAGGCTTAAATTTTTTATGGATACTTGAGGACAACATCCACTACTTGATCCAAACCATTTACTCATAATAAAACTCTCACAAACTCCAAGACACTACCTGCAACTTCATTGAGGCCTGTACTTAGCAAAATGAGGTTTTACTCACTCTCCACTACCACACATTACAAAAAAAAGGTGTGATATTATTTTAGTGGATTATAAAATGTCTATAAATACTTTTAAAACCTTTATTTATCACAAGAAGTTCACATTTTCACTAAAAGTGCCCAAAACTAAGCCTATAGGGTTTAGGTAGGGTTTAAGACCCCCTTGCCTTCTTAAAAAAATTCATAAATGAGGGGAAACTAATCTTAAAACTATGTCCATAGATTTTAATTCCATTATTACCCCATATTTTGGTAAAAATATTAGATCACAACTCTCACTTGATTGTACGAAATAAACACATGAAATTTGCCTTTGTGAGTTTGCCAAGGGAGTGATGAAAGAGACTGAGTGTTTTTTGCATTCTCTAGACATTTTATTTCACTATGATATAAGCTTATTTTATATTCAAAGATAGAGAAATAAGAGAGAGAGAGAGAGAGAGAGAGAGAGAGAGAGAGAGAGAGAGAGAGAGAGAGAGATATATATATATAGAGAGATAAGTGATTAAAACCTAGACAAGTGCTCACCATTTCAAAATTTATAGATTCCCCTCTTTGGTTGTGGAGGAGGACATCTATAGATAAGAAAACACTACACAAAATATTTGTTATTGAAGATATATGTGGACTACCAATCTACGTGCTTATTCTGGGAATCCTAAAACTTCCTTGGGATGATAGTCCACTATTTTAAAACAAAGTTTAAAATAATTGTAAGTAAAGAGAGTAAAGAGAGATAGAGTTAGAGGTTTATTTACCATATATTAGGTCTGAGTGTAGCAAAGGATAATAAAGTGTAGGCTAATAAGTTAGGTTTATGTTTTAGGAAGGTTGTTAGGTTATTTTGAAGTTGTTGGTTCAAAAACATAATAATCAACATCATTTAAAGTATTAATGTCAGTTTGGGTCACCGATATCGGTTGGGGTTGTCGATGTCATTTTGGGGTCACCGATGTTAGTTAGGGTAGTAATGTTAGAATCAGTTAGATTAGGATTTTCCAAGAGGGAGAATGGGATTATGGTCAGGTTTTGATGTTGGGAAGAGTCTTAAAGAGGTGGGTAAGACTCAGGTGAGTCTGTACAAAGTGTTGGTATGCTAGGGCAGAGAGAAGTGGGTGGGGAGCTTTAAAACTCCTCCATAGGAGGAGTTTGGGTTCATGAAACAATAAATAGTATAATGTAAACCAATTATTAAATTACTATTTAAATACATACAAACACTAAGATATACTTATCTATTGAAATGGGTGAACTATGACTACCAGATAGATGACTCTGATGAGGCTTGGTGAAGTAATGGGTAAACAAATAAGATGAGCATGTGTTGTTGGTCCTCAAGAGTTCAAGCTCTACGCAGTGTATCAATTCTTTATCTGGATCAATTTATGCAAAGTAACGCTTGTTTTAAATATTTTTATTGATTTTAAAGGTCTATAATTGGTGATAAAGGCCCCATAGCATTTAATGGTGTTTTTAATATTCATATTTTGGCTAATGTGTGTTAATATTTATTTAATATTAATGAATATATTTTTGGTTTCATAAAATTCAAAAGAGGGACCATGGAGAAGTCAAAGAGTCATGGGGTAAAGATAAAAGAGGAATGGGATGCACTTTTCCTATGAAGAGTCATCTTGAGTAATTTCAAGAGTCACCAAGTGAAGACAAAAGAGGGTATGACACATTTTTCCATAAAGAGTCACCTTAAGGAATTTTAAAGGTCACTAAGATAAATACAAAAGAGGAAAGGATGCATTTGCTTATGAAGGGTCACCAAGTGACTTTTCAAATGCAAGGATATGAAGGGTTATGCAATTTTGGCACCATTTTCCATGAGGATTGAAGGGTCACAAAGGGTGAATTCCAAAGGTCATTTGGAAAGATATGAATAATTGCTTGAGAAGCCATTTATAATATGAAATAGAGTGCATGGTTTTGTAATTGTTTTATATAAGAAAAGATGAGAGAAAAGCAAGAGATATTGTAGAGTTTTATCATTTGTTGAGTAAGCAACATTGAGAGATAGTTATGTTTTATACATAAGAGGGGTTGGTGCTCATAAATATTTGCAAGGGGTTGGTGCTCTTGTGGATTGGTGCTCCTACAAGTTGGTGCTTGTGTACTTTTTAATTTGAGTTAGTGCTCATTCATATATTTGAGATTGTTCTCTATGTTTTTTCCCATTTTGGGTTTCCACATAAAAATCTAGTCTCTCTCTCTCTCTCTCTCTCTCTCTCTCTCTCTCTCTCTCTCTCTCTCTCTCTCTCTCTCTCTCTCGTGGGGTGCACATTATTTTTTCATTTTTATTACATATTTTGAATATGTGATTAAGTGATTAAATAAAATGATTAGATTAAGTAGCATATATATAATATATTGATTCACCCTCCCTCTCAATATATTTCATGCTTAACAATTGGTATCAGAGCAGGTTCCTTTTGAAAAAGTTTTACAGCTTGAAGGTAGATCAGGGAAAGCACGATTATTAGATCACATGAAGGTTTTTCTACAAATAAGGCACCTTTGTTTGATGGGATAAATTATGATTTTTGAAGCATAAAAATTAATTATTTGATGGCTCTATGATTCAACATTTGGCAAGCATTGGTGGAGGAATATGAAGAGCCACAGACACTTGTAACTACTCCAGCGAAAAAGAAGGCAAGTGAAAATAATGCTAAAGCTTTAAATGATATTTTATGTGGTTTATGTGAATCATAATTTTTTAAAGTTATGCAATGTAAATTTTCTCATTAAATTTGGGTAAATCTTAAGAATATTTACAAAAGTTATGGAAATGTTCAACAAGCTAAACTTCAAACTTTCAGAAGATAGTTTGAGAGTTTGAAGAAGGAAGAGGAAAAAAATATAGCAAGTTACCTTTTACGGGTTGATCAAATAGTTAATCAAATTCAAGGTATTGGAGAAAATTTATAAGAATTAGTTGAGGTACAAAAATTTTTGAGACCTCTACCATTGAGATATGATGCAAAAGTTTCGGCAATAGAAGAGATGAATAATTTAGCCAAGCTAAAGATGGATGAGCTATATGGTATTCTTACAGCATATGAGATACAGACCGAACAAGAGAAACCCTCAAAGAGAGAAACTAATTTCAAGACATTAATGAAAGATAAGGCTAAGATTCAAGAATAAAGTGACAGTTCTAGTGATGATGAAGATGACAATGGAGCTCTATTCATTCGCAAGCCGAAAAAGTGCATAGGTAAATATCAAGGAAAAAAACCTTTTAAATGTTTTAATTGTAGAAAGATTGGACATTTTTTAGATAAATTCCTAGATAAGGGTAATGGTGACAATGAAAAATAAAATTCTACATATAAGAAGAATTTCAAAGAAAAATTCAAGAAGGGATTTGAGAAGAAGAGTTTGTATTCTAAAGATCCTAGCTCAACTAAAGATAGTAGAGTCAATGATTTAGAAGAAAAAGAGATTTTATTCATGGCCATACATGAATATACCTCCACAATCAAAAGTATAGATGATTAAGAAGAAGAATAGGATGAATCCAAGGTAAATCTGGAAGAACTCATTTTTTCCTTAGAAGAGTTAAAATATCTTGAGAAGAAGAATTGAAGATTGAAGCTCCAGATTGAGAAAAATGAAAAGGAGTCAAAAAAAAATTGATGATCTAGAAAACACACTTTGAAGAAGCTAATAATAATGAAAAAAATATAACGACACAATTGCAAAAATTAAGTGAAGAATGTAGAAGGTATGTTATTAAAATTGCTTCTTTAAAAGTAGATCTTGTAAAAACAAATAAAGCAATCAATGATAGAGTAGCCAATGATTCAAAATTTGAGAATAGAACTAATATGTTGAATAAGATATTAGAAATTCAAAGATCAATGTCAGATAAAATAGGTATCAAAATTAAAAAAGAGAAAGGGGAGGCCACTACTTTCACAAACAAGGTTAACACAGAAAAAAGAAAGAGCTATGTTGAAGCTCTTACAAAAGAGGAAATAAAAAGGGTAGAATTTAAGAATACAGAGGACATCTCAAACAAATAAGATTGGAAAGAATAGAGCTACAAAAGGCAATCAAGTCAAAGATTAAAAAAATAGGTCTTATTTTTATGGATACTATTTTTATTAAAATAGATATGGTCATAAGAAAATAAAATGTCAAAAAGGGGCTAACAATTTTAGAAATAAGGAGAAGGAAACTCATGCAAAATCAAGTACAAGCCACAACTCTTTTGCTCCTCTATTAGTGTTTAATGAAGAGGTAATAATATGTTACAAGTGAAATAACTTCAGACACATAGCTTGGTATTGTAGAAGCATGTTCGATTCAGTCAAGAAGGACTAGAGTTTTAAGGCTCCATTCATCAAGAGGAAAGTTTAGACAGGTTCATGGTAGAAGAAACAACCTAAAAAGTCTATATTGGTACAAATAGCTTTGCATGCAAGAAATGAAGAAAATCCATGGTTCATTAACAGTGGATGTTCGAGGCACATGATAGTAGACAATATTAATTTCATAACCTTAAAGAAGATCAATGGTGGCATAGTGAAATTTAGAGATAATACTACTACCAGAATTGATAGAAAAGGTACACTAAGTTTGGTTAATGGTAGAACTAAAACTAAAAATGTTTTGTATGTAAAAATTCTTAAGCATAATATTTTGAGTGTAAGTCAAATGTGTGATCAAGGGCACACACTATATTTTTATGCAGAAGGTTATGAAATTAGAAGAAAATATTCAGATGTGTTGGTTGCAGATGCTTAAAGAACATGCAATAATTTATATATGTTATCAGACATCAAAGGTCAAAGATGTTGTTTGATTTAGATTGAAAAAATTTGGATATGGCATAGGATAATGGGACACATAAATTTTGCAAATCTTGTCAACATCAGCAAGAAGTAAGTAGTCAAAAATATTTCAAAGATTGCAAAGCCATCCAACACACTTTGTGAACCTTATCAGCATGGGAAACAAGCCAGAAGGTAGTTCAAAACAAAAGAATACTCAACCACTTAGATGTTAGAGTTTGTTTACACTGATTTATGTGGACCTATGAGAACTCAAAGTACTCAAGGTGATAAATATTTCATGTTACTTATTTTTTATTTTTCATGTATGACTTGGGTAATGTTTTTAAAGAAAAAATCAAAAGCTTTCAAATATTTCAAAGTGTTCAAATCATTAGTTTTGAAAGAAATTGGTTTGAAGATTAATTGCCTAAGATCATATCAAGGAGGAGAATTCATGTCAGTTTAGTTTATTGATTTTTTTGAAGACCATATTATAGAGAGACATTATTCAATAGCCAGAACTCCATAGCAAAATGGAGTAGTTGAATGAAGAAACAAAATAGTTTAGGAGATGGTGAGGATAATGCGAAATGAATCCAAGATACTAGATAAATATTAGAGAGAGGTAGTTGGTAAAATAGTTCATATTCATAATATAAAATTATTGAGAGTCAACAATGACAACACTCCTTATAATACATGGAAAGACAAACTGGTTACAGTTGATTATTTTAGAGTTTTCGACAGCAAATGATTCATAAAGAGAACCAATGAAAAACTAGGTAAGTTTGAATCTAGGGTAGATGAAGGTATATTTATTTATTATTCTTGTAAAATTAAAGCTTATAAATGTTATAACAAAAGAACTAATAAAATAGTTGAAAGTGCAAGTGTCAGAATAGAAGAATATGGAGCATAAAGAATCAGTGATCCAATCGACATTCTTGAAATCATTGAAGATGAAATTTTGAAGAATCAGATGAAGATGAGAAGAAGGAGAAAAAGGACACGAAAACCCCATCCAAATATGTCTAGAGAAATCATAATTAAAGTGACATCATTAGGGATATAAATGAAGGAATTTGCACCTGAATAATGATGGTAAGTGAATCTGAGCAAGTTAATTTCTCTTTGTTATCCAAAATTCAGCCTAGAACTTTTTTAGAAGCTATACATTATAAGTATCGAGTTAAGGCAATGGATGAAGAATTAAATCAGATAGAAAAGAATGATGCTTGGAAACTAGTGCCTAGACCAAAATATCACAATGTGATAGGAATAAAATGGGTTTACAAGAATAAGTTGAATGAAAATGGAGAAGTGACCAGGAATAAAATAAAATTAGTATGTAAAGGATATGCTCAGATTGAGAGAATAGATTTTAAATAAATTTTTGCACCAGTGGCAAGGCTAGAGGCTATTAGAATGTTTATTTCATATGATGTGTTTAAAAATTTCAAAGTGTTTTAGATGGATGTCAAATCTACCTTTCTAAATAGGAATCTAGAAGAAGAGGTTTACATTTAGCAGCTTGAGGAATTTATTCTCTCAAATGTTAGTAGCCATCTATGTAGATTCAATAAATATTTGTATGGATTGAAACAAGCTCCTAGAGCTTGGTATGCAACACTTGATAAGTACCTATAGGATCAAGGTTTCAAGAGAGGATTTGTTGGCAGTAATCTCTAAATCAAAATAAAAGGTGAACATCAACTGATTATTGTAGTATATATTGATGACATATTTTTTGGAGGAAACATTAAAAAGATGAAAAAAGAATTTTGTGATTATATACAAAAATAATTTGAGATGTCTATGCTTGGAGAATTGTCATTTTTCTTAGGATTGTAAATATTTTAGTCAATTAAAGTAATTTTCATATCTCAAAGTAAATATGCCAAAGAAATGTTGAATAAATCTAATTTTGAGGATTATGCACTAGTTGGCACACTAATGAGTACAGTAAATAAGGTGATCAAGGATGAAGATTCACCTATTGTAGATCAATATTTATATAGATTTATGATTGGTTGTCCTTTATATATGATAGTATTAAGGCCAGACATCATGTATGTAGTAGGTATGGTTACAAGATATCAGTCAACTCCAAAAGATAGTCATGTTCAGTAGGTGAAGAGAATATTTAGATATATCAAGAAGACATTGGATTATGGATTGTGATATCCCATAGGCAGAAATTTTACTTTGGTTACTTATACAGATTCAGATTGGGCAAGTTTCTTGGATGATAGAAAGAGTACAAGTGGAGGATCTTTCTTCCTCAATGATAGCATAGTATCATGGCTTAACAAGAAGTAGAACTTGATGTCACTTTCTATAGCTAAAGCAAAATATATTGTAGTGGTATTGTGTTGTACTTAAGTGTTTTGGATGAAGCAAAGTTTGGAATATATCAAGGTAAAATATCATGAACCTATTTCTATTTTTTAATGACAACACAAGTGCTATTAATATTTTTAAGAATCTAGTGATGCATTTAAGAAATAAATATATTCCTATTAGATATCACTTTTTGAGAGAGCAGGTTGTAGATCAATAGGTTAAGATGGAATATATTAGTACTATAGAGCAGATTGTAGATATTTTTACAAAGGCACTACCAAAAGACACATTTGAGTATCTATGGGAGAAGTTGGGAGTAATTTCTTTTACTTCCTACCATTGAGGATCAACATCAGTTGAGGGGGAGCTAAGTGTTAGCTCTAGGATAGGACCTTTGCCATTGATGTCGAAGGGGGAGAAAATAGGAATAGGTGTAAAATAGGTACAAGGAATAGGTATAGGTTGCTACAGTAAAGGGGAGTTATTGTATGTTTTTTAGATGGCAGTATGTGTAGGTTGGCATGTGCAGTGCAAGTTTTAGGATGTGGCAATTTCAATTTGAGGTTACCATCAATGACAAGGGAGGAAATTGTTAGAAATATTATCATTGATGTCAAAGGTCTAGTATTGGTGATAATGGCCACATATCATTTAATGGTGTTTATAATATTCATATTTTGTCTAATGTGTATTAATATTTATTTAATATTAATGAATATATTTTTGGTTGCATAAAAGTCAAAATAGGGCCCATGGATAAGTCAAAGGGTCATGGGGTAAAGACAAAAGAGGAATGGGATGCATTTTCCCATGAAGTCATCTTGAGGAATTCCAATAGTCACCAAGTGAAGACAAAAGAGGGTATGACACATTTTTCCATGAAGAGTCATCTTAAAGAATTTGAAAGGTCACTAAGATAAAGACAAAAGAGGAAAGGATGCATTTACTTATGAAGGGTCACCGTGTGACTTTTAAAATGCAAGGATACGAAGGGTCATTCAAGTTTGGCACCATTTTTCATGAGGATTGAAGGGTCACAAAGGGTGAATGTCAAAGGTCATTTGGAAAGATATAAATAAAGGCTTGAGAATCCATTTGTAATATGCAAGAGAGTGCATGGTTTTGTAATTTTTTTATATAAGAAAAGAGGAGAGAAAATCAAGAAATATTGTAGAGTTCTATCATTTGTTGAGTAAGCAACATTGAGAGATAGTTGTGTTTTATAGACAAGAGGGGTTAGTGCTTTTGTGGGTTGGTGCTCACAAATCTTTGTAAGGGGTTAGTGCTCCTATGGGTTGGTGCTCACAAATAGTTGTTGTGTTGGTGCTTAGCAAAGGGGTTGGTGATCCTATAAGTTGGTGATTTTGAACTTTGTAATTTGATTTGGTGCTCATTCATATACTTGAGATTATTCTCCATGTTTTTTTTCTATTTTGGGTTTCCATGTAAAAATATGCTCTCTCTCTCTCTCTCTCTCTCTCTCTCTCTCTCTCTCTCTCTCTCTCTCTCTCTCTCTCTCTCTCTCTCTCTCTCTCTCTCTCTCTCTCTCTCTCTCTCTCTCTCTCTCTCTCTCTCTCTCTCTCTCTCTCACGTGGTGCACATCATTATTTCAATTTTATTGCATATATTGAATGTGTGATTAAGTGGTTAAAGAAAAGAAATCAAATTAACTAAAAGATATATAATATACTGATTCAACCCCCCTTAGTATATTTCATGCTTAACAATGGTAAGCTTGGATGTCAAAAGTGATATAAGATGCTTTGATTGCCAACATTCTGTGTGTGAATTATTAATTTTTGTGACCCAAATATCAACTTAGAATTTTGCTTAAGTAACTAACATCAGTAATCCCACCGATGTCAATCAAGGGTTAACTAATGTCGGTGGCATGACAATAGGTAAAAGGTCTATTTTTATCCCATTTTCTATTTCTTCTCTTTCCAAGTGTGGTGTCCATTAGAAAATAGTAAAAATATGAGGCGATGAGGAATGTAGTTAGTTAGGAATTTATGTTAAGGGTGAGAGTAAGTCATAGGTAGTTAGGATTAGGAGACTAAGTCTCAAGGTGACTTAGAGGGTAAGAATTAGTTGTAGGATGAGGTGGCCAGGTGAGGTGGCATAGGTGGGTTTTAATTAACTTTATTAAATGTTTTAAGGTGAAAACATGGGTTAGGAAGGTTAATTATTAAAAGGGGATCAAGGGGGTTTCAACACAAGGATTCACACAAGTGTGTGACATAATTTTGATGTCTACATTTTCCCCTTTTTATCGTGTAACTTTTATTGATAAGTTACGAGACAAAAATAAGAGTTGGATGCTTTAGGTATGGGATGAGATATTCCCCCCTCAAAATGGGAACTAATGCAAGACAATCTAAAATTGGGTACCAGTTTGATAGGTAGTTAATAGATGGGTAAATGTTGAGTGTGAATGTGGGAAGATCATTAATTTCATATATACAACTACTAATTATAATCGACACAATCAATAATGGGTAAATATGAGGAGGACTTGGGTCAGGGGGTGTAGTCGGTTGGTCGAGTACTTCCATTGCAGCTCTGCCCATCAGTGTTCAAGTCCCCCACTGGCCCCATGGTACTGGTATTAGTTGTGTCTAGCCAACAGCGCCAGTCACGTTAAAAAGTTTACCCAGCTTTCAATAAAGTGAGAAAGGTGAGGAGGACTTGGATAGAAATAACTAGATCATAGTTTGTTAGTGATAGCTAATGGGGTTAAAACAATAAAAGTTGTAGCTCTAATGGTTCATGTGTTCTAGGTATCTGACATAGGAAGTGCTCTTGGAAAACAAAACAAGTTATAGGTGATATAAATAGCAAGGTCATGATCTAAAAACACTTGATATACATGTGTGCATACAATATCCAACTATAGCATGGTAGCATAAGTGAGTAAAATGAGCAAGGTAAGGTTTGCTCAAAAGGATCATTAGTTAAGGAGATATTTATGGTCTTCGATCAGAGTCATTATGGGTGGAAATTTAACTTATTTCCAAGTTTGGTTGTCATGGGTGGGGAGATATACATGATCTCTAAGTTACCCCATAAGGAGTCCATGTGAACCACTAAAGGCATTTAATTAGGGTGATTTTTCAAAGGGTGGTGGTTGAGGTTGGAAAACCTAATTTTAAGGTGGCTAAAGTTGATTACATCACTAATGTTGATAGGAAATATGTCAACATTAGTTACGTCACTGATGTTGGTATGAAATATGCTAACATCAGTGGCCTAAGGCAAGATTGCCAATGTTGGTAGGTGACCAAACCTAAAAAAATGGGTTTAGTGGTTCACCAAAATTAATTTATGACATTAGATTGGAGGAAACCAAAGCTCTAGGTGTCATGTGGCATAAAACATCTAGAGCTTGTCTTATTAGGTGAGGTGGTGAGAGGTGATTAGTGGAGAAGAGTGTGTGAGTGAGGGTGTGATTTATTACTTGGTGGGCCATGGTTTGATTTAGGGAGCATTGGTGTGGATGTATATGGTAGAGGGATGAGGGGACCCAACTAGAGGTGCTCCATAATAGGTGTCAGCCATTCCAACTTAGAGGAGATAGAGAAATGAAGTAGGAAGTGGCTTGAGTTTTATTGTTTTTGAATTTAGGTTTTGATTAAAATTTGTTAGTAAGGTTAATTTGAGTGTGTGGGGGGATAAAGGGTAATTAAATGGAGAGTGTATGGGGTAAGGGTAGGGTTAGGTGGATTTGTAGAAGGTTGAGGGTAGTTTATAAGAAAAAACCCTAAAATTTGGGTACAGTATGTTTAGCCCTAGGGCAAAACCAATCATCAACATCAGTGGGGTTGCTAACATCAAGTGATGATTAGTACCATTGTCAGTTGACAACTAACACTGATGTCAGCATATAAGATTCACATCAGTCAAAATATAATCGATGTCAGTCACTAAAATACCCAAAGTGGCAATTTTAGGAGGAATGAGGGCTAATTACATCCCCAGTTGAATAGGTACATTAGTGGACTATCCTAATGGTCAAGCTAGACTTAGAAAACTCTATATAGACTGAGTGTTGCCTACATAGCCTTGATTAGGGCCTCAATCCAATGTAGTTCTCAAAAAGGGAAGGGAAAAAGGGGTGAGATGTGGGTTAAATTATCAAGGTAAATGGTTAGGAAAAAGTAGGTTGAAATAGGCCATGGAACTTAGGGTTTTATAATATAGGCCATTAGACCTAGGGTGTAAGTTATAAGACATGGGGCCTAGAGGTTTAGAATATGCCATTTGTCCTAGGGTTTAAAATATAGGACATGGGGCCTAGATTTTAAGAATAGGTCAGTTGGCCTAGGGTTGGAGATATAGGCCATGGGGCCTAGAGTTAAAGTGGTTGAATGGGCTAGATAGTTAGGTGGGTACATGGTTGAGCTAGCCTCATAAGACCCCATGTCAACTAAGTGCTACCTACATAGCCCAAATTAGGGCCTTAGGCCAATGTAATTCTCTTAAAGGAAAGGAGATTAAAAGAAGAAGTTTATAACTTAAGGTATGTGGATTGATGGAGTGATTTTGTGTGTGTGGATGTAGCCTAGGTAGGAGTTAACATTACGATATCAACTACCTACACTACTAAAGAGGATGAGGAGGGATGTTACCATGGATGAGTGGGAGCACATGGAAGCTATAGGGTTAGGAGGAGTGTGATGATATTGTAGAGTTGAATGAGATGTGAGCTTGATGGTAGCTTTCACAGAGAGGTGGGATCACACCACCAACACCTTCCATCTACCTAATAGAGAGTTGACAGTGCCATAGGAGGATGTATATAGGATTTTATAGATACCACTCTAGGGTGAGGATCTCTTCACATGTTCAAGGAAGGATCATGATATTTATATGTCCACATTATCTAGGGAGTATGTCAGTGAGGTAACCTACCATTTGGTGAGCTTTGCATATGAGCTACTATACACTATCAATGAGGAGCAGCATCACCTAATTATCTTAATGATGATATGAATTATAGTGTATGCACTACCTAATATGGATGGAGGGAGATTCCCTATTGTGATGACTAAAGTTCTAGCATATATGTTTGAGAAATGGACATTCTTTACATGGGGACCAGGTTTTTTGGCATAGTTATACAAGGAGTTATGGGGTGTGAGGTTGCAATGGTGATATAAAATTTGTGTCAATAATTTATTCATTGTTTGGAATATGAGAACATTATGGTGGCATGGCCACTGGGGATACCAATCATGATTTCGATCAGTTTTAGGGTTGGTTTTTGATGATGGAGAGATAGCATGACACATACACAAGTAGACATCATCTTGTCAGATATTGATTATTACAGGTAGATGATGGATAAATTAATTCCATTAGATATTTTGTGGAGGCCCTACTTGACATATCATGTATTTAGAGGACAAGTATAGTAGCTTATAGGTTTATAGAGTATGATATGGGTTAGGGGGAGGCAAGTTAGAGAGTTAGAAAGGATACCTATGGTCAAGGTTAGGAGATAGTTTAGGTTATTACTGGACATACTTCCTACTTTTCCTTGATATAAGAGGGATGATATAGAGATACCCCATCCATTACCCCAAGATATAGATGCGATAAATTTTGGGAGTTACCAACAAGCCTAGGTATGATAGATCTGGGGTGTACAATAGATTATCAAGCATGGTGGATAGGTTTACACCTTATGATTCTAAGGAGACCATGACAAGATTTGTAGGGATTTTAGAGAGAGGGATGTAGTTGTACAGGCATGAGATACAGTGTAGGCATAGGTTTTGGTCCTTCAGGGATAGGTAATGACATTGTAATCCTAGCTGACTACAGCATAGGCACAAGTTTTGGTTTTATAGGGATAGGTGATGACACTATAGGGATAGTTTATTGTACTAGAAGTAGAGAGAGATGGTTTGAGAGTAACAGTGTAGGCTTCCCCCTCCTCCACCATAGGGAATAGTATAGGATCCATCATAGGTACCACCATAGGGTCCTATAATAGGTTTGATGGTTCCACCGTAGACTGTGCCACTAGTGAGGTATAACACTATTTTAGATGAGATTGCATACTATGAGAGAGCCATTAGGTAGTTCTCATAGATTCTGAGATATTCTAAGGTTAGAGAAAAGGATAGATTAGAGAGGTGCACCATAACCTCTAGTTCATGTAGACACATATAGGTAGAGGGTGATGATAATACTCCCTCTTCATGACCATGACCATAGCCTTGAGTATTTGAGGGCTAGATGTATTATGATTTTTGTTATATATATTCTGACCTACGAGCCGAAGTTGAGAGATGTATTGTGAGAGAGACATGATACTGCTATGATTCATTGATGTATATTTATATTCAGTATATATATGTGAGATTTTAGTATTTTGAGATGTTATGATGTGATGATGTTGTTATTGATGATGAGGTTTATGTGATGTCATTTGTGGTTATGTTAGTGATAGTTAGTGTGTTATGCTAGCATTTCCCATATTCATTATGGTACATGCATAGTTGAACATTTGGTTTCATTTTAGCATTTTTCCATATATGTGATGGTGTATGCTAAAAATGAGTTATTTGATTTTATAGTTTGTCAATTTACTATTGTTTATAGAAGCTATGTTGGTTGCATTTCACATGAAGTTGTATGAAATAAATTAGTTGGAAAATAGTTTATTAGTATTAGTAGAGTGTGATGATTGAAGAATGTATTATTAATACACCATGATGTGTGTTGATATTTTTTAGCATTATTGCTTGAAATGGATATGTATTTAATAGTATTCTTAAACACATAACTTTAAGATGTAAGAATAGAGATTGGTAGGTAGGCGAGAAGTTAAGCAAATCTTGTTGTGAGATTCCACCTTAAAACAGAAATTGACATGTGATAGAAAATAAAAAGACGTGATGCTCTTGCATTGGCGAGGACCATAACAACCATAATGACCATATGAATAGGCATGAGAGTATGAGCCTTATTCATATGTTACAGTATTGACCATTCATTTGGTAGAGAAATGTCATGATCACCTTGTGTCAAGTGAGTTCAAAGTCCCTTGATTGTGAGGGAGTAGGAGGGGGAAAAGGTAAAAGGAATTAGGGTGTTTGTGTAGCATAACCTTCTTAGTGGGAATTGGATGCCCCTTCTATATGTGACTTGAGAGCTACCATAGGCACGTCCATGACTAAATTTTTTCATTTCTTTTTCTTTTGTAGGTTGATCAATGTGGGAAGCCTTCATTGGGATATTGTTGGTGCCTTGAGGTCATGTGAAGTTGATCAATGTAAAAAGCTTCTAAGTCATTATTTCCTTGATAACAAAGCTTGGCTTAGCCATCCTTCAAGGGAGTGATCTAAGATTTTTTTTTTTAGCTTTTAATAACTATCCTTCTAGGGAGCAGTCTTTTTATAGTAGCAATGAGAAGTTACGTAGTTGTCCTTAAAAGGAGCAATCTACATTGAGAATCATGACCTAAGAGATAATAATTTTTCCATATATCCCAATTTATATTTTAATATTATTTTTTATTTTTTATTTTACATATGACTTTAGTCATGGACAATACTATAGAGGCTTAGAGGTTTTCCTTTATGAGGGCAAAACCATAACACTTAGAAGGTTAACTAAGTTTGCATGAACAAGGGTTAAGAGGAAGGGAGGTGAATGTAATAGGGTTGTTCAAGTGACAAGCTCAAGTTAGACACAAAGTGAAGCATCACTTGATTAACAAAAGAATGGTCATATGTGCAAAGAATTTAAAGGCTCAGATTCTAGTTTGCCTTTGAGAGAAGATAAGTGATAAGTTCCTGAGCCATACTTGTGAGTTATGATGTAGGGTCCAAGCCAATTAGGATCAAACTTGCCCCATTTTATTTTCTCCATGTTCATCACATGTTGATTTTCCTTTAAGACAAGATCTTTGATTTAAAATCTTGCTCCTTGAGGTTTTTATTATAAGCACATTTGATACGCTCTTGATAGATTTAGAGGTGATTGAGGACCACTACATGGCATTCATCAAGTAGCTCAAGTTGGGCTAAATGTTCTTGGTAAAAGTCATCATTAGTAAGTATGTCTTGTAGAGAGATGTGAAGAGAAGAAATCTGGACCTTGAGAGGACAGACTACATCCATCCCATAGACCAGTGAAAAAGGTGTAGCACCTATAGGGGTTTGAATGCTAGTGCGGTAAGACCATAAGGCAAAGGGGATGTGTGTATGCCAATCCCTACCAACATCATTGACTACCTTCATGAGGATTTTTGTTAAGTTTTTGTTAGAATCTTCTACCTATCCATTTACTTATGGATAGTATGATGATGAGAAGCTTAATTTGATGCCAAAAGCATCATAGAGTTTTTGGACAGTTTTATTTTTGAAAGATTTATTGTTGTCCATAATAATCTAATGGGGGACACTAAAATGGCAGATGATGTGATAGTTGATAAAGTCAATAATTTTATCAACCTTAGTGGAGATGAGAGGAATAGCCTCAACCCACTTGGTGAAGTATTTAGAAGCAGTAATGATAGAATGATGCTAGAGAGATGAATGAGGGTTAATCTCATCAATTAGATCCAAACCCCATTGTGAAAAGGGCCAAAAGTATCTAGCGACTTGTAAAGCATGGCTTAGAGTGTGAAGGAGGTTAGCATTTAGTTGACATTTGACACAATGCCAAATGTAATTTTGACATTCTTGGTTGAGTGTTGGGAAATAGTACTCAAGTCAAAGGATGCATTTGGAAACTGAATTCCCATTGAAATGTCCACCACAAATCCCATTATAGACTTCCTTAATGGCAAAGGGGATTTTAGCATGAGTAAGGCATTTAATAAGGAGACCATCAAAGCCTCATTTGTAGAGAGGCCCCCTAGCATAGTGTAGTGAGTATTAATTTTAATGAAATCACATCTCCCATTACTAAAAAGGTCTAATGGAATGATAGCATAAGTGAGATAGTCAACAATTTGTTTGTACCAGATGTCATGTAGATTAGAGTCAAAATTGACCCATAAATAGGATGTTAGTTGACACATATGAGGGTAATGTGAGGTGATGCATGATGATAGATTTTTGAAGAAGAGGGTGAGGATGGAATGTGTGAGACAAGGGAAGCCATCATGTCATCAAACTTGTTTGTAAATCAAGGATCAATCTGTAAGAGGTAGTGGTTGAATGATTCTAATAGCACATCTACACGATGTTTATATCATTGTAGAATTTCATTTTTGTAGAGGTAAGAACTATTAACCTAATTAATCACTAGCTAGGAATCACCAAAGATATTGATTGATTTGACACCCAAGAAAATGGTAGTTTGAATCCCTAAGACCAAAGCTTCATATTCGGCCATATTATTAGTACATTCAAAATCTAGTTTAAATGACAAAGGCATAGGCTCACCATCAAGAGGGATGAGGACAACCCCCATACCTCCATTGAATTGAAATTTATACCCATCAAATAACATCATAATTTGATAGGAGATGTCATCAATGGATAGTATTGTGATAGACTCATAGAGGAATTTGAGGTTAAAAGGTTAGTTTTCAAGTAAAGGGGCATCGACTAACTAGTTAGCAATTATTTGCCCCTTGATATACTTTTGTTGGACAAATTCCAATTCAAACTCAATAAGGATCATGAACCAACAATCCATACATAGGTTTTGGTAAGGCTTGGAATGCATGTATTTGAGGGGGCCAGCATGTGTGACAACGTAGGTTTGTGATTTAAAAGGTAATGGCAAAGTTTGGAAGCTACAAAGACCGATGCAAGGCAAAGATTTTTGGTATGAGTATACTAAGTTTCATAATCAATAAGTGTTTGGATTATGTAGTAAATAGCTTATTCTCTATGTTAATCATCCCGATGTGTAATCATAGCACCCAAGGAATGGTATGTTGTAGAAATGTAAATGTAAAAAGTTTGGTCCTCTTTAGGGGGAATAAGAACTGATGGGGAAAGGAGATACCCTTTAAGTTCATTAAAGTCTTTATGACCATCCATGTTCTAATGGAAGGAGACATCCTTTTTAAGTAGATGATGAAAAATTTGACATCGATCCAATAGTTGAGAAATGAAACGGTATATCGATTGAAGTTTGCATTGTAAGCTGTGGAGCTAATTGAGATTAGTGGGTGGAGGCATTTATAGTATTGCCTAAACCTTAGCAAGGTTAATCTCAATACCACAGAGGGATAAAATGAAGCCTAAAAGCTTACCTGAAAGGACCCCAAAGATGCATTTCTTTGGTTTTAGTCAAATGTTATATTGGAAGAGATGAGTGAATATGATTTTGAGAATTTCCAAGTTTCTTAGTGATGTTTAGACTTTCCAAGTAAGTCATCCACATAGTCTTCCATAATTTTATGTAGGAGGTCATGAAAAACGTAAGTCATGGTGCATTGATAGGTAGCACCAACATTCTTAAGGCCGAAAGGCATGACTTGATAATAGAAATTTCCCCATGGGGTAATGAAGGAGGTCTTGTGTTGATCTTCAAGAGCAATCAAGATTTACTTGTAGCCTAAGAACCCATCCATAAGAGATAACATCTCATGGCTAGCTGCCAGATCAACAAGTTGGTTGATGCTTGGCAAAAATAAGTCATCCTTTGGATAAGTGAGGTTTAGATCATGGTAGTTAGTGCAGATGTTTATTCCCCCTGTCACTTTTATGATAGGGATGATATTAGAAACCCATTACAGATTGTCAATGGGTTGAATAAATTTAATAAAGAGGAGGTGTATGAGCTCTTCTTTGATAAGGAGAGAAATATGAGGGTTCATCTTATGAATCTTCTACTTAACAGGTTTAGCACCATGGTTGATTACAATATTGTGGGTGATGATATAGGGGTCAATGCCATACATGTCATGATAAGACCAAGCAAATGATTTACTATTATCAGAGAGGAAAGTGGTATAATTGGCTTGTTCAAGGGAATCTAAAGATTGGCCAATCTTGAGGATTTAGGGGTTATCTAGAGAGGGTAAGTTAATATTAATGGCTTATTTACTTAACATAGTTTATGTTTTAGAAGGGAGTGATCATTGGATATAGGAATCAACTACACCCATGTAGGTTATAATAACATCATCATCTTGACATTGGATAGTGTTAATAGTGGGAGAGTCTTCATCAATCATTTCTAGATGAAAAAGAGGAAGGGACCTTATTTCCTCACCTAGATGATAGATTAGGGGTCCTAAATAAATGGCATTTATTGAAAAAAAATAGGAGGTATGGATACCTCTGATTCTATGGGTGATGGTAGGGGAAAAGGAGAGCATGGAGAAGGAGAGAATGACTCCTTGATATGAGAGACCTTGGTGGGTTTTGTTGGTTCATCAAAACCCATACCATATTGTTGTTTTAGCATCTTTGGTGGTCTTTTTGGTGGGATATTCAATAGGTATATGAGCACCCTAATCATAATGACCTAACCCAAATCCTTTCTAAGTGCACCTATATATATATAGGTGTGAGCAAAACTAGGTTTGTCTAGGAAGGAGAAGTCACAGGTAAAAGGCTATCATGAAGAGGAGGGATTTTTGACAGTAAGAGCCTAATTGATTCCCCCATATATGAGATTAGTTAAAAGGTTTGGGGGACCATATGGGATGACTATCCCAATATAGGGATCATAATTTGGGTGCATTTGAATTTTTCCATACTCTTGTGGAGTATGGAACATGTCAAGTGTCAACAAGAGATATTATTTGAGCGAAAGGCATTTGAAAGTGTCTTCCATGGGATCCTTATTGAGAATTTGTGTCACCAGTACCTGAGTAACTAGGGTAGTCAAGCTTGTTGACGCTTCAATGGTAGAATGTGAAGAAGAAGATGTTTTTAATGGAATTAGGACATCATTGGGATGATAAGTCATGTTACATGTTTTGAAAGGAGGTGGGTTAGTGAGAATAACATGCACTTTCCCATCATGCTCAAATTTGACACAGTAGTGTAAATTGAGGGTACACATGCCATGGCACATATCTAAGACCATTCAAGTAATATGTTGTATTATAACTCTCATTAGATAACATAGAAGAGTTCAAGGATTATGCGAGGACCTACATGGATATTCAAGACTACATTACTCATAATAGTCACTGTAGTATCATTGAAGGAACATAGTATCACATCGAACTACAACATATAATTATCAGGAAGTGATAGTTATTTGTAGGCATGAGTGGAGATAATATTAATACTAGCACCTCCATCGATTCATGACTCTTTTAACATGAGTTTGATCGATATATATAGTGATAAAAAATGTAGGGTCCTAGTTTCTAGGGTGAAAAGCTAGAATTTTTGAATCATTAAAGCTAATCGGGGCAATAGTATTAAGAGAATCCACCAAAGTTGTAGGAGGTTGAGGATTTTTGGGTTATACCTCAATAGCTTTTAAAGCCTTGATCAAGGCTTGATGATGCTGGAATGAGTTTTGGATTAATTCATATAAAGACATCTTTACAAGGGTATGGTGAAGTTGTTTCACAATTGAGTCTTGAATGACTTGTGAAGATATGGGTTGGGGAACACCAAGAATAGAGATCTTGGGATTTGGTAGAGGAGTGTTTTTTGAGAATGGATGAGCCCCAAGGGGTGGTGGCCTTTTCCTTACCTTTATCCTTTTGATTTTGAGACTATGTGGCCACATTAAATATGTTTATCTGGAGCACAGGTGGAGAAGGTGGTGGAGGAGGCACAATCTCATCATTGGTCTTGGACTCAAGTGAGGTGGTAGGTAAAGTTTCGGATGTAATTGGTGGAATAACTATGAGGTTAGAAAGAGGCTCCTTAATTAAAAGGTTGTTCATATGAAAGTGTTGTTGGAGAATAGATGTGAGAGCTTTACATCTTTCTATATCATGTCCAGGTGAGCGATGATATAAACAAACTTGTGTTTCATTGACCCAAGATCATTTTGGTCTGAGAGGTTGATAAAGCTTGATCATAAGAAGGGTTATGGTGGAGGATTGCAATAACTAACATAGGAGAGAGGCCTGAGAGCCTTCCATTGGGCTAGCACTTTCTATCACAATAAGGGTGGGCACCTTCTTTGATTTAACAGGTGTATATATGGTTTTGCATGGCACCCTTTTGGGTGAAGGCATAGCCACTGGTTTTGTTGACACCTTTTTAGTAATAGGTGTCAAGGTGTTGGATGTGTAAGGGCCACTAAGTGGTATAGTAAAAAGAGAAGGTAGCTTTGTCTTTTGTCTTACTTGGAAAGAAAGAACACTTCAACTAAAGTGTAAGGATGGGGTCCCAAGATCGAAGGTAAAGTTAAGGGTAAAGGAGTGTAACGGTGAGGTCTAGGAAGCTTAACATTCTTCCTTGGTTTCAGGCCATGGAGCTCCAGCTTGTGGTTGAGGATTCAAATCTAACTTTACATGTGGATGGATTATATTAGACACTAGGTGAACACCCAAAGATCTGATTTGCTTTAGTGTAGTAGATGCCTATGATGGTGATGGTTTTGATGTATAGGGTTGTGCTTCTGACGGTCCAGGCAAAGAAGTTCTATCTTTGTCAAAAAATTTGGGATAAATGGTAGAAAAAGGATTGGTGGTAGAGGATGACATTTATTACATAGGATAGGGAGATTTAAGTTAGTCCCAAAATGTCAAGTGGTCTAGCTTCTTGGAATCAAGAAAGTCTAGATTTTTGACCAACTATGAGAAGGGTTTAGATGAAGTTGTCTTAGGCCTTAAATTTGCTTCTATATAATACTTAGCTAATTGTGAAAGAGGAAAGATGTTGGCTTCTGATGTTTTGGGCCAAAGATGAGTAAGAACTATAACGAGGTCTTCTTCAACCAAGGCATGGTCCTCCCCAGATATGGGAGGAACTAATGAAGTTGTCTCTTTTATTGGATAAAACATGTGTATGATTGCTTCCCCAACATGTAGATGAGGAACAAGCAAGGTGTGCTCTTCTATTGGTAAGATAAGGGGTAAATTTGGTTTGATGGGTGCAGGCACAATAGGTCTTTTGATTAGTGTAAGGATAGATAATGCAGAATCCTCTATATGTGAAAGAGGGGTGGATGGGGAACTATCCTCCATTAGTGGAGGATAAGTAGGTGAAGAAGGCTCTTCAAGAGGGTAAATCATAGGAATGATGATCCCCTCAACATGCAAATGGGGAGTGGGCATAGCATGTTCTTTTAAAAGTAGGAGAATAGGCAAAATAGGTACAAGAGGAATAGGCATTATGGGCTACTCATGTGGTAAAAGGATAGGTAGAGGAGACCCCTCCACACATAAGAGAGGGATGGGTGAAATAGTCTCCTCTACTTGTGGAAGAGGAATAGGTAAAATACGATCCTTCAATTATGGGAGAGGTTAGACTAGAGGTAAAGAGAAGACCATATTGATCATATGAATATCATAATCAGGTGAGTTATCAATCATGGCCTAAACATTTATTTGATTGAGTGAATGGCTAGGAAAAGGCTATTTGAACACATCCATGCTTTGGTTAGCAAGTGTGTTAGGGTTATCCAAGATAAGCTCACCTTTATCAAGCATATCTTGAACAATGTTTTTGAATGTTTTACAGTTGTTAGAATTGTGGCCTTTAACTTGATGATAGCCACAAAACTCATCCTCCTTATACCAAGTTGGGATAGGATGAGAGGGATCAAAATGTATAAGATGTCTAATTTGAGGAAGGGTAATAGCTCTTTGTTGCAATAGTTTATCCAAAATGGAAGTGTATGACTCTCCAATAAGAGTGTATTGTCTTTGTTCATACCATTTTTGGAATTATTTAGTTGTATTTTGTGAGCTAGATGGCTTAGACTAGTTGATTGTAGTAGAAGAAGCCAATTTAATCACCATGGCATTGGCAGAGCCTTTTGACTTTTGATTAGAAGAAGAGTGTTTATAGGAAGAGTCATTAGGTTTGGAGTTGGTATTTTTATTATGAAACTTAATCCTATTTTCATCTATATCTTTAATCTCTAACTTTCATGCCATTGTAAAAGCTTCGTCAAATGTGCAAAAAGTCTAAATGTGGAGGGTAGAAGAGATGTGTTTGGAACATGCTCTTGAGAAAATATAGATAAGCACAGGTTGAGGTAAAGAAAATTAGAGTTGATTGATTAAACCTTTCCAATGAGCGACAAAGTCAATGATAGACTCATCATCAAACTATCTAATGGAATAAAGGTCTATAATAGAGACCTTTTAAGAAATATTGATAGAGAAGTGGTCTAAGAATAGTTGAGAAAGTTCGGTAAACAAAAAAAGGGAGTGTTAGGTTATGGAACTATACCAATCGAAGGTAGCACTTGAAAGAGACATAAGGAAAGTGCAAAGTAATAATGCATCATCATGCCCTATTAGGTAACAAGCCTATCAAAATACTCATAAGTGTTGTTATGGATCCTCCTTACTCTAGAAATGAGTAAATTTATGGAGTGCCCATTGACTCAGGTAGGGTCAAATAGGTACAGAAGGATGGATGGGTTCATTACATATTTGATCATAAGATAGAACATTCTTTGAACCTGACATAGACATTTCTAGGTTAGACATCTTATCCATTAGCATCTTGATGAGATCGGGAGAAGGATTGGTGTGAGGAACACCCCCTAAGTTATAGGGTGCTTGAAAGGATCTAGATGTGAGATATGGCATACCTTGTTGTGGTATTGTAAATGCAACATATTGATTATGAGTCATGAGCTAAGGGGTAGAAATGAAAGAGGCTTGTTCTATGGGGTTATAGGCAATGCCTTTGTTGGGTGCCATCACCAGAGGTTGGGTTGTTGGCATGGTTACATGGGTTAAAGGGTGAGTTGAAACTCTTGTAATTATGGGTGGAATATCTAATGGGATGGGCACTACCAAGTTTTGAAATGATGTTTGACTTGGTTAGGCCAATAGTGGGTGTGAGGATAAGGGAGCTGCTATAGAAGTTGGGTTAAGAAGATGAGACTAAGTAGTTAGGTTCATTGTATTTTGAGGGTTATTGATGGTTGGGTCACTTTTTGAAGTAGTGGTTTGGGTGACCATAGATGGAACGGTGGAAACCACCAATACTATAGTTGTCTCCTTTAAAGAAGTTGGCATGCCATAAAGGGGATCTCCCACAGTGTTATGGGTTTGGATCATGATGAGATAATGCTAAAGGGATACAATGTTATGATCAAGAAATTTTATAAAGTTAAGATCTCCTTCAAGTACAAGGGGGATCTGATTAGGATTGGTAGTCACACGAGTATTCTCTATAGCCAAAGTATGCTCCATGGTAGAATCAAAAAGGAGAGGGGAAGGTGGGAGTGGTTACTGGCTTGCATAATCGGTAAGAATTTTGGATGGGCTATGCATCAAGACCATGCAAAATGGATAAATGTAGGCCTCATAGTCTATATGAGTGATAGAGCATTAGAAAACTAGGTTGAGTGGAAGTAGGTAGGTAATCTAGGCTTGTTGTTTTAAGTAAGCTAAAAATTATAAAAACACATAGTCACTGATATCAGTTATCTGACTAATGTCAGTAGGTAACAGGGCCACCAACATCATTTTCCTTATTGATGTTGATTATTTTGGAATCTAGAAAGGTAAAAAATTTAAGGTTTTGGCAACCCAAAGGCAAAATCTAGGTATAACAAAGGATACAACAAGTCTATGCAAAAATAAAGGACACATAGAAAACCTAAAAATAGAGGTTAATAGAATATGAGAGGTAGAAATGCCTAGATTCTATAAATTGATAAAGGAAACATCCTCACTAACTCAAAAATGTAGAAGATAAAAGGAAGCAGAAAAGGACCATGTAACTGCTAAATGTTAACTCCTAGGAATTAATTTTAATCTCTTGATGGCTTATGCCTTTGAAAGTGTGAGAGTAAAATTGGTTTGTGAAAAAGGTACTAGATGAGAAGTCTAAGGATGGTTCCAGGTTAGTTTTGGTGTTCAAAAAAAATCTATATTAGACTAGGTACATGGCTTATTATAGGGTCTTTCTCCCCATACTTCACAATCCTAAAGCCAAGTTGGGTCGCTTAGCCAGAATATACCTCATGTCTAGAATTTATACTCTGTCAGAGAATAGAGTGGGTCCTCTCCTTAGTGGTGAAATCCAAGTTAGATCATCAGGTAGGATAAGGTGATCCACTAGGTGATGAAATCCTAATGGACCTTATCTCAGTTTAGTTTAGATGTTTAATTTTGTGAGAGTGATCTGGTTCTGTAACATTTGTGTTCTATGATTCATTCATGATGCTTTATTTAACTAGGTGAGCTAAATACAACAAGCAAAACAATGAAATGTAGTGAGTTTTAAACCCAAATTAGAAATATTTAAATTTAGATGAAAACAATGGTGAATAGGAGAAGAGGATGAATTTCACTATCTTAATGCTCAAAAGAGGCAAATAAAAGAAGGTATTCTTTTTAACTTGCAGGAAAATAATGAATTTATTTTAGAGGCAAAAGAAGATGAGAATGATAGAGAAAGAAAATTTTAGTTTTTTTCTTAAACGAAAAATAAAAAGTTCAAAATTTCATTTTTGATAAAGAAAAAGAGAGAAAGTGCAAGGAATGAAAATTTCACTATGGTGCACCTATATGAATAGCTAGACAAATAATGAACCCAGGAAAACTCTAGGGTCCCACCAAGCGTGCCAGAATGTTTCACTACATTTTAAGCTTATTTTATATTCAAAGAGAGAGAGTTAGGGATAAGTGATTAAAACCTGGGTAAGTGCACACCATTCTAGACTTTGTAGATTCCCCTCTTTGTCTATGGAGAAAGACATTTATACATAAGAAAACACTACACAAAATAGTTGTTAGTGAAGATATGTGCAGACTTTTAAGCTATGCACTTGTTTTGGGAAATGTGAAACTTCTTTGGGATGACTTTCTGTTATTTTAAAACAAAGTGTAAAATAAATGCAAGTAAAGAGAGTAAGGAGAGAGAGAGAGAGAGAGAGAGAGAGAGAGAGAGTTAGAGTTATGTTTACCATGTTACAGGTCTGAGTGTAGCAAAGGATAATGCAATGCAAGCTAATAAGTCAAGTCTATGTTTTAGGAAGGTTGTTAGGTGACTTTGAGGTTGCTATTTTAAAAACATAGTAACCGACATCGGTTAAAAGACTGATGTCAATTTGGGTCACCAATATTGATTAGGGTCGTTGGTGTCAGTATGGGGTCACAGATGTTGGTTGGGGTAGTAGTGTTATAATGAGTTAGAGTAGGAGTTTTTAGGAGGGAGAATGGGAGTATGGTCAGGTTGTGATTCTGGGAAGAGTCGTAAGGAGGTGGGTAAGACTCAGGGTAGTTTGGATAGAGGGTTGGTATGTTGGGGCAGAGAGAAGTGGGTGGGGAGCTTTACAACTCCTCCATGGGAGGAGTCAAGGTTCATGAAATAATAAATAGTATAATGTAAATTAATTATTAAATTACTATTTAAAGACTTACAAAACATCAAGATATACTTATCTGGTGAAATGGGTGAACTGTGACTTCTAGATGACTCCAATAAGGCTTGGTGAACCGATGAGTGAACAAATAAGACAAGCATGTGTTTTTAGTCCTCAAGAGTTTAAGCTTTATGCAGTATATCAATTCTTGATCTGGATCAATTTATGTAGAGTAACGGTAAGCCTAGATGTCTATATTGATGTAGGATGCTCTGATTTCCAAAAGCCTGTGCTTGAATTTTTTATTTTTGTGACCTGAGTATCAACTTAGAATTTTGCTTAAGTAACCGACGTCAGTGATCACACCGACATCAGTGGCATGAGAATAGGTAAAAGGGATATTTTTATCCCATTTTCTATTTTTTCTCTTTCCAAGTGTGGTGTCCATTAGAAAATGGGAAAAATGTGAGGCTATGAGGAATGTAGTTAGTTATGAATTTATGTTAAGGGTGAGAATAAGTCATAGGTAGTTAGGATTAGGAGACTAAGTCTCAAGGTGACTCAGAGAGTAATAATTAGTCTTAGGATGAGGTGGTGAGGTGAGGTGGCATAAGTGGTTTTTAATTAACTTTATTAAATATTTTAAGGTGAAAACATGGGTTAGGAAGGTTAATTATTAAAAAAATATCAAGGGCAGTTTCAACATAGGGGGTCATGCAAGTGTGTGATGTAATTATGGTGTCTACACCTTTACCTACATTCCAATCATGGATTTGGATTTGGGAAGTTGAATAGACACTTTTGAACCATTTTCATCTAAAAATAAGCCTTCTTGATCTTTACAAGTGGGTGACAAGCCTCCTTTAAGCATTGAAACTTACTTGTAACTGATTATCATTATTTGAAACTAACTTATCATCATTTCATACCAACCTTCATGTTATATCATTCTTCATAATTCATTTTCAAATACCTTTTTCACCTTTTTGGGGATCTTAAAGTGATTTTTTGATAATTAACACATGCAAGTGACATGTAGAAGAATGTGAAACATGACTTAATGACCTTAAATACAACATAAAGCCTATTTGGGCACTTAATTAGACTAGAGAGAGTATGAAATGACTTATGACTTAACAAGGCACTTTAACCCTTAACACCTCTTGAACCATCCTGAAACATGACATGAAGTGGTTAGACAAGCATATGATTAGAATAGGGTATTACCTTAATTTTATCAAATTTACCTTAAACTATGTTAATATGCATTGAAAAATGAATAATTTTATGACCCTATCCTATGGCAGCCAAAACTTAATTAATATTAATTATTTATAAATTTAGCTCTTTCATTTACTATATAAATATTGCATAATCAATAATTTTGAATGTATGACTCCTTGTTTGAATCTCCTCTACACTTAAACTTGGTGTGGCTATAAGGTTATTTAAACTTGTCATTTTTTCACCCTAGGTAACCTAGGCATCTATTTGTCTACCATGGTTTCGTACCCATTTTAGTTGTGTTTTGACCATCCCCCTTATTTATGTTGTAAGTTTTGGTAACACTAATTTAGATTAATTTCATTATTGTTAAGAGACATAGTTAGGGGTATTATATTATATTGATTTGCTAGAGGCTTTAGAACTATATCCATTGATGTTGTATGATAAGTGATCCTCTATTTAGGTTTAGTGGATTCAATTTGTCATGCCTCGATATAACTAAGTATCCAATACGTTTTAGTTGATTTACCTTCTCAGAGAATGGATCTATTATGCAGAATAAGTTGCAAGCCTATATTAATTTATTGCATACATTCTAGTGAACTTGACAGGAACTAACCATTATTTTTTCCTAATTCATTAAACTACAATAGCACAGGTTGATACATTTTATTTTTAGTGTTTTTATGTAAACTATATCGACCTGATCAATCTAGTCTAACTTTTTCCCATTCATAAGAAAACTTGTATCGGTGTAGGTTGATTTAACACTTTATTTATCTATGTATTTCTTAATAGGATACATCGACGTAGGTTGATATAGTTTAATTTTATATGTTTTACTATTAACCAACTATATTGGTGAGACCTGATCTATTTTTATCTCTCTTATTTATTTATTGTATTTTTTGTAAACTACATCGACCTAGTTTGATCTAGTCTATTTCTTGTGTGTTTTTTAGGAAACTACATCGACATAGTTAAATATAGTTTTAATTCTATGTTTTTATTTCTATCAAGCTACATCAATGTAGGACAATTTAATTTTTTCACTCAAATTTACATTATCTCTAGTCATCCAACTACATTGGTCCATACCAATCTAGCTCCATCTTACAAGTATTTTTCTATCAACTATGTCAACCCAGACCGATACAATTTTATTCATATTTATAATCAATTTCATTAATAAAATGAGTTATATCTATACTAAAAAATTTACATTCTCTCAAAAAATAATTCTTTGTAAAAAACTATATCAACCCAGGCTAATATCATTATAAAATTATTTTATTTCCTATTAAAACTACATCTACCTTGGTTGATACTTTTCTATTTTTTATTTTCTATTAGTAAACTACATAAGTCTAGTCCGAACAAGTTTACTCTACCTATTTTTATTTTTTTCACACAAACTACATCGACCTACTTTGATATAGTTATGTGTTGTCTGAGTAACTAGATCGGCCTACATTGATATAGTTCTGTATATTTTCATTTTATATAAACAAATAAAATTAACTTTCCTCTTTAGTAATTAATAAAACACTTACTTTCAATTTTATTTATTTTTCATTTCCATTCAATAAAATTTATAAATTTATTTTTGACATTGATTTTCACCTTTATTTTCTCTTTGATTCATCTTCTCTAAAAATTATGTTCCAATCATTTTTAAACTACTTAGCTATTGTCGTGAAGGGCTATGCAATGTTATGTTTACAATCCTCATCTATTATTTATATACATCATGGGCATGAGGAGCTTTCCCTAGTACTCATATCCATAATATAGAGCTAAACATAGACTTTAATTTCCACGTACCTTATAGCATTTAGAAAACACATAGGATTTCCTTTTTTATTATCCAAAACTACTATATCATGTTAGGCTGATAGCATTCATTTGTTGTAATTAATCATATATTCTATCAATTATCTAATTTACTCAACATCATGAAATCACCTAATATAATCTTCCTTGATATTATTAACCCATGCATATTTTACATGGGTTACTCTTTTTTACCCAGTTTACCCATTAATGAAGACCACACTTCATGGTGGAACTACTCCCAACAACCATCTAGATATATTGACTGTAACATGGTGAAAATCACTCAAAATGATGATCTAGATGACTCATACATCTTTAAAAAACCTAGATGGACAATACCATTTATACCCCCAACATGAATGGTACTTTATCCAAGATTCCTTACTTTACCATTGGATCAATTAATACTACCCTAGGAAACCCCCTCTAGGTAATCCTCATATCACTAATCTAGTGAATTCCCCCTTGCCAATACTAGGACTCCCCATCCTAATAATCAAAATCACCTATTGATACAACTTAGATTCTTACACAAATGATTCAACACATGAATGTTATACAAACAACTAATTACTCCCAAATATTACAAATGCAAAATCATATCATACAAATGGAAATTCAACCTCCCATCATCTTGCCTTAACATAAACATAATTTTGTTCCCATTCCTCTTCAAGATGCCAACGTGAATATCATTCTTCCACCTCTTATGCATAACAAAATAATTTAAAATATTCAAAATTAATTAGCTCCTTTTATTGTATCCATAGACATTGGAAACATTTCTCCAAATATTACATATGATGGGACCAAAGATCTGACTATTTTCCTTAAATATTTTGGTAATATTTATAAGGAATGGGTCCAAACTAATACCTTTGCTACTGCTAAACTTATTGTCAAAGCATTTACGAGAGATGTTCTAGATGGTATAACTAACTCCCTCAACATTCCATTTTATAATTAGAATACTAAATCAATTTAGTCAAGTAATTCCAATATATTGATCTTCTTGAAAATAGCCTTAGCCATTGCATAAATGCTAAATAATTTCTTAAAAAATCTACTCATACCTTTATCAAATGATGGAAATTATTAGCTCATAAATTAGATCATAACGTGAGTGATGATAATCTCTTAAAAATATTTATCACTGCTTTAAAACCTTTTATTCAATCCAATGTTCAAATTTCCTCTCCCCAAACTTTAAAAGATGATTTTGATCAATCTAAATGACAAGATTTTCTCATGACTCAATTTTAACCTTCTCATAGTCTCATCAAGGATTCTTTCCAAACTTTAACTAATGTAATAAACCATTACCAATATAAACTCTAAGCCTCCTCAAACCAAAATAGGATCAAACCAATCAGATATTCAAACCCCCTCCCACCCATTCTTGAATATGTCAGAAATGAAGAAGTTATTACCTCCATCCAAACCTTTCATTCACACTACCACCGCTCCTGCCTCATGGTATGATCCTAACAAATTTTATTGGTTCCATGCTGATATTGGTCACTCTCATGAAATGTGTCATGATCTTAATAAAAAAATTGTTTCTTTCATGTTAGGAGGTGTTTTTTATCATGATGTTATGATCAAAGCTTGTCATGTTGAATGCCTTAAAGCTTCTCAAAACAAAAAAAAATCTAAATCTACCAATCAACAATCTTAAAAATCTTCTTCTAATCCCAATACTCAACATCTAAAATTAATTTTTTTGTGTTATTGATGCTAACTATGATCAATATTATACTAACTCCCAATATGTAAACAAGGCTAAAGTTAATTATTTTTGTAAACCTGCTCACAAAGATCCTATCACCAAACCTAAGAATTCTTCCACCAAGGAACAACTTTTAAAAAATATTATAACTACTCCTCCATTATCTTCAAAAACACCCAGTAGTGATGTGTCATTCTCACACATGGAATCTCAACCTAGTTCCTATATTCCTAAAAAAAACACAATTTTTAAGCCACATAAGCTTCAGGATAATTCTTCTTCCAAACCTCATTGGAATTTTTTGGATGAACATAACTCTATGCCTTAAAGAAATCCACTTGTGAAATTAGTCATAAATTATCCTTATCATCTTTAGTTACTCATGCATCAACTACAAGACATCGAAGAACCCCCATCTAATGATTTCAAAGTACATATATTACCTTTTAAAGGTCCTCCACCCATATAAGTTCATGTTATCGAAACAATATCTTCTTCTACAAAACCCATCATATAATTCCCTAAAGATGATATGATTAATGAAGTAATTATTTTTTGATTTGATGATCCACCACTCTTTATCAAAAATAGCCTAATTTGTAAATTCTTGGCAGATGAAGGTTTAAGCATTAATGTTACCTCTTTGGATCAGCCAATAAATCAAATTCTCCAAATTAAACCTTAAACAAACTCACCTTACTTATCCTTGATTTGACAAAACCAACCAAAAACCACTTGGTTATAATCACATTCCCATCATAATTGGACTTAAAACAATTCAAACCAAACTCAGGGCCCTTGATCTTCCTTTATCTTATAATATGTTTTTGGGATGTCCATAAACTCATCGTATGAGAGATATTGCATCATCTGGTAGCCAATGTATCAAATTTATCTTTAATGAAAAACATTATAAACATGAAGCCGTTCTAAACCCTTGGATCATCCAACTTCTAAATCTTAAATCTCAATACTACATTCCTATAATTTCATAAATTTATAGTCCTTATTTACCTTAATTCATCAACATGCACTCTGATTTACATGTCACTCTTGCATACTCTAATGATGATGAACCCAATGAATTGAAAACCATTTGTAATACCACTTGATTATCTACCTGTATATTGGAATGGCTTCATTCTTATTTGATTCCATGAGATCATAACATTCCTTCAATTGATGAAATTTTTTATAATCCTCCCCCATGCAATACATATGAATCCTCTTACGTAGAATATGATTTCATGTGTGACAAATATGGGTAAGCCAAAAAAAATAAAGAACATTTAGCCATGCCTCCTTATACCTTCAATAATATAGGTGTATCTACTACCGATATCCCTTTTTAAAATGATACATGTACTATTTATCCCTCTTATGATGATGTGTACATTATGGCACAAGTTTTATCATGAGACTTGGG
The DNA here is from genome assembly GCA_037957365.1 of Torreya grandis. NCBI lineage: Eukaryota > Viridiplantae > Streptophyta > Pinopsida > Cupressales > Taxaceae > Torreya > Torreya grandis. The sequence continues at coordinate 1,398,176 of JARHVA010001737.1, forward strand.
TGTAATGCATTATCAAAATACCTTAGCTAAAATACATGCCTTCAATCGTGATGTTCATGTTATTCATATATCATATGATAGTGAATCTAAACCTAAAGGTAATGTCCTTCCTACCAATCCACCCTTAGAAGATACCTCATGTGTTGTCGAATAAATATTTAAACCTACAACCTATGAAGATATCGATAAACTTGATCTTGTTAAATCCACTCTTTCAAATATAAACATTGTTAACCAAAATGATAATATTCATATTGTGTCTCATCTTTTTGATGGTATCGACTAACCTAACATAGTTCAATCATCAGTCTTCAACTTCTTCAACCTCAAAAAATACCTGGTCCACACAATTATTTTTTATTCATCAATTCCAATAGCCTCTCTTGACTGATATGATATAATCAACCATGTTCCTATTATTTCTCCACCTATGGAAATTTTGACTAATACCATTACATATGACTATAACAATGAACCTGATATCATTAACTTAGATTTTTTGTCTTCTACTTAACATCCTAATATTACCTTAAATGATAAGGCTATTAATGTAAGACAAATACATTTTGAGTTCGATAACCAAGGTAATCAAATCATTGATCTTGAAATATATGTTGAATACTATGGACCTTTACTAATGCTTCCTAGTGATGAAGATAGATTAGAATTACTCCTTCCTCATGAGCCTCAACTTCCATACCAACATCACAAGGTGGGCCATTTTAAGAAAAAGGGTCCTTGCTTCAATAATTTTGTTACTAATATTGATCCCAAAATTTATGTTGTATCCAAGCTGTCAGGATTCAATCCATAATGTGTGGAGGCGTTGAAGCTTGAAAGTGTAGAGCATAGAATTTTGGTCAATCTTAATCATTTTATTAATCAATAAAAAATTTTACATTAATATATGCTTTGTATCTCCTATATAATAGGATGCCTATTATATCTCCTCAAACAGCTCTTACTATAATAGGGAGATTGTTCTAACAACTTTTATTTTTTCTCCCCTATTATTTCTCCTAAATATCTACGTGAGAATAATATCCATAATGTTTCACATATTTATAATATGTTCACATTAATTTATTCTATTATTCCCTCCCCTAATGTGAACTTAAGGACGTCGGTTTCAACCAATAATACATCAAAATACATTATTTGATAAAAATGTATTTACAAACTTATGTGAAAACTTGAGAAGCGGACTTGACTCATAACTCTAAAAACTTTTTTTACTGAGACTTTTGACTAAAAACACATGATTATGCAAAATGATAAAAAAAACCCTAGAAAAATTTAAAATGAATATAAACTTTAAAAAATACACACAAATAATATTATAAAAAATATGAACTATATAAAAACACAACTAATAAATTTATATTAACTCCTATAAACTCCATGACATAATCAATAATATAAAAAAATTAATAAAAACTCAATAAAATGATTAAAACACTAAATAATCAAACCATAAATAAATCCTTTAAAAAAACTAAATATAAACAAAAGAAAACAAAAAATTAAAAATTAAAACTAAAATTAAAATGAATCCTATTAATAAAAATGAACTATGACTCACAAAACAACTAAAAGACTTTAATAAAATATTAAACTAAAACTATTTTTTTTTTTTTAAATAAATATAAATTTAAATAAAACTCATAAACTCAACTAAAAACTTAAATTCCCATAAAACTAAAATCGTAATAATTTTAAACTTTAAATAAGACTTAATATATATTTTTTAAAAACTAAACTAAGGACTCAAACTTAAAATAGAAAACAAAACTTAAAATGATGACTCAAAAATATGCATGCCATAGATGATGTCAAACCCATCTAGAGAGACATGATTTCATTATGCCGTTTGAAAATTTGTTTCACTTCCATGGATTGTTTGGAGAAGGCCAAATCTGATGTTGGAAAATTTGTTTCACTTCCATGGATTGTTTAGTGAAGCTATGGATTGAACAGAGGACGTCATGCCATAAAAATAATGCTTAAATACCTACTTTCCACTACAAACAAGTCCTTGGATAGACAAAATTTTCTTAAACAATTTTTGGGTTTACTTTCCTTCTGAAAGAACTTTCTAGACCAATTTAAATCATCTAATTTCATAAAAAATGAAAAAGATATAATGATTTTTATGAGGCTCTTCCAAATGTTTTTTCTGATTTTTTTTTCATTTTTTTATAAATTTATAGAGACAATTTACTTTGGGATTACATGTAGTCCATACTACTACCCATTATAAATCATCCAAAAAATTGCAAAAATAATTTTTGTTTTTATATTTTTGATATACAGTGAACAAAATGAGTGCAAAAACTATGGAAATAAGCGAACAAGAGAGAGGATGACGGTAGTGCCCAAAGATTTCACATGGTCTACATTGAAACTTATTGATAGAATACAAGCATGATGATCAGTAATAAGAAGCTCTGTTGTATGTGGTCTTCAATTAATACACTATTTGGATGTAGGAAATAATGAATGATAGGTACAAGGAGGAAAACCTACTCTAATACTAATGTTAAGATTCAATCCATAATGTGTGGAGGAGTCGAAGCTTGAAAGTGCAGAGCATAGAATTTTGGTCAATCTCAATGATTTTATTAATCAATAATAAACTTTACATTAATATAGTCTTTCTATCTCCTATATAATAGGAGGCCTATTATATCTCCACAAATAGCTCTCACTATAACGGGGAGATTGTTCTAGCAACTTTTATTTTGTCTCCCCTATTATTTATCCTAAATCTCTACATGAGTTCTATAATCAATTCACTTACAATAATATCCATAATGCTTCACATATTTATAATATGTTCACATTAATTTATTCTATCACAAGCTTTCTCCAACTCTATACCACTTCCAAGATGGAAATACTATGTTCATCCAAGAAACTATTACAATAAATTATGGTACCACGGACACTCCTTGACCTATTATTATTTATAAATAAATTCATCTTGAGGAATGTGATAACTATAATATCTTATTTGAAAAATACCATGAAGCTTTTGCTTGGTCATATGAAGACATGCTTAGTATTGGTCCTAGTATTTTAGTTCATAACATCATCACCTATCCTAATGAAAAACATGTGCATCAAAATCAATGTAAATACCCTTATGATATCTCTACCTTATGTCAAAAAGGATCTTTTCTTCAATTATTTTGTTGCTAGTATTGATCCCAAAATGCATCTTGTATCCAAGCTTCATCCAGCTCCATACCACTTCCAAGATGGAAATGCCATGCTCATCCAAGAAACTATTGCAATAAATTATGGTACCACAGACACTCCTTGACCTATTATTGTTTCTTAATAAATTCATCTTGAAGAATGTGATAACTATAGTATCTTATTCAAGAAATACCATGAAGCTTTTTCTTGGTCATATAAATACATGCCCAGTATTAGTCTTAGTATTTGGTTCATAACATCATCACCTATCCTAATGAAAAACCCGTGCATAAAATCAATGTAAATTCTCTTCCGATATCTCTACCTTAAGTCACAAATCTCATCCAAGAAACTATTGCAATAAATTATGGTACCACAGACACTCCTTGACCTATTATTATTTCTTAATAAATTCATCTTGAAGAATGTGATAACTATAGTATCTTATTCAAGAAATACCATGAAGCTTTTTCTTGGTCATATAAATACATGCCCAGTATTAGTCTTAGTATTTTGGTTCATAACATCATCACCTATCCTAATGAAAAACCCGTGCATAAAATCAATGTAAATTCTCTTCCGATATCTCTACCTTAAGTCACAAATCTCATCCAAGAAACTATTGCAATAAATTATGGTACCACAGACACTCCTTGACCTATTATTGTTTCTTAATAAATTCATCTTGAAGAATGTGATAACTATAGTATCTTATTCAAGAAATACCATGAAGCTTTTTCTTGGTCATATAAATACATGCCCAGTATTAGTCTTAGTATTTTGGTTCATAACATCATCACCTATCCTAATGAAAAACCCGTGCATAAAATCAATGTAAATTCTCTTCCGATATCTCTGCCTTATGTCACAAAAAAATTATGAATCTTCTAGATTCTAAGTTCATTAAACTCATATATTACTCAAAATGGGTTTACAATATTGTTCCTATTCACAAGAAAGTCACTATGGTCTATTTATTCCTTAAAAAAGGTATTACTCTTTAATGGACAAACACATATCAAAAATATTTTGATAACATGAAGGACTCATTACTTCATCCTCATACTCTTTGACCACCTTCTAAAATCATCCCCTTATCTTGTATACTTCATCTACCCACATATCAATTGGGGTAATGCTTGCTCAACAAGATGAAATGGGATGAGAATATGTCATATATTACATCAGCCAAGATTTAATATATTGTGAAACATGTTACACAAAATTCAAATGTGATTACCTCATATATTTCACCACTAAAATAATTGACATTATATGATTTACCAAACTAATTAAGTTTGTATATTTTTATCCACTTGACCATTTATTTTCCAAAGCTTTCTTACCTAGAGATATAATTGGCAAATGGATGATTCTATTAATGGAATTTGACATAAGAATTGTTACACAATAATCAATTAAAGGTCAAGTGATTTCTAATCAACTTGTTGTTTCCCCTATCCCAACTATTAATCACCTTTAGTATATTGTTCTTAATGAATAGATCCTTTATATTGAAGGTCTCAATCAAGATATTTCACTCAAATACTATTTTCATGATTTTACCATTGATCTTGAGGTACAAAACCTAGAATAACCTAATACTTTAATTTATAAACCTAAATCTAAATTAATCACTAAAGAAGTGCCCAAAGTTATAATTAATTTACATGAATAAACTTGGACACTTCATTTTTATGGTGTTAAATTCCTTCACAAAGTTGGGGTAGGTTGTGTCTTAGCTGACCCTCATAGTAAAATCATACCTCTAAATTTTAGATTAAACTTCAAAGTCACTAATAACATGGTTGAATATGAAGATTTCATATTAGGGATGCAAGTAGCCATCAATTTAGACATCCCATATTTCCTGTTAGGACCTTTGAGTACAATTGGTTACTTTTGTATAAGCAAATAAACATGGAATTGAAACCAGAAGTAATAAGTAACTAGAAATTAGAAACAGCAAATAATAGGTGATACGAGAAACAATACAATATGTATTAAACTCTTCCAGAAGGAAATACAATGAAGAAATATCTCTCTTCTCACACCTCTCAGATGTACAGTAATTCTCCCTCAAGAGTTCTCTCTCTCTCTCTCAATCAATTACAACCAATTCAATTACTGAATTATCTTCCCCTTTTGACAATCAACTCAATTATTGAATTGATGTACATGATATCAGGATCTAACCCTATTATATAGTATACTACAACACTAGGGTTTCATGAGCCATGCATTCTCCACCGTTAGATCCACCTCTTAATTAAAGGCTCAAATCTGTTTGTCTAAAATTAGAAAAGTTGTTCTCTTAAAATTAGAAAAGCTAGAAACACACAGAAGTCAGTGTCGATCTACAGATGACCGATACCATCTGACCTCTAACCGATGTCAGTTGGTTTTGACTGAAGATGACCAATGTCAATCGACCCCTAACTGATGTCAGTTGGTTCTGACTAATGTCGATTACTGTGTAAATCCATCAACCTGCACATTAGCTCATCAGTGAAGCTTTTAGCTCCACAACTCAACAATCTCCCACTTGGAGATAAACAGCTGCACCTATACCCGTACAACAACATCCTCTAAACATCTTTGGCTTGTTTCTTCCTCCTCAAGTTCAATCTTGAAGACCAAAAAAAGTTGAATGAAGATTCAACTTGTCCTTTGTTACTGGCTTTGTTAACATATCAGCAGGGTTCTTATCCATATGGATCTTTTCCAGCTTCTACTGTCCATCCTCCAATACCTGTCTAATGAAGTGGTACCTAAGCTGTATATGTTTGGTTCTTGAATGAAAGGCTGAATTCTTTGCCAAATGAATTGCACTTTGACTATCACTGTACAATCTACAACTCTCTTGCTCCTTTCCCAACTCTTCCATGAACCGTGTCATCCAAATCATTTCCTTGCTAGCCTCTGTGACTGCAATGTATTCTGCCTTTGTAGTAGACAAGGCAACAACCTTCTACAACTTTGAAATCCAGTTAACCGTTGTTCCACCAACAGTGAACACATATCCTGTGGTGCTTCTCCTACCATCCAAGTCACTTGCCATATCCGAATCTACATACCCATGTAGAGAAGTGTTTGACCCTCCATAGCATAAATTCCTACTGCTGGTCCCTCTCAGATATATGAGAATCCACTTAACTTCTTTCCATTGTTCCTTTCCTGGATTGGCCATAAACTTGCTGACAACTCCCACTGCTTGGGCAATATTTGGTCTGGTACATACCATTGCATACATCAAGCTCCCAACTGCTGAAGCATATGGAACTCTACTCATGTACTCCTCAATGAAAGAAACATAATACAGTGATCCTCCAATAGAAGCTACCTAAGCTGGTCCCCACACATCTGTGTGAACAAGCTCCAACTTGTGCTTCTTTTTTGTTGACCCAGTTTTGAGAAATCTCATTTTCTTCTATTTCTTAAAAATACAATGCTCACAGAAATCTAGATCTATACTTTTCAAATCTGAAAGCTTACCTTTTGACTTAAGAACATTCATTCCCTTCTCACTTATGTGACCAAGCCTAAAGTGACACAACTTTTCATATACATCTGAAGTAGATAAAATAGAAGGAGAATAATCAGTAATACAAGTAGATAGATAAAGTGTACCTACTCTCTTACCTCTTGCTAATACAAGTGCACCCTTGGAAACTTTCCAAGATTCAGCTGTGAGAGTTACTGTGCAACCCTCATCACCCAAATTTCCTACAAAAATTAGATTCCTCTTCAAGATGGGTACATTCATGACATCCTTCAACACCCATGTGTTGCCATTCTGCAATTTCAGCTGCACTTTTTCTTTGCCAACAATTTGACAAGGCTCATCATCCCCTAAATAAACTTTTCCAAAATCTCCATGGACATAATCATTGAAAAATTCTCTATTTGGGGTTGCATGGAAAGAGGCACCAAAATCTAAAACCCATGATTCTACTTTATTATCCAAAGAAAGTATAAGAGCATCCTGTGCAACAATACCTGCAACTTTTGCTTCTTTATTACCTTCATGCTGATTTTCTTTGTTATCCTTCAACCAACAATCTTTCTTTGCATGCCCTTTCTTTCCAAAATTACAGTAGGTTATTCTTCCATTTTTGGGTTTGGATCTACTTCCCATCTTTGACCTTGATTTTCCTTACTTGCCCTTCTCTCTTTGCCTTCCCCTACTTTCAACACTTAAAGCATTACCTGATGTTTTCCCTGTGCTTTTCCTGCGAATTTCTTCATTCAAGATTACACTAACAACATCATCAACTTTCAAGATATTTGAAGCAGATGCAGTATTTCTAACTGCCATTACCAAACTATGCCAACTTTCAGGTAAAGAGCATAAGATTAAGAGAGCCTTAATTTCATCATCAAAAACTATTTTGTCTGAATTTAACTGATTTACTATTGTATGGAAATCATTAAGATGACTAGATAGATCCACCTTCATTCATTTGAAAATTAAATAATTGCTTCATAAGATATACCTTATTCAAAGCTGAGTGTTTTTCATATAAATTTACCAAAGTATCCATTAACTCTACCATTGTCTTTGCCTGTGATAAGTTGGAAATCATAGAAGCTGCCAGGCTCAACCTTATAGATCCAAGAGCCTTTCTATCAAGAACATTCTATTCTTGATCTTTCATATCTATGGGCTTCATTGAAACCCCACCCAATGATAAATATATATCTTTCTGATATAGATAATCTTCAATCTGCATCCTCTATAATTGATAATTCTTGCCATTGAATTTCTCCATTCTTAGTTTACTTTTTTCTGCCATTGCTTTGCTCCCACTCAATCAGAAACCCCTGTGAGTGAATTTTGTAATCAACAAACACTAACACACTCTGATACCACTTGTTAGTGTATACACATAGCTCTGATACCACTTTCTAGGACCTTTGAGTACAATTGATTACTTTTGTATAAGCAACTAAACACAAAATTGAAACCAAAAGTAATAAGTAACTAGAAATCAGAAACAGCAAATAATAGGAGATACGAGAAATAATACAATATGTATTAAACTCTTCCAAAAGGAAATATAATGAAGAAATCCCTCTCTTCTCACACCTCTCAGATGTACAGTAATTCTCCCTCAAGAGTTCTCTCTCTCTCTCTCAATCAATTACAACCAATTCAATTGCTGAATTATCTTTCCCTTTTGATAATCAATTCAATTACTGAATTGATGTACATGCTATGAGGATCTAACCCTATTATATAGTATACTACAATGCTACGGTTTCATGAGCCATGCATTCTCCACCGTTAGATCTACCTCTTAATCAAAAGCTCAAATCTATTCGTCTAAAATTAGAAAAGCTATTCTCCTAAAATTAGAAAAGTTGGAAACGCACAGAAGTCGGTGTCGGTCTATAGATGACCAATGCTAGCCGACCCCTAGCCGATGTCGATTGGTTCTGATTGAAGATGACCGATGTCGATCGACCCCTAATCGATGTCGGTTTGTTCTGACCGATGTCAGTTGTTGTGTAAATCTAGCAACCTGCGCATTAGCTCAGCAGTGAAGCTTTTAGCTCCACAACTCAACATTTCCATGCCCTAGGAGATTCATAAATCATATGTCATCAATTTAGTGGTTATTATCAATGTACAATTGAAAATATTATCACATATCATTAACTTACTACCAATATTTCCAAATAATTCACATCATTTACTATTGAAACAATCCCATGAGGGTAAAACACTATAGTTGATTTATTGTTTGGTCAACCTCTCTCTTTCACCTTCATCAAGCATTTCATGATGCATAATTTATCATTCATATGAGGAAATCACCATCCAATTTACAATATAAGAATAATTCTCTTATTTTCCACATTTAATTTGTCACTAGTCACCAAAATTAGTGGTATAAACACATCATACACTTCATCGATCATCATACTTATCTTCCAAAAGCCGATTTACATGAAAATACCCATATTCACAAAAAATCCTATGCATATGTCCTTTAACATGACATCTTGTATTATCATAATGGTGAAGGTACCTTGCTCTATTGTGTTACTCTAGACAAGGTTCTTGGTCTTCTAGAATAATCACATGGGGGCATTTGTGGTGGTCATTGTAACATACATGTTACAGCCCACAAATGTCTATGCATGGAATAGTTTTGGCCTAATCTTGAAAAAGATATCATTACATTCAAAAAAATTGTAATCCTTTCTAACTTCATGATGATCTCATTCATTCTCCTATGGCTTAACTTCAAACGTTGGAGTCTCCTTCACCATTTTCTATGTGGGGATTATATCTTATTGGAAAATTACCTAGATCACAATATGGCCATGTCTTCATCGTTATGACCACCAAATATTTTACCAAGTGGGTTGAAGCTATGCCTCTTGAAAATTTTACTAGCATCACTATTTATAAATTCATTCTTAATAAAATAATATGTCATTTCAAGATTCCTCACACTCATTTGTAATAATGGTGGGACCTTCAAAAATAAATACATCAAACAACTATGTGTAAAGTTCAAATTACACATAAATTTTCCTCACCATATCACCCTCAATGCAATGGTTAAGCTGAAGCTCCTTATAAAATACTTAAGAAAAAAATTCATTAGACTATTTGAGATTCTCACTCTAATTGACACCTCTAGCTTTATCTTGCACTTTAGGCTTATTGTACCAACATTTGTACTACCACTGGGACAACTCCATTCTCATTCATATATGATATTAAAGTTGTCTTACCACTAGAATTTGAGTTATCTTCATTATGCATTTATCTTCATGGCATCATTTTTGATGATGAACATTGTGAAACCCATCTTCATTCCTTATACTTCCTTGATGAGCAATGTATGGGCACATTGCAGCATAACTATCAATACAAATATTGCATTGCTAAACAACATATCAAAAAATTCAAAGTTCATACTTTCAATATTGGAAACCTAGTGCTCAAGTTAGATTACACACATGATAAAGAAGGAAATTATGCCCCAAAAAGGTGGGGGCCTTACCTAGTCAAAGATATTCTTTGACCTAGTACATATAAATTATAAACTAACAAAGGGCACATCTTCAAAGAACTAACCAGTACTCAAGTTTTCAATAAATATTTTGCTTAACTACATATTATTTATGTATTGATCTTCTAGTATGTGTTACTTACATGGTGACACATAGTTTTTATTTTATAATTATGCAGCTAAATTTTATTGTAAGTCTTACTTAGACTTTCTATTGTGACACATAACATAAGATTCATTTATTTTAACACCTCTAAGTTTATCTCTTTACACATTAGCCTTAGTACCTAGTTGTTATTCTTTGTCATTTTTATTGGTTGAATATTTTGTCGATCAGCATACTGATAAACAAAATAGGTCTGATTAGCCAAAGTAGGAAGATTAGTCATTTAAATGTGTAGGTTTACCACATCAGAAGGGGACTGGTCTCTCCTCTCATCAAGGGGAGGTTCCCTGTGGACATGCTATATATGTATATGAATAGAAAATAATACTCAAGGGTAGCACAAACCATCCATTTCTCTTTCTTTAGAGATAATGCGTACAAATCAAAGGAAAAACTCAAGGGAAATTACAGACAGCACTCCTCTTCTTTCAGAAGTACTATTCAGCCAGCCACAAGAATACTCTTGGTAGTAAAAATAGAATGTAACTGAGGGCGTAGTAACCAGAAAATCAAGATGTAGCACAAAGTCTCCACCTGAATTGCTCAAGAGTAAGATACTAAGGACAATGAGGGCACAAAGTTGCCTCAAGGTCCTTTACACAAAAATGAAAAGAAAACACACTAAAGGCAACTATGGGGGCACAAAGTCTCTCCATAGTTGATTCTTCAAGACACCTTCCTGACTAATTTCACAAATCCTTCTTATTGAATTAATGGAACAAAAAATATATCAAGGAAAAAGACATAAGAATAGTTTCCCCAACAATAAATATATCACAGCACAAAGTCTGAAAAATTCCCTTGCTTTCTTAATCTAATAACAAAATATGATCAACAGACTGAGCACAAAGTCTCAATGATGCCTTTCAATTTGGGCAGAGTTTCATTTGATTGTCAAAAAAGAGATACATTTACAATGGAAGAGAGTCCCTTATATAGCCATTTCAAGAAGGACTCGAGAACAGTAACACATCATGTTGCATTTTAATCTGTTAAGAAGATAGGCTAGAACTTAGGGGCATTTTACCCATTTGGTTTTATCAATGCAGGGAAACAAGTCACACTTATTGAAAGTTTGCAACTTTCAATGTCCACCTGGTGATTTGATCTTACCTTCATCGTTCCTCCTTTTTTGGTTAATTAAATCGGGTCCTGGATTCAGCTTGTTTTTCTATTCCTTCCTTGCTTTCTGTTGGTCTTGGCCTTGAAGTCTATGAATGCATTTTGGTCTGTAGGTTCAAAGGATCAACGGCTATTTTATGAGCTTTAAAATTGACGTTCACGTGCCCGTCACTATGTTTTCAATGGCTAGTTCATTGTGTTTAATTTGATGTCTTCGGGCATGTCACCCCTTGGTCCTCTTTCGTCTTTTCTGTTTGGCACTTTCTTGGACTGAACTTGCCCTTTCAGGCCTTAAGAAATTACCTATTGTGGGGTAGGAAGAGCCTCCTACAAGGGTATCTACCCTTCGGGTGGTCTTCAAATGGCCTTCGAGCTTCTTTATTCTAGTGGATCACTATATTTCTTCCTTCAAATTTCTTGTTTCATGTCTTCCCAAAGGGAAAGTGACCCTTTAGCTTCAGGGAAGTATCCTTTAATTTGGTAGCCAAGAGTCCCCTGCAAGGGAACCTACCCTTCGGGGTCCTTCAGCGGCCTTTTCCTTAAGATTCTCTCGCGGCTTTGTTCTTTATTAGGTATTTTCCTCGGGCTTTTTCCACAGACAAATTCCCGTGGACAAAAAGTCTGGGGACAAATTCCCGTGAACAAAAAGTCTGCAGAAATTTCTTTGTCAAATCCTTCGGGTTTTCCTACACCTGTGGCCAGGTCTTGAATTCTTTCAGACTTTTTGTCTAAAATAATTCCTTTGAACAAAAAGTTTGAAGGAATTATTTCTTGCCTTAGTCTTTTTTTTTAATTTTGAAAGAATTGCCTTTGCAAATGACCCTTCCAAAGGGTACTTTCATTGACCAAGTGCCCTCCGCAAGGGCACTTGTCCTTCGGGAGGCTCTTTAAACTTTTACATTTTGAACTGCTCCTTTGAACCAAGTTATTGAACCATTTTATTGAACCAAATGTTGAACCAAAGCTTTGAACCGCTTGGTTGAACCAAACATTGAACGTCTTCATTGAACCAAGGTGTTGAACCAAAATGGTTTAAGCCGATGGTTCAAGCTGATGGTTCAATTGAATGAACCAAGTTGATGAACCACAAGACATTGAACCTCTTCATTGAACCAAGGCGTTGAACCAAAATGGTTCAAGCCGATGGTTATTTGATTGAACTGAAGTGATGAACTAACCGTTGAACCAAAAGATGTTGAACCAACCGTTGAACCAAGTTTTGGTTTAACAGTTCAAACAAAGCCTTGAACCGACTGACGAACCATTTGATTGAACCAAAGGATGAACAAAAATTTTGAAACAAAGTAGACGAACCAAATGAGTGAAATAAAGTGTTAAACCGCTTGATTGAACCTGCCTTTGAACCATTTGACGTTGAACCAAAGGATGAACCAAACATTGAACCTACTACTGATGCTTGTCAATGGAAATTTTTGTTTGAACCAAGGCACTGAACCAATCCTAAAAATGACCAAGTGTTAGAAATTGATTCTTTTGGTTGAACCCACCTATAGAAGCCTTTGAACCTGTAGAAATGAACCTGCCTACAGATTTCATAAAAACCAAGTCTGTAGTTTTCTCTAACCTTGAAAGAGTCCATAGATTTCAACCTATAAAGCTCATTGAAATTGGCCTGCAAAGTCCATAGATTTTCTCTTCTTAAAGAGTCCGTAGATTTTCTCTTCCTGCTGAGTCCGTAGATTCAAGCCTGCAGAGTCTGTAGATTTAAGCTTGCAGAGTCCATAGATTTCTGAGAAGCTTGAAAACTAAGGAATTTGAATGCCCAAGACAAATTTTGAAAAGGGAAGAGACAATTTTGGTCTGTAAGACCAAAATAGTTCAAATGTTGTCCCAAAAATGAGTGATATTTTTGGGGGACAACATCTGGCTCTAGTTGGAGAACTTCTATCAATTTTAAAAAGAATTGAAAGGAGAAGAATCCAAAATCTCTAGTGTCTTCATGTATACCATTGGGTTACAGAGTCATGCTACCCAAAAATGAAAGGCATCAAAAATGGAAACAAACAAAACAAAACAAAATTAAAAACTATGCAAATATACATATATATAGATGGAATGATCTGATACTTCAAGAATTGAAGTATTTCAGATGCTACTTCTTGGGAGACAGTGAAAATAGTGCACTATTTTGATAAGCCAGCAAGAAGACAATTTGCCCCTAGAAACGGTGATGAGCGAATGGAGTTCTCCACCAGGAAACCAATTTTATGTGTCTTCCCCTTGGCTTTTTCTTCTTGTTCCAAGGCAAGATGTGGTCTTCAAACTGAAAATGATAACTCCTTGCTTTCTTAGTGAAGGGTTCCATTGCCTGATTTTGATTTGCAATAGCATGGTCCATTACCATAATTGGTTGTTCTTCTGGTTCAATCCAGCATTTAATTGGATTGTCTACATTAAACTCCTGACAAACTATCAGCTTAGCATCTCTTTTACTGTGAAGAAGTTTGATTTCTTCATCTTGAGCAATCTTCAATCCAAGTAACAGAGATTCGCATCCAGCTATGGTGTTGGTGTTGCTGACTTGCAAATTGCATGAAGGAAGATTATCTCCTTAAGGAGATATCAACACAGTCCTAACTTCATCATTGGTGGAAGAATTGTTGTCATCATCAGAAGTTGATCTCCTATCAAATTTCTCTTCGTTAAAGATGGAAGATCCTTCCTTACTTGTACTATGCTCTACCAATTCTCCTGAAATCTTGTTTGGATCAATTCTTGGATTGTCAACTATAGGACTTTCATCTGTAGAAACATGAACTGCTTTTGTGGTAAAGAAATAATTACCCCTGCCTGAAGACTAAAATAGAATTTGTGCTGTAGGGGCTGATGTTTGGATGACCACATATTTTGCTTCCTTTTCAAGGAGCAATCTCTTCATTATGCCTTGGACAGGGATCCTTGATTCAGATAGGTCCATGCTTAGTTCTCTTCCCACATCCTTACAAAAATTTCATCTAAGCAAAATGCCATAGGATGCTGGGACGTTAGCCACCAAGACAGTCATCTTGATTCTCTTGTTTGAAAAGGCTGCCAATGCAAATTGGGCATCTTTAATTTGCCCCAGCAATGGTACTTGCTTGTTCTCCATGGAGAAACATCTCCCAAATGTCTTGGTCAGTGTGAGACCCAGAGACTCAACTACTTTAGCAGGCATGACATTATCAGATGCCCCAGAATCAATGATGCAATTATTGAGCTGATAACCATTTATTAATAGGGAAACATAAAAAGGTTTTATTTTCCCAGGGGCAGCTAGAGGAGTAATAACAAGATTATTTAGAATAGGCATGTTCTTTGGAGAATCAAGAATTATCTTTTTAGCTTTTTACCCTGCAGGGATGGTTTGGTTCTTGATACATTGGACTAACTTATCTAATTGATCAGGTTTGGACTGTAAGTATTCAAATTCAGACATTTGTGTTAGGATCCTCCTTAGAGTACAATTGATTACCTTTGTATAAGCAACTAAACACATAATTAAACCATAAGTAATAAGTAACTAGAAATCAAAAACAGCAAAGAATGGGAGATACGAAAAATAATACAATCTGTATTAACACTCTTCCAGAAGGAAATACAATGAAG
Organism: Torreya grandis; assembly: GCA_037957365.1. Taxonomy (NCBI): domain Eukaryota; kingdom Viridiplantae; phylum Streptophyta; class Pinopsida; order Cupressales; family Taxaceae; genus Torreya; species Torreya grandis. The sequence goes on from JARHVA010001737.1 coordinate 1,413,302, forward strand.
AAATCTCTTCTTCCCACACCTCTTGGGTGTACAATAATTCTCCCTCAAGATTTATCTCTCTCTCTCAATCAATTACAACCAACAATCAACTCAATACCGAGTTGTTGTTCCCTCCAGCAGATCTCCTTGATTTTGCACACCCTGCAGATCAATTGACCTTGCTCCTGTAGATCTTCCTGGTCTTGCACTCTTGTAGACCTTCTAGATCTTACACTTGAAGGATCTAATCCTTTAGTCCTTGATTACAATACAGCCCCATGGGTCTCTTAAATAGATCCCAAACCAAACAATAATTAGAAACACAAACTCAAGACTAAAATTAGTCTTTACATGTAAACTAACTGTTCATCTAAAATTAGAACAATAGTTCTAGAAACACACAGGTGACCGATGTCAGTTCCTATCTGACTGATGCCAGCTGACCATAATCAATGTCAATTACTATGTAGTTGAAGATAACTGATGTCAGTTGGCCTGACCGACATCGGCTATTGTGTCACTCAGCAACCTCCACATTTGCATACCTGTGAAGCTTTTAGCTCCACAACTTAACAATCTCCCACTTGGAGATAAATAGTTACACCTGTACCTGTACCTATATAGCAACATCCTCTAATCTATTTCTAGCTTGTATCTCCATCTTCAAGTTCAATATTGAAGACCAACAAAAGTTGAATGAAGATTCAACTTCTCCTTTGTTCCCAGCTTTGTTAACATACCTACAGGGTTCTTATCCTTGCTAGCCACCGTGACTGCAACAACTTTCTGCAACTCTAAAATCTAGCTAACCATCATTCCACCAATAGTGAACACATATCCTGTGGTGCTTCTCCTGCCATCCAAGTCACCTGTCATATCTGAATCTATATAACCATGTAGAGAAGTTTTTGACCCTGCATAGCATAAATACCTGCTGCTGGTCCCTCTCAAATATCTGAGAATCCACTGAATTACTTTCCAGTGCTTCTTTCCTAGATTGGCCATAAACTTGTTAATAACTCCCACTGCTTGGGCAATATCAAGTCTAGTACTCATGCACTCAACCTCATCATGTGATTTAGGACACTGTTCTTTGCTTAACTTGAACTGTCAAGCTATAGGTGTGCTTACCGATTTTGCATCCTACAAATTGAACCTCTCCACTACTTTATTCACATAATCCTCTTGAGACAAAATCAACCTATGATTTTCCCTATCTCTAGAAATACTCATGCCAAGGATTGTTGCTCCTAAATCCTTCATGGCAAATGTCTGAGCTAATTTTACCTTTAGCTCAGTAATTCCCTACATGTGTGACCCTGCAACAAGCATATACACTACATACAATAACAGGATAATGTAACTACTATTATCCAACCTGCTAAAATAAACACAATGGTCACATTGACATTGACTAGAGCCATGCTTTGTCATAAACCTATCAAACCTCAAACACCATTGTCTTGCAGCTTGCTCAAGACCATATAACCTAGCCTTCTGTCTCACCTGTCCATTCTCTCCTTTCTTTAACCTGTAAATCCATTCATTTTTTAGTGCTTTCTTTTCGGCTGGCAACTCTACCAAATCCCACCTTTGGTTCTCTTCCAAGGAATCAATTTCCACATTCATGCCATGCTCCCACTGTTTCCTAGATTCTACCTGCATTGCCTCTTCAAAACTTCCTGGTTCTCAACCATCAGTGAGCAACAAGTAGTATAAATAAGGGGAATAATGAATTTAAGGCTTACTTACCCTTTCAGACCTCCACATGGGTGTTTGAGACTCATTGACAACTTGCTGTCTGACCAAATTTTGTTCTAACAGTGACCGATCCTGATCATCTCTCAGTTTACACCTGACCGATGTCGGTTCCTCTTGACCGACTTGACCAACATTGGTTCTCACCTGACTGATGTCAGTTTTCACCTGCCTAACATCACTGACTTTGGTCTCCATTGGACCGACATCGGTTCTTGCTTGATCGACGTCGATCTCTGCCTAACCAACATCGGTGTCTGTGTTTTCCTGTGAGTGATGATTTTTACCTATGAGCTCATTTTGGATCATAACCTTGTCCAAATCAACATTGCCTTGCTCAAAATTATTTAGCCTCTTGAGCTGATTTTTGTCCATCACCTTCTCCTTGAAAACTAAGGCTTTCCAGTTCTTAACATTTCACTTAAGAACATGCATTCCCTTCTCACTCATGTGACCAAGCCTACAGAGCCACATCTTTGCATCTACATCTAAAGTAGATAAAATAGAAGGAGAATCAGTAATACAAGTAGATAGATAAAGTGTACCTACTTTCTTACCTCTTGCTAATACAAGTGCACCCTTGGAAACTTTCCAAGATTTTGTTGTGAGAGTTACCATGCAACCCTCATCACCCAACTTTCTTGTAGAAATTAGACTCTTCTTCAGGATGGGAACATGCATGACATCCTTCAACACCCATATGTTGCCAGTCTGCAATTTCAGCTGCACTTTCCCTTTGCCAACAATTTGACAAGGCTTACCATCCCCTAAATAAACTTTTCCAAAGTCTCCATGGACATAATCATGAAAAAATTCTCTCTTTGGGGTTGCATGGAAAGAGGCACCAGAATCTAAAACCCAAGATTCTACTTTATCCAAGGAACATATAAGAGCATCCCATGCAACAATACCTACATCATTTGCTTCTTTATTTCCTTCATTTTGATCTTCTAACAACCAATAATCTTTCTTTACATGCCCTTTCTTTCCACAATTCCAGCAGGTTATACTTCTATTTTTAGATTTGGATCTACTGCCTATCTTTGACCTTGATTTCCCTTGCTCAACCTTCTCTCTTTGCTTTCCCCTGCTTTCAACACTTAAAGCATTACCTGATGTTTCTCCTATGCTTTTCTTGCAAATTTCTTCATTCAAGATTACACTAACAACATCATCAACTTTCAAGATATTTGAAGCAGACGCAGTATTACTAACTGCCATTACCAAACTATCCCAACTTTCAGGTAAAGAGCATAAGATTAAGAAAGCCTTAATTTCATTATCAAAAACTATTTTGACTGAAACTAACTGATTTACTAATTTATGGAAATCACTAAGATGACTATATACCGATCCACCTTCCTGTATTTGTAAATTAAATAATTGCTTCGTAAGAAATACCTTATTCAAAGTTGAGGGTCTTTCATATAAATTTGCCAAAGATTCCATTAACTCTACTGTTGTCTTTGCCTGTGATAAGTTGGAAATCACAGATGATGCCAGGCTCAACCTTATATATCCAAGAACCTTTCGATCAAGAACCTTCCATTCTTCATCTTTCATAGCTGTGGGCTTATTTGAAACCCCACCCAATGGTAAGTACAGATCTTTTTGATACAGATAATCTTCTATCTACATCCTCCATAATTGATAATTCTTGCCATTGAATTTCTCCATTCTTAGTCTACTTTATTCTGCCATTGCTTTACTTCCACTCAATCAGAAACCCCTGAGAGTGACCTGTAATCAACAAACACTAACCCGCTCTACCACTTGTTAGTGAACCAAGCTCTAATACCAACTGTCAGGATCCTCCTTAGAGTATAATTGATTACCTTTGTATAAGCAACTAAACACGAAATTAAATCAGAAGTAATAAGTAACTAGAAATCAGAAACAGCAAAGAATAGGAGATATGAGAAACAATACAATTTGTATTAACACTCTTCTAGAAGGAAATACAATGAAAAAATATCTTCTTCCCACACCTCTTAGGCATACAGTAATTCTCCCTCAAGAGTTATCTCTCTCTCAATAAATTACAACCAACAATCAACTCAATACCGAGTTGTTGTTCCCTCCAGCAGATCTCCTTGATCTTGCACACCCTACAGATCAACTGACCTTGCTCCTGTAGATCTTCCTAGTCTTGCACTCTTGCAGACCTTCTAGATCTTACACTTGAAGGATCTAATCCTTTAGTCCTTGATTACAATATAGCCCCATGGGTCTCTTAAATAGATCCCAAACCAAACAATAATTAGAAACATATACTCAAGACTAAAATTAGTCTTTACATGCAAACTAATTGTTCATCTAAAATTAGAACAATAGTTCTGGAAACACACAGGTGACTGATGTCAGTTCTTATCTGACCGATGCCAGCCGACCATAACTGATATCAGTTACTGTGTAGCTGAAGATAACCAATGTCAGTTGGCCTGACCGATGTCGATTATTGTGTCACTCAACAACCTCCACATTTGCATCCCTGTAAAGCTTTTAGCTCCATAACTTAATAATTTGTATTTTGATCTTTTTGACATGATTAATTATGTCAAATGGTTGAATTGGACTAGGAACATAGGAAAGCACCTCAACTTTTTGAGTTTTAGGAGGGATGGGAGGTGGGCCAGTTTGTGAATTTAAATTAGAAGGGGAAGGCATAATTAATGTATTTGCCTTTTGGGTGATTACTGGATCCTTTAATTGAAAAGGTAGAATGGTTCCGTGCTTAGAAATTATGACTGTTGGTTGCAGTTGCTCTTCTTTCTTCTCTTTATCAACGTATTGGACTGATTGGTTCTTAGACTTGGTAAACACTGCATATGATCCATCAATAGCTTCTCTTTTGCTTCTAGATTCATCCTGATAATTTAGGAAACTAATGTGAGAGTTGCTAGCTTATTCTTCTTGATAATCTTCATGGAAATCAGCATCATTTTCTTGGTTCAATTCAGGCTGAAAAGACAACTCAGATTCTATTTCAAGATATCCCATTGCTAAATTGGTTGGAGGAGCTTTCAGGGCAAGTTTCCCTTATGGAGGAGGAAGGTGATTCTATTTCCCTTGATTCCTAGAAGCATTGCCTTGATATGACTGATTTGGGAATGTCCTTCTTGGCATATCTCTGTATGAAGGAGCAGAAGACATTCCTTGTGCCATTTGCTTTTTCAAGGCTAGCACTTCATTTGCTAGCTTTTGCACCATTGGATTAGTGGTGCCTATAGATGCATATTCAGAAGATGATGAAGGTCTATTTTTGTTTGGATCTCTTCTTATCTTCCATTCTAAGATGAGATCATCTTCTACCTTAGTGGCCAAAAGTTGAGATATAGCAAGATCTATTTGACCAGCACGTCTCAAAAGAAAATTGACTTCAGGTAACTGAGAATTAATGAAAAAGCATTTGAAATTCTCAGTTGTAGGTCGATAAATTACAAGAATTATGTTTCTCAATTTTTCAAATTTGGCTATGAAGTCTCTCATAGGCTCATAAGGCTCTTTCTTCATCTGTGTAAGTTGAGCCAAAAGTGCATGTGCATCTTCTGTAGGTTTGAATCTGGCTTCAAACTTAGCTTTGAGAGTATTTCAATTAGTCACTGACTGAGCCTGTAGATGATAAAACCAATCTACAACAGCACCTTGTAATGTCTCTACAAAAATCTTGACTACTACATCTTCAAATTCTACTCCGATTACTCCACAAGCTATGCTGAAAGCTGCAATGTGCTCATCAAAATGAACTTTCCCATCACCATAGAATTTGGGGAAGTTCTTCCTTAAACTGTGTGGAAGCTCATGTAGAGGTGGAGTAAGATTAATAAGACCAAGAGCATTACCCCAAGGGCCTTGAACTACCATTTTAGGATTATGAAAAGGAGGGATAATAAATATCAGAAAGGTAATTATTGGCAAAGCTTTATCAGCAGTAGAAGTAGATACTTCGTCTGGCAATGGACATCTGACTTTAGTAGGAGGAAAGTTCTTGGTTTGTTGGAGATGAGATGGTGAAGAAAATAGATCAAAATCACTTTGTTGTACCAACTTGAATATAGGGTCAACGATACCTTTAGCCCTTTGGCTTCGTGTATACCTTGAATCTGCCAGATTGTGAAACAAAAATGGAAAAGAATTGACCTTGCTTTAGTAAAAGCATGAGGCTTTAAACTATGCATTCTTTCCCATTTAGTGTGGAGGTGAATGGATAGATTATAAATGGATAATAGATATGATATCCCCAGCGGAGTCACCAAAAACTGTTGGTTGAATATTTTGTTGATCAGCATACTGATAAACAAAATAGGTCTGATCAGCCAAAGTAGGAAGATTAGTCATCCAAATGTGTAGGTTTACCACATCAGAAGGGGACTGATCTCTCCTCTCATCAAGGGGAGGTTCCCTATGGACATGCTATATATGTATATAAATAGAAAATAATACTCAAGGGTAGGACAAACCATCCATCTCTCTTTCTTCAGAGATGATGCATACAAATCAAAGGAAAAAATCAAGGGAAATGACAGACAACACTCCTCTTCTTTTAGACGTACTATTCAACCAGCCACAAGAATACTCCTAGTAGTAAAATTAGAATGTAACTGAGGGCGTAGTAACCAGCAAATCGAGATGCAGCATAAAGTCTCCACTTGAATTGCTCAAGAGTAAGATACGAAGGACAATGAGGGCACAAAGTTGCCTCAAGGTCCTTTACACAGATTTTGAAAAGAAAACACACTAAAGGCAACTATGGGGGCACAAAGTCTCTCCACAATTGATTCTTCAAGACACCTTCCTGACTAATTTCACTAATCCTGCTTGTTGAATTAATGGAACAAAAAATATATCAAGGAAAAAGACATAAGAATAGTTTCCCCAACAACAAAGATATCACAGCACAAAGTTTGAAAAAGTCCCTTGCTTTCTTATTTTAATAACAAAATATGATCAACAGACTGAGCACAAAGTCTTAATGGTGCCTTTCAATTTGGGTAGAGTTTCATTCTGATTGTTAAAAAAGAGATACATTTACAATAGAAGAGAGTCCCTTATATAGCCATTTCAAGGACTCGGGAACAATAACACATCATGTTGTGTTGGAATCTATTAAGAAGACAGGCTAGAACTTAGAGGCATTTTACCCATTTGGTTTTATCAATGCAGGGAAACAAGTCACGCTTATTGAAAGTTTACAATTTTCAATGTCCACTTGGTGATCTAATCTTACCTTCATCATTCCTCCTTTTTTGGTTAATTGAATCAAGTCCTGGATTCAGTTTGCTATTCTATTCCTTCCTTGCTTTTTGCTGGTCTTGGCCTTGAAGTCTGTGAATGCATTCTGATCTGTAGGTTCAAAGGATCAATGGTTATTTTATGAGATTTAAAATTAACGTTCGCGTGCCCGTCACTATGTTTTCAACGACTAGTTCACTGTGTTGAATTTGACGTCTTTGGGCGTGTCACCCCTTGGTCCTCTTTCAGATTTTCTATTTGGCACTTTCCTGGATTGAACTTGCCCTTTTGAGCCTTAAGAAATGACCCACTTTGGGCTGGGAAGAGCCTCCTGCAAGGGTAACTACCCTTCGGGTGGTCTTCAGATGGCCTTCAGGCTTCTTTATTCTAGCGGGTCGCTAGATTTCTTCCTTCGGATTTCTTGTTTCATGTCTTCCCAAAGGGAAAGTGACCCTTCAACTTCAGGGAAGTATCCTTTAACATTGGCAGTTGAGAGTCCCTTGCAAGGGCACCTACCCTTTGGGGTCCTTCGGCAGCCTTTTCCTTAAGATTCTATCGTGGCTTTGTTCTTTATTAGGTATTTTCCCTGAGCTTTCTCCACAAACAAAAAGTCCAGGGATGAATTCCCACAGACAAAAAGTCTAGGGACAAATTCTCATGGACAAAAAGTCTGTGGAAATTTCTTTGTCAAATCCTTTGGGTTTTCCTGCGCCCGTGGCCGGTTCTTGAATTCTTTTAGACTTTTTGTCTGAAGGAATTCCTTTGGACAAAAAGTTTGAAGGAATTATTTCTTGCCTTAGTCTTATTTTTGAATTCTAAAAGAATTACCTTTGCAAATGACCCTTCCAAAGGGTACTTTCATTGACCAAGTGCCCTCCGTAAGGGCACTTGTCCTTCGGGAGGCTCTTTAAACTTTTACATTTTGAACTGCTCCTTTGAACCAAGTTGTTGAACTATTTGATTGAACCAAACATTGAACCAAGGCTTTAAACTGCTTGGTTGAACCAAACGTTGAATGTCTTCGTTGAACCAAGGCATTGAACAAAAATGGTTCAAGCCGATGGTTCAATTGAATGAACCAAGTTGATGAACCACTCCATTGAACCACAAGATGTTGAACCTCTTCGTTGAACCATGGAATTAAACCAAAATGGTTTAAGCCGATGGTTCATTTGATTGAACTGAAGTGATGAACTAACCGTTGAACCAAAAGACGTTGAACCAACCATTAAACCAAGTTTTGGTTCAATGGTTCAAATAAAGCCTTGAACTGACTGACGAACCATTTGATTGAGCCAAAGGATAAACCAAAATGTTGAAACAAAGGAGATGAACCAAATGAGTGAAATAAAGCATTGAATCGCTTGATTGAACTCACTTTTGAACCATTTGACGTTGAACCAAAGGATGAACCAAACGTTGAACCTACTGCTGATGCTTGTCGATGGATATTTTTTTTTGAACCAAGGCACTGAACCAATCCTAAAAATGACCAAATGTTAGAAACTGATTCTTTTGGTTGAACCCACCTGCAAAAGCCTTTGAACCTGTAGAAATGAACCTGCTTGCAGAGTTCATAGAAACCAAGTCCATAGTTTTCTCTAACCTTGAAAGAGTCCGTAGATTTCAACTTATAAAGCTCATTGAACTTGGCCTGCAAAGTCCATAGACTTTCTCTTCCTGAAGAGTCCATAGATTTTCTCTTCCTGCTGAGTCTGTAGATTCAACCCTACAGAGTCCATAGATTTAAGCCTGCAGAGTCCATAGATTTCTGAGAAGCTTGAAAACTAAGGAATTTGAATGCCCAAGACAAATTTTGAAAAGGGAAGAGACAATTTTGGTCTGTAGGACCAAAATAGTTCAAATGTTGTCCCAAAAATGAGTGATATTCTTGGGGGACAACAATTTTTACCATTATTTGGTTTTTCATTCTTGTCAAAGCCATGAGTTCCTTTATTATCACTTTTAGCATACTTTACACTCTTGGTTTAAAATTTTATGAGTTGCATTTTAATACCTTGGATAAGATCAGGCCTTCCTAAAAAAATATCATACATTAATTTCATAAATTGATTTAGTCTTAAAATTTAGCTACATGTCTTCCCCAAAAAAAAAAGGCAAGGGTGGGTAGCTATGTTTTCATATACTCAAAATCTATCATATTATTTTTTTGTAAAAAATCTAATAGTCTATTATCATGCCTTCATTCACATAAACCATTTCTCATGATGATGATTCATGCCTACATGTCATTATACCATATTTATTAAAACATTTTTTTATTTAGGGAAACCCAATCATTCTATATTCATTTCATAGCTTCCCCTAATACACATCACTTTGGGCACACCAAAGTAGATTTTCAGATTGCACTCTTTCTCACATGCAAGTCTAGGAGTCTTAGACACCATGGTCTTTATGTTCTCTTCTCTACCCATCAAGTGTAAGTTATCTTGTGATAGTCATTTTTATCACTCATGCTTAGTTTTATAAATTCATACCAAGGATGAATCACAAAATCTAAAACCATATCATACAATAAAAGGTAATGATCAAAAGGAAAATATAATCTTAAAATTTAGATCACACCAAAATGCATGATCTTTATTTGGAACTTATCCTATCCTCACCAAATCTTAAACTCCACATTTGGTCTCATGATAGATTCAAGGTTCATTAGGTATGGTAGGACAATAGATTGGGATAGGATATTCCATTCTCATAATTATTCATAGTGCCACCTAATTTATCAACAAAGTACCCAATATTTTTAGGAGACAGATGACTTTGTAAGGGGTCCTTCAAAATAAAGAACACATTGTAGGAAGGTAGGTCCATTTTAATTTTCATTTATACCAGCCTTAATGGGATGATACTTATACTTCACTAGTTATCCCACACCTACATGGTTTGGTATAAATATTTAGATAACATTGATGTCAAAAGTTTCTTTGTCTCCCCAGCTTGATGTGAGTGTTTTGTCTCCAGTAAATATTATGTTTTCATGTAGGTTCCACCCTTTCCACTACCATCCATTTTATTTCCCCCCTTGATAGGCAGGTTTTTTCATAAATTTTTTCCAATTTTTCTTTAATTCCCTTTATCCATCTCTTTTTGACATGATTAAAATATGATAGTTTTAATTTATTTATCATTTGAATAGAAGTTGTGTTTTTTAGTTTTTGAGAGATGATCTCTTAGTTATTGCCTTATCCTTCTTAGATCTCCCTTAGTTATGTTTGGGACCTTCATTTTTATTTTTCACCTTTTTGTGGGCCATTTCATCTCGTTTATTTAATTACCTTTTATTTTTCAATTGTTGATTATGGATTGGTACTTCACTTTCATTGATGGTGTTTACATTTATGGTTTTACCATACTTTTTCAATTTGAATTGTTACTTTTATTACATGTATTTTGATTTCATTATTATCTTTCAAGATTCCTTAGTTTGATCTAAATTTTTTATTTGCTTACTTTAGATATGTGTCTAGGTATTTTGGTCATTTAATAATGTTTCTCTCAATTTTAGTTTATTTTCTTGGAAAAGAAGTAAGAAACTAGATATGGGTATGGTAGAAGAACCTATTTATTTGTGTGCACGTGATCTAGATGATTGTGAAGAGCTCATCTTTATCTTAAGAAGAATGACCTGTAAATAAGAAAATACTAAAATGAAGGGGTTGTTAGGTGGATAACAATGTGGATTTCCTAGTGTGAGTTAGATCCAAAAAGTGTGAGCTTATTATGAGGCTATCAATCCACTCTTTTAGAACAGTTAAGTTGAAGGAAATAAAGATAAATTGTTTGCATCAAATGATAGAAAAATTGAAAGGAAATGCAAGAAGAAATAAATGCTTGATAAAGTAAATAGACTAATTGTAGCAATAAGTCAGTCAATAGTAATGCTAAATAGGTTAGGTTAGGTTCAAAAAATAGGTGGGGACTCTATGAACATGTAGAGAGATAGAAAGTGGAATTTTTTTTAGGGTAAGTAAGTGGAAATAACTTTCTATTATTTCCTACCACAATGACCCCTGATAATTAGGGTGACCATCAATAGTTAAGGTGACCATCGATAGTTAAGGTGACCATTGGTGGTCAAGGTTGACCATCAGTGATTGTTGTGGGTTTTGAGAAGTGTCACATAAAGCTTAGGCTGATGAGGTTAGTGATCAGGTAAAATATTGTTAAAGGTCTAGTTATAAATGGGAGGTTAGAATAAATGATATATAAGGTTCTATGTTAGAAACTAAATAATCATAACTTAAAAACCAAAAATATACTTAACTAGTTGTTTGATAGTTGGTAGCTAATCTAGGAGTGATTTGGGTAGAGTAACGATACTTTTCTTGAAGATTAATTTTGACAAAGGTTCAGGTCTCTGTTGTAGTTGTTAACTTATTAGAGAGAACAACTGTAAAGAAGTTCTTAATGCTAGAAGCTCCTGATGACTGTTGGTTGATAGCTTGATTGTCTAATTGATAAATTCCTAGATCTTGGATCCTTTTTCACCTCCTACTCTCCTTTTTTTATAGGTAAAGAGAGATAGAGGTAGAGGTTCCATAGGAGGCTTGGTTGATGGCTTCGATGCTTCATAATGTGTTATTTTGTCATACATATTAAATTTTGATGTGTTAGTTTGTACACGGTTTGAGTTGTCTTTGTTTAGATGGGGAAGACCTGACCATCGATGGTCAAGTTTAATCATCAACAATCATGGTAACCATCAGTGGTTGGGTAACCATTGATGATTAAGGTGACTTTTGAAGGTCAAGGGTTGAATAAAGTTGGATCAAAAGGGAAAGTTAGTGAGTTATTTTAGCTAGTTAGCTAACATGACTTAAGGTTTAGGGGGTTAGTTAGTGGGTTTTTTTTACTTATGTTTATGGTCAGGAGAGGTTGGGTGGTCCCTAGGGGGTCTTGAGGCATTTTGACCTCTAAAATTGTTCTGTGTATTTTTCTAGTGTCTACATTTTGCCCTTTTTGTTATGTATTTTATATCAACAAACTACAAAACAAAAATAAATTGTGATTTGATGGGTTGGTTTCCTCAAGCATGGGAGTAGGTGTTCCCCCTCAAATCAGGAGCCAATGAGGTGAAACAAAATCAGGTGTAGGTTTGATAAGTGGTTATGGTGAGTCATGAGGTTGGTGACAAAAAGGTTGGGCATTTGAAGCACAAACATGCACGTAAAAATATGACTAAGTGTGATATCTAAGATCACGGATAGACTAAGTTACCATAGTTGGTAAAAATAAAAGTTTGGTTCAAGAAGGATATGTGATGGGGTAATTAGGCCAAAACATTAGGCATAGTTGATTGGATTATTCTGATAAAGTCTCCTAGACAAGGTTGGTGTTTATGTAGGTATCCAAGGTAGGAAGTGCTCTCAAGAAAAACATAAATGGTTTGGTGTGTACTAGGTGGTAAAAATTCAAATGTTTAACATGGTAATGTTGGTCAGTGCAGTCAAAAAACACCAAGCAAGGTCATCATAAATATATGATAGTTTGGCCCAAAATGGCCAACGTTGAGATGGACAAGATGATTGGTATGGTAGTTGGAGAATGTAATCTCTAAAGGTGGGCACTAAGGTGAGTGTGCCAAAATTTTGATTTTGACACTAAGGTTATGATATGATATGTATAGGTGTATATGATTTTGATATAGGCCTATAAGCCGATGTAGTGAGATGTATATGTTTTAAGAGAGAGATGCACATTATTATATGTACTATTTTATTTTGATGAGACATGATGTATATGACGTGATGATGATATATAGATGTGATTTTATGTTTCATGATTCATGTTTTAAATTTTCATATTTATTATGATTATGATTTATGAGATGTAGACTCATTAGATTAGGCTTGTGATGATTATGGATGATGTTTATGATGAAAGTTTATACATGATTATGATGATGTCATGCTTTGTTTTATATATGGTTATGATGTTTATAATTATAGTTATGATTATGAATAGATGATGTGGTTTATGATTATGGATGTGATTTTATGATGATGTGATGCTTATGGTGTTTTTATGATTTATAGTTATTTTGTTGATGATAGAACATAAATTAAGTTAGATAAAAAAACTAGATGTGGGAAAAGAGATGAAAATCATGAGACATATGTCTAAATGAATACATGAACTAATTATGAGAGGATAAGGAAAAGGCATGATGCTTATTCATTGGTAAGGACTAAACAAAACTAAAGTTAGATTGGCTTAAGGAACATAATCCCTTTGAATGCTTCACATTAGCATGCATTGGTTGGTAAAAAGGTGTCTTGATCACATAGTGTCAAGTAAACTCAAGAATCCCTTGATTTATAGATGATACAAAGGGGAGATAGGTGATAGATGGTGTGAAGGGGATTGTAACCTTTTTTGGGTTGGTTTGTCCCTTCTATAGGTGACCTAAGAACCATAATAGACAAGTCTATGTTTTAATGCAAGGTGTAGACTGATCTATGCAAGAAGTCTACTAATGTTATATATGAAAGTTGATTACAGCTTTCTTGGGATATCTTGTTCTTGATTTTGATATTGGGTTTTTTATTATTTGTTTTTGATAAGTTTGTGAAGCTGATCAATGTGGGAAGCTTCAAATGATTAATTTTACAAAATTAACTTAGCCATGTTTTAAGGGAGTGGTTTAAGTTTGGATTTATTCATTTTGGTAGTTATCCTTCAAGGGAGAAATATATCTTATTAAGTAATTTATATTTTGGTTAGTTGTCCTTCAAGGAAGCAGTCTACATGCTAGAGATATTTGACCTAAGTGATATTTAGGTATCTCAAATTATTTTGATGTTAGGTTAGACATGGACAATTCTATATAGGCTTGGAGGTTTACCTTTATGAGGGTAAAACCTAGAACACAAGAAGGTTAATGATAGGTGAAAGGGGTGATTTTGAGATATAAAAACCATGGGATTTCATCTGATTAGGGAATTTTGACAAAATTGACTTAGCCATGCTTTAAGGGAGTGGTCTAAGTTTGGATTTGTTCATTTTGGTAGTTATCCTTCAAGGGAGCAATCTATCTTTTTAATTAATTTATATTTTGGTTAGTTGCCCTTCAAATAAGTAGTCTACATGCTAGAGATATTTGACCTAAGTGATATTTAGGTATCTCAAATTATTTTGATGCTAGGTTAGACATGGACAATTCTATATAGGCTTGGAGGTTTGCCTTTATGAGGGTAAAACCTAGAACACAAGAAGGTTAATGATAGGTGAAAGGGGTGATTTTTAGAGATAAAAACCATGGGATTTCATCTGATTAGGGATAAAAAGTATCCATGAGAACCATGGAATTGGTAAATTCATGGTACCCATATTTAAGATTAGGATATGATTGTGACAGTTAATCACATGGTTCTATGTTATAATAGGTTATCCTCAAAGGGATGGGATGAAGGTGTGAGGAAGGTGAAAATATTGTAAATTAAGGGACAAGCTTAAGTTAGACAAAAGGTGAGCTTGATCCTTGTTTAACAAATGAAAGGATATAGGTGTGAAGCATTGAGAGGCTTAGGTTTTAGTTTGCCTCCAAAAGAGGAAAAATGATAAGCTTCTGATCCATACTTGTGGGTTATGATGTAGGGTCCAATCCAATTAAAATAAAACTTGCCTCACTTGATTTTCTCCATATTGATCAAATGTTGATTTTCCTTTAGGATGAGTGAAGCATTCATATACGTACTGCGTGACTGTCATCAACTCATGTTGTGAGATGTTTGGTTAAGTCCTATAATGAGTGAAACCCTCATCTTGTGTTGCAAGATGCATCTCCTATTACCTCCACCTCTCCCACCTCTCCCACAATATAAAATCAATTTCTAATCCAAATTTAGAATCTATATATGGGGGAGGGGTGTGGGGCCCTCCCCTTTATATCTAAACTCTAAACTCCCATCTATATAGATAGAGGGTCAACTCTATCTAGCGCTACAAGATATGAAATATGAGATATGAGATAAGATAAGATATATATATGGGGTGGGGGTGGTCTCCGATGTCAAATTATCATTCTTTTATGTGCTTGTTATAGGCATGCTTGACTCTCTCTTGATATACACGAAGATGGTTAAACACAACTAGGCAGCGCTCATCAAGTAGCTCAAGTTATGTTAGATGATCTTGATGATATTCACTCTCAAAAATTATGTCTTGTAAGTATATGTGAAGAGAGGGAATCTAGAATTTGAGAGGCAATACCACCTCTTCTCCAAAGACTAGAGATAAAGGGGTAGCACCCTTAGAGGTTTAAATGCTAGTACGATAGGCCCACAAAGCAAAGTGGATGTGCAAGTGCCAATCCTAACCAAAAGCATTGACCATTTTGGTTAACATCTTGTTGAGGGTTTTGTTAGAGGCTTCTACCTATCCATTTACTTTTGGATGATAAGACAAGGAATATCTTAACTTGATGCCAAATACATCACAAAGACCTTGGAATTTTTTATTCTTTAAATATCTATCATTATTAGTGATGATCTTATGGGAAACATCAAAATGATAGATGATATGATGATTGATGGAGTCAACTATCTTATTGGCTTTGGTCGAGATGATATGAATAGCCTCCATCCACTTGGTGAAATACTCAATTGTGGTGATGATGGAGTGGTGCCACTATGAAGAATGAAGATTGATTTCCCTAATGAGATCTAGTCCCCATTGTGAGAAGGGCCAAAATTCCTTGGATACTTGAAGTCCATAAGCCAGTGTGTGATGTAAATTGGAATTTTTTTGACATTTAACACACTTCTTCACATAATCATAGTAGTCTTAGTTGAGAGTGGTCCAATAGTATCCGAGGTGAAGGATACGTTTAGTGATAGCTAGACCACTAAAGTGCCCCCCACATATCCCATCATGTAGCTCCTTGATAGCATGGGAAGCTTCCTAAATGCATAGTCAATGAAGAAGGAGGCCATCAAAACCACATTTGTAAAGTATTCCCCATATTATGGTATAATAAGAGGTACTCTGAAAAAAGCTCTTTAAACATTCCTAGAGAGGTTGGGAGGAATGATGTCAAGGTTGAGGTAGTCAAAGGTTTACTCATACCAAACATCTGATGGAGATTTTTTGACACTACATATAGTAGGGAGGTCCAATTGGATAGAAGAGGGTGTGATAAAATGATGAATGGTGACAAAGCGCTTAGAATTAGAAGGTGAATATGGGATTAGAGAAGGGAAGCCATTATATCTGCAAACTTATTAATAGATCATGAAATAGATTAGAAAAGGTAATGATCAAATGATGTTAAGAGTACATCTAATGGGTGTTTTTATTATTGAAATACATCATTATTACATTGATAAAATTGATTAATATAGTTGACCGCAAGTTGGGAATCACAAAAGACACTGATCATCTTAACTCCCAAGGCTAGAGTGGTTTGGAGACCTATTACTAGGGCTTCATACTCAGCCATATTTTTGGTACACTCAAAATCAAGTTTGAAAGAAAGAGGAAGAGGTTTACCATTGAAGATAATTAAAATAAATCCATCACCCCCACTACACTATCACTTTGATCCATCGAACAACATGGTCATTTGGTAGGTAACATCCTCTTGAGAAAGAGTTGTGATGGACTCGTCAAGAAACATAAGAGGAAGTGGATGGTTATTTGGTAAAGGAGATTTGGCCAATTGATCAAAAATTAATTTCCCTTTAATTGACTTATATTAGAGGAAATCAAGGTCAAACCTAGCTAAGAACATGAGCCACTTAGCCATATGATAGTTTTGGTATGGTTTAGAGTGCATGTACTTGAGTGAGTCAGTGTTGGTGATGATAAAAAAAATTGGTTGAGGAGGTAATGATGAATTTTTGAAGTCATAAAGACTAAGGTGAGGTAAATTTTCTCTATATGGGTATATTGAGTCCCATACTCTATAAGTGTTCAACTTATATAGTAGGGAGCTTGCTCTTTATTTTGTTCATTACGGTGAGAAAGCATTTCCCCTAAGGAATGGTCAGTGGTGGAGATATAAAGATAGAAAGGTTGGTCATATTTAGGAGGGATAAGAATAGGTGGATAAAGAAGTTACTCTTTGAGTGAATCAAAGGCTTGTTTATAGTCCTTAGTCCACTTAAAATATGTATCTTTCTTGAGAAGATGGTGAAAGTGTTGACATCTATCTAATAACTAAGAGATGAAGTGATGGATGGATTGGAACTTCCCTTGTAGGCTATCGAGTTTCTTAAGGTGGGTTGGAGGTGGCATTTCAAGAAGTTCTTTGACTTTTTTAGGGTCTACTTTGATTCCTCAAAGAGATATGATAAAGCCAAGAAGTATTCCAGATAGGACCCCAAAACACATTTCTTAGGGTTAAGTCAGATATGGAAATGGATTAGGTGCTCAAAGACAATTTTGAGAACTTCTAGATGATCCTTAAAATATTTTGTATTTCCCAAGGAGATCATCTACATATTCCTCTATGATTTTGTGGATGAGATCATAGAAGATGTAGGTTATCACACACTGGTAGGTTGCTCCAGCATTCTTCAAACCAAATGGAATGACCTTATAGCAGAAGGTTCCCCATGGGGTGATGAAAGAAGTCTTATGTTGATCCTTGATGGAAATCAAAATCTGATTATATCTTGAGAAACCATCCATGAGAGATAGCATCTCATGGTTGGCTGTAAAATCAACAAGTTGATTGAAGCTAAGCAAAGGGAATTCATCCTTTATACAAGCAAGGTTAAGGTCATGATAGTTGACACAAAGGTGAATTCTTATGGTTTCGGTGATGGAAATGATATTAGAAACCCATTGGGAATAGTCAATGGGTTAGATGAAGTTGATAGATAAGAGGCATTGAAGCTCTTCTTTGACTAGAAAGGTGATATGAAGGTGCATCCTACAAAGCTTTTGCCTAACAAGCTTAGCATTGGGATGGATGATGATGTTATGGAGAGATATATAAGGGTCAATTTTAGCATATCTTGATAGGACCAAGAAAATTTTATGCTTTGGTCATGAAGGAAGGAAGGGTAATCTTATTGCTCTAAGGAATCTAAGGATCGACCAATCTTTACAATGTGAGGGTTATCCTGAGTACCCAAGTTGACATCGATAATGGATTCGTTTAGCATGATTTGGATTTTAGGATGAAGGCATTTATGGATAGAATAATATTATACACCAAGATAGGCAAGAATGGAATCATCATCTTGATGTTGGATGGTAGGAGAATAATTTTCTACCATTTTAGGATGAATCAGAGGAAAGGTTTTAGTTTGGCCACCCTTGTTATAGGTTAAGGGACCCAAACTAACAGAATTGACTACAAAAAATTTAAACAAGATGGATTCAAAATCTTCAAACTTTGAAAGAGATGGAGTTGGTGAGGATGGAATGTCCTTATCAATTATGGTGATGGGTTTAGGTGAATCAGTGGGTTGTTTTGGTGGGACAAACCCAAGGCAAAATTGCTCATGAGGTTTTTGAGTTTTGATCAAAGGTAACTTATGGGGTCCATGTTCATAATGGCCAAGGCTAAATCCTTTCTAGGTAGGCACACCTGTGAAGGTATAATTTTAAAAAAATTGATTTGTCCAAATAGGATAAATTAGAAGTAAATGGCAAGGTAGAAGAGGTGGTCGAGGAAGTGAGAAGTGGATGATCAAGTCCCTCCTATATGAAACTGGCTTGGTAGTTGGGAAGCCCAAAAGAAATGATGGTTCTAATATTAGGATCATAACTAGGATTATGGTCAAGATTACCATACTCTTGAAGAGCAGGGAAGGCATCCAAGGCCAAAATATGATACTTTCCCAGGGAGAGACATTGGAACATAGGTTCCAAAGGGTCCTCTATAGTAATCTAAGAAGAAGGGATAGATGAGCTAGTTGAAGTTTCATTGATGGTAGGGTGGAATTATTATTTATGGTGGTGAGGTGGATGAATCAAGGAGGAATAACATCATTAGGTTGATATGTCATGTTTCAAGATGTGAAAGGACTAGGGTCAGCTTGTATAGTGATGACTTGACCCTCGTGTTTGAACTTAACACATCAATGCAAGGTGGATGGGATATAACTCGTGGAGTAGATCCAAGGGCATCCAAGTAAGATGTTGCTTTAGAACTCACCTTCTATGACATAGAAGAGATATAGAAGTTTTTGAGGTTTCAAGTGGATGTGGAGGATGACTATCCCCAAGGTTGTGGTCATAGTATCATTAAAGGAATGGAGGACCAATGTGGTTTCCAACATGATATTCTTTGGTAGCTAGAGTTGGTCATAAGCATGAGAGGAGATAATATTAATACTATCTCCCCCATCAATCATCACCCTTTTTATGTGGGTTTGATTGATGTATGCAGTAATGAAGAGGGGAGGATGTGGATAATCTATGTGAATGGAGGGTATTTCTAAATCCTTGAATGTGACAAAGGTGGAAGGTCAAAGAGCTTTGACAAAGGATGCAAGAGGTTGAGGTTCTTTAGGTTGGACATATATAGATTATAGGGCCTATATCAATGCTTGGTGGTGATGGGGTGAGGTGTTAATTAGTTTATATAATCTCATATTCAATGATATTTGGTGAATCTATTTAATAACTATTCGTTGGCTAGATTCAGAAGGGTTGGAGGGAGAGGCACCCAAAATGGATATTTTGGGTTTTGGTGAAGGTGAAGGTGAATGCACTTGAGTTTAGTTGTAAGGTGAAGGGGTGGAAGGATATGTCCATGGAATGGACACTTTATCCTTTTATTTGGCCTGAGATTGGGTGACCATATGGATAGTGTGGATGAGGGGAAGTGTTGAGCTAAAAAGCTACTTTGATTCTTCCTCACTCTTGGATGAGAGTGTGAGAGTGGGTAAGTGTTGGATAGGTTCATTTGGTGTTTGGGTTTATAATGGGCTTAAGATACTTTCATCTAATAATAGATCATCTTCATCCTATAAGTTATGGATAAGTGCTTGGAGAGCTTTGCAGTTCTTTATGTCATGTCCAAGTGTCTTATGGTATGAGTAGATTACACTGTCATTGAACCAAGATGTCTTAGGACTCGAAGGTTCAAATGGTTTGATAGGTGGAAGGTTTAAGTAAGAAGTTTGTAACAACCTTTGTAAAATGGTCAAAAATGATTTGAGAAAAGGTGTTAAGGGTGATGGGATTTTGGTTTTTGGGGTGGGATATTATCTAGAAGTAGGCTTCACCATGGAAGTTGTGGGTGGTAGAATGGTTTTGGTAGGTGTGTTTGATTGGTATTGTTTGGAATTTGATGGTTTTGAGGTGGAATTTTCAAAGGTGAAATATTTGGAGGTGGGTGATTGAGATAATGAAGGTTTGTAAATAGGTGGGTAGGTAGAGGTGGATAGTTTGGTTAAAAATGATGCGGAGTTTAATGATTTAGAGGGGTTAAGTAAAGGTATAATAAAATAAGGAAGTTTAGTTGGGGTATTTTTGGGAGGTTTCACCTTCTTGATAGAAATACGGGCTCTTAGGATGGAAAAATGATGGGGTCCCAAGATAGAAGGTATGAGGGAAGTGGGTGTTATGGTTATGGTTCTAGGTGGGAGTTTGGGTGGCTTCACCCTCTTGGTTGGTTTGGTTAAGGTTTTATTCAGTGGACTAGATGGGTTTAATTTCAAATTTAAAGATGGGTGGATAAGTCTAGGAGTAGGATGTACCCCTAGGTTCTTGATAGGTTTGATTAGAGAGGTGTAAGGTGATTTGATAATTTTAGGTGGAGGTGGTTTGGATGGTTCTTCTAGAGTTTTAGAGGGAGAGGTATTTGATGAAGGGGTCAAGGTGATGATAGTTTTAATGGTAGGTATGATTGAAGATGGGCTGGATGAAGGTGAGGTCAAATATTCATGCTTATTTTGATAGGGGAGCCCAAGATGGTGTTAAAAGGTGGCTTGATCCATATTAGGTTGAGAAGATGATTCTAGGCTTTGGACCAGTCTAGAGAAAGGTTTGTAAATTGGTTTGGTTCCTTGGGCATTGGATTCAAAGATTAGGCCCATAGGTTAAGGTAATGGAATGGTTTCTTCACTCTTGTCCTTGATGAAAGGTTACAATATTTGAGAAAATGTTTCTTCTATGGAAGGAGTAGATAAGGTGATCTCTCCTTTTGGAATGGTTTCCAAAGAGAGACTGGGTGAGTCCATGATGGGGGAGGAAGGTGTGATGTAAATGGTTGCCTCCTTTGGTATTTATATCAAAGGATAGGTGGGTAAGTTCATTATCTCATCAAGGGAAGGAAATGATATGGTTGCTTCCTTTGTTTGGGTATCCAAAATAATGGAGGGTGATTCCACCACTTCAATAAGTGGAGTGGAGGAAGAGGTAGTTGAAGCAATAGTTTACTCAATGATGAGTTCACTAATAATTACGTTAACCATATGAACCTCATGAGTGTGAGATGATTTTGGTTTGTTATCATCATGGTGGGATAAGGGGCATGATTGGGAAAAGGTTGTTAAAATATGTCAAGTGAATAATTTAGGGGTGCATTAGGATTATTCAATATAGGTTCTCCCTTATCAATCAAGTTTTGGACAATGGTTTTTAATGTGTTACACCTACTAACATCATGTCTAATGACATGGTAGAAATCACATAGATCACTCTCATTGTACCAATTGGGCACAAAGGCGAGAAGCATCAAATTGTTGGGGAGGTTTGATGGGGTAAGTTATATGATGTTGGATTTGAGAAAATTATCCAAAACTAAAGTATATGACTCCCCTAGTAGAGTGTATTATTTTGGTGTATCCTAGTTTTTATTTTGAGATTATTGATTGGAGGAATTAAAGGAGTTGGTTTGGTTGGGTTGGTTAACAACTAGAGGTGGAGTAGTTTTAAGGATAACCGTGTTTGTGGTTGCCTTTGGTTTAGTATTGGGGTGGTTAGGTTGGTTGGTGGTTTTGGATTGGGAAGGGTCATTGGATTTGAATCTAGAGTTTTTATTTCCTAGTTTCAACTTCCCCTCATCAATCAATTTAATTTCTAGTTTGTGTGCCATAGTGAAAGCCTCATCAAAGGTTTTAAAGGTTTGAACCTATAGAGTAGGGGTGATGTGTTTAGCATAAGCTTGAGAGAAAAGTTCAATAAACTTAGGTTAGGGCAATGAAAAAGAGAGATATTTGATAAGACCTCTCTATCGATCTATGAAATTGGCAATCAGTTTGTCATCAAATTCCTTGATGGAGTAGAGGTCGTGATGGAGACCTTCTTAGATATATTGATCGAGAAGTTGTCTAAAAAGGTTTGGGAGAGTTGGGAAAAAGAAAATATGGAGTGTTTAGTGATAGCACTATACCAATCTAATGTTGGTCTAGATAAAGACATAAGAAAGGTGTGAAGGAGAAGAGTGTTATCAAAGGCAATCGAGTAGAAAGAATACCAAAACACTCTTAGGTATTTTTTAGGATCCTTTTTGCTTTGGAATTTATAAAATTTGGGTAGTTCCCATTAAGGAGGGTAAGGTTGGATATGGAAAGATGGGTGAATAGGTTCATTATATATCTGGTCATAAGATAAGAGGTTATGAGCCCCAGAGATAGATGACTCTAGGTTGGTCATTTTTTCTATCAACATTTTGACCAAATCTATTTGGGGTTGGGGAGTTCCATGATTGTATGGTAAGTTTTTCTAGGGTTGGGTGGATGTAATATATATATAATTGGTATAAGTTTGAGAAGATGCCACATGTTTGTATGTGGTCATTGAGGGTTGGGATGATGTCACATATGGGTTAATGAGTACAAGAGGTTGGGTATAAGGTGCCACATATGGGTTAATAGGCATAAAAATTTGAGTGGAAGATGCAACTATATATCCTTGTAGATTAGGAACATAGTGTGGGTAGGGTGTCATAGGTATTTATTGAGGAGTTGATGTGGGTTGGTTTGGAAGTATGATCAGATTGACATATTGGAGAATGGATATGGATTGGGTTGGAGCTATGAATGAAATGATTACTTAGGGTGAGTGATAACTCTGGTACTGATAGGTGGAAGGGTAGCTAGTATAGAATGCACCACATTTTGAAGTGGGGTAGAGATTGGTGGGTCAGTAGTGATAAGGGGAATAGTGGTAATATGGTTATAAGGTATCCCCATAGTGGGTGGAGTATAGGTAATAAAAGGTGAGGTTGCCCTTATGTTGGAGGGGTTTTTGGTTAATGTAGAGGGTATTTGGTTATTAGTTGGGTTGTTTGATTAAGTTTAGATTGAGGTAGTGGACGGGTTATTGGTGGAGGAATATGTTTGAGTGATCATCTTTTGGGTAGAGTTATAAATAATAAAGGTTTCTCCTATAATATGGGGAGGCATCCCATAAGGTGGATCACTAGGAGGAATTGAAGTAGGGGTGCGGTAAGACAGGGTGTTGAGGTAATGTTGGAGGGCCAAGGGGTTGTTAGCAAGGAAGGTGGAAAAATATACATCACCTTGGAAAACTATCTAAGGTATGGTAGGGTTGGTATAAGGATGGGGAGAAACCTCAACATCCAAAGAATACTCCATGGAGAAAGAAGAAGAGGGAGGTGGCTCCTGGTTGGTTTGGTTCTTCAATTGTTGTCTAGTAAAAACCATGTAAGGAATAGAAAGGAATAAAGGAAAACTCACAACTAAAACACAAATAAAATAAAAGAAAAATATCTCAAGGCAATCAAAAACATACACTAGATTTTGTTTTAAAATCTTTGGGTACCTTTTATCTCACTTTTGTATTATGCCTTAGTTGGAAAGTGTGAAGAATTTGGATCGTAGAACAAGTTCTACAAAATAAGTCCATGGTTACTTTTAGGTGTTTAAGGCTCTCAAAAGGATATGTGTTAGAAATAAATATGTGGCTTGGTATTGGGGCCTACCCCTTCCATTCACACACTGTAGTGATAACAGTCTCAGGTGTTTAGCTAGTATATACCAATTTTCAGAGTTTAGACTCAACTAGCAAGCTGAGTTTTGGTTTCTCTTCTTGGTAATGACCTTCAAGTAAGATAGCCAAAGGGTGAAGGTGAACCACTAGGATATAAAACCCTAGTTAGGCCTTATGTCAATTTTTATGATGTTTATTTGATATAATTGATTTGGTTTTGGTGTGTGAGAATAAAGGTGAAACTACAATTGATTTACTTAGCCTTTAATTTTAACTACGTGAGCTAAACATCCAAGAAATAAATGTATGTAAGGTTTATTTTATACCCAAAATAAATTTTTATTTCTTTATATGAGCATATAATATGATAAAATGGCACCTAGATGTTACTAGGGTCCCACCGGCACATGCCAGAATGTTTCTCTCAATTTAAATTTATTTTTTTAGAAAAGAAGTAAGAAACTAGATATGATTATGGTAAAAGAACCTATTTATTTGTTCACGTGTGATTTAGATGATTGTGAAGAGTTCCTCTTTGCCTTTGTAAGAATGACCTATAGATAAGAAAATACTAAAACAAAGGGGTTGTTAAGTGGATAGTAAGGTGGATTACTTAGCATGAGCTAGGTCCAAGAAGCATGAGCTTACTAGGAGGATGTCAATCCACTCTTTTCGAAAAGTTAAGTTGAAGGAAATAAAGATGAAGTACGTACATCAAATGATAAAAAATACTGAAAGGAAATAAAAGAAGATATAATGCTTGATAAAGGAAATAGACTAATTATAGCAATAATCAGGTCAATACTAATGTTAAATAGGTCAAGTTGGGTTCAAAAAATAGGTGAGGACTCTAAGAATAGGTAGAGAGATATAAAGTAGAATTTGGTTGAGGGTAAGCAAGTGAAAATATATTTTTGTTATTTCCTACCACAGTAACCATCGGTGGTCAAGGTGACCATTGATGGTCAAGGTTAATTGTCGACAGTTGTTGTAGGTTCTAACAAGTATCATAGAAAGCTTGGGCTGATAAGGTTAGTGATCAGGTAGTATATTATTAAGGGTTTGGTTAGATATGGGAGGTTAGAAGATATGATGTATAAGGGTTTGGGTTAGAAACTAAAAAATTATAACTTGAAGACTAGAAATATACTTAACTAGTTATTTTATAGTTGGTAGCTAATTTAGGAGTGATTTGGATAGAGTAATGGTACTTTGCCTGAAGAGTAATTTTGGTAGAGGTTTAGGTCTTTATTGTAGTTGTTGAATTTTTAGACGGAAAACCTAAAAATAATTTCCTAATGTTATAAGCTCTTGATGACTATTGGTTGATAGCTTGAATGCCTGATTGTTGAATTCTTAGATCCTAGATCCTTTTTCATCTCCTGCTCCCCTCCTTTTATAGGCAAAGAGATATGGAGGTAGAATGTTCCATAGGAGGTTTGGTTGATGGCTCTGATACTTCATGATGTGTTACCTTTCCATCCATATTAAATTTTGACATGTTAGCTTGCACATAGCATGAGATGTCATTATTCATATAGGGAAGACCTAATCGTCAGTGGTCAAGTTTAATCATCGATGGTCATGGTGACCATTGATGGTTAGGTAACCATCGATGATTGAGGGTTGAAGAAAGTTGAGTCAAAATCAAAATTTAGTGAGTTAGTTTAGCTAGTTAGCTAACTTGACTCAGGGTTTGGTGGGTTAGTTAGTGGGTTTTTTGACTTGTGTCTATGGTTGAGAGAGGCTAGGTGGTCCCTAGGGGTCCCAAGGCATTTTGACCTCTAGAGCCATAGTGTATGCTTTTATAGTGTCTAAAATTAGCCTTGGATTTTTGGTTACCTAATTTTCCTTCCTTTCTATCATCTAACTTTAACTTTTTGGTTATAACCTAGCCTTTTCATCACATCTTACCAAAAATTTTAAGTACTTAAAAATTGTCATGAAAGTTCTTCATTTAATTTGATGTTTGTGTGATTTTTTATCTTGCTTTTTAGCCTTCTATCCCTAAGATTTGTAAAAAATCAGTTATTGTACCCTCCACGATCAATACTATAACTAAAAAATGCAACCATTCAATGGTAAAGGTAATTCAAGGTATATACATGGTACTTTTAGTTATTTCAAAATTATTTACTTTCATTTATTTTTCACTTTTTACTACATTTTTTTGGCTCAATTAATCTGTTTGTATGTTCTTTCTTAAATCACCATCTCATTTTACACTCTAGTGACATGTGATGAGATTCAAGTGGGGCATATGTATACACACAATATTTTTAAACTTTATCATTTTTCAGGCTTTCTCTCTTGTAGTAACCTATCGAATTTCAATATCTCTAAGTGCACACCTTAAAGGGTACACCAAGAAAGGGGTGGGTAGACCATTGGTGCTTTGCAATATTATTCTCTAAATATATAGGCCTATATCCACTATAAAATATCACTCACATGATCTCATAAGAAATATTCATCCTAAATATCCCTTAACTTGGCCAAGACCTATCTTTTCTGACTATATCATCCTGATTCAATGTAGTATTTTTGCTTCCCACAAAAATTCAAACTAAGTCAACTTGGGTTGAGATAGTTCTAAAAGTCATGGTATATGATTCAAAAATAGATCATCTTAGACCAACCTAGTTCAAGGGTAAATGGTATATTTTAAAACTAAATTGAGGTTTGTAAATATTGTCAGATTAAATTCTTTAAAGGTTTAGGATCATCCATCGCTATAAAGACAAGTCCTATTTCAATCCAATAGAGAGGAATATTCATTTTTGTACTATTATTTCTCACAATTATGCTTTAATATACATTTAGGAGAATTTAAATGACATTTGGGAGAAGCCATCACTTAGATATTATCTTGGAGGGAAATAACTTGTCTTGTGGAGTCTTGGATGCAAATAGAATAAGTCTTGAAGCCTAAGGATGACTTCAACCATTATGATCCTTATGAAAATAAAAACCTTGTGCAAAGCACCAATGGCCAAGGGAAATATTGAGGCTAAATAATTTATTTCAAGTTAAGTATTTCTAACTTTAAATCTTTTATATAGTAGATAGATATTACATAATCAATAGTTTTTAATGTATAACTCCTTGTTTGAATCTCCTTTACACTTAAAGTTAGAATGTCTATAGGGTTATTCAAATTTTCCATTTTCCCACCCTATTTAACCTAGGCCTCCATTTTCCTAAAATGGTTCTATACACCCTTTAGTTGTGTTTTAACCATCCCTCTTATTTGTGTTACAATCTTTGTTACCACTAAATTAAATTAATTTCATTATTTTTAAGAGACTTAGTTATGGTTATTACATTATATTGATTGCCTAAATACTTTGGAACCCTATCCATTTATTTTTTGTGATAAGTGTGTATATATTTATGAATTATATATCACCTTAGTCTTGTACACTTGGTAAATGCATACCTTAAATGTTCCTCTCAATTCTAAACCCTTCCCCTTCTAAAAGTATTGCATCTGCACTTTCTTATGCCCTTTGGCATATATCTTAGTCTAACCAATATTATGTTGATGACCTGGGCCTTCTAAATTTATCATAATTCTTAAAATATACATATGTTATGCCTCTACAATTTTTGATCATGTACCTATTTTTCCACTCCACAGACACTTGAGTCTTAGACAGATAAACACCGACATCGATGCAGGAGTCTTGTTTCAATGCAAACATCTAGAGCCCTAAATTCATCTAAGTTTCAAATGAAATTTATCCTAATGCATAGCCTAAGTTCTATTATGTGAAATATTATCTTGATAAGAGTGGTATATATGCATGATCACTCCTCATTCTAAACTCAGCTAACATTCAAACAAAAGAGAATTCAAAGATCATTCAATTGATCAAAGCTTTCCTATTTTATCCTATTTCCATATCAATCATAGGGACAACACATATACAGGTCTGAAGTACAGAAGGATCAGCTCAAGAGCTATGTTTTTTAAGTTACAGGCTAGGTCAATGTTATACTTATTTATCACATATTTCATGATTCACACACAAGCTAACATGTATGGGATAATTACATAATTCTAAGGTCCTTTTTAGAGTATTATTTATGTAGGAAATATTTATTGATAGAGGGGTCTTTAGGGAAAATTTCCACTATGTGCCCACTATAAATATGAATAAATAGGGGTTGATCATTTGACAAAGATCAAAAAACCATGACCCAGATTTTAATGCACTAAAGTGAAGGTGATTATGAACCTAGAATCATCTAGGTGGTCACATCTAGTTTCAATAGGCATTCTATACTACACACCTTCATCTAATATAGATATTAGTATCGACACAACTTTCCCTATCTAACACAAGTCTCCACAACTACAAAGGCAATTGATACATAATTTGATGACTATTCTAGAATATTCTTCTAGTATGTTATTTCATGTTCTAGATCTAGATTTATATTAGCATCAAAACTATCTTATTTTTTTATCATTGAAATATATAACATATTTTTGTTTCCTATTTTTAGCATATCTTAGTATAATAAATTTAGTATATGTTATATCTAAGTTTTATAATTAATCGACTTGTTATAGATCTATTTGTCACCCTTGTGCTTATAGATTTATATATTATTAACCCTATCTACCCCATATTAGGATCCATATCCAATTTAAGGATAAACATTTGGTGAACTCAATCTGTGTGAATGCAAATTTTCTAATTCTTAGGTTTTCAATCAACTAGGGTTTTAGATTGTTGTAATTTTTCATTTTCTTATATTATTTTTCATGCAACCTAGGCATATACCTATATTAAAAGGTGTGCCTATAAAACACATTGAACTTCCCCTCATACCACTTAAGATGTCTCAAACCAATGACGAACCTAATCCCATGGTCCATGATGATACTCATGTTGAGAATGAACATACTAATGAGGTTATAATAGAATAAGATTCTGATATTGAAAACCATGAGTCTAATGAAACTAATGAACATGAAAAAATAGATCATGAGCAAGTGCAATCAATCACCTTGTTTCATGACTATAATCATCAAAACTCTAAAGATCTTGATGAAATCCTAAGAACCATATTAGAAACTAAAAATGAAAAAATCATAAATGAACATCCAGGTCCATTTATTAATCATGATATTAGATCTATGGGTCATCCCCATATACCAACAAACCTCCCCTTGAGCACATTAAAGCTTCATACTTATAGTGGAACCACAATATATGTCTTTCAACCTTTGTTTCCTGAAACAACTATTGCTACATCTACCATGGAATTTCTAATTATTTCAACTCAAATACTAGTTTCAATGCTTATATATACCGTGTTTACATCTCCCTTGGTGACTACTCAAATTCCAAATTTAAATCATAATGGTTCTACAGTTCAAGTGTTCCTCTAAGTTATAAATAATTGGAGGACAAGGTTCCTAATGTTGAGTAAAAGGCTTTAAATTCTCCTCATGCCATTGATTCGTAAGATGTGTTACATAATTTACTTGCACCTGAGATATATTTTCACACCTTAACAACTAGTTATATTACACCTAAGTTCACATTTTATGATGTCAAGGGTGATCTTGAGTAGCATCTTCAATATTTCAATGTGGCATGCCTTGATTATGCCTTCAATGATAAACTTTTGACCAAATTATTTCCAAGGAGCCTCAAGGATTATTTTTTGAGGTGGTTCTATGATTTACCTCTTCAATCCATGAAATCATTCAAAGCTCTTGAAAATTATTTTTTTGGTGCACTTTCCCATTAATATTAATGAAAAGATTTCATGTGCCCAAATTGTAAAAATTAAACAAGGAACTAATGAACCTGTCAATGAATATGTCATGAGGTACAAGATAATGATGGATAAAATGACTAATCTAATGGAAGATAAAGAAATTTAAGACATTTTAAAGCAAATTTTGCTTTCTCCTTAACATGAATCCATCATTTTCAAAAAGTTTAACTCTTTTGATGAGTTATTCCATGTTGTTTGGGACTATGAAATAAAACTTATTTTATTGGATTAACATAATTATGTAGTAAACACAGCAATTAAATCTACGTCTAATATTGAGTTTACTATAAAACCAAGTTATAAGGTAAAATGTCATGAATCTAAAAAGGAAACAACCACCATGGTTAATGTATTTTCATATCATCCTAATTGGCTTGCCTTATCCAATGCACCAAGGAGACAATTTACATGCTTACATGAGTCTCTTACTTTATTACTCATGTAGTTAGTAGAGTGTCATCTTATATCTCTTCCTCATCCTATCGAGGTTGATATGAGTAAACATCTACCCAAATGATATGATGTGAATGCTTATTTTGATTATCACCAAGGACAATGGCATTCTATGAACAAATGTTTTACCTTAAAGCATAAAATCTAGGACCTTATTGATGACTAAAATATTACATTTGATGATCTTCCAAAAGAATCAAGTTCATAACCTAGTGATCACTAAAAATATAATATATTTAAAAATACTTTACAATACCATTCCAAGGAAAATATGGAGGTACAAATGGTATATAATGCACATCCTCCTCCATCACACTATGAGTACCCACTAGATGGGATTAATTTTACCTATACATAGCATAAACCTCCTATGGTTCAAAGACCTATTATTTTTTATGGTAGTGAGATTAAGGATGGACTCCAATCTTCATTCTTTATTCATTTGAGCATACAGTGATCACCTTCCTAAACATAATGTTGTGATTGATAATGGTTCAAATGAGAATGTTTACACTGTGACATTACTTACGCACTTTGTTTATACTCATCATGATTTCTAACCTTATACTAGATCAGTTTGAGAATTTGATGGGACCTCATAGTATATTCTTGGTGAGATTAACTTACCTTTATAGGTGGGTCCCATACATGTGGTTAATACCTTTTTATTTATACCTTCTTTGGGTGTCTTTGATATGTTATTGGGATGCCCTTAAATACATAGTATTTGAGTAGTACCTTTTATAGTGCATGGATGTGTTAAATAAATTAATTCCAATTAGATAATTATAGTTTTTGGAGTTCCATATGAGCATCTTCTTTAAAAAGGTAAAATTATACCCATGTAGTTATTTATCAAGTCTACTAAGGCTAATCTACTATAAAAGGGTAAGAAACAAAAAATACCCTTTATTAG
This sequence comes from Torreya grandis, assembly GCA_037957365.1. NCBI lineage: Eukaryota > Viridiplantae > Streptophyta > Pinopsida > Cupressales > Taxaceae > Torreya > Torreya grandis. The sequence continues at coordinate 1,444,323 of JARHVA010001737.1, forward strand.
GTAGCCAATACTTGAGAAACCTTTGCATCAAAGACATACATTGGATTCCATTAAATCATCATCTACTATGCACCATATTTAAATATCTAGATCACCTACACATGTTCCTATCATTATTATTCCAAATAAACCTTAGAGCACTCAATGATGGGTTCTATAGATGAAATTTTGAGCTAAATGGATTTGATTTTGAAATTACATCAAAACACCCAAAATTTTAATCCAAAAATTGAGATCTAAAGCCACTAGGATAAAAATGCAAACAAAAATGAATATTCATAGCAACACTTAAATCCTAAAGCTAATTAATCCAAAACAAGATTAAACAATAAAAGACTAAAGGATTTGGATTGATATTTTCATACAATAGACTCAAATTTTCAGCATTATGATGGCTTGATTCATTGACTTGGATGATGGGCTAATTGATTATGTAGTTGCTAATTGGCATAGAGATTTCATGGATTCAATAGATATTTTGGACATGGAGAATTGGTTTGTTTAAATATATTGATGGAAGGAAGATCAATGGTCACCATTAAAATTTGGTTTCCATAAGATTAAGGGTGGAGTATTATTCAAGGAATTAAAAATTCCTTTGAAGCCTCTAGAATAGATACTTCTAGAAAAGAAGGGCCAAGTTAAAAAGGATTATAGAATTGGAGGATTCTAGAATCCTCTTAGTGACTAATTAGGATTAGAATGGGATTAGGATGGGTGATTAGATAGGTGATTAGAGACTAGGGACATATGAGAGCCTATGAATAGGCTAGGGTAGGTGGGTAGGTGCATCATGGGAATTTTAAATTTTCAAATAATGGACAAGTGGGATTAGTTAGTAGATAATGAGGATTAGGTAAATTAATTGATTTGTGATATGAGGTATAATGTTAATAGAAGAAGAATAATGTATATGGGGCTATGATTTAATTATTTAATTAGGACTATGGTTATGAGATTAATTAAGATAAATAGCAGGATTAATAAAATGGTTAGGGTGAGCAAATTGAGGTGCATACATTTTTCCCCTCTTTGAAAGGGCATTGTGAGTGGATGAAGTGGAAGGAGTAATGGTATTTAAAAGAAAACCATTTCATAGATGAATGTTAGTATATGATGTTAGTGGATATTAATCCCCCTTGAGGGGATGTATAGGGAAGAATGAGATAAATGGCCACTTGAAATAATAAGTGAAGGGTGAGATGCAATGAATAGACAAAGGGATGGGATGTGAGATATGAGATAAAATAAGAATAATATGAACTCAACCTAATTAGGGAGATATAAATTGATGATGCCCCTATAAAATACATATGTACATGGAGTGGAAATGATTATGTCATGTTTATCAATATATCCTAAGGGGGAATCAACTGTAACATGAGCATGATAAGACAAAAGGCCGAAATATTTTGAGGAATCCCAAGGAAAGATACATGTAAGGGAGAACTATAAGCTAAGATGAGACTAATTTGATGAGATTAATGACGAGTGTAGCTCAAAGATGAATTTGAGTGATATGAAGATCAAAAATAAGAATGATATGATCAAGTGATCAAAATATGTAGGGGAATCATTAGATTTTAATGCATCAAATCAATAAGCCAAAATGTAATTCCCTAGAAAATACACATGTAATTGAGTGATAGATGATAGAGTTATGGTCCTAGTCATTCCCCAATCAAGGGAAAAAATTATAAACATGAAATGATGAATTGACCAATCAGTGATAATAGATAATTAATAGAATAAAATATGGATGTTGTGATTTTTTCAAGCCCAATCAACAGGTGCAGGTGATTGATAAAAATATTAAATAGAGGATTATGTAGATGGTGATTGATCAATAAACCAATTCACTAATTATTTATATTATAACTCAAGGATATGATTAATTCAATACATGAGGATAATGAGGTACACACTAGATGAAATGATGGATGATGAGGAAAGAGGTGAGAGTGATCAAATTATCCTTGGGCATTAAAAAGTGGCCAAGTGTTGCCTATATAGTATGAAAAGAGCTCAGGTTGATGTAGTTTTGACTAGATGACAAATAAAAAGATAAACTAGAGGATGATGATGATGATGATGATGATGATGATGATGATGATGATGTTGATGTATTTTATACATGTTAGTTGTGAGATTTGGGATGTGTGTATATGTTAGAAATGAAGATAGATTACTCTGAGAAATGATGAGAGATGAGATATCAAATATGGTTGACTAGAGAGATGGTAGATGATTGGTTAGAGGAGATCATCTGGATGATAAAAATATTGATAGGAATGATTAGAGATTAGATGAGATGATATTTGAATGACTTTAGGATATAGACAAGATGATAATATGACTAGGAGGAATGATGATTGGTTGGAAGACAAAGGAATAGGATAAATAATTGGATATGGGATGTAAGATGATTAAAAAGATTAGAAGAAATGATCAAGCTATCATTATTGTAATAAGGCTCATCATAATCTAAGCAATCTAATAGATATGGCACTTTTTGGTATGCCCCATGATATAAGTATGATCAAAAGGACATCATGCCAATGTGTGGATAAAAAGGGTAAATAGTGAACTCTACATCCTCATTCATTTCCCAATAGACAAAAAGAGACACGGTGCCAGACTAAAAATAAACAAATGAAAAAAATCATGATACAAATAAATAAAATAACATAATTTTAACACACATAAGTATCTACATGTAGTGGCATTATGTCTTTGTCTAATGGGTCTAATGAGAGTTAACAGGATGATTGATTAAGTGATGCATTAGACTAAGTCAGTTATGATGGTGTGATGTGAATTCAAATTAAGGATAGGAATTGGGACAAGGTATGGAATTGGAGTATGCTATGGAATTTGATTAGGATAAGGATGTAGAAGACATGAGACATGATAACTAGAAGGTTTATCCAAGGTGAGATGACAAAATGATAGGATAGATAAGAATTTAGATAGGATGATTGAGATATTTAGGACATAGGTCAAGAAAATTGAGACAGAAGACATGGCAATAAGGAGATTCAGGGCATAAGACAAGGTGGGATGAAAATGAGATGGACCACAAAAGGACTAGGATAAGATGATTGAGATATTTAAGACATAATACAATACAACTTAGATGTTTTTAGATTTTGTGGATTTTATGATTTTTAGGGTTTTTGACATATTTCAATTTTTTAGTATTTTTGGAATATGTATGTACACTATACAAAGGGGGTTAATATAAAAAGGAACACCAAGCTTAGAAACCAATATAAAGATGAATGGAATAATAGAAGGAAGACTAGACTAGGGATTGTCAATGACCTCATCATGAAGGAAACAAAATTCTATTTACCTAAATGTACATTGGAGGATATAACAAGATTATCCCAAAATATTTCTCAAGTCACCTTCCACATCCTTGCAAAGGTCAAGATGAAAATTAAGGATGTACATAATAGGATGAAAAATATGATGGCATATGATGGGTAAGAACAATGGACCAATGGATATGAAATGAATGTATTTTGCCTCAAAGTGTTGAGGTGAGGTGTGGATAATAGATTATTTTACCATGATGCCAAAAATTGATTCTCATCATGGTACTTGCCCAAGGTGCTAGAAGACTAGTTTTCACTATTGGAGGAATGATTTTTTTTTTCACATTCTTTTTTACTTTTTTTTTTTTTTGACTTTTTAGCAACTTTATTTATTAAAGGCATGTAAGATGTAGGATTGTGGGAAATTTGTGATCTTTATCTAACACCTATTTTGGAGATATGTGATGCTAGGATCATGTTGTTGATGCTAGATGTATTGGTGTCCTTATGATCTTAGGTGATTTTTAATTGAGACCCCTCCAAATATTTAGACCAAGTGTATTTGTCGCTCTTATGAGAGACAATACTACCTAGGAGTGTGATTTGAGGTATGGATTGGATTAGAGCTTGATGTTGATGGGTGTGTAATGGAATGGAATAGATGTTATGGCTTAATGTGATTGTGGGAGTGTGATAGTAAGATGTGATGGGTGTTTTAGGATTAGGTTAGTAGTTGCACACAACATTGGAGATGTTGGACATTACAAATTTGATTGATGCCATGTGACAAAATATTTTAAAAGATTTAAGACTTTTGGATTGTGAAATTATTCTTTGATTTAATTATCTAAAGGATTATCAGCCATATTATAGTGATTTTGACATTTTTTTAATTTATGAATTGGTTTTGACTTTGATTTTCCCCTAGTGCCTAATTTTGGGCTTCACTATGGAGGATTGATTTTTGACTTTGAGGGTCCCTTAGTGATGGACATTGGGATTCACTAGGGGAAGACTCTTTTTGAGTAGGCCGATGATTTGGATTTTCTTGATTTTGACTTTTTGGATCCAAGGTGATTTTATCATCAAGAATGACTCTTTGGATATAATTTTGGACTTTTTTATTTGTCGAACGTATTATATTACTCAAGGAAGAGTCCAATGATGTGTGTTCATGTTCATCCCTATGAAAGGAGGTGATTACATGATTATTGATAAGAAGAAATGGGTATATGATGGATGGAGGAGATGATATGATGAGTTATATGAGGGGTGATAGTGTATCATGGTCCTCTTAGGGGTTCCTAGGAGACCCAGTTGCAACATCAAAGAAAACCTCCTTGATATTAGTAAAAGGAACATTGGCACTAGCTATAGTATACACTTCTAAAGTAGGATTAGATTCATTCTAACTATATTTGACAAGTAAATCTTGCAATATCTCTATTATGATTTCATCATATTCATTGGGGTCAAAATATATGCTTGGTGACATTTATCATCCAAATTGGAGGTATATCAAAAAGGACAAGCATTATCATCATCTACTATAATATCTATGAGGGATGATGTTTTTGATGAGGAATTTGATTTAGATATTGGTGTTGAACATGATCCTTATGCAAATAAAATTGGTGTTTATTCTAATGTTGATTCTAATATACATGACGTGGTGTTGTTATTATAAGAGTGATTTTCCATAGATGACCTCTCAACATGGGGTATTTGATGTGACAATGGGTGAGAAGAAGATGATGGGGGTATAATGGATTTTCTAGGGATAGGCTCATGAAATAAGGACTCATGAGGGAAGGGAGGACTATGCTCATGGGGGAAAAACTCATCTTCGATGGAATATTTGTAAAAGATGGGGGGACTATGTAATATGTATGTGGTGTCTTGACATTAAATTGGAGAGGAAAGGGATTGATCATGATCAAGAATGGAAACTTGGAATTCTTCTTATTCTCCCAAGGAGGTAGACTCATCTAATTCATTATCAATTTATATGTCACCATAGTCGATGAGGTCTTGGACATAGTTTTGTAAATTATGATATTTATTAATGGTATACCCTGAGGTTCAATGATATACACAATATTAGTTAGATTTATACCAAGAGGGCTTAGGTTTGTTAGGATGGATATATTGTATGGGTGGATATAACATCATGTTAGTAGTAAAAATTTGGTGTAAGAGGGATTCTAAGGATATAAGAAGATAATTATAGGGGATCTCTTCACTTTTTGACTTAAATGTGGAAGCATAGGACCTTAGATCATATGGTTGTTGATGTTATTAGGTGGGTGTACTATTATTATGTGAGGTGGCTAGGATAGGAGCCCCTTTACTATTAGATAAAGGGGTAGATGATTGGTTATGACTGGTGGATGGATTATTGGAATGAGACTCACATGAGTGGGTGTAGACTGGAGGTAATCTTGGATATATGGGGTCAAATTCTATAAGACATGGAGTGTTAATCTCAAGAAGGTGAGAAAGGATCATATCCCTATTAGTTATGAGACATTGCTCAATCAGGGTAATGACAAAATATGTTTTATATATGCCATGGATAATGATGGGATAAATATACAAATGATATGGTTTGTCATCCCCAATTGTCAGGTGTAGGGGATTGAATGTATAAGTTAAGGGATGAAGATGGGATGCATGGAATAAATTTGGATAAAGGTTTGTTTTAGTCCTATCTCAAGCTTGATCAAATATTTGAAGTGAGAAGTTGGATGGGATAAGACAAAATTTAAGTAGACCAATTAGGACATGAGCTAGACTTTGGTGTTTGGGATTAGATTTAACTAAGCAATCTATGATAAGATTTAAGATTGGGTGAGGGGATAGACTGGCTAGAGAGACTAATTTTAACTAGATCAATTAGATTAAGACTAGCTCAAGACTAAGATGATTGACTCAAATAAGATGAGATGATTTTATTAATAGTTTTATGGCATTGTGATAATGTGTAGGACTCAAACTTGATTAAACATTAGTAATCTTATAATAAGGACCCTGATGAAAAGAACTGTTTTGCCAACATGGATGAGGACTAAAATATGACTAAAAACTTGATGAGGTGACTACTATAGATAAATGTATGATTTATGTTAGAATATTATTAATAATAGTTGATATAAATGAGGGAGATGGTGATGGACAAGGTGATCAAGCTAGACAAGGTCAAGACAAATGTCTAGTTTGGACTAGGGAGATAGAATAAGTCAAAGTGACATATAATTGGGTAAAGGTGGACTTAGGACAAGATGTCAATGACAATATGTGATAATATATGTATATGATGTGGGTATGACCAATTATTAAGGGATAAAACTAGAATAGGATGGGATTAAGACAAGAGAGTGATGGTAAATGGGATGAGACTAGTGAAAGGATATACAAGGACATTATGTATAAGAAGATGATGATAAGGATACACAGAATGATATAATGATATATAAAGAATATGTAAGATGATGAAATGTGAAAATCACCTAGATAGGTGTGTATAGGTTTGGGTTAAAGGTTGACTTGGCTCATAAACATCACTAGTTTAGCATAATACACACCAAATCAGGAAAACTGCAAACTTTAGATTAGTAAACTAATGGGCATGTAACCTGATAATTGCACTATCTAATGGATTTATGGGTGAGGTTTTGGGCCAATGACTCATTATGAAATCTCTAAAAAATTATCAACCCCATATGCACATGATGGTCACTTGAGATCTGATATAAACTATGATAACAAATTGTCTATTACAGCTGATGGTTCTATGTTAGGATGAATGAGCTTGTTAGGGGCATCCTTGATATACGCTAGGTATAATGGGTTTCAAGTCCATATAGGGTGTTATATAATGATTATTTCATATAATTAAATCTTTAACTTCATGGATGACATGTGTGGGGTCAACCACTTAGCCTAATGATAGTTGTCCCTGATATTTATACTCCACCAGAACGTGGAGTGTGGATTAGTGTGCGGTGGTGAAATCCATGATCACTATCCCCCTAAGACTATGGCAAGTACATGGGTGTGAATTCCATATCATTTTCCCCTAGAAATTAAAAATGGGAGGGTTTATTAGTGGTTTTTATTCTCAAAAAAATTCCTCAAAGACGTAAAGAGGAGAGCATACACCATCATAGCCCTTAGGTGATAGACAAGTAGACCAAAAAGAGATTAATTAACTGATTAATTAGATGTGAGATATATAAAAAACCAAATATATAAAAGATATATAAAAATGAATTTAGACAACATAATTTAATCAAAGTGAGTAAAATGATTAAAAGCCTTAGATAAACAAAATGATTTTCAAGATGCCAAATGTCTTTGATAAGAGGCCTAAAAGAAAATGAAAAGTAGTTTGATTGGAAATTTTGAAGGGCAACCTACAAAAAAATATGTTAGACTAGATATGGATTCAATATATTTTCCTCTTGCAAATATATCTTCCAAAAAATATATTAGTAATTTGATATAAGCAAAAATACCACTTTATTGGCAAAAACACTAATACATAGTCAATATTTCTCAAAATCACTTCCAAAAAGTATGATATCACATATTTTTTGCAATATCACAACTATGAAGTCATGATTTTTTAGAAAATGGTTAACCTCTAGTGGTTATCACATGGTGACTTCAAAACCACAAGTCTTTAAGCAATATCATGATTTTTATTACCAAACCATAATTTTGTAATTAGTAATTTTATGAGATGAATAAAATCGACATGATTTTGACAGTTAGACTTGAAACTAAATAAAAAGGTGTGATGATATACATAGGAATAAGATTATGTACAAAGACCACATATATGCAAATAATATCAAAAAAGGTATTTGGTATGTGCTTAGACTAGTGCCTTAGTTATTAAAATTTTATCAAGATAATACTACTCAAAAATTGCCTAAATCAAGCAAAATCACTACTTCATTATCTGTAGTATTATAGTAGGAGGGGAAGGGGATTTTTTAATCTAGATATTTGATAGTGAATTGGGTTGCTCCTCCTTATTCTTACAAGCCAACAACACTCAGACAAAGACATAAAATGGATTAGAGGCCACAGTCAGCAATTTCACACTATAGTTTTGATACCCTTAATAAGACCATAATTTTGGAGGATAATATCATAGCTTTAAGGGAAAACCCATGAGTACGCATATCTACAATTTTTCTCAGCCTAAATGGTAGACCATTTTCAAGATTCATAATTTTAACCCCTGGCCCTGTAAGACAACAAGTTATCCTAAACATATGAAAGATCTGAAATTTATACAAAAACTAATTTTAGAATGTTGAGGTCTATTTTACATAAAATAGTAACTTAATTGATAAAATCATGATTTTAATAGCAATGTCATAGTTTGCAGATTCATGATTTTGCAAAAGAGGGATAACCTATCAAAAATTTTAGTTGTTAATGGTTAAGATTTGGTAGTTAGTGTAAAATGGTGATCCCAATGACAATCATGATAGAGCTAAATGGATTTGATTGTGAATTTACATCAAGACATCCAAAATTTCAATCCACCAATTGAGATATAGATCCATTAGGATAAAAATGCAAACATAAATGAATATTTATAGCAACACTTAAATCCTAACTCTAATTGCTCTAAACTAAAATTAAATAATAAAAGACTAAAGGATTTGGATTGAGATTTATTTATAATAGACTCAAATTTGTAGCATTATGATGGCTTGATTCATTGACTTGGATGATGGGATAATTGATTATGTAATTATTAATTGTCATGGATATTTCATGGATTCAATAGATAGTTTGGCCATAGAGGAGGGGCTTGTTTAAATAGATTGAGGGAGGGAAGATCTATGGTCACCATTCAAAGTCGATTACCATAAGATCAAGGGTGGAGGATTATTCAAGGAATTAAAAATTCCTTGGAAGCCTATAAAAAAGAGGCTTCTAGATAAGAAGGACCAAGTTAGAGGGGATTCTAGAATTAGAGGATTTTATAATTCTCTTAGGTACTAATTATGATTAGAAGGGGATTAGGATGGGTGATTAGATAGGTGATTAGGGACTAGGGATCTAGGAGAGCCTAGGAATAGGCTAGGGTAGGTGGGTAGGTGGGTCATAGGAATTTTAAATTCACAAATAATGGACAAGTGTAATTAGTTAGTAGATAATGAGGATTAGGTAAATTAATTGATTTATGGGATGAGGTATAAGGTTAATAGAATAAGAATAATAGAAAGGGGGATATGATTTAATTATTTAATTGGGACTATGGTTATGGGATTAATTAGGATAAATAGTGGGATAAGTAAAATGGTTAGGGAGAGCATATTTAGGTGTATACAGGTTCCATGAACCCTTATTACTCTTATTATTTATTCATAACAACATAGTCTCATTATAAATATACAGAGCATCACGAATACTATAGTGATAGATAGTAAGAGTAAGATAAATATACTATAGAGACTAACCTATGATCTCATCCAATAGATGATCATAAGTACCTCCCCACTAGTTTATTACACTAGATATCAAGTGGGGAGATACCTATGATCATCCATTGGATGAGATCGTAGGGTAGTCTTTTCACATATTCCAAAAATACCAAAAAAAATCAAAAATTTAAAAAAAAAATAGCATATAAATATTCTATTAGCTCCTTGGCATATATGTGTTAGTTTCATGTTTATGGATATCATATCAGTTACTTATACATACACATGTTTCATATTTCTATTTCAATGTGATACAGGCATACACAAATACATGATCTATGCACTTATGGATGTTGGGTTTTTCCTCTTCTCACATCACTAGGATGTTGGGGACATCCACCTTATTTGATCCCTTAGTCTATTGATTATTTATTTGATTTTAAGTGATCTCGTATGTGTGTTTGATTTATTGATGATTTTGTGATGTTACTATCTAGATGTTTCCATGATATTTATCATGCACTGTAGGCCTTGATGTGATCACATTCTATGCACTTTAATGATACATTTACCTAGATAGGTTCTCTTATATGTTACATGGTTCATTCACAATTATATAGTTATCTTACCCATTTGAGATGAGGTAACCACTATTTTCTATCTTCCTTCACATCAAAGGGGTGGCATATTAGTGGAGGCATGTGATAGAGGCATAGCTTCCACATATTCATAGTTTCATATTCATTAGGGGAATGTCATATAGTCATAGCTTCCACATGTTCACAATCTCATATTTAGTGGGAGCATGTTTTAGAAACATGTTCTCCACACTTATTCAGTATGCAGCATACCCAAATTATAATGGGGGGCATGTTGGGAAATATGTCCTCCACATTGGTACTTATATCAATTTTAAAATTTCTTCATATATAGTGGGAGGCGTGTTTGGAAACATTTTATCCACACTTACATTGTTTTTAAGTTATCCAAACTGCACAAATATATGATTCAGATACACATTTATGGTAGAATTATATACATTGGTACCATTATTATACACAACTTGAGCATGAGACATATCTAAAGTGTATATGTTATGTAATGTACACCTACTATTGGATAATCAAATTAGTTTCAGATTCAAAAAACTTTCAAGAACTATCACCACACACTAGTTTATAATTTTACATATTATATTGAGCTAATATAACACATTAGTTGGTTCACATTTTGGTATGGTTGAGGTAATTAAATGACAAAATCAAAATGGTGAATCCCTTGGATACATACTTCGAGTAGTACCTTATATAGTGCATAGATGTGTTAAATACATTCATTCCAATCAAGTAATTGTAGTTTTTGGAGTTCCATATGAGCATCCTCTTGAAAAAAAGAAATTTATACCCATGAAATTAATTATCAAACCTACTAAGGCTAATCTGCTATAAGAGGGTAAACAACAAGAACACCCCCTTACTAGGTAGCTAGTACTTGAAAAAACTTTGCATTAGAGACATACATTGGATTACATTAAATCATCATCTACTATGCACTATAATTAGATATCTAGATCACTTGCACATGTTCCTACCACTATTATTCCAAAGAAACCTTAAAGCACTCAATGATGGTTTTTATAGATGAAATTTTGAGCTAAATGGATTTAATTGTGAAATTACATCAAAACACCCAAAATTTCAATCCACCAATTGAGATATAGAGCCATTAGGATAAAAATGCAAACACAAATGAATATTTATTGCAATACTTAAATTCTAAATTTAATTACTCCAAACTAATATTAAATAATAAAATACTAAAGGATTTGGATTGAGATTTACTTATAATAGACTCAGATTTGTAGCATTATGATGGCTTGATTCATTGACTTGGATGATGGGCTAATTGATTATGTATTTATTAATTTCCATGGAGATTTCATGGATTCAATAGATAGTTTGGCCATGGAGGAGTGGCTTGTTTAAATATATTAAGGGAGGGAAGAGAAATGGTCTCCATTCAAATTCAGTTGTTGTAAGATCAAAGGAGGAGGATTATTCAAGGAATTAAAAATTCCTTAGAAGCCTTTAGAATATAGGCTTCTAGACAAGAAGGGACAAGTTAGAGGGGATTCTAGAATTGGAGGATTTTATAATCCTCTTAGGGACTAATTAGGATCAGTATGGGATTAGTATGGGATATTAGATAGGTCATTAGGGACTAGGGATGTAGGAGAGCCTATGAATAGGATAGGGTAGGTGGGCAGATGGGTCATGGGAATTTTAAATTCCCAAATAATGGATAAGTGGGATTAGGTAGTAGATAATGAGGATTAGGTAAATTGATTAATTTGTGGGATGAGGTGTAAGGTTAATAGAAGAAGAATAATGGAAATGGGGATATGATTTAATTATTTAATTAGGACTATGGTTACAGGATTAATTAAGATAATTAGTGGGATTAGTAAAATGGCTATGGAGATCATATTTACATTCATAAATGTTCCATGAACCCTTATTAATCTTACTATTTATTCATAAAAACATAGTCCCATTATACATATGCATAGCATCACATATACTATAGTGACAGATATTGCACTGATGCATGTTCCTTAGTAGTACCACTAGTTTATTGCACTAGATATTGAGTGGGGAGGTACCTATGATCATCTATTGGATGAGATCATAAGTTAGTCTCTTCATATATTCAAAAAATACCAAAAAAATAAATAAATAAAATTAAAAATCTAAAAAACAATCCAGTGTATAAATATTCTATTGGCTCCTTAGAATATATGTGTTAGTTTCATGTTGATGGATATTATATCAATTTCCTATACATACACATGTTTCATACTTATATTTGAGTGTGATACAGACAGACACAAATACATGATCTATGCACTTATGGATGTTGGGTTTTTCCTCTTGTCATGTCACTAGGATGTTGGAGACATCCGCCTTATTTGATCATGATACATCTAGGTTATATCATTCTATGGTCACTTTACATTATCATGTTTGAGTTTACATATGTACGCATGCCTTTATCCATGATTACATATTGTGTAGTGTACTTGATATGTTATGTACTTGACATTTTTTTGTGAACACATTTGATCCATAGGCTAGTATGCTATATTTATTTTAGTTGCTTATGCTTTCATTTATGCACTTCCTTGAGTGTCTTGCCTTGTTATTATCTTGCTTGTTTGAGAATTTAAATATGGTCCATTTTTATGACCCCCATGCATTTGTTTACTTATTTAACATTTGATATGTCATTGCTTGTTGCATGGACAATTTGATATGTCGTTGTTTCTTTTGTGGACATTCAACTAATTCATGTCCATTAGATTGTGTGGCATTTGAACATGCCCCTTATTTGTGGTCTTCTTGGTCTATGGATTATTTATTTGATTTTAAGTGCTCTCATGTATGTGATTGATTGTTTAATGAGATTGTACTATTACTATCTATATGTTTCCATGATATTTATCATGTATCTTAGGCCTTGATGTGATCACATTCTATGCACTTTATTGATACATTTACCTAGATAGGTTCTCTTATATGTTAAATGGTTCATTCACAATTATATGGTTATCTTATCCATTTGATATGAGGTAACCACCATTTTCTATCTTCCCTCACATCAAAGGGGTGGTATATCAGTTGGGGTATGTCATAGAGATATGGCTTCCACATATTTTTAGTTTCATATTTAGAGGGGGAATGTCATATAGGCATGGATTCCACATGTTCACAATCTCATATTTAGTGGGAGCATGTTTTAGAAACATGTTCTCCACACTTATTCACTATGCAGCATACCCAAATTACATTGGGGGCATGTTGGGAAACATGTCCTCCATATTGGCACTTATATCAATTTTAAAATTTATTCATATATAGTGGGAGGCATGTTTTGGAAACATTTTATCCACACAGTTTTGAAATTAGTCAAATTGCGTAGTTATATGATTCAAATACACATTTATGGTAGAATTTTATACATTGGTACCATTATTATATGCAGCTTGAGCATGAGACATATCTAAGTGTATATGTTATGTAATGTGAACCTAATATTGTAAAATAAAATCAGTTTTAGATTCAAAATACTTTCAAAGACTATCACCACCCACCAGTTTATAATTTTACATATTATATTGAGCCAATATACTACATTAGTTGGTTCACTTTTTGGTATGGTTGAGGTAATTAAATCATTTAGTATTTCTAAGATGTTAGTTTGGACATGATTTTATCATACATCCTCTCCATTTTGATAGTGTGATTTGACATGGTTCACTCACACTCACTAGGTTATAAGTATGAAGGGGTTGCATAATTAAGCTAGTCTCAACTGCCATGTGGTAATCCATTGTTTCTCTAAGGTTTGGGGAATGTGCCCTCCTATCTCTCTCTATCTATCTATATCCTTAGATATATGCACTTTCCATATTTATACTTGTCTTACTCTTAATTTTAGTGATTCATAATGATACATATTTCAAATGAAATTGCTAAAAGGCAAGATGATTACATCGATACATAAGTGTACTCCTAAACCTTACTCTCTTTCAATTTAAATCATTTAAATGTTTCTAATTTCAGATTATATACACTGATTATATATTTTAATATGCTCTTAGTTGCAGGCCAGTCACTAGCAAAGCACTTAAGTTAGATCAAGCAAAGGTAAGGTGTAATATACACACCCAGACATGCATTCTTTTTCTTTTAAACTAAAAATTTCATTACTAGATTAAAGAGGGGAAATATAGATGATATTTATGATTTATATAACACTTTATCATTGTACACTTGGAAAATACAAACCTTGGTTTTTCATTGAGGTTCTATACCTTTTCCATTTTTTAATGTCTCACATTTACTCTCTCTTGTGCCCCTTGGCATACCTCTTAGTCCGACCAGTATTATGTTGATGATCTAGGTATTCTATCTTTCCTAGAATGCTTAAAACCTATTTATCTTATACCTCTACAAGTTTTGAACTTGTACCTATTTTCCTACTCCCTAGAGGATTACATCTCATACAAACACCTAAGTTAATATAGATGTCATGTTCTGACATAAGTGTCCAGTGCCCTAAAGTCATCTAATTTTCAAATGAAATGTATCCTAATGGTCGGCCTAAATGATATTATATGAGATATTCTCCTTATATGAGTGGTATATATGCATGATCATTCCTCATTCTAATCTCACCTAACATTTTGATAAAAGAGCATTTAATTGAGAAAATATTCCCTATTTTCTCATATTTCCATATCATTCATAGGGATAACATATCTACAGGGCTGAAGTATAGGAGTAACCCAAGAGATATATTTTAAAGTTATAAACTGGGTCAATTTTTTATTTTTTTATCACATATTTCATGATTCAAAAATAATCCAACACATAGGAGATATCTACATAAGTTTAAGGCCCTCTTCAAAGTATTGAGTATGTAGGAAATGTTCATTGAGAGATGGGTCTTTGGAGTAGATCAACACCATGTTCCCACTAATCCATTTCTTCTAAAACCACTATGAAGATGGATAAATAGGGTTTGATCATTTTATAAGGAGAGACAGTCCATGACCTAGATCTTAATGCACTAGAGTGAAGGTGATGATGAACCTAGAAGCATCCAGGTGGTAACATCTAGTTTTAGTAGGTATTATGTACTAGACACCTATGTCTAATCTAGACAATAATTTTGACATAACCATCCCATTATGACATAAGTGTCCATAGCTATATAATCACTAAATCCAAAAATTTTGTTATTGTTCCAAAATATTCTTCAAGTTCTTGTCTGTCCACATCTAGATATGTATTAACATCACAACTAGCTAAGTATCTTATTTATTTATCATTGTAATATCTAGCATAGTTATGTTCCTTATTTTTAGCATATATTAGTATAATAAAATTTTTATATGTCTTATCTAATTTTTGTAATTAATTAGTCTACTATAAATATGTTTATCACACTTATGATTATTCATTTTTATATTCTTAACCTTATACATACCCTATATTAGGATCCATATCCAATTTAGGGTTAAATAAAGTGATCCTATAGCTAGGTTTAGCATATAAAATTTGTCATGCCCTAATATAAAAAAATATCCAATGGGTTTTATTTGATTTATCTTCTCAAAATCTTGATCGATAAGACAAGATAAGTTGCATGTCTATCTTAATTTGTTGTAAATAATGTTTGTGTAGGATATTTAGTAGGTTTGAAATAGACAATGATATTCATGTAAGTTTTTAATAGTAAAATGAAAGGTTTAACTCATATGTTAACATTAAAGTGTGAGATAATGGCATATTAGGACCTTTTTATGTGCTCAATTCATGTGTTGTAAATGTGTATCAAGTTTGTCATTTCAAGTATGAAATACCAAATTTTAATATTTACACTAGCTATCAAAAATAACTAGTATTCATGAAATAAACAAAAATCTACCACTCAAACATGGAAATACATGCATTAAGGTCACTTAAAAATCTCAATAACCCCATAAGAATCCACATCAATGTAATCCAATGCATGTGTGGGACATACCATCTAACCAATTATGGTGCCAACCACCACATCAATAACATTGTTAGCTATTATTCTAGTAATCTTATCTTCTATGTGATCTCTACCACCAACCATCAGAGAACCAACCCCCACTATACCACCCATATGAATACCATCATGGATACTTCATACCTTAATTTTCCTTTCATTCCTTCTTCACTACACCATCAATAGAAACCACTAGAGTTGTCCTCGTCATCATATTTTTTGTGGTCACCAATACCACTATTGAATCCAACACCTCTCTCATCCAATTTGACATGAAAGACAACCCCATTATCAAAGTTGAAAAAATAAAAATAATTAGACCATTTAAAGACTTTAGCTACTCATGATTTTGATCTTAAAGGAAGAGTGGGGCAGTTTATTCCATCATAACCTACCCCTACCAAATTCTTCCAATCTTGGCCATCTATCCACTTTGCTATCAATAACCAAGTCTTCAAGATAATAAATTCCCTAGTTTTCTATAAATTTTCCTTCCTAAATGGCTTCATGAAAGTAGTGGTTTACTTCCCAAACCCCAAAGGAGACTAAAATATATGAAGCTCTCCCTAATATGTTCTAAATTTTCCATATTTTTTTATTTTCAATTTTTAATATCATGAATCAAAACCATAGAATATCCCTCTAAAATAATATATTCAATAACACATTGAACCAATGCCTTGAGGCATAAAATTGAATCCTAAGCTTCCTCCTCATTATTGGTTCCATCCACCAACTTCAGAGTGGTAGCATGAATTAGAGAGAGAAATATCTAATTATACAACCATCCTCGAATGCCCTTCGATTGCCTCTATCTGCTCCATTGAAATTGAGCTTAAAGAAACTAAGAACAGGGGGAACCTAATCTAACTAATCCTCCCTGCACCACATTGCAAATAGAACCCTTGACCTATCAATGAGGGGAAATAATTTTCTAAATTTATATTGTATATAAATTTCCTATTTTTTTAATTAAAGAAAAATATGTTTAAATCCTATAATTTGTTTTATTTTTTATTTTTTACCATTTACAGATTTTTGAAAAAAAATAACTAGATTTATGATAATCATAAATTGGCTAATAGATTTATAGTTGCATTAGGGGGTACCCATGGTATGTCTCCCCATTCCTCCCACCCTCATTCCTCATCGTCTCCCTATAGGGAGCCATCTTCATCTACCTGAACATCATGTCAGAATGAATGTCCCTTAGACATGCCTCTTTTAATTGTCATTTTTTTCCCCTTGACATGTTTGCTTCATGCCATTTATTTAATTTCACATGGTCCTTAGACCTACTTCCCATTCACATTCTCATTACACTGGATGTGGAGATGATGATTATCTCAATCCCACTCCACCTATATATCCTTGTAGAGAGCCACCACTATATAATAATACAAATTTATCATGGGTGGATTAGGGACATATATATGAGGTATTTTTATAGCATCATGAACCGTGTTATCCATATAGATGTTATCAGAGATGTATTCCTAGACAGAAATGACATGTATATTAAAAATTTAAATTAAATTTATATTTTAAATTTATCTTTTAATATGTTTTATATTTATAAGTTATAGACTTTTAATACTTTTTTGATGCAGGGCATGCAATGCCAAATTAATCAATTTAGTGAAGGAGGAGGTAGAAGATTACATTAATGTATTATATGTCAACTTCCTAAGAAAGTGAAAAGCTTGACTTGTAAATTAAATTAGGGGCCTATATTATGACTTGTTGGATGAGGAAAACTCTTTTTTTATAAAATGATAATTTGAATAAAAATGTGATGTTTTAATACGTTATGCTTTACATTGTATAAAAAAATTACAATACAAGTATAATATAATTGTGAGGAAGAACTTCCCTACAATAAAATAGGGACAACCTACAGAGAAAATAGAGGGACACATTGCCATGATTAAAGTGCAAAACTGTTGGGAGTTAAATTTTGTTATGTGACTTAGTCATCCTCACTATACATTTTTTAAAGATGTACTAGGCAATTAATTTTTGAAAATTTTATATATATTTAAAATATTTAAAATTATACATCTTTAAAAAAAATTACTGCAAATTATATTTTTAATTTTTAAAGTTATTTTTGTGTCCTCTCGTTATAAATGTAAGTCTTGGAATTGCCTCATTGACTATTGGAATCATCTTGATGTGAATAGGCAAGTAAACTAATTTTAATTCAGCAGGGAAATAAGGTCACCAATCTCACATGACCCATGGGATTTGAAGGAGCATGCACCCAATTTATAAGTATACTAGTTTATTTATTTTCCATAAATGAATTTTCTAATTTGAATTTTATTTTATTCAGAATGCCATTAATTATTATATTTACATTTTTGTAACTAAAAAAAGACTATAAGGAGTGGTTCCAACCTTGGCATGAGGAGCACATTTGTACTTATGGATAATTTTTACTAAAGAAGGAAATAGCAATGAATAGATTCCTACCAAAAGAGTTACAATGTTTAAATTGATTTTGGAATAAACACTTGTAGTTTATTTCACATTGTGCTATAGTATGAATCTAATCACTTGTTACAAGAATTGTTGATTTCAGAGCTCTATCCCTTGGTCCACCCATTTTCATATAAATTAAGATTGCATTGAATTTTAAATTGATCAATATTAATAAGATTCAATTTGATAATAGCGATGATCTTAAAGTAATTGGAAATAAATATGCTTCAGTTATTTTTTTCAAAAAATAACTTTCTCTTTTCCATTTCATAGTTGGTATTAGTGTCATTTAATAAATGTATATTAAATTCATAAATGTTTTAAGGTGTTTCCAAGGTGGTTTTCCTACTGTAAGATGTTTTAGTCTAGAAAACTAGTCCATTTTTTGAAAGAGTATCTCAATTGCATATTTTTGTTTTTTATTATGTATATGATGCAACAGTGATGCACTATGTTTTTTATTTTTTATTAACTGTTTTTTAATTTATATTTAATATTCAGTGCTAATGTGATGATAAAATGTGAAAAAACTTGCGCAAACCTATCACAAAACATGTGCTAGTAAAAATGTTTAGCAATGTCTCTCTTTTTTGGCATTTCACAATAACAATGCAAAATATCATTATTTTTGCCAGCCAAAAAAAAAATTAAAAATGCTGATCTGGGACACAAATTTGATTTTAGTGATGGCATAATTTACATTTCATATAGTAGTTAATATATATTATATTTTTTTTTTTGTATGTTTCATAAATATATTTTATGATATTTTTAATAATTAATTTTTTTACATTTTATGTTGGGTAAATGCTAAATTGACCCAAATTAAAAATGGAATAATGCTTCTAATTATAGATGATATGATGAAGACTATTTTGGTTATATTACTTCAAGGGATGCATGTAGGTCCCAACCCAATAATGGCAATGGGGATGTTGATGGTTAGGAATATGCCAGTGAGTGATGGGATGGGGGTGATATAGGGTTCCAAATGATGTAGTTGACCCTAATGATTATGTTATATGGGGTCAATCATGGCTATACCTTTCACTTTATGACTATTATTATGAATTTCACTTTATTGTTATGTTATTTTTTTATTGTGTGGTTACACGTTTACTTATATTATAGTTATCGCATTCAAATTTATTTATATTATCATAATTAAATATTATTATTCACATTATTTATTTTTATGCATATCATCTAAATTAACATCATCATTATATAAATATATAAATAATAATTATAATTTTATAATAAAATAATATTATTTTATAAAAAGTAACATTTGAAAATTATAATTAACTAAAAACTAATATTTTTTAATATAATTTCAATAATTAAATTTAGACTAAAATTTTAGTTTAATTCAATCCATTGTCACACGTAAATTTAGACATAGTGTCAAGCTTAATGTCACATTTAATTTAGACCTAGTATCGCACTTAAATTCAGACTTAGTGATGAAGCTTTAAGTCACCTTAGTGACATACCCTAATACCACTTAGGTGATGTTAGGGCCCATCACTAAGATGACATTAGGGCTCATCACTATGAATTTAAGGTGTCATTATATATATTTTAAAATAGAAACAAACATAGTGACTGACTAAAGTACCCTATTTGATTTTAATCTGGACTTTAGGGATGAGATTTGGATTTTGAAATTTCTTGTTTTATGACTTAAATGTGACTTTAAGATGATGTAAAAGAGATTTTAAATAATAAAAATGTTATAATGTCATGTGTTCTCATTTCTTTGGTAGAGAGGTGGAAAATATATAAATTGTAAATAGCTAATTTTGGTAAAATATATGTAGTTGCAACTATTTTTCATGTTTTCATACATTTGGCTTATTTTTATACATTTGGATCTTTTCAATACTATTTTTATTTTTATAGGTCCATGTATTATCTTCACATGCCTTGGGATTTCCTTACAACTTTAATTTCAATTCACTTTATGTCAAATATAATACCTTCATTCAATTTAGAATGCTTGAAAACCTACATATCAACTATTTACTTGTCCTGATATGACCCTAGATGCTTATGGATTGTCAAAATTACTATTTTAGGTTTTTTATTTCCAATTTCATATCTATTCTAAAAATAATCTAACTACTCTCAAAGTCATCCCAAAAATGATTGTGTCAGTTGTGGGACCTGTATGCAATTTTCATGTTTTTCGTGTGCCTTGAATATCAAATTTCACATTTTTTTATGGTCAACCTATACAAAAATGTCTTAGAATTAAAATTAAAATATGCCTATATATATTCTTCTACCCTAAGTCATTTTTACACTACACACATTTAATATATCTTTCATACAATTTTAAAAGACCCTACACATTGATCATATTTTTCACGCTTCATCTACTAGAGTCTTTTGGTTACATACTTGTACCAAAATAAGGTTACATTTAGTGAAGGAGCATGTAGCATTATTGATTATCATAGGTAAAAAAGGTAACAACTTCTCTAACATGGGGATGGAACAAACACATGCATGGAAATACATGATTCACGATTGTCAATGTGTATGGACATGTGTTTGTAACCTGCAAGGGGGCCTAAGCCATTAACTTTATATATTTCATTGAGTCTTTCAAGGATATATTGCTATATTGTGGTGGATTAGAATTACATTAAAGGCAACAATATTCAAACATCTTTACATGCTTATTCAAAAATCTAAGAGATTTTTATGTGCAACTACTGGTAATGAAGAGTTCCAATAAATTTCATACTATGATAATCAATAAATATATTTTTATAGCATGTTTACATTTTTTTTTAGGAATTATCCCTTTCAACATCATATGAAATCGATTGAATTTTTTTGGAGCAGTACAAAGGTGATCACTTAAACAAAACATAATTTGATTTTTAGAGTTCATTCTACATAGTTCCAAACATTTTTATTTGCATTTTTAGTATCTTTCAAGATCCTAGTAAGTCATAAACATTTATTTATCAATATTATTCCTCATCTTTTTATTTATTTTGAATATTTAAAGTGCATGGTGCTTTTATCCCCTCCCATTGGCCCTAGGTAGATCTGAACTATTGTTTAATATTGTATTTAATTAGATTTATCTTGTGTCATTATTTTACCTAGTTGGTGTTACTAAGCCCTTAATCACTAGAAAGTATTTGAATATGTGTGTCCAAATTGTGACTAGCATAATATTTTACATATTCATATGATAATTATATATCTTAACATTAGTAGTAGTTTCAACCTATAGAGTATCCATAGCCTTAGTAGAGTAAATATAGGAGGTAGTGGTTAATATTAAATCATTGTATTACAATTTTTGTTAATATTTAAATATTGTGAAGGTTTTCCTATCAAAGTGGCTCATTCATATATTTCTAATATTTTGCTTTGATTTCAATATTTAGTGTGGATATGCTCTATTTAGCTCTTATTATTTTGATATATTATTGTCTCCCTACTCTTGAAATTTATATTTCCATCTATTGTTATGAATTTTCTTTGTATATATAAATAATTTCATTACAATAGGTATCATATCTTCTATATGTATAACATTATTTTTCTACATTTTTTGGGTCAAAATCAGTTTATGTTCAATGTTGTTAAAGGATTAAAAAATTTAACTTTTGATTTAAAAGGAATTTAAAGTTTTTTTCAACATAGTATCATTTTAGGTTTTTTATTAACTTAAAAAAATATTTGTGTAATATATCATTTTGCTAAAATTATCTTGATGAGGTGATTAAAAATAACATATACTTTTCAACCCAATTTTTTAGGGTTATCAAATTTTTCATATGTTATGTACCCTTGCAAAATATACCATTCATTAGATTTATATCGATGAGAAGATTCCAAAACTATAATTTTCATTATATATACTCTTTAACCCTAAACCCTAAAATATTTGCATGGCTAGTCCACACTAGCGGTTGAGGCAAGGCTTCTAACACCCTATAGGAAACACATAATAAATAAGAGATAGATATCCAAATCAATGGATATTTATCTTGATAAATCATAGAGTGAGCCAAACTGATTATAGTGTGTGAAACATACAAAATTAAATTTTTAATAAAGTAAATTTGGATAAAATTTGTAGACACCGAAATTGTGTCTAACCCTTGTCATCCTCCCCTTAACCCCCATTTTATTCTCCCACACCTATTTAACCCCTATCGATCATTTTCCCATGAGCCTTGACCCTGGCAGCATGTAAAAAAGAGAAAAAAGCTAAAGTTAGCCTCTGTCCCCATTATGCATCCGTCGACATCGGTCACTACTCAGCCGACGTCGCCAACGTCAATCACTACTCGACCGACATTGACAGTCCTGATGGCGTTGGTTATCCTTAATACTGTGTTCTCGACCTGAACGCAGGATCTGTTATCCGTTATCCATTATCTGTTATTCATTATTTGGTTGCCAATTAGTTTCTCGATCAGTTATCAGACCTTCTTTCAAAACATTCTTTCATTCGATTTTCGAAACGATCAACCAACTTTTGCATTCAATCAATCTGCAATCCAATCTCTCATATTTCTCTCTCCAGTATAGGTATTCTACTTCAGTCATCTCGCTGGAGGTCTGCTACATCAAACTTTTGCAACACACCAACAACATCAATTATGTCTCCTACTCTATCTTGAGCATATAACAGGTAAGCATTTTGTTCTGTGCTTTTTATTTTGTTCTCTAGTTATTATTTTTAATTGCTATCACCACCCCGATCTAGATTTAGACCACAGACCCGACCTTACTTCCTCCCGTATCACCTCTATCCACCCTTTTCAGAATATACAATCTATAACTCTGCCTAGATCCCTACACAAACCCCCAAACAATCCCTCTGACTCCCAAACCGGCTCTCTAACCCTCAGACAAAACTTCAGACCATTCTGCAATCTTAAAACCTTGTCCAAACCCGACCAGACCCCGTCCAAAAAACTGCTGCCCTGACCGATGCCGGTCATTACCCCTACCAATGCCGGCACTTTAACCGATGTCAGCACAGAGAACGACACCAGCGACTGTGCAGAGCAATTTGCTGCATATCAAGTACACATTTTGCTTTCTGTCTTTTATTTCTTTCATTCTGTCTTTCACTATTTCTATTTTTGCCAAATATTCTATTTTTAATCAGTGGGTTGATATCCCTCAAGGAAGTCTTCGTACTTCAGGGATCAAGCTTTTGCTTGACAGCCCACCATCTCCTCATCTAACATTTTTCGTGTTTTAGTCTCTTTTTCTTTGCAGGTGTCATTCTTCCATAGCCAAAGAGGAGTACCTTCTGACATCTAATTTCAGTGCGCACGACTTCATCTGGGTATCTTCTAACCCTAGACCATCTCTTAGTTTCTTATTTCTCTTTTGAATGTGAAAGCAAAATTAGCATAAAAACATTCTGGCACACCTGGTGGGACCCTAGGGCCTTCCTTGGGTTCTTTCTTTCTTTCTTTTCATTTAGGTGCATTAGGTTTCTCCCTTTTCACCTCTTTCTTCTCTTCTAAACGACACCATCAGTAGGACTAAAAATAACTTTTCTTTTCTTTCTTGCACTTCTAGACTAGCCAAAACTCATACTCTTCAACCCTTTCTCCATTCGTCTTCATACGAACAAACATTTCGACTTGGGCTTAAAACATGTTGCATTGCATTTCTGCTTGCTTGCATTTCTTAGTCCACACTTAGTAATTAACAAACCGCATATTGAATTAATCTAGTCCACTTTATGTTACATGACCAAACCACTTGCACAAAACAAACATCTTAACTTACCTGAGACAAGGCCCGACTATGATTTCATCCCCCAGCAGATACCTTACCCGTCTCGGTGATCTTACTTGGATTTCATCACCAAGGGGAAAGCCCACTCTGTTCTCTGGCAGAGTCTAATCTCTAGGAGAAGTATATTTTGGCTAAGCAGGCCCAGCTTATCACTGGACTCGTGAAGTGAGGGGAGCTTGCTCCTTAGCACCAGGCTAAGTATGAAACCTAACACAGACTTTTGAGCACCTAAACAAACCTGAAACTAGCTCTAGAATACTTCTTCTAAGACCTGTCTCAAAAGCCAATCTTCCTCACACATTCTAGGGCATAAGCCACTATAATCCTAATAATTTATTCCTAGGGATTTAATGTTTAGGGTTTGCTTGTGTTCTTCATCTTTTCTATTCTTATCTGCTTGTTTGAGCTTGTGAGGACATTCTTTCTTGCCTTGAATGGTTCTGACTCATAGTCAAACCATGACTCTTCTTGACCAAGCGAGACATCAACCGCTTTCACCTTCCCTGTCCATAACCAGTGCCCTAATGGAGTTCTACTCAGAGACTGAAGAACTCCTACTCGACTGACCCCAACTCAGTCTCCCATCATCCCTAAAGGGGATCAAGATTTTGAAATATTCTTGGACCTCAATGTCATAGCCCTCCAAAACTATCTCACAAGAAACCCAACGCGAGACCTTTCAGGTGAAGCGGCGATGACATTAACACCGTCCACTACCCAGCCTTTTGCCTCAACCATTAACCTGACCATGGCCAATACGCAAAGTTTGGCCTCCACATCTATTTTTAGACCAACCTCCATCGGGGTTCCATTAACCCCTCAACCACATGCAATTCAACCAAGTTCTAAATCATACTAGAACTTGATTGTCTCGACCCCTCACACTCTTGCGCCCATAAATGTAGGAGTGTCTACCTACCTTTCTACCAGTGCCATCATGCAACCACCTTTGGTAGTATCTACTCAACTTATGCCTTTTACTTTCATGACCCAACCACCTTTGGCCTCTACATCTATCCCTGCGACTAGTCATCCATACGTTGCGCCCTTACAACCGCAACTGACTACATCATATGCCTCCTCTAACCTCTTTCAAGCACCCTACAACCTAGGGGGCACCCCATATACCAATCCATCAGCAGACATCATCAAAATGCTGATGGATAAAATGTCCAGTCTCGAGACCTCTATCTCTGGTTCACGCAATGCTCTCTCGTATGAGCAAATTTGTAATGAACCCATTCATCCTTCCATCCCTATCCGACCATACCCCAACCAATGGGAGCTTCCTAAATTTACTCACTTCTAGAGTAAGGAGGACCCGCAACAACATCTACGGGCATTCAGACATGCCTGCTATCTTATAATGCATGATGATGCATTACTTTTATGCACATTCCCCATGTCGCTTGTTGGCCCTGCCCTTGACTGGTATAGCTCTCTTGCCAGACATTCTATTTTTTCATTCATTCAACTTTCCCAATTATTTATCGACCATTTTTCTATCAACATCACCAAACAAGTCTCAATCACAGACCTCTACTCCATCAAGTAATTTGACGACGAATCAATAGTCGATTTTGTCGCCCGTTGGAGAGGCTTGATTAACCAGCTCTCCTTCTCCTTGCCTCAATCTGAGCTCATCAAGCTCTTTTATTGAGCATGTGCCAGGCACATCTCTTCTACCTTGTGGATTCAGACATTCCACACTTTCAATGAAGCTTTCACCATGGCCCAAAAACTTGAACTCCGTGCCATTGAAGAAGATAAGGTCAAATTGCGTAATACTAATGCAAGAGCCAATGACCATAATTCTTCCAAACCTTCTTCTGCCAATTTTGAATCCAAAGGAGTGGCCAACACTGTGGTCATCAGATCACCATCCTCGATAACAACTAATCAATCTCAACCTTCAACATCTCAAAGCATCACCAAACAATTCCAACAATGGTACATCCAGCGTTCATACACTCTGCTTGGAGAATCATACGCTTCCATTTTGGAAAAACTTGTCAAGCAGGGGGTCCTCAATCTCCCTCCAATCCAACCACCTCATTTCAACCTTTCAAAAGCCCTCCCTACATGGTATAGGGAGGCTGACTTCTGTCACTTTCACCGTGTCCAAGGCCATGACATCAATAATTGCTGAACCTTCAAGAACATCATCCAAGACATGATCGACAAGGGAGATCTTGTTTTGGACAACCCAAATGCCCCACCCAACCAACACATCGACATTTTCAAACAACCATTCCCGAACCATCCTCCTACTCAAAACAATGTCCAAACCATGATCAATGACCCCCAAGACCATAATATTCACACAATCAACACTATCTTGCCTCTTGTCCCTGACCAACCTCCTCCATCACAGGATGAAGAACTTTCTTCTCCTATTAGTCCTCCATCTACCTCTCTTATACTGGAGGACGCCTTGACCATGCCAATGCCATTAGCCCTACCTTCATCCGAAGACCCTACCTTGCCTACTCCTCAAGCACAAATAAAAGGCACCATCATCCCTACCTTCTACCCTCTTGAGGAGCTGCACTCTCTTATTTATTCTCCACCAAAAGAATAACCAGTCTCTTCACCCATTTTGATTGAGGATGACCCAGTCACAGTTTCCTCTTGCCTTTTGCCTGAGATTACTACATCTCACTCACCTCCGTCCACATCTGAATCCAAACCCGTATCTAAACTCACCTCGCACAATGGTGGTCCTCAACCCAAACCAATGAAGGCCACTAAACCACATCAAAGGACTCCTCCCCCACCTTCGTCATTACCCTCAATCTTGGGCCAGCATCTGTCCACTTTAATAGGGGAACTGCCCACTCCCATACTTCATAGAGACAAGTCACCTCCATTACTCTATCAACCCATCAGACATATATCTCCTCCAATCCATCAGCCAATGCCTCTTATGCCTCTCAAACCAAAGTCATCAATCCCCACTGCAACAAAACATCCAGACCCGTTAGCAGGTTCTTATGCCTTGCTGTTATGGCAATTATTGCAGTCTTCTTGCATCAATCTTCTACCGTTTAAACCATATCAATCTCTCAGACCAAAACTGCCTTGGTTCGATGACACTAGCATTTGTGTGTATCATCACATGCCTGGGCACGACACTGAGCATTTTTATGCCCTCAAGGTTGCCATTCACCAATGTCTGGGGAATGACACCCTTCTTCTCGACCACATCATCAATAAACCTTCAACACCACCCACTCATCAACTCTCGGATCAAGGCCATCTTGGTTCGACAACTCTAAATTTTTCCACTATCATCACACTCCAGGACATGACATTGAGCGTTGTTGCACTCTCAAAGCTGTCATTCATCAACACTGGAAAAAAGATTCCCTTCTCATCAAGGACCCTCTTGACCACCTCTTCGACAAATCATCAACACTGACCCATGCTTCTCAAATCTCATCACCTAAATCGGGATCTCCACGCCAGCCTATGGTCCCTTTGCCACCTTTGACCCCATTATTCAACATCAACACAGTCCATCTGACCACTAAGCCTCAACTGACATTGACCAATCTATCCAACATTCTCCCTAAGCGACTGGGGGAATCCAACCTTATCTTGACCTCGACCAAACATTCAACCAAGCCTTCAACCAAACATTTGACCAACTTTGACCAGACATTCAACCAGACTTCGACCACACATAGTCCAATCATGAATCAACCTTCCTATCATAACCTCGACTAGACCTCAACCACACATAGTCCAATCATCAATCAACCTTCTTATCATGACCCTGACCAGTAGCAACCAAACCTGGACCAAACTTCAATCATCAAACATCAACCAACCAAGCACCTATCACTTCTTCAAACTGTCATCAATCAGCACGTGACCAATATGGAGCAAAGTAAACGAGGCAAGTTTGCCCCTAATTGGCTTAGACCTTTCATTATCATGCACAAGTATGGGTCAGGGATGTATCATTTGTCTTCTCTCGATGGACGGCCAGAACCTGAGCCTCTTAATGCGTTGCATCTGTGACCATTCTACTGTTAGTCAAATACTCATCCACTTGACATTTACCTTGAGCTCATCCCTTGAGCAATCCCCATCCTCTTATTCCTCATTCCTTTCAACCCTACTCCCCTTAACAAATCCTATATACCCCTTTTATACAGTATGGATGCTTTGTCCTAATAAAAGGGAGCCCTTGACCTTCTATAATCTTGTCCATGACTCACATTTCTGTCAAAACAAATCAAGATGTCAAAATATCCAAGGTCACCAAATTAGAATCAAAAGGCAGACTGCTCCCTCGAAGGATAGCTGTACTATCATTGTTGTAGCTAATAGACTGCTCCCTCGAAGGACAGCTATTCAAAGCCCTTATATATAAAGCAAAATATAGACCACTCCCTCGAAGGATGGCTATGACTAACTCTTGATACAAATAGCAATCTTTATTAGAAGCTTCCTGCATTGATCAGCTTCACAAATGACCACCAAGCAAATGACATCTCTATGCAGACTTCTCGCATTGATCAGTCTGCACAAAAAAAAAACAAAAAAAAAAAAACAAAAATCATGGACTTGGCTTGTAGTTGTCTCAGGGTCTCCTATAAAAAGGGGCAAAGTTATCTCTGCTCTAAAATGGGTTACCCTATCCCTATCACTTGCTCAAGGGACTTCAATCTCACTTTAATGTCAAAGTGATTTGATTACCTCTCTAACACAACATATGGTCAACGACGTCATGCATGAATGGGGCTCTTGGTTATAATAACCCCTATCTATGCTGTCATTCTGGTCCTTGTCAATGAAAGAGAAATATGCCTTTCACTTCTTCTAAACTTTGGTCACATTCAACTTCATCACTTGTCAAACCTAATCAACTCAAATCAACTCTCTTTTTAGGCCACTCCCATAGCCCATTTCACACTAGTTTCTATGGACACCAATACACATGGAAACTATCGACCAGTCGCAATTTATGTTAAGCATAAACTAATACTTGTTGAAGCATAAATAGACCTCAATTCATCTTTAGCATACATCCATCACAAATATGTAAAATTACTAGGGATGAAAGACCCCTCAACCAATGTTGCAAAATACACCATTTGGAAAAGGCTGTAACATCTTTTTCTCCTCATCATTTTGACACATGACCAAACCAATCATCGACCAATCTTCTCAACTAGTTCAAACTACATTGGTCTGAGGCCCTAAGACTGGGGCTATGTAGGCAGCACTCAGATGACATGACATCTTCTGGGGTTAGCTTGACCACCTTCATTTGTTCGTCTCTCTGATAGACAAACCTTCTTTCCTCCTTTTGACCATGACCTTGCCCTCGACCAAGACCAATTCCATCCCTTTGACCCTTCCTCCCTTTTAGGGAGAACTACATTGGCCTGAGGCCCTTCACACAAGGGCTATGTAGGCATCACTCAGATCACATAATGTCTTCTAAGGTTAGCTCGGCCACATCCTTTCATCCATCCATCCACCTCGACCAATGACCATTGGAGATCATGCCTATCTCCTCTGACTTCGACCACTTCCAAGATAATGTTGCCTTGGTTGTTTTTGCCTGTATGCTACCTCATGACTGGTTAGCAAAATTGTGCGCAAACTATATTTTGGACCCTCACAAGTATAGGATCGCAAGCCGGTTGATCCGCACTACTTGTGACTTTTTTGTGTTTTTAGGAGCACTTCCTGAGCCTGAGATACCTGGAACACGATGACCCATTGGAGCTACAGCTTCAATTGAATAACCCGATCAGCTATGACCACACGCTAGGGCCCGGTTACTTTAATTTTGGCACTCCTCGACCCTTGAGTTGTGAAAATTTGACCTGACCATCTCGTGAAGTGGTATGCACGCAATCACAACTTTTGCAGCATTCACCCTCACCCCTTTTTCATCCACTCTTTGTCAAATCAGCAGCTAATTCCCAGTTCCCTTCCCTCAACTCTTGCTTTGAGGGGGAATACCTCATCCATAATCGGGGCAATCCACCTCCTATTTTTGTCTTGCAGTTCATTCGAACAACCAACAAGATGAAATCAACCTTATCCAACACCTGGGGCAACCAACTCTTCTTTTTGTCTTGCAGTTCATCCAGAACAACCAACAAGACAAAAAGGGGCAAATGTAGACACTAAAATTGTGTCTAACCCTTGTCATCCTCCCCTTAACCCCCATTTTATTCTCCCACACCTATTTAACCCCTGTTGACCATTTTCCCATGAGCCTTGACCCTGGCAGCATGTAAAAATGAGCAGAAAGCTAAAGTTAGCCTCTATCCCCATTTTGCATTTGTCGACGTTGGTCACTACTCAACCGATGTCGCTGACATCGGTCACTACTCAGCCGATGTCGGTGGTCCTGCTGGCATCGGTTATCCTTAATACTGCGTTCTCGACCTGAATGTAGGATCCATTATCCGTTATCCATTATCCATTATTCGTTATTTGGTTGCCAATCAGTTTCTCGATCAGTTATCGGACCTTCTTTCAAAACATTCTTTCATTCAATTTTCGAAACGATCAGCCAAATTTTGCATTCAATCAATTTGCAATCCAATCTCTCATATTTCTCTCTCTGATACAGGTATTCTGCTTCAGTCATCTCGCTGGAGGTCTGCTACATCAAACTTCTGCAACACACCGACAACATCAATTATGTCTCCTACTCTATCTTCAGCATATAATAGGTAAGCATTTTGTTCTGTGCTTTTTATTTTGTTCTCTGGTTATTTTTTTTAATTACTATCACCAGCTCAATCTAGATTTAGACCACAGACCCGACCTTACTTCCTCCCGTATCACCTCTATCCACCCTTTTCAGAATATACAATCTATAACTCTGCCTAGATCCCTGCACAAACCCCCAAACAATCCCTCTGACTCCCAAACCGGCTCTCTAACCCTCAAACAAAACTTTAGACCATTCTGCAATCCTAAAACCCTGTCTAGACCCGACCAGACCCCGTCCAAAAAACTGCTGCCCCGATCGACACCGGTCATTACCCCTACCGACACCGGCACTTTAACCGACGTCGGCACCCTTCCTTGACCAACGCCAGCACAGAGACTGATACCGGCAACTGTGCAGAGCAATTTGTTGCATATCAGGTACACATTTTGCTTTTTGTCTTTTATTTCTTTCATTCTATCTTTCACTATTTCTATTTTTGCCAAATATTTTATTTTTAATCAGTGGGTTGATATCCCTCAAGGAAGTCTTCATACTTCAGGGATCAAGCTTTTGCTTGATAGCCCACCATCTCCTCATCTAACGTTTTTCATTTTTTAGTCTCTTTTTCTTTGCAGGTGTCATTCCTCCACAGCTAAAGAGGAGTACCTTCTGACGTCTGATTTTGGTGCGCACGACTTCATCTGGGTATCTTCTAACCCTAGACCATCTCTTAGTTTCTTATTTCTCTTTTGAATGTGAAAGCGAAATTAGCATAGAAACAAAATTAATCAGTGATTGGATGGGATAGGGAAAATATTTGATCAATTATTTTCCTCATAATAGTATTTACATAACTAGCCTCAGTCCACCAATGCACATCCTAACAAGGTTTGATCTTCTACTCTACCTTTTTTGAATCCAATACATCATATCCAATGCCCTTAACTAGTTCCAATTTGGGTACTCATAACATGTTTCCTAATTTGGGCATGAGTAAGTTTGGTGGAAAATATCTAGTCCCTATGGTTAACCAAACGGGTAATGTTTTTGATGTACATTAAATCTAATGTGGATAGAAGGTCACAATGGCATCCTTGTATGTGGAACCTAAGAAACTATTGTTGAGTGTGATGCTTTAAGGTATAGCATGGAGCAAATAGTCTTATAAGAAGGAAAACCAATTTATTTTTAGAGTCATCAAATCAAGGGTAAGGGATTTTTTAATCCCATTTACGAGAAGGAAATGATGGTTATCCTTCATGAATTCAAACAATAAAGACATTATTTTATGGGAAGATACATTAAGTTTAAGATAGATCATGACAATATCAAATAATTTTTAGAATAGAGGTTATCATCACAAGAACAACTAAAATAGGTCATGAATATGTTGGGATATGAATTTTAAATAATTTACAAGAAATCAAAGGAAAATGTAGTGTTTGATGCACTATCTATGAAAGATAATTCCAAATAATCACTATTGTTTTCCATATTCATAATACATGCATATTAGGTGGAGGAGGAAAAATATGAATGGGCAAATGACCTAAATACATAAACTATCATTCATAAGATACAATAAGCTATGAGTGTGCTAGATAAATTTTTATGCAAATGAGATACTTTATGATATAAGGATTGGATATAGCTATGAACTAACTCAACCCTTAAGTAAACTTCACTTGGGTAGTTACATGTTTCACCAATTGGTGGACACTCAGGCTTCTTGAAGACTTATCATAGAGTCAAAGAGGAAATCATTTATGAAGGAATCAAAGGGGAAGTCTATAAATTTACGGTTAAATACATGGTTTATTAAAAAATAAGGGTGATACAATAAATAACTTGGGCTTTCTAAAATAATTTATTATTCCTAGCCAAAGGTATGATGAAGGTCCCATTTATTTCATCATAGGGTTTCCCAAGTCTAAAAAGAAAAAATTCATCATGGTTTTGATGGATAGACTCACCACATATACCCATAACTTATCCTTGTCACATTATTTTATATCAATTATTGAAGCATCATCTCTTATGAATAGAATTCAAAAGATACATGGGACCCCAAGTAATATTGTAAGTGATCGTGATCCTATATTTTATAATAATTTTTGGAATTGTTTAGTTTCTTTCTTGGGTACTCAACTAGCATGTAGCTTGTCATATCATCCCTAATCTGATGGAAAAATTAATGTGGTCAGCAAGTTCTTGGAGGGTTGTCTCCATTTTTTTTGTTTAAGATAAATGAGAGAGATGGCTTCAATGGTTACCACTAGTATAATGGTGGTATAACAATTATTTCCATACTTACTCAAAATTTCCTCTTTTTTGGCATTTTATGGGTACCAACCACCATACATCATCTAGTTTTTTAGGATCTAGACAAAGGTTTGGGTAGTTTAATACCACATTCAACAACAATGGGGGATAATCTCTAGTCTCATAGAGAATTTGGCAATTACAAAAAATGAATGAAACAACAAGTTGAACAACACTGCATTGAAAGACATTTTGAAATACGATATTGGGTTTTTTTAAGAATACAACCATATAATAAAATGTCCTTGAAACAATAAAATTTTGATAAAAATATTTCATCAAGTATTAATGGCCCTATCAAATATTTCATAATATCAATAGTGTAGAATACAAATTGGAGTTACCTCATTCAACAAAAATATATCTAGTATTTCATGTTTCTTGCTTGAAGAAGGTCATTGGTTAAAGAAGTTCATTAGAGACAAAGTTTAAACCAAGATAGAATTAACATATCATAATGAGGATGGAATAATCAGTTAGGAATCTAAATAAATCCTCTAGATATGTACAAAGAGGCTGCGGATGAGGTTGATTACAATGTATCTAATCAAGTGAAGGAATCTAGCTAGTGAGGATGTGACACTGGAAGATTCAAAGTCTTCCTATAGAATCACATATAAATAATCAAATTTGAGGAAAATTTTGGTTTGAATAGGATGGGCATGATATGCCCTTAACTGTTACCATGTATTGGGATATCTATATTCAAATTTTGACTAACATAACTTTTTACTCAGTCATACGATAATTTCTATATCTTCATATTGGTAATAGTGTCAGCCTATGGAGTATCCATAGCCTTAGTAGAGTATATATATGAGGTATTCATTATAATTATATCATATTATTACAATTTTTTTCTTATTACAAGGTTATGTAGGTTGCCTCCTCAAAGTGGCTTAGTCATATATTTCTAGTATTCTACTTTGTTATTAATGTTGGTGTCTATTTTCTCTACTTTTATCTTATTTTTATGATATCATGTTTTTTATCTGCTATTAATATTTATATTCACATTCATTTTTGTGAATAATTCTATCTATCTAATTAATTTTTCACTATATACATAGTATTTTTAACACTTGTGTTTCCTTTTGGTAAAACCTTTTTTTGAACCCCTCATTTTACAATATCAAACTTTAAGATTTTATTATCTCTTTCCCTCTAGGGTTTGATATTGTCTATGGTTTACATGTAATTTATGTAGGTTGTTTATTTATTAATGTAATATTATTATCCCTAGATTCTTTTGCATTAATGTCATACTCTAGTGTATAAGTGATAGCTCATACTTTTTATGTATTATTTCATGATATTAAAAATGTTTCTATGAATGTTGTGCATTTTCATTGTCTTGTAGATGATAGTAATTTTGTTGTAATGATGATATATCTAATTATTACTATAATGAATATGACATAATTTAAAAATTAGGAAAACTAAATTTCAACCTTGTTGGACCAAATGAAAATTTAGATGATATGAATGTCATGGGTGTTGGTTGTCTTTATATGATTCACCATGACTATGAAATACAAAATTTCAATATGAAAAAATAAATTAATAAGGAAATATGTATTATTAAGAAGAATAACTTAGATAAAATTGGTTTCATACCTAAATTTATGCAACATAATGTGTAAAACATAATGAGAATGAAAATGTCAAAATTAAATGTCTTTATATTATTTTTTTGAATGCAAATAATGGTAATGATTGTATTTATACTCTTTTTTTAAAATACAAATCTCAAAAGGGATAAAAATGTTGAAAATGATTGTCTTCCTCTTCTTTCCTTGAATGAAAATGTTGCAAAGGATTACTTGAACACAAATGTTGAAAACTATTATGTGCATACTCATTTGAATTTCCATATTGATAATGATGTCTCTTAGGATGAAATATATAACAATGAAATTATTGAAAATCTTAAGAATCATGTTTTTTTTAAAACATCTTCCTTTGCACTAAAATTTTGAAAATGTTAAAATAAGTCATTAGCAAAGATTAGTCTTGTGTGTTATATTATGCTCCTATGTGTGGTAGTGATTTTTATCCTTCTCATTATAGCTCTAGTCCCCTTGTGTTACTATATTTGAAGCCAATAACAGAATTAGACCCTTGAATGAACCCCTTCATAGTTCAATTGTGCCAAAAAATGAGATGTTTACTATGATGCATGCAATAGGTGAGTTCCAAATACAATATTTATCTCTTGAATACATTGCATCCAATTCTTGGGTTGATTTTAATGTTATATATAGACAACATATTAGTTTTTAATGTTTGTTATTCTTCTCTCCCATGTGGGTATTTCATGCCAAAATATTATTTATTCAATGGGTGTGGAGATCAATATTTACATATAAATAACTTTAGTGTTTCTATTAATAAATATGGTTCTAATGATATAATATTTTTTTATGATATTTCCTAGAAGCTTAGCTAATCATGTTTTATATTGGTTTCACACTCTACCTAGTGGTTCCATACATATCTTCCTTAAATTGGAAGAGCCTTTTCTACCATGATTTATGAATATTAATGGACCACGTGCTAAATTTGAGTGCATTGCATTAATTCATCAATGTCAATCTAAGCATATTTATAATTATATTCCTAGATTCAAGGGTATAATGTTTGATATAATAACTAAAAGATCTAGAGAGACAAAATATTTTTTGTAAATTATCTTACCTCTTCTCAAGGATAAAGTTTTTTTTTCATTTTTATAAATATTTCAATACTATTTATTATGAGGTCACAACACTTGAAGATTAACTTTTAAAATCAGATGTAGTTAGATACAAGATGTATGGTTCACATTATGCTTCATAATTATTCAAGTTTCAACACTAGTCATGAGTCAGTCAAGAATAAACCAAAACCATTGGCATATAATAGAATGACACCTATAAAGTAACCTAAGCCTTCCTATAGTAGATCATGGTAATTTTAAAATCCCAAAGATAATCAAAGTTCAATATTGAAAATGTTACTTGATAATAAAATGATTGTCTTAAACTCTATTAAACATTATAATAGGACACATTTTCCTCAAACATATAATTCAAATTCTTTTTATGATTATTTCCAAAAAAAATCGCCCTAGGATAGATTTATTTATGAAGCTTAATTTTCACTATGGAAAATGGTCTTTTGAGTTAAATCTTCTTTAATTCTCTAATAATTTGAAAGATCTTTATTCAAATTACTAAATATAGAGTTATATTTTAAAGAGTGGTCTCACCCCACTATTTAAATTAAAACCTTATATATTCAAATTGAACCTAGCTAAAAGTAATTCTACGAGTAGCTCAAAATTATATTAAAAGTATTTCATTTTAACAAAAAAAGTGAACCAATGCTCTAATAAATATTTTATAAAATAAGTATCTAAAGTAAGTGAAGTACGTAAGGAAGCAATCGGTAGCATAAGAATCATGAAAATCTAAAAAAATGATTTAGCCACCAAAAATTGCATAGTTAATAGTAGGGAATAAAATGCATAGTTTTCATTTGAATCCCCTTTAATTGTGGTAGTGGGAAACTAATTTTTTACTTGTTCTTCCTCTTGCATTCTTATAGATATGTAATTACCTCATTTCAACAAAGTGTGTATTTTTTGGACTTGTAAAGTCTCTTGAATTCACATAATTTAGTTTTGAGCCTCTACTATTTTATTATGTAAATAATATGTTTATCCCTCTTATTAAAATAAAATGTGTATATAAATAAGATCATGATTCTAAATTAGATAATAAAAAAAGAATGTTAAACCTGTTGGGTGAATATTTTGTCGACTAGCTAACTGGTGAGCAAAATAGTTCCTATCACCACAGCATAGGGAGATTGGTCATCCAGGTGTGCAATTTTACTACATCAATAGGGGACAAATCTCTCATCTCATCAAGGGGAGGTTCCCTATTCAATATACGGAGGCTATATGCTATATATATAAGTAGAAAGTAAGACACAGGGGTGGGATAAACCATCCATCTCTCTTTTTTCAAAGATGATGTTAACAAATAGAGGAGAAATCCTGGGTGATTGGTGAAGGTAATTTTCTTATTTCAGAAGTAACATTCAGCCAAGATCCAGATCTCTTTCTGGATAATAGAAATCCTGGTGAAGTGACAGAAGGCACTTCTCTTCTTTCAAAAGTGCTTGTTCTTGCAAACAACAGGAATCTTTCTGGTAGGATAAGTAACAGGGTGCCAAGGGCGTAGCAACCAGCAATCTAAGATGTAGCACAAAGTCTCCACCTTGATTGCCCAAGAGTGAGATATGAAAAATAACGGGGGCACAAAGTCATCCCAAGGTCCTTTACACAGAAATAGAAAATAAAAACACACACTAAAAACAATTATGTTAGCACAAAGTCTGAAAGTAACTAGTTTCAGGACACCTTCCTTATCACTTTCACTAGCTCTACTTGTTAAATTAAATAAACAAGAACACATTCAGAAAATAGACATAAGAACAATCTCCTAAAATGATACAAGTTATACATCTCAAAGTCTACAAATCACTTGCTTTCTCATTCAGGTAAAATAATATGAAATACAATCTGAGCTCAAAGTCTCAGTATTCGCCTTTCAATTTGGGTAGAGTTTTGCTTCTGTATTGGGAAGATCTCCTTTCAAATGATACATGAGGTTACATTATATAGAGGCCTAAGGGAAGTTTGGCACTTTTTCCCATGGAGCGACCCATGCTGTGCATTAATGCCTTGGATGCATTTTTGATTCTGTCAGGAAGGGCCATGCTGGAGCAGGGTGGTTGCCTTAACTATGGCATGTTGGTTCATCTCCTTTGTCTACTCCTGAGCTTGGATTACTCATTCCATCACTTTCTAGCTGCATAACTATCTACTCTACCTTTATTCCAAAGGGGACAAATAGGATGCGCTTTTAATGTTTGCAAGCCCCAAATATCTACCTGGTAAACTGCTTCACCTACTGGAATTAATTCTTGCTGAGTTTCCCTCTTTGTCTCTTCTCATTTGGCTCTAGATTTTGGGTCTTTGAATGCATTCAGGTCTATATTTAAAATTTTCAAAGCTCAATAGACACTTCCTCATAGCAAATTTGCTGCCTGCGGGTCTTTTATCTTTTGAAAGTTACTGACTAGCTAGTCATCCTAAATTTGATGTTTGTGGGCCTATCATTCTTCTCAGAAACTCCCTTTATGTCTTTCTCACTTGCTATGGTAGCTTTTTTCTATGACACAGGTGAGGACACATGGTAGCATCCACATCTTTGAAATAGGCTTATTTAAATAAGCTTTGAAACTTGTTAGAGACCGTTGGCACAGATGCAGACACTTGGTAGCTTCTACTACACTGGGATGGGAAATGTGGTGAGTTTTGTGGCATTGAAACTTGTTGGAGGCTGTGTCTCAACTCGTGACACTTGGCAACTTTCACTACATTTTGAGGCTCGACCCTTTATTTCCTTCAGACAAAATGTTTAAAGGAATTCCTTCAAATAGTTTGTCTAAAAGAATTACTTCGGACAAGAAATCTTTCCTTGAATCTACATCTCTATGTTGGGAGTGCCCCATTTTTGACACATGGCACATTCTACCATTTTTATCTAGAGACACGTAGCATCTTCCACTGAATCTTATTACAACCTCCCACCTGTGACACTTGGCACTTCTCACTCTCAAGCTTTTCTGACATCATAGAAACGTTTGGGGTTCACTTGGGTTCTTACAGATGATGAAACTTGGAGGCTTTTGACAAGCTTTACAAGGGACACGAGGTAGTATCCACCACTCTTTGAAACAAAGTATAAGGTGTCTCAACAGACAACACTTGGTAGCTTTTGCTCATCCTTTTCTTTTGTGCACTCCTTTCCTTGACTGAGGCTGCCTTTGAACTCGTGAACCCATTGAATATATGAAGTAGTTCAAGGTTCAACAGTTCGATTGGTTCATTCTTTTGACTTGGCTGAGTCCTTTTGATATCTTTGAACCAAATGCATTGAACTGTTTGGACATTGAACCCATTGAACTAATGAACCAAAATGGTTCAAAGTTCAATGGTTTAAGGGTTCAATGGTTCAATCCTTGCTTAGATGCTTTCCGATAGACATTTTTGATTAAACCAAGGTGCTGACCCAATCCTAAAGATGACCAAGTATTGAAAATTGGTTCTTTTGATTAAACTCACCTACAGAAGCCTTTGAACCTGTTGAACCTGCTAATCCCTTTACTGAAAAAGCTTGAAAAATGAGGAATTTGAAAGCTCAAAACAAATTTCAAGAAGGGAAGAGATTATTTTTGGCTGTGTAGGACCAAAATAGTCATATGATGTCCCAAAAATTAGAAGTCATTTTTTGAGGATAACAGATGGCTCTAGTTGGGGAACTACCTTCAGTTGCAAACTTGAAACACAACTGAGGGGAGTAGAAACCAGAATCTCCAGTGCCTTGGAGTATGCCATTGGGCTATGGAGTCATGCTACCCAAAAATAAAGGCTCCAAAAAATGAAAATAAAAAGAACAAAATAGGAACAAAAGACTATACAAAAATTCATATGTACAGGGGAGCTCATCCAATACTTCAAGAGTTGAAGTGCTTCAAATGCTGCCCATTGTGAGGTAGAGAAAAGAGAGTGCCATCTTGATATTTCAATAGGAAACTATTTTCACCATTGAGTTGATGAATGGTAAAAGGGCCCCTCCATAGTGAATCAAACTTTCCATGCATCCCCTTTGGTTATCTTCTCTTGTCCCACAGCAGGACTTGATCTCCAATTTGGAAATCATGGTTCTTTGCTTTTTGGTCGAAGAGCTTCTTCACCAGACCTTGATGGGTGGTAATTTGGTCCACCACTATAGTTCTCTACTCTTCTAGCTCAGTTAGGCATATGATCCTCTTATCAAGGGTGCTTTCATATGTTTGATCTTCAATTGCCTTAGCCAATTTCAATGTTGGCAATTCTAGGGTGATTGGTATTTCAGCATTGTGTCCATAAAGGAGTTAGAAAGCAGAAATACCAATTGCCCTCTTTGGCATAATTATGTCTTCCCATAGGGCATCAACCAATGCTTTATGCCACATCCTTTGGTTGTCATCCACCAACTTCTTGATGATAGCCACCAGGTTCTTATTGCTTGACTCAGCCTGTCCATTCCCTTCTGGAAAGTAATCAGAAGAGTGGGAGAGTGTAATTCTGTAGTAAAAAAAATTGAGTAATCTCCTAGGAAGTGAAACAAGTTTCATTGTCAGTAACAATCTTAGTTGGAACCCCAAACCTAGATATTATGTTCTCTTTGAGGAAATTACATACTACTTCAGAAGTAGCATGTTTGGTTAGAACAGCTTCTACCCATTTGGTGAAGTAGTCTGTTGCCATGAGGACATAGTCATGCCTAGCACTTGAAGATGGGTTTATAGCTTCAATAAAATCAATTCGCCATTGCTGGAATGGCTCCTCTATGATCACTAGTTTGAGGGGCAGGGAATCTAACTTGAGCCTTCCAACAAATTACTAGCACAATTCACATCCCCTGACCCACTTATACGCATCTTGAAAGAGAGTTGGCCAGTAGTACCTCGCTCGCAAAATTGTATGGGTAGTCACAGGAGCAAAAAAATTTCCCCCACAAGACAAATTGTGGAAATACTTTAGAAGTTGGCTTTTTTGATCTTTGTCCACACAGTGAAGGAAAACTCCATCAAGGCTCCTCTTGTATAGGTTGTTGTCCTAGAAGACAAAATTTGCAGCTTTCAGCTTGATGGTTCTCCTTTCTTTATAAGATAGGTGAGCAGGACACTCATCATAAATGAGAAAATGAGCAATACCTAAATACCACTCATTCATGGTGGAGACAAAGAGGATTGTTGGTGTGTCTCCCACCTTTGATTCTTCATGCTTTGTTCCTCTTGGCTCATTATCAGTAATTAATTGGCATAGCCCCTTTCCATGCACCAGCTTTGTGGCCTTAATGACCAGGTCAAACTCCTTAATCTTAGTGACCCAATTTCCTCTATTTATCCCAAACTCTTGCCAAGTTAGTATGGATTTGATTATGGTGCAAGAAACCAAGGTAGTTGTATGTGAATTCAAGATGTAAAAGTGAAAATGCTTCACTACCTTCACCACTACATAAGCATGCTTCTCCATGTTCAAGTACTTCAACTCATGAGCTTTGAGAGGACATCTCATGAAGAAAATGGGAGATTCTATACCTTCTTTATTCTGTTGAATCAGAATTGTTGAAAGTGTATGTTCTAAAGCATAGCTGTAAATGGTGAACTCTATGTTATAGTCTGGACAAGCCAGAATTGGAGCATGGGCAATGGCAGTCTTGATATCCTCAAATTCTGACTTGCCTTCTTCAATCCAGTTGAAGGTGGCCTTTCCCTTCATCATGTTTACAATGTGCTTAGTCTTCTTAGCAAACTCAAGGATGAACCTCCGTAAGAAATTCACCTTTCAGAAAAAGGAGTGAATAGCAGTCTTACTTATGGGCAAGGTAAGTTCTTGGATAGACTTGACTCTGTCTGAGTCAATCTCTATGCCTCCTTTGGACATAATGTGTCTGAGAAGTTTCCCCTCTGTTACTCCAAAGACTGACTTCTTGGAGTTTAAGGAAATGCCATTCTGGCGGCAGCGTTCTAGCACTTGTTGTAAATAGTGCACATGGTCTAGGTGATGCTTAGAAAAGACAGTCAAGTCATCAAGATAAACTACAATGAACTTACCCATCTCATCCTTGAAGGTGAGGTCCATTGCTCTTTGGAAGGTGTCACTAGAATTTATCAAGCCAAAAGGCATCTTTTAATATGCAAATGTGCCCCAAGGTGTGGTGAAAGCAGTCTTATGCTGGTCTGCCTCACCAACTTCAACCTGATTATATCCTGAGAAGCCATCTAGCATTGATAACATCTTCAAGCCCATCATTGTCTATAGCACTTGATCCATGATTGGCAAAGGATAATTATCCTTCAAAGATGCCTAATTCAAATTTATAAAATCCACACAAAGGTGAATTTCACCATTCTTCTTCCTTACAGGCACTATATTGGCAATCCATGTGGAATGATGGATTGGGAAGATTATCCTAGCATTTAGCATTTTTTGTATTTCAGATAGAATAGTACCTAATATTTTTAGATTATAATGCCTGGACTTTTGCCTGTAAGGTGTTGAATCAACCTTGAGAGGAATGTCATGTTGAATTTTATCAGGCCAGAGTGAATTCAGGTCATCATAAAAGTACACTAGGGCATCCATGTACTGGTTGAGCAAAGTGGTGAACTTGAAATGCTCTTCAGGAGTATAGCATTTCCCAATGTTCACCATCTTGGGGCCTTCCTTGGTTCCTAGATTTACTTGATCAAACTCCTAAGAGGAGCTTGAATCTATTTGCTTATATTTATTGAATCTATCATGCTTATCAAACAGCTTCTCAAGGGAAACCAAGCCTTTGGGAATCTTATTCCCTTTTAGTTGCAAGAAGTCCTCACCTATGCTTGAACTTGATTCAGGAGCTTATTCATACTTTTGAGGTTCACTGCCTTCGAAATGCAACCGTTCAAAGCTATCCCTTTGCTCCAGGAATGCAATGATTTGATTGTCATTGTTGAACACTTGCCAATGATTGGCATTATCAGGCACACTTGGCTATAAGACCAGCTCAATGGTGTACCTGTCTCTTTTGAAGTCTAGGTGGGGAACCAAGAGAGTAGCTGAAACAGCCAGTGCATCAGCCCAGTCATTGAATTCTCTGGGAACTATAGAGATGTTGAAAGCATCAAAGTTTTCAATTTGGTCCCAAACTAGATTACAGTAGTGGCACAATCTTTCATTCTTGGTTTGATATAGGTTCCTCACTTGATAAACCACTAGTTCGACATCTCCTTTAGCATGAAGGAGCTTGATGCCTTTGTCTCGAGCAGCTCTCAATCTAACCAACAAAGACTCATATTCAGCTATGTTATTCATGTTGTTGAATTATAACTTATAAGATGAAGGAAAAATATCTCCTTGAGGAGATATTAACATAACCCCGGCTCTTAAACAAGTAGAGGAGCAGCTGCCATCAAATTCAAGAATCCATACCTCATTTGATACTAATTTTCTTTTGGATTCTTCTTCATTCAGAGGTAGAGATACTTCCACACTTGCCTTGTGCTCTTCCCATTCTTCTATTTTTTTAGTTGAAGGCATTTCCAAATTGTCACCTGTAGGAGCTTTAT
The DNA here is from genome assembly GCA_037957365.1 of Torreya grandis. Taxonomy (NCBI): domain Eukaryota; kingdom Viridiplantae; phylum Streptophyta; class Pinopsida; order Cupressales; family Taxaceae; genus Torreya; species Torreya grandis. The sequence continues at coordinate 1,488,200 of JARHVA010001737.1, forward strand.
CAGATGTCTTGTGAACTCCATCCATGGATAGAAAGTTGTTACCCATGCCTGAAGACTCAAATAGAATTTGAGCTTTAAGTGATGAGGTCTGGGTAACCATATATTTTGCTTCCTTCTCAAGAAGTAGCCTCTTCATAATGCCTTTGACTAGAATCCTCACCTCAAATAAATCCATGCTCAATTCACCACCAACATCTCTATAAAAATTATGTCTAAGAAGGATGCCATATGATGTTAGGACGTCAGCTATCAAGACAGTCATCGTGATTCTTTTGTCTGGGAACGCTGCAAACACAAATTGGGCATCTTTAATTTGTCTCAATAGAAGTACTTGTTTATTCTCCATGGAGAAGCATCTACCAAAAGTCTTGGTCAATGTGAGGTCAAGGGATTCAGCCACTTTAGTAGGCATGACATTATCTAAAGCTCTAGAATCAATGATGCAATTATTCAGCTGATATCCATTTATTAGCAATGAGACATAAAAGGGTTCAGTCCTACCAGGAGCAGTAGGAGGGTAATGACAAGATTTTTCCTGGTGGGGGCATTACTGGGGGAATCGTGTGTCACTTTAGGAACCGCTTGTTCAACAAGGATGGCCTAGTTTTTAACACATTGAACCAGTTTGTCTAATTACTCAGGATGGGACTACAAAAATTCAAATTCAGACATTTGAATCTTGGTTTTCTTTATGTGGTCAATGATATCAAATGTTTGGAATGAGCTAGGAGTAGTGGATGGGAGTTCATCCTTTTGAGTTTGATAAGGGGAGGACTAGACTGTGAATTTGAAGTAGAAGGCATAGGGGCATTTGAGGTACTTACCTTTCTTGCAATCACTGAGTCCTTTGGCTAGAAAGGAAGAGTGGACCCCCGCTTAGCAATTGAAACTGTTGGTTGAGGTCACTCCTCTGCTTTCTCTTTTTCAGCTTGTTGAGCTGCTTGATTCTTAGACTGGGTGAATATAGCATAAGACCCCTTAGCTGCATTGCCTTCACTTCTGGGTTCATCGTGACAGTTCAAGAAACAGATATGGGGGTCACCAGCTAATTCTTATTCTTCCTCAATGAAGAGATTAGCATCATCTTCAAGATTCAACTTAGGCTGGAATGAGAAATCTGATTCAGCTTCAAGATATCCAACTGTTGAGTTATTTGGAGGTGCTTCAAGGGCGAGTTTCCTATGTGGAAGAGGAAGGCAATTTAACTCTCCTTGATTCCTAGCATCATGGCCTTGGTAGGATTGATTAGGTAATGTCCTCCTTGGTACATCTCTATATGAAGGAGTAGATGACATACCTTACACCATTTGCTTTCTAAGAGCTAGCACTTCATTTGTCAACTTTTGCACCATTGGGTCAGTGATGGATGTAGATGAGTATTCAAAAGATGAAGAGGATTTTCCTTTATTAGGGTCCCTCCTTATTTTTCCAGCCAAGATAAGGTCATCTTCTACCTCAATAGCCAAGACTTGAGTAGTAGCAAGGTCTATATGTCTAGCCCATCTCAGCAAGAAACTCACTTCAGGTAGCTGTGAGTTGATGAAGAAACACTTAAGATTTTGAGGTGTCGACTGGGCAACCATGGGAATCTTGTGCCTCAGCTTGTCAAACCTGGCAATGAAGTCCCTCATAGGTTCATGGGGCTCCTTTTTCATTTGTGTGAGTTGGGCCAGTAAGGCATGCGCATATTTTGTAGGCTTGAACTTGGCTTCAAACTTGTCTTTCAAAGTGTCCCAATCAGTCACTGACCAAGCTTGTAGATGGTAGAACCAGTCTACAACAGCGCCTTGTAGTGTCTCTATGAATAGCCTGATTGTTATGTCTTCATACGCCATGCCTATTACACCATAGGCTATGCTAAAAGTTGTAATGTGTTCATCAGGATGAACTTTTCCATCACCAAAGAATTTGGAAAAATTCTTTCTTGAACTACATGGAAGCTCATGTAGAGGTGGAGTTAAATTAAGTGGACCAAAAGAGTTACCCTAGGGGCCTTGAGCCATGATTTGATTATGTAAAAGTGGTATCACAAATCTGGGTGGAGAATGGATAGGCAAAGCTCTGCTAGCAGCAAAAAAAGAAGCTTTATCTTGTGTTGGTGACCTGGTAGGGCTAGGAGGAAGACTCCTAGTTCGTTGAAGGTGAGGTTGTGGAAGAAATAACTCAAAATTACTCTACTGCACCAACTCAAAAGTAGGGTCAACAACACCTTGAGATTTATGGCTTTTGATATATCGTGGAGTTGCCAGATTATGAAACAAAAATAGAAAAGGATGGGACCTACTTCAATTTGAATCTTGAGGCTTCAAACTGCTTGTCCGTCTTCAACGAAGTCAACAAAAATTATTGGGTGAATATTTTGTCGACCAGCTAACTGATGAGCAAAATAGTTCCCATCACCACAGCATAGGGAGATTGGTCATCTAGGTGTGCAGTTTTACTACATCAACAAGGGACAAATCTCTCATCTCATCAAGGGGAGGTTCCCTATTCAATATACAAAGGCTATATACTATATATATAAGTATAAAGTAAGACACAGGGGTGGGATAAACCATACATCTCTCTTTTTTCAAAGATGATGTTAACAAATAGAGGAGAAATCTTGGGTGATTGGTGAAAGCACTTCTCTTCTTTCAGAAGTAACATTTAGCCAAGAGCTAGATCCATTCCTAGATAGTAGAAATCTTGGTGAAGCAATAGAAGGCACTTCTCTTCTTTTAGAAGTGTTTGTTCTTGTAAATAACAAGAATCTTTCTAGTAGGATAAGTAATAGGGTGACAAGGGCATAGTAACTAGCAATCTAAGATATAGCACAAAGTCTCCACTTTGACTGCCAAAGAGTGAGATATGAAGAACAATGGGGGCACAAAGTCATCTCAAGGTCCTTTACATAGAAACAAAAAATAAAAACACACACTAAAAACAATTATGTTAGCACAAAGTCTGAAAGTAACTAGTTTCAGGACACCTTCCTTATCACTTTCACTAGCTCTACTTGTTAAATTAAATAAACAAGAACACATTCAGAAAATAGACATAAGAACAATCTCCTAAAATGATACAAGCTATACATCTCAAAGTCTACAAATCACTTGCTTTCTCATTCAGGTAAAATAATATGAAATACAATCTGAGCTCAAAGTCTCAGTATTCGCCTTTCAATTTGGGTAGAGTTTTGCTTCTGTATTGGGAAGATCTCCTTTCAAATGATACATGAGGTTACATTATATAGAGGCCTAAGGGAAGTTTGGCACTTTTTCCCATGGAGCGACCCATGTTGTGCATTAATGCCTTGGATGCATATTTGATTCTGTCAGGAAGGGCCATGCTGGAGCAGGGTGGTTGCCTTAACTATGGCATGTTGGTTCATCTCCTTTGTCTACTCTCAAGCCTGAATTACTCATTCCATCACCTACTAGCTGCACAATTGTCTACTCTACCTTTATTCCAAAGGGGACAAATAAGATGCGCTTTCAATGTTTGTAGGCCCCAAATATGTTAGGAACCCGTCTAAGGAAGCACAATTGATTACCTTTCTTATAAGAAATTAAACACGGAATTATATCAGAATGATTAAGTAACTAGAAACTTGAAACAGCAAAGAATTTGAGAGACAATACACAATCTTGTATTATATAATTTTTAGAAGAAAATACAATAAAGAAGATGCCACTTCTTCTTCACACCTCTCAGAAGCTTCCCACACCTCAAGTGTTCAGTAATTTTCTTCAAGAGTTCACTCTCCTACCAAAAATGGTCCCAACACAACTCACACACAGAATTGGTGTTCACCTCTAACCAGTCAGTAATAACCCTACCAATACACAAGTACTCAAAGTACTTCAAGTAGATCTCCCATAAGCTTGCAACAACCTGCAACTCAACAGACCTTACTTACACATGTAGATCTTCAAATGTGGCCTTGCACACCTGCTAACCAAGATCCTACAACTAGAATAAATCCTTTTCTTGCCTTAATTACAATACATGCCAATGGGTCTATAAATAGATCCTAGACTTAAACAATAACTTAGACTTCTAATTTAAAATAATTAGACACGTAGATCGAGACTATATTATCCCTTAACATGCAAACACTCGGTTCAATGAACTAACTGTCCGTGCAACAAATAGTTCTGGAACCACCACAGGTGACCGACGTCAGTCCCTGTCTGCCTGGAGGTGACCAATGTCAGCCGACCTCCTGCCGATGTCGATTGTCTTCAGTTCACACCTGTCGATATCGGTTGCCTTCTGCACTATACTCTACCAACGCCAGTCTCCATAGAACTTAGCAACCCCCTCCATGTCTACAAAAGTTAAAGCTTTTAGCTCCACAACCTAACAATCTCCCACTTAGAGATAAATAGCTACAACTATACCTGTACCTATACATCATCTAGTTTGTTCCCTTGGCTTTGTATCCCTCTTCAAAATCACTCTTGAAGACCAACCACCACAAATCCTATGGTGCACCTCCTATCATCTAAATCACCTACCAAATCTACATCTACAAACCATGTAGAAAAGAACTTGACCCTGCATAGCATGTTGACCTGCTACTGGTCCCTCTCAAAATCCACTGAAGTACCCTCCAGTGCTTCTTTACCAAATTGGCTCCAAACTTGTGACAACTCCCACTGCTTGGGAAAACTCAGTTTTAGTACACATGTACTCAACCTCATTATGTGAATCAAGACACTATTCATAAAATTGTCCAACCATCGGTGTGCTAACCGGTGTCACACAATCATCCTGAAACAAAGTCAACTTGTGACCTTCCATGTCTCTAGAACACACTCATGCCAAAGAATCTTGTTGCTCCCAGATTCCTCATGACACACCTCTGAACTAGCTTTACTTTTAGTTTAGTAACTCCCTGTAATTGTAACCCTGCAACAAGCACACAAATAGTAATAGGATAATGTAGCTAATATTATCCAACCTAGTAAAGAGAAACACAATGGTCAAACCTCCATTGTCTTGCAGCTTACTCAAGACCATATACCCTGGCCTTCCATCTCACATGTCCATTTCCATTCTTCTTTATCCTGAACATCCATTCATCTCTCAGTGCTTCCTTCCAGCTGGCAACTCCACCCAAAACTCCTATTTGGCTCTCCTCCAAGGAATCACATCCTTCATCCATGCCAAGCTCCCACTATTTCCTGAATCTACCTGCTCTGCTTCTTTAACAACTTCCTGGTTCTTTACCATCAGTGAGCAACAAGTAGTGTAAAGAAGGGAAATGATGAATTTGAGGCTTACTTACCTTTTAAGTCCTCCATATGGGCGCTTGAGACTCCTTGACAACTTGTTGTCTACCCAAAATCCATCTTAGTGACCGATGCCAGTCACATCTCAGTTTGGACCCGACCGATGTCGGTTCCATGTGACTGCCTCATCGCCGACATCGGTTCCCCTAACTGACACCAGTGTTTATTGGTCCCTGAGTCACCGACATCGGGCTACACATAGCCAACATCGGTTCTTGTCTGGATGCTGATGCCAGTTTTCTAACTGATGTCGGTCTCTATGTTTTTCTTGTGAGAAATGACTTCTACCCACAAGCTCCTTTTGGATCAAACCATTGTCCAAATCAACCCTGCTCTGCTCAAAATTTCTCAGCCCCTTTTGTTGATCTCTGTCCGTCATCTTCTCCTTGAAAACCAAGGCTTTCCTGCTCTTGTCACGAACATCAGATTCCTCAAGAAACGTTACCTTCTTTTTTTGCATACATAAATCTCATTTCATACTTTTCAAATTCAAAAGCATACCCTTTGACTCAAGAACATGCATCTCCTTCTTATTCATGTGACCAAGCCTATTAAGCCACATTTTTGAATCTACAGCTGAAGTAGATAACCCAAAAAGAGAATCAGTAATACAAGTAGATAGATAAAGCATACCTACTTTTTTACCTCTTGCTACAACAATTCCACCCTTGGTAACCTTCCAAGAGTCTGCTGTGAGAGTTACTGTGCAACCTTCATCACCCAAAATTCTTACAAAAATCAAATTATGCTCTAGAACTGGGACATGCATGACCTCCTTCAACACCCATGTGTTACATGTCTGCAATTTCAGCTTCACTTTCCCTTTGCCAACCATCTGACAAGGCTTACCATCCCCTAAACAAATTTCTCCAAAGTCTCCCTGGACATACTCATGAAAAAATTCCCTATTTGGGGATGCATGAAAAGAGGCACCAGAATCTAAAACCCAAGATTCTACTTTATCTATGGAACATACTAGAGCATCCTATGCAACAATACCTGCATCACTTGCTTCTTCATGTCCTTCATGCTGATCTTCAATCGACCTGCAATCTCTCTTTAAGTGCCCTTGATTTTCACACTTCTAGCAGGTTATTCTGCCATACCTGGACTTGGATCTCCTGCCTATCTTTGACCTTGATCTCCCATTCTCGATCTTCTCTCTTTGCCTTCCCCTGCTTTCCACACTCAAAGCATTTCTTGATGATTCACCTGTGCTTTTCCTGCAAATCTCTTCATTCAAGATTACACTCACAACATCATCCACTTTTAAGATTTTTGAAACAGATGCAGTATTGCTAACTGCCATTACCAAATTCTCCCAACTTTCAGGTAATGAGCATAAGATTAAGAGATCCTTAATTTCATCATCAAAAACAATATTGACTGAATTTAACTAGTTTACCAAACCATGTAAATCACTAAGTTGACTATGTACAGATCCACCTTCCAACATTTGCAAATTAAATAATTGCTTCATAAAAAATACCTTATTCAAAGCTGAGGTTTTTTCATATAAATTTGCCAAAGATTCCATCAACTCTACTGTTGTCTTAGCATGTGATAAGTTGGAAATCACAGATGATGCAAGACTCAACCTTATAGATCCCAGAGCCTTCTGATCAAGAACCTCCCATTCTTCATCTTTCATATCCTGGGGCTTGCAATCAACCCCACCCAACAATAAGTACAAATCTTTCTGATACAAATAATCTTCAATCTGCATCCTCTATAATTGATAGTTCTTGCCATTAAACTTCTCCATTTGTAGCTTACTTTCTTCTACCATTATTGTACTCTCACTCAATTAGAAACCCCTGAGAATGACCTATAATCAAACAATAACCTACTCCCTACAATCGTAGCTCTGATACCAACTGTTAGGAACCCATCCAAGGAAGCACAATTGATTACCTTTCTTATAAGCAATTAAACACGGAATTATACCAAAATGATTAAGTAACTAGAAACTTGAAACAGCAAAGAATTTGAGAGACAATACACAATCTTGTATTAAATAATCTTTAGAAGAAAATACAATAAAGAAGATGCCACTTCTTCTTCACACCTCTCAGAAGCTTCCCACACCTCAAGTGTTTAGTAATTTTCTTCAAGAGTTCACTCTCCTACCAAAAATGGTCCCAACACACAACTCACACACAGAATTGGTGTTCACCTCCAACCAGTCAGTAATAACCCTGCCAGTACACAAGTACTCAAAGTACTTCAAGTAGATCTCCCATAAGCTTGCAACAACCTGCAACTCAACAGACCTTACTTACACATGTAGATCTTCAAATGTGGCCTTGCACACCTGGTGACCAAGATCCTACAACTGGAAGAAATCCTTTTTTTGCCTTAATTAAAATACATGCCAATGGGTCTATAAATAGATTCCAGACTTAAACAATAACTTAGACTTCTAATTTACAATAATTAGACACGCAGCTCAAGACTATAATTAGCCCTTAACATGCAAACACTCAGTTCAACGAACTAACTGTCTGTGTAATGAATAGTTCTAGAACTACCACAGGCGACTGACGTTGGTCCCTGTCTGCCTAGAGGTGACCGACGTTGATCGACCTTCTGTCGATGCCAGTTGTCTTCAGTTCACACCTGCCGATGTCAGTTGCCTTCTGCACTATACTCTATCGATGCCAGTCTCCTTGGAACTCAGCAACATCCTCTATGTCTGCAACAGTTGAAGCTTTTAGCTCCACAACCTAACAAAATATCTACTCGATAAACTACTTCACCTACTAGAATTAATTCTTGCTGAGTTTCCCTCTTTGTCTCTTCTCATTTGGATCTAGCTTTTAAGTCTTTGAATGTGTTTGGATCTACATTGTAAATTTGCAAAGCTAAACAGACACTTCTTTGTAGCAAATTTTCTTCCTACGGGTCTTTTATTTTTTGAAAGTTAACGGCTAGCCAGTCATCCTAAATTTGACGTTTGCAGGCATGTCATTCTTCTTAGCAACTCCCTTTGTGTCTTTCTCACTTGCTATGGTAGCGTTCTGCTATGACACAGGTGAGGACACATGGTAGCATCCACAAATTTGAAATAGGCTTATTAGAATAATCTTTGAAACTTGTTAGAGACCGTTGGCACAGATGTAGACACTTGCAAGCTTCCACTGCGCTAGGATGGAAAACGTGGTGAGTTTTACGGCCTTGAAACTTATTGGAGGCTGTGTCTCAGCTCATGCCACTTGGTATCTTCTACTACATTTTGAGTCTTGACCCTTTATTTCCTTCAAACAAAATGTCCAAAGGAATTCCTTTGAATAATTTGTTCAAAGGAAATCTGTCCTTGACTCTGCATCTTTGCATTGGGAGTGCCCCATTTTTGACACGTGGCACGTTCTACCATTTTTAACTAGAGATACTTGGCATTTTCCACTGAATCTTATTACAACCTCCCACCAGTGACACTTGGCACTTCTTGCTCTCAAGATTTTGAGACATCATAGAAATGTTCAGGGTTCACTTGGGTTCTTGCGAACGATGACACTTGGAGGCTTCTGACAAGCTTTACAAGGGACATGAGGTAGTATCTGCTACTCTTAGAAACAAAGTATAAGGTGTCTCAGTAGATGACACTTGGCAGCTTCCACTCATCATTTTCTTTTGCATGCTCCTTTCCTTGATTGAGGCCACCTTTGAACCCATGAACCCATTGAACCTATGAAGCAGTTCAAGGTTCAACGGTTCAGTTGGTTCATTCTTTTGATTTGGCTGAGTCCTTTTGATATCTTTGAACCAAACGTGTTGAACGATTTGGATGTTGGACCCGTTGAACTAATGAACCAAAATGGTTCAAGGTTCAACGGTTCAATGGTTCAATGGTTCAATCCTTGCTTAGATGCTTGCCAATGGACATTTTTGATTGAACCAAGGTGCTGACCCAATCTTGAAGATGACCAAGTATTTGAAACTGGTTCTTTTGATTGAACTTTCCTGTAGAAGCCTTTGAACCTATTGAACCTGCTAATCCCTTTACTGAAAAATCTTGAAAAATGAGGAATTTGAAAGCTCAGAACAAATTTCAAGAAGGGAAGAGATTATTTTTGGCTTTGCAGGACCAAAATAGTCATATGTTGTCCCAAAAATGAGAAGTCATTTTTTGGGGACAATAAAACCTCTACTCTAAATCTAGATACACCTTAGATCAAGCGATAAAGAGTAATAAAAGATAAATAACACACTAATTTACCTTCACCTCTTTGTTGGATTAGATGTGTTCATGATGTATATGATCGAAAATAATATGCAATAATATTGATAACTTTTTGGTAGTGTAACTGATGAATGATATGATAGATTGATCTCAATTTTGCATTATATAATTATGATGAGGGATGATCTGGATGGTGAGGAAGAATGATCAATTTATAAGTTTTTGGGGATGCATTAGTACAATTTGAAAATTATTAAATTATCAAAAATGGAAGTTAGTGGAGATGTTGGAGGATTTATAGGATTATTAAATTATCAAAAGTGGAGGTTGGTGGAGCCTTTGGATGCTTTGAAGGATTATTAAATTGGATTAGTGGAGGTTGGTGGAGACTTTGGAGGATTTGGTGGAGATATTGGGGAATCTTAGAAAATATGAGAGAAAGTGGGATTATTTTATTTTGATAATGGAGGTTGTTGAAGACTTTGGTATATTGGAGGATTAAGTAGGATTTGTGGTGGAAAATGGGGTGGATGAGATAATGGTCTTTGAGGTGGAAGATGATAGTTATATTTATTTTATTTTATAAATTATGGAATTTAACATTCCATGGATTTTGTTATCAAGGATGGGTTAGCTAATTAACATAGATCAATTAACTAACATTATATCTAATTAATTATGTGGGATTGGCAAGGCCAATATGGAATTGATTAATTAATTGGGGGTGAATAGTGTTTAGGTGAGAAATGTTAGTTGATGATGGCATTAAGGATAATGTGATGGTAGAATTAGGGTTGTGTTAGCATGATTGGTAGATAAGGTGAATAATTGACATGAACTATCAAATTTTAGGTGTCTACATTTTGCCCCTCTTTAAAAAGGCATTTCCAGACATGATGTGGAGTAACATATTTATAAATAATGAAGAAGCTAAAAAAATGGGCATGTGAAGAATCCTCAAGTGGGAAGTGATAAAGATTGAATGATGAAACAAATAGTAATGAGTTAGTTAGGGATGATGTGCCCTCGAGAGGGAATGAATGGATAAAGGACATAAATGGCCACTCAAAAAGAAAGGAAGGAGATAACATGGATGAATCAAGGGGAAAATGATGAATGAAGATGGGTTGAAAAAAAATGTGTGATAGTAGGAATGGTTGAGTTGACCTTAGCAACCCCTTATGATAGATCATTTCCTACATAGTCTGAATAGATCTCAAGCCGATGTAGTTCTCCCTTCAGGGATGTATGTGATGAGAAATAAGTAATATGATGATGAATATGAATATATTTATGGATGTGAGATTAACTCATCAGATCTAATGTTTGCATTCTTTGATTAGTTTTGACGATGTATTTTCCCTAAGAAATGACATATATGAAGAAGTGGATTGGGAATGATTTATCCCAAGATAAGTTGCACACTTTAAGTTTACCAAAGTAACAATATATGCTAGGAGATATAACCTAAAAAATTTATGGACTCGAAGTGGGAATGATCTATCCCATTGAAAATATGCACACTTAATTTTCCCTAAGCAATAGTATATGCAAGGGAGTGAAATATGTGAGGTTAGATTGGATGGATGGATGATAAAATGATTGATTTGTAATTATATATCAAGTATTTAATTGATATCATTAATTAAGGATGATTGATTATGTTGATGGATGGAAAAAGTGCGACAGGTTGGGATATGATGTCCACTTAGATGTTGTGATGGTGTATTTAGTGATAGCAATGGATAAGGACATGGTACAATGGAGTGCCTTAATATGATAAAAAATAATTTGAGGTAACACATTATGTGGGAGCATAGATCACATTACATAAAGGGAATGGAGTCTATGAGTGCATTAATGTATATCAAGTGCATTTTTGGTAGAATCTGACACCCTATTTTTTTTGAAGTTTGAAAATGTACTTCAAAACCATGGATGTAACACTATTTTCCATAACTTATGTTGTCATATGGATATATATATTTCACTTTAGGGTTTATATGTACCTAGGGATCTGATATACTTAAAGAGACAAAGACACGTCCATCTTGTACGAGTTACTAGGTCCAAGATCGGTTAATGTTATAGCAACAATTTTGGCTTGGATTTAATGTTTTATGTTCAGTTTTAGTAATCAACTTTTTATATTCTTGATGAGAAGTAGATAGAGTTATATGATTGGTTTTTTAGATACGATGACTTCTCACCTCTTGTGTTGGGGGGAATCGATTGCATGTACTTTGTCCAATCATCGATAATTATACGAGTTGACAAAGGAGTTGATATCACTAATAGTGTTGAGCAAAGGTTTGTTAACACCATTGGGCATCACAAAGATGTGTCATACATAGTACAAGATAATCATTAGATAGGTTTATATATGATAACTTATGTGGATGGATGTAATTAAACAAATATTAATTATGTTCTACTCTATTATGGTATAGAATGGTTAGAGGTAATGAGCATACCCATCAGGATGTTTGTCATGCATGTCACAACTTTTGAGTTATTACTATGATTTTACATAAAGTTTCATCGATGTCATTGAGTATTAGATATATGTGCCATAAATAGTACAAGATAGTCACTAGATAGGTTTATATCTGACATAATGTGGATTGATGTAGTTGAAAAAATCTTGATTATGTTCTACTATAATACATCAAAGAATGTGTTTCCAAACAAGTTTTCGCTTTTCACATTCAAAAGAGAAATGAGAAAATAAGATAAAAGGTCTAGGGCTTGTACGTACCCAGATATAGTTTTGCACACCAAATTCAGATGATAGCAGGAACTCCTCTTTGGTTGTGGAGGATGACACCTGTAGAAGAAAGAGACTAAAACATGAAAATTGTTAGAAGGCTAAAAAGTGGATTGCCAAGCAAAGGCCTGGTCCTAAAAGTGCAAAGACTTCTTAGGGGATGACAGTCCACTGATAAAAAACAAAATATTGACAGAAACAAAAAATGATAAAGACAAAATGAAAGAAATGAAAGCAAATGTGTACCTGTTATGCAGCAATATGCCTTACATAGTCACCAATGTCAGTGGTTCTATCGGTGTCAGTCAAGGAAGGTCACCGATGTCGGTTAGTCTGCCGACATCGGAAGGGGCAATGGTCGAGGTCGATCGGGGCAATGGCCTGGGACAAGTTTTGGACTAGTTTTTGGATTTGCAGAATGGCCTAAAGATTTATCTGGATGATCTGAGAGCTGTTTAAGGGTTTGAGAACTTGTTTGGATAGTCTGTGCAAGGCTGTGAGGAAAGAGGTATGGTCAGAATAGGGGATCAGAGAGAGGACAGGGTGACAGGGAGACAGGGATTAGAGAAGGCCTTTCAGCCTCTCAGGGAAGGGCAGGTTGAGTCTGAGTAGTGGGTTGGTTAGCAGATGAATTAAAAAGAAATACTGAAATGAAAAAGACAGTAAAAATACTTATCTCTTTACTTGCTAAAGAGGGAGTGCAGAAGACCTGTTGCTGATGCGGTTGATGGACCTGCAATGTCAAGAGCCTAGAGTTGTTCCTACAGAGTACCTGTAGCTGGTGATGTTTGTTATGCGAGAGGGAGAGAGAGAGAATTTGAATGCCAAGATGCCAAAGAGTTTTCATTCACAGGGGGCAGCAACGGATGCAAAAAAATGGTTTTAAAGGAAACTGACACTGGCAGAACCACCGACGTCAGCCGCATAATGACCGACGTCGACGGCCGAAGAATGGGGGTAGAGGCTAATTTTAGCCTTTTATCCATTCTTACATGCTGCCAGGGTCAAATGTCATTAAAAAATGGTCGAGAGGGGCTTAAATGGATGCGAGAGGAAGGGTTAAGATGGGATTTGGGTCATTAAGGCTTGGAATGAGGTGGGGGCATCCAAGGAGAGGAATCTGAAGTGGCATGGGGGAAGTGGCAAGGGGGCTACTAAATTAAAATATTTGATTATTTTAATTTAAAATTGAGGGGTCTTAGGACAAGTGTTAGGAATATGGACCAAGGGGACCAAGGGGGGAGGGTGACCAAGGGGTAGACACGATTTTGGTGTCTACATTTGCCCCTTTTTATCTTGTTGGTTATTCTTGACGAACTGCAAGACAAAAATAGGAGTTGGTTGCCCCAGGTATGGAATGAAGTGTTCCCCCCTCAAAGTGAGAGTCGAGGGAAGGGAACTTGAGATCGAGTGTCGATTTGATAGAGAGATGGATAGAGAGGGTGAAGATCGAGTGTGAATGCTAAAAAGGGTGGGATTGCACGTATACCACACTACACGATAGGTAGGCCAAATTGTCATGGTTAAGGGTTGAGGAGTGCCAGAATTGAAATAATCGGGCCCCAGCATGTAGCCATAACTGATTGGGTTATTTGATCTAAGCTATAGCTCCAATGGGTCATCGTGTTCAAGGTATCTTGAGCTCAGGAAGTGCTCCTAGAAAACACAAAAAAAAGCACAAGCAGTAGAGATCAACTTGCTCGCGATCTAATATTTATGAGGGTCTAGACAATTTGCTGACTAGTCGCGAGGTAGTAAAGGCAATCAAAACAACCAAAGCAGAGTTGTCTCAAAAGTGGTCGTTGGAGATAGGTGCGATCTCCAAGGTCTGGGTGTTGAGGGATGGAGGTAAAAGTGATCTCAAGTGTGCCCCAGGAGGCTAAGAGGACTTCTACTATGAAAGCTGACTGATTGGGGCATGATTTTGGGCATGGATGAAGAATTTGGAGGGTTGAATGTTGTCGATGTTGGTGATAAAACTGACATCGGTGGTCCTTGTCTGACGTCGGCAAAAATCGATCGATGTCAGCGGCCTAAGGCACGCCGATGTCAATGTCGGCGGCATGCCAAGTCTGACAAAACCAGATTAGTGGCCCACCAAAAGTCATTTGTGATTTGTTGACTTAGAGAAAAAGGCACTCTAGATTGATTGAGTGTGATAGTGACTTGGAGTGATCGGTTGAGCAGGGTGAGGTGTCAGAGTGAGATTGGTGGAAAGAGTGAATGGGTTGGAGCCGAAGAGGAGGTTACAGAGTCAGTTGTGGGCCTGCTGGAGCTTACAGATAGAGAGATGCAGCAGAGATGGTAGAGGGAATCAGAGGACCCATGGGAGGTCCACCGCCAGTGGCACCCATCGTGCCACCACGCCGGCATCGATGGGATGAGGTAGGAGGTGTTGTGAACTCTGTTTGGTTTGGTTTTGAATTTGGTTTTTGTTTTTGAAATTTTAATGTTTTTAGCTAGAAATTGAGGGGGAGGGGCAGCTAAGAGGGTGGGAAGGGCAGGTAGGTCATGCTAGGGTGATTTAGGAGTGTTTTGGGGGTAAATGGGGGGCTATTGGGGGAAGCCCTAATTTTATGACTTGCCCCATTCAGCCTTGGGGCCGAACCAGTCACCAATGTCGGCAGATTCACCGGCGTTAGCTAACTAGTGGCCGACGTCGGTCACTTGCCAACCAGCATCAGTCACTATGTCACCGATGTCAATTAGGTAAGTGCCATCATCAGCACGTGAACTGATGTTGGTGGCTGCCTGGTCTAAGGGTTTAGAAAATTACCAAGTTAAGGGGTCGAATCTACGCTAAGGGCTTCTCGGGTGTTAGGATAGCCATAGACGATCAGGTAAATGGTCAAGTGGATAGATGAAAGGGCAAATGGGTGAGCTAGGTCTCCCAAAAGGAAAAAAGAGTCATGGGGATTAGGAGTCACATTGACATGGGTTTGATTGTTGGATGCAGGCGAGGTAGACACTGATGCTGTAGGATCGGTTGTCGCCATTACTGACGTGGATGCATCGAGACATCACTAGAGAGGAGTGGGCACAGATGAGCGTAGTGGGATTCAGTAGGCTATGGTGATACTACTGAGTGGTGAGGGATGTGAGCCTGATGGTGGCTCTGATTGAGCAGTGGGATCATTCCACCAACACCTTCCACTTATCGACAGGGGAGATGACAGTGACAGTCGAGGATGTGTACCAAATTTTGTAGTTGTTGGTACACGAAGTAGACCTATATGCATGCTCGAGAGAGGTGCATGATATACACATGGTTATGCTATTTGGGGAGCACGTCACTGAGATGAGCTACCACTCAACAAGTTTTGCATATGAGCCACTATATGCGGTAGATGAGGATGCACATCGGTTGGCCATTCTGATGATGATAGGCATCACTGTCTATGCACTGCCAGATGTAGAGGGAGGTAGGTTTTCAGTTGCTATGACCAGAGTTTTGATGGACATGATAGAGCAGTAGACAGTGTTTGCCTAGGCACCTATCTTTTTGGCCGAGGTATACAAAGAGATGTGGGGCATCAGTCGGTAGTGGCAGTATAGTCTATGTGTAGGCCACCTTCTGTACTACTGGGCATATGAGCATATCATGGTTACGTGACCTCTCAGCGTCCCAGTGGCTATTCAGGTCAGATTCAGGTGATGGTGCGAGGTCATGGCATAGACTCAGATAAATGGGGTAGTCAAATATATCGACTACTACAGAGGGGTACTAAAGGCCCTGATCTCAATAGATATTGTCTGGAGACCATACTTGGTATATTCAGCTTTCAGAGACTAGGGAGAGCAGTTGGTCAGGGTACAGAGCTTGACATGGGTCAGGGGCAGGTGAGCCAATAAGCTTGAGAGGGTGCCAGTGGAGAGAGTGTGGTGCCAATATGGGTTGCTACAGGATGTGCCACCTGCCTTCTCACAGTACAGGCGGGATGACATTGAGGCACCACTCCCATTGTCAGAGGAGACAAAGGGGCCTAATTTTGAGGAGTTACCAGCAGGCCCTGGGATAGCAGATCTAAGATGCACAGAGGCCTACTCGGCATGGTGGGCAAGGTAGTATGCAGGGATACAGACAGGACCACAGCTTGATCTACAGGCAGTGATCAAAGGGAGAGATGTAGTGAGACAGGAGAGGGATGCTGCCAGACAAGAGAGAGACGTTGCCATCTAGGAGAGGGATGCAGCATGAGGATGAGTGACCATTTTATAGGGTTAGAAGGCTGCAGCCCAAGCACAGGCATTGGCAGGATAGGGCTTGATGCAGCATCCACCTCAACAGCCAGTTCAGCAACCCACACAGTCAGCATCAGTGCAGCCAAGGTTTTCACAGCCGTAGAGTTCAGTGGAGGGCATGACAGTAGGTCAGATGGGTCCACCGTAGACTGTATCTATAGTTAGACACAATGATGTGCTAGATGAGATTGCGTATTATGAGGGGGCCATTAGGGGGTTCCCTCAGATACAGTCATACTCTGAGATGAGGGTAGAGCTGAGCCGACAGTGGTCTATGTCACGAGCGATGGCTTTAGGGTCTCACAGGAGATGCAAAGTAGAGGGTGGGGATGATACAGCATCTTCACGGCCACCGCCACCACCACCACAGCCATAGCCTTGAGGGCAGATTTTGATATGATGTATATACTGGCCTGCGAGCCGTTGATGCGAGATGTACTTGATTTTTTGGGAGAGAGAGACAGATTATACCATTGTAAACTTTGATGGACAGATATATATGATGAGATTTTGGTTTATTAATGTGTTATAGATGTTATGGATGTTGTTTAATGTTATGGATGTGTTTAATGTTTACAACATTTGATATTATGTGGATGATGCATGCTTTGATACTATGTTTTGTGATTATGATGACTAATGTGATGATGATAAAGGTATGTTTAATGATGATGATGATGATGATGATGAATGTAATGATGCTTTGTGATAATGCTAATGATGTGAATGGTTATGACTATTAGATTAGATGATGATGCTTAATGGTTATGGATGTTTAATTTTATGATGGTGATATCTATGACTTGCAGATTATATGATGTGGATGTTTAATGGTTATGATAGTGATGTTATGATTAATGACTATGATGGACATGATGAAAATGATTATGCTAATGATTATGAGAATATGTGATTAGTTTGTGATGTGATTGACAGGTGACGAGAGAATGGGACAGGGTAACCCCTTTTGAGTAGGGATAACTTTGCCCCTTTTTATAGGAGACCCTGAGACGACTACAAGCCAAGTCCATGACCCTTTTTTTTTTTTTGGCAGACTGATCAATGCGATAAGTCCACATAGAGATGTCATTTGCTTTGTGGTCATTTGTGAAGCTGATCAATGCGGGAAGCTTCTAAAAGAGTGTTTTTTGTAGCAAGATTTAGTCATAGCCATCCTTCGAGGGAGTGGTCTATATTTTTGCTTTATATATATAAGGGCTTTGAATAGCTGTCCTTCGAGGGAGCAGTCTACTTTTTGATTTTGTGACCTTGGATATTTTGACATCTTGATTTATTTTTGACAAAATTTTGAGTCATGGACAAGACTATATAAGTTCAAGGGCTCCCTTTTATTAGGACAAAGCATCCATACTGTATAAAAGGGTTACATAAGACTTGTTTAGGGGAATAGGGTTGAAAGGAATTAGGATTAAGAGGATGGGGGATTGCTCAAGGGACGAGCTTAAGTTAAATGTCAAGTGAATGAGTACTTGACTAATAGTAGAATGGTCACAGATGCAAGGCATTGAGAGGCTCAGGTTCTGGCCGTCCGTCGAGGGAGGACAGACGATAAGTCCCTGACCCATACTTGTGCGTGATGATGAAAGGTCCGAGCCAATTAGGTGCAAACTTGCCTCGTTTACTTTGCTCCATATTGGTCACACACTAATTTTCTTTGAGGATGAGGTCTCCGATGTTGAAATCTCATTCTCACAGATTTTTGTCATAGGCTCACTTGATGTGATTTTGATAGACATGGAGATGGTTGAGGGCGGCAAGACGACATTCATCAAGTAACTCAAGTTAAGCTAAGCGATCTTGATGAAAGTCATCGTTAGAGAGAATGTCATGCAGAGAGATACAGAGAGACAAGATCTATACTTTGAGAGGTAGGACAGCCTCTGTTTCATACACTAGAGAGAAAGGGGTAGCACCCGTAGAGATTCGAATGCTAGTGCGGTAGGCCCACAAAGCGAAGGGAATGTGAATGTGCCAGTCCCTTCCTGTGTCATTGACCACCTTCATGAGAATTTTAGTTATAATTTTTTTGGAAGCTTCAGCTTGCCCATTTTCTTGTGGGTAGTAAGGTGAAGAGAAGCTGAGCTTGATGCCAAATGAGCCACAGAGTTTCTAGACGGTTTTGTTTTTGAAGGACTTGTCGTTATCAGTGATGATTTTGTGAGAAACACCAAAACGACAGATGATGTGGGTGTTGATGAAGTCATCAATCTTGTCAACTTTTGTGGAGATGAGAGGAATGGCTTCCACCCATTTAGTGAAATACTCAGTGGCGGTGATGATGGATTGATGATGAAGAGATGAAAGAGGGTTAATCTCACCGATGAGATCTAAGCCCCACTGGGAAAAAGGCCAAAAATCTTGAGTGACTTGTAAGGCATGGCTATGGAGATGAAATAAGTTAGAGTGCTGATGGAACTTGATGCAATGTCGAACATAGTCGCTACAGTCTTAATGAAGAGTGGGCCAATAATAGCCCAGACGAAGGATGTGCTTGGCAACCGAGTTTCCACTGAAGTGTCTACCACAAATCCCATCGTGGACTTGTTTAATGGCATGAGAGGCTTCATTGGAGGTTAAATAGTGAAGAAGGAGGCCGTCAAAGCCTCGCTTATAGAGAAGACCCCCTAGCATGGCATAGCGAGCCATGTATTTGATGAAAGCTCACCGCACATTGCTAGAAAGGTTGGGAGGAACGATGGAATGAGATAAGTAGTCCACAAGTTGTTTATACCAATCATTTCATGGACTAGAGTCTATGGTGTTGACAAGATTGATGTTAGGAGAAATGTATGAAGGCAACGGTGCATGATGCACCGTGATAAAAAGTCTTGATGAAGATGATGAAGATGGGATATGCGAGGCGAGAGAAGCCATGGTGTTAGCAAACTTATTCATGGATCGAGGAACAGCATGCAAGAGGTAATGGTCGAAAGAGGCCAAGAGAGTGTCAGCATGATTTTTGTACCTTTGCAAAATTTCATTTTTGCATAGGTATGAACCGTTGACCTGATTGACGACAAGCTACGAGTCGTCGAAGATGTTGATGGACTTGATGCTGAGAGAAAGGGCAGTTTGAAGTCCCAAAATTAAGGCTTCGTATTCAGCCATATTATTGGTACAATCAAATTTGAGCTTGAAAGATAGACACATGGGATCACCTTCGAGTGGGATGAGAATGACTCCCGCACCCCCATCAAGTTGACATTTGGAGCCGTCGAAGAACATGGTCATCTGATAGATGGTGTCATCAGTGGAAAGCATAGCAATAGATTCATTGGGGAACTCACACTGAGAAGGTTGATTGTCAGGAAGAGGGGCATCTACCAGTTGGTTAGTGATGGTTTGCCCCTTGATAGATTTCTGCTGGATGAATTTGAGGTCAAACTCAATAAGCAGCATGAGCCATCGAGCCATACGTTGATTTTGATATGGCTTGGAATGCATGTATTTAAGAGGGTCAGTGTGAGTGATGACAAAGGTTTTGTGATTAAGAAGATAATGGTGGAGCTTAGTAGTGGCAAAGACTAACGCCAAATAGAGTTTCTCGGTATGAGTATACCGAGTTTCATAGTTGACAAGTGTTCGGCTGATATAGTAAACCGCTTGCTCATAGTGATGCTCGTCTCGGTGCATGATCATAGCACCTAACGAATGGTTGGTGGCTGAGATGTAAAGGTAGAAGGGCTGGTCATCTTTAGGTGGAATGAGGACTGGTGGAGAGACCAGATAGCATTTGAGGGCTTCAAAAGCCTCTTAACAGTCGTTATCCCATTTAAAGGAGACGTCCTTCTTAAGGAGATGATGGAAGGGTTGACAGTGGTCAAAAAGTTGTGAGATGAAGTGATGGATGGACTGGAGCTTCCCTTATAGACTGCAAAGCTGCTTGAGATTGGTCAGAGGTGGCATCTCTAGTATAGCCTGGATTTTAGCGGGATCTATCTCAATGCCACGGAGAGAGACGATGAAACCTAGGAGCTTGCCTGAGAGGACCCCAAAGACGCATTTCTTGGGGTTAAGGCAGACATTGTATTGAAGAAGGTGGGAGAAGATGATCTTGAGGATGGTCAAATGGTCGCGGTGAAGCTTGGACTTGCCGAGCAGGTCATCCACATATTCCTCCATGATTTTGTGGAGGAGATTGTGGAAAATGTAAGTCATGGTGTGCTGATAAGTGGCGCCTACATTATTCAAGCCAAAAGGCATGACCTAATAGCAAAAAGTCCCCCATGGGGTGATGAAGGTAGTCTTGTGCTAATCTTTCGGTGCAATCAGGATCTGGTTGTATCCTAAAAACCCATCCATGAGAGATAGCATCTCATGACCGGTCGTGAGATCAACAAGTTGATTAATGTTGGGAAGAGGAAAGCCATCTTTGGGACAGGCTAGGTTGAGGTCACAATAGTCTGTGTAGATCTAGATCCCCCTAGTCACCTTGGTGACAGGGATGATGTTAGAGACCCACTACAAATAATCGATGGGTTGGATGAAAGAGACAGAAAGAAGGCGTTGAAGCTCCTCTTTGACAAGGAGCGCAACGTGAGGATGCATCTTTTGAAGCTTTTGCCTAATAGGCTTAGCCTCTGGTTTGGTGATGATGTTATGGGTAGAAATGTTAGGGTCGATGTCAGGCATGTCACTATAGGTCCAGGAAAAAGCCTTGCTATGGTCTGAGAGGAACTGGGTGTAGTCTAGCTGCTCTTGAGCATCTAAAGATTGGCCAATCTTTAAGACGTGAGGAACATCGGAAGAAGGGAGGTTGATGTCAATGGTTGATTCATTTAACATAACCTGGGTTTCAGAAGGGAGGGAGTGCTGGATGAAAGAGTCATTGACGCCCATGTAGGAAAGAATGGCGTCGTCGTCTACGTAGTGGATAGTGTTGATGGTCACTGACTCATCATCTATCATGTTGGGATAAATGAGAGGGAGAGACTTGGACACCCCATTTAGCTGATAGGTTAGGGGTTCCAGGCGGATGGTGTTTATGCAAAAAAAAAACTAAGAGGGATGGAAACCACCGACTCCATAGGTGAAGGGGGAGGAATGGGCGAGCTTGGAAGAGATTGGTCGATGGTAGGTTTGGGGCAAAGGTCTGTAGAAGCCTGAGTAGGGTCTTGGAAAACCAGGCCATATCATTTCTTGACATTGTCATCATTGAGTGGTTCAATGGGTTGATGGGAGCCTTGCTCATAGCGCTCGAAGCCAAAACCCTTCCATCCACACCTGTAAAGGTAAGTGTGAGCAAAGGTGGGGTTGCCAAGAAAGGAGAAGTCAGATGTGAATGGTTGAGGTGAAGAGAGAGGATTCCCGTCAGTAGGAGCTTGATTGAGCCCCCCATAGATGAGATTGGTTTGGAGGTGAGGACCATAAGGAATGACCATCTCGATCTGATGGTCATAACTTGGGCTATGGTGAAGCTATCCATACTCCTGCAGAGTTTAGAACATGTCTAAGGTAAGCAAGCGATATTCCCCAAGTGAAAGTCATTGGAAGATGTCTTCCATGGGGTCTTTGGTTGCCGCTTAAAAAGGTGGTGTGAGGGCGACCACCGTTTGCAAACTGGTCGAAGCTTCTACGGATGGAGGCGGTATCGAGATTGATGGCTTTAAAAAAATGAGAATGTCATTTGGCCGATAGGTCATGTTACAGGTCTTGAAAGGTGATGGGTCGGCAGGAATGGTGTGGACTTGCCCATCATGTTTGAATTTTACACAACAGTGCAGGGTAGAGGGAACACAAGCCATGGCATGAATCCAGGGTCAGCCTAGCAACATGTTATATTGAAACTCTCCTTCGATGATATAGAAGAGCTTTGGGACTGTGCACGGGCCAACACGAATGTGGAGGACGATGGTGCCAATGGTTGTGGCAGTGGTATCATTGAAGGATCACAAGATTGTGTCAGTTTTGGATACACAATTATTGGGGAGGGCCAATTGATCAAAGGCATGGGTGGAGATGATGTTAATGCTGGCACCTCTGTCAATCATAACTCGCTTGATGTGGGTTCGATCAACATAGGTAGTGATGAAGAGAGTGGCGTCTTGATCTTTCAAGTTAGATGTAGGAATTTCAGAATTGCTGAAAGTGATAAGAGGCAACAGGGGATAATGAGTGGACTAGCGCAGCTAGTGGTTGGGGGTCTTTGGGTTGGACCTCTACTACCTATAAGGCTCTGATGAGGGCTTGATGATGCTGGGGTGAAGTTTGGATAAGGTCATACAAGGTCATCTTCATGGGCGTTTGATGAAGTTATTTTAACATAGAGTCATGGATTGCCCCTAAAGAAGAGGGTTGAGATGTGCCAAGGATAGAGATTTTAGGTTTTGGTGATTGAGGCAGCTTGACAAAGGGATAGGTCTAAGGAATGGCGGATTTTTCTTTTGCCTTATCCTTTTGTGACCTAGTGGTTATGTGGATGGCATTGATTTCAAAGATAGGGGGTGAAGGAGATGAAGGGGTCATGGCCTGCTGATGAGATGTGGATGTGGTTAAAGAGGTTGGAGGGATATGGGAAGGCATCGGGGGTCTGTCAATAGTGTTCTCAAGAAGAAGAGTGTCTTTCTCCATGTAGCAGTGAATGATGGCCTTGAGGGCATAGAAATTCTCGGTGTCATGTCCTGGCATATGATGATATAGGCAAATCTTAGTATCATCAAACCAGGAAGGCTTTGACCCGAGAGGTTAGAAGGGTCTGATGGGTAGAAGGGTTATGCTAGAGGTCTACAAAATTTGATGCAATATCAAAGCGTATGAGCCCACTAAAGGGTTCATGCTTGTTGATGCGTGAGATGCTAATGACTCTTGCTTGGGCGGTGTTGAAGGAGGCTTTCGTACCACCTTTTGGGTTGATGGGCGGCGACATGCGGAGATGACACTTTCTTTGTGAGAGGTGCCAAATTTTTGAGAGAGAGTAGACTGGTGGTAGGTAAAGGAAGCAGAGGAGGCAACTTGTTTTGATTAGAGGTTGGAGTGGGGAGGACTCTGATTATGGTCAAAGTATGAGGGCCCAAAATGGAGGGCAATGGTGACGGAGGAGGAGTTTGCCACTGTGGTTTAGCAGTCTTCTTTGATTTGGTTTGAAGACTACTATTGGTCGAGGCCTGGTCTAGGTCTACCTTCACTTGTGGGTGAGTGAGGTTAGAGACGGGGCAAACGTCGAGTGACTTGATTGGTTTTGATGGGGTAGATGAAGGTTTTGGACCTGATGTGGATGGTTGAGATTTTAAAGGTTTAGAAGTGGAAATCTGGTCCTTGTTAGAATTCTTGAGAGATTTTGCCATGGGTGGGTTGGTGGCATGAGATGAGATGGCACGGGCATGCTGAAGGGCATTAAGATGCTCCCATAATACATGATGCTCCACTTTCCTTGAAGGGAGAAGTCTGAGTTTCTCCACTAATCAAGAAAATGGCTGAGAAGATGTCAAATGAGGCTTGGGTACTTGAGAAGATGTGGATGGTTGCAGGGCCGAGAACGAGGTTGGTGTAGCAGTCTCAGGCCCAAGGCATGATGAAGTCACAACAAGTTTGTCTTTGGTTGAATAAGGTGGAGAGACAGGTTCTTCCCCGAGTGGAGAAGGAACTGGAGAATGTGGCTCCTCAAGAGGGTAGAGGGCAGGGATGATTGCACCCTCCACTTGCAGTTGAGGAGTAGGAAGGGTAGGGTCCTCCATAGGTAGCAAGAAGGAGGATGGTGGGACTGGTGGTGCCGGTATGGTCAAGGCGTCCTCAATATAAGGGAAGTTGATGGAGAACTAACAGGAGAAGAAGGTTCGTCCTAGTGTGAGGGACTGATGGGTTGACCAACCTCTTGAGTCTATGAGAGAGGTTGGTCAGGGATGAGAGGCGAGACTGTATTGACTGTGCGTATGTTATGTTCTTGAGTGTCTTCAGTCATGGTCTGCACATTATTTTGGGTAGACGGATGGTTGGGAAAGGGTTGTTTAAAGATGTCTATGCCTTGATTGGGTGGTGCATTTGGATTGTCCAAGACGAGGTCACCCTTATCTAACATGTCTTGGATGATGTTCTTAAGGGTTTTACAGTTGCCTGTGTCATGGCCTTTGACACGGTGATAGTTGCAGAAGTCATTCTCCCTATACCACGCAGGGATGGCATGTGAGGGATCAAATTATGGAGGCAGTCAGATTTGGGGGAGATTGAGAACCCCCTATTTGACAAGTTTGTCCAGAACAGATGCGTATGACTCTCCTAGTGGAGTATACTGTCACTGCACATATCTTTGCTGGAATTGCTGGGTGATACTTTGGGATGTGGATGGCTCAGGCTGGTTGGTTGAAGGTGAAGATGAAGGTCTAACGACTACAGCATTTGCTGATGCCTTAGATTTAGGATTAGATGAAGAAGGTTTAGAAGAAGAGTCATTAGACTTGGTGTTGGGGTTCTTACTCTGCAACTTGACTTTGTTCTCCTCGATGGCACGTAATTCAAGCTTTTGGGCCATCGTGAAGGCTTCATCAAAGGTGCAGAATGTCTGAACCTACAAGGTGGAGGAAATATGCTTGGCACAGGCCTGAGAGAAAAGTTTGATAAGCTAGGGTTGGGGCAGAGAAAAGGAGAGTTGATTGATGAGGCCTCTCCAGTGAGCAACAAAATTGGCTATGGATTCATCCTCAAACTGTCGGATAGAATACAGATCTGTGATTGAGACCTTTTTGGTGATATTTATAGAGAAGTGATCGAGGAAGAGTTGGGCTAGTTGGGTGAATGTGAAAAGGGAATGGCTGGTGAGAGAGTTGTACCAGTTGAGAGCAGCACCAGAAAGAGACATGGGGAATGTGCATAGAAGTAACGTACCATCATGGGGTATGAGATAACAAGCATGTCAGAATGCTCGTAGGTGCTATTGTGGGTCTTCCTTACTCTGGAAATGAGAAAATTTAGAAAGCTCCCACTGACTGGGATACGGCCTGATCGAGATGGAGGGATGGATGGGTTCATTGCAAATTTTCTCATATGAAAGGGCATTGCGTGAACCAAAAATAGAGGTCTCGAGACTAGACATTTTGTCCATCAACATTTTGATGATATCTACTGACGGATTGGTGGGTGGAGCGCCCCTTAGGTTATAAGGTGCTTTGAAGGTATTGAGAGGGGCGTATGATGTGGTTGGTTGCGCTTGTGTAGGAGCAACATACGGGTAGCTAGTTATCAGGGTGGATGTTGAAGCCAAGGGCACTTGTGCTATGGGGTTGGTGGGCACAAATTGGATAGGGGCCGTCAAAGGTGGTTGAGGGGTGGCCACACTTGTTGAAGGGTAGGCAGTTACTCTTGTGTTGATAGGTGTAAGAGTAGGGGGGATAGAGACCACTAGGTTTTGGAAGGGTGTAGAATTTGGTTGAGTAGTTTGAGGTTGAGGGGGTGCCGAAACCCCCATGGAGGTAGGTCTAGAAGGAGAGGCTAAATTTTGAAGATAGGACACAGTCGGGTTATTAGTCGAGGTGTTGGCTTGATTGTCTATAGGTTGAATTGTGGACATTGTTGATGTGATCGTCGTCTCAACTAAGGAGGTCGGCATCCCATAAATTGGGTTGCCTAAGGAGTCATGCATTCGGCTTCACGTGAGATAATGTTGCAAGGCTTTGACATTGAGGTCCAAGAATCTTTCAAAATCTTGGCCCCCTTCAGGGACTATGGGATTCTGAGTCAAGGTCGGTCGAGTAGGAGTTCTTTCAGTCTCTGAGTGGAACTCCATTATAGGACTAGTTATGGACGGGGAAGGCAGAAGCGGTTGATGCCTCGCGTGGTTGACAAGAGCCTTGGTTTGAATGCAAGTCAAAACCATTCAAGGCAAGACAAAATGTCCTCACAAGCTCAAACAAGAAAATAAGAACAGAAAAGAAGAAGAACACAAGCAGACCTTAAGCGTTAAATCCCTAGGAATAAATTATTAGGATCGTGGTGGCTTATGCCTTAGAATGTGTTTGGGAAGATTGGCTTTTGAGACAGGTCCTAGAAGAAGTAGTCTAAGGCTAGTTTCAGGTTTGTTTCGGTGCTCAAGAGTCTATGTTAGGTTCCATACTTGGCCTGGTGCTAAGGAGCAAGCTCCCCTCACTTCACGAGCCCAGTGATAAGCTGGTCTCGCTTAGCCAAAATATACTTCCCCTAGAGATTATCCTCTGCTAGAGAACAGAGTGGACTTTCCCCTTGGTAGTGAAGTCCAAGTGGGATTGCCGGGATGGGTAAGGTATCCGCTGGGTGATGAAATCCCAATCAGGCCTTGTCTCAGGTAAGTTTTGATGTTTGATTTGTGCAAGTGATTTGGTTGTGTAACATAAGTGATCTATGATTAATTCATGATGCGGTTATTAATTACTAGATGTGGAGTAAGTATGCAGTCAAGAAGAAATGAAATGCAACGTGTTTTAAGCCCAAGTCAAAATGTGAGTTCAAATGTAGATAAATAGAGAAGAGGTTGAAGAGTATGACTTTGACTAGTCTAAGATGCAAGAAAAGAAAGAACAAGAATGATTCTTTTTAATTTTTGTTGATAGTGTCTTTTAGAAGAGATAGAAGAAAGAGATGAAAGGGAGAGACCTAATGCACCTAGATGAAAAGAAATAAAGTGAACCCAAGGAAGACCCTAGGGTCCCACCGGGCGTGCCAGAATGTTTCCAAACAAGTTTTTGCTTTCACATTCAAAAGAGAAATGAGGAAATAAGATAAAAGGTCTAGGGCTTGTACGTACCTGGATATAGTTTTGTGCACCAGATTTAGATGATAGCAGGAACTCCTCTTTGGTTGTGGAGGATGACACTTGTAGAAGAAAGAGACTAAAACACAAAAATTGTTAGAAGGCTAGAAAGTGGACTGCCAAGCAAAGGCTTGGTCCTAGAAGTGCAAAGACCTCTTAGGGGATGACAGTCCACTGATAACAAATAGAATATTGACAGAAATAGAAAATGATAAAGACAGAATGAAAGAAATGAAAGCAAATGCATACCTATTATGCAGTAATCTACCTTGCATAGTCACCGATGTTGGTGGTTCTGCCGGCATCGGTCAAAGAAGGTCACCGACATCGGTTAGTCTGCCAACGTCGGTAGGGGCAATGGTCGAGGTCGGTCAAGGCAATGGCCTGGGACAGGTTCTGGACGGGTTTTTGGATTTTCAAAATGGCTTGAAGATTTGTCTGGATGATTTGAGAGCTGTTTAAGGGTTTGAGAACTTGTTTGGATAGTCTGTGCAGGGCTGTGAGGCAAGAGGTATGGTCAGAACAGGGGATCAGAGAGAGGATAGGGTGACATGGAGACAAGGATTAGAGAAGGCCTTTCAGCCTCTCAGGGAAGGGCAGGTTGAGTCTGAGCAGTGGGCTAGTTAGCAAATGAATTAAAAAGAAATACTTAAATGAAAAAGATAGTAAAAATACTTATCTCTTTGCTTGCTGAAGAGGGAGTGCAAAAGACATGTTGCTGATGCTATTGATGGACCTGCAATGCCAAGAGCCTGGAGGTGTTCCTGTAGAGTACCTGTAGCTGGTGATGTTTGCTGTGCGAGAAGGAGAGAGAGAGAATTTGAATGCTGGGATGCCAAAGAGTTTTTGTTCACAGGGGGCAGCAACGGATGTAGAAAACTGGTTTTAAAGGAAATCGATGCCGGCAGAACCACCGATGTCGGCTGCATAATGACCGACATCGGTGGTCGAAGAATGGGGGCAGAGGCTAATTTTAGCCTTTTGTTCGTTCTTACACGCTGCCAGGGTCAAATGTTGTTAAAAACGGTCGAGAGGGGCTTAAATGGATGCCAGAGGAAGGGTTAAGATGGGATTTGGGTCATTAAGGCTTGGAATGAGGTGGGGGCATCCAAGGAGAGGAATCCGAGGTGGCATGGGTGAAGTGGCAAGGGGGCTACTAAATTAAAATATTTGATTATTTTAATTTAAAATTGAGGGGGCTTAGGACAAGTGTTAGGAATATGGACCAAGGGGACCAAGGGGGGAGGGTGACCAAGGGGTAGACACGATTTTGGTGTCTACAGAATGGTTAGAGGGAATGAGCATACCCATCAAGATATTCATCATTCATGTCTCAACTTGTGAGGTATTTCCAATATTTGGTGTAAAGTAACATGTTTTTATTAGATATAAGAGACACCAATGTAGGGTCATAACTCATTAGGTATTATAGCACTTTTGCCTGAAGTGGAGAGATTTTGTAAAGGAAATGACATCGGTTGATCACTACCATGATATACATTGTGTCATTTTTTAGGGTACGGTAAAGATTTCTTATAACTTTAGAGTAGTATGTACTAGATCATATTCTATACCCATTTGGATTAAGGGGGTTTTGGGGGTCATTTGATCCAAATGTTTTTTATTATATTATTTGTATGGGGGATGTACACCCCTTTGATAACTAGGTGTTAGTGTTTAATAAATGTTGGTGTTATCATGTTAAATGGATAGTTTGGTAGTTGAACCCATTGGAAAATTGGGTTTGGTGTAACTCCCCAGGTAACTCTTATGAAAGCTTATATAATCTTGAGAGCTGGTAAAATAAATTAAAGAAAATTATTTTACTTTTGTATAAACTTTTGTGGTCAAATTACTATAATGTAGTTCTTATTGTCTCCCATATCCACATGTGGTTGTTATAACAATTTCAACATATTATTTTTCTCTCTTTAAGAGGTACCATTATGGCATATCACATACCCCTCCCTTTTTACACCCTTACTTTCCAAAATTATGATTTTGTCCTATCAATGTTAGGTTACATATTATTATTGAGTTTATAAGATCATATATGTTTATGGTTACATACATGTGTTACAAAAGTGCTTTTGAATAATTGTTTCTTATAATCTATGTTAAGCATGGCACATTTAATCCTTTATTTTTAGATGAGTGATTTATAGGAACATCCCTCACCTCAAAAATAGGGTAGACAGTCATCTTATTATATCTTTAGTTATAGATTCAAGAACCAAGTACCATATATGTTATCTTCTTTGGCCAAGAAGCAAATTTTCCCCATGGTGTTAGAACCAAGGAACTAGTTTTTAGTTGTAGTTTAAGCTTCAAGAACTAAGTGTTAGGAACTTGCTTGCACATAGATTAATCTATCATTAAAAATATATAAAATATGCATTAAAACTAAAATAATATATAAATATTGTATTAAATTTTTTAAAATCACAATATATAGTATTGTATGTCTCTTTGAGGGGGAAACCTCCTTTGAGCATAGCTGAATACAAAAGATTCACTAAATAATATTTCTTCTTAAAAAGGTCTCTATGTAACCTAATCTACTCAAGACAACTACTACTTCGCATACATGTAGGATCTTTACAAATACCTAGTGGGATAAATTACAGATCATATGCATCCAATATTTTATTACAAAATAAAAGAGTTAGGACGAAGGGGTCCTAACACCAGTTTTTAGTTTCAATTGTAGTGTCAAGTCTAAATTAAGTCCTAGGATAGTTTTAGAGTTTCCATTTTTTAGTTTTAACCTATTTACTACTAATTTAGGTAAATTGAGGATGATTCTCAATTTCATAATTTTTGAATATTGCACATGGTTTGTGATGCAGGAGCATTCATAGTCCTAAGCAATATTCCAATCCCAAAAATAGAGTGTGTTTGTTTTTTTATTCTTTATGTCTTCTATTTTGGTTTTTGGTGTGTTTGTGTGTTTTTTTGGATGGTTACTCATTCACATGTTGTTCTTGACATTTACTTGAGCTTGTGCATATTTATTTGTGTATGTGTTGGTGCAAGGATACAAATATTATTTAGGCTTATGTTTACAAATTTTAATGATTATCTATATGGCATGTATGTTATGACATGAGGAATATTTGCATGACTGTCCAAGAATCAAGAGTGTTATGACCCAAGGAATTTGAGTATGGAGTAGACATTTTATTAAGTGGGTAAGAAGAGAATTTGAAGAGACATTCAACCAAGAAAATGATTGAAACAAAAATAATATTATCGAGTCACAAAATAGACAAGAATAGGTAGTGGAATTTTTGTGGAAGTTTGGTGAAAGAAATGTTGATAAAATATGAATCAATGGAAGATGAATAGTTTTCTAGATGGAATTCAAAAATGGATTTCTAGAGGAGAATGAAGGGGGATAAAATGAAAAGGATAAAAAAAGGAAGCCTAAACTATTAGAGGATGGTAGGAGGTTCTAAGTATCTCTATGAAATGTAATAAGCCCATAAAAGCATTTGTGTGTGGGGATTTGTATTATTTTTTCCACCTTTCTTGATTCAAAGGAAGTTTTATGTTATCAAATTGAAGGCAAAATTCTATGTAAATATAGTATGCTAATGTCTATAGTTTCCTCCATATTTACTTTGTTCAATAATCCCAAAGTGGCATGAGATTAGATTCGTATTCCACTGTGTGAAATTCATTAATATAATCTTTATTGCGTGGCAAACAGTTATTTGATAAAATGTGCATGTGTTTTCATGTATTTTATAAACATATACAACACATGAGATAAAGGTAGACCTTAATTTGTCTCTCTCTCCCTCGTGATTGCACCAAGTGGTATCAGAGAAAGGTAGTGTCTTTGTGGTTGTGATAAACTCCTCAATGTGTGTTTTAGGTTGTGAGATAGAAGTCTACATAGAGATTTCAAGTTATTGATAAGATTGCATAGGTGGTTGCAGGTGTGTGAAATCCTATAAGATTATGAGGTATTTTTTGAGACTCAATTTGGATTTTTTTATAAGTTACGAAAGAGAATTCTATTGATTCATTGTAAAACATGGTACACAAGAGAAGAGCATGTAAGATGGGTGAGTTGACAAA
Organism: Torreya grandis; assembly: GCA_037957365.1. NCBI lineage: Eukaryota > Viridiplantae > Streptophyta > Pinopsida > Cupressales > Taxaceae > Torreya > Torreya grandis. The sequence goes on from JARHVA010001737.1 coordinate 1,519,492, forward strand.
GATGTTGAAATTGTTCCAAGAGAGACTGGACATGATGGGAAAGATTTCACATAGTGATGACAATGCATCTGCATGTGATCGTGATGAGAAATAGTTATGGTTGGGTTTTTATCCCTGCAAGTATAGATAGATGATTTAGGAAGAGACCACGTAAGTAGAGGAAAAGATGTTAGTAGATGTAAGAGACCATCCAAGGTTGTGGTGGAGAAAAAAGGTAATTCTCTTAGTGATATTTTTCTATTTTATGGAAAAGAATGTCCATAATAGCTCATGACTAGGATAGTTGAGCATGAGTTATATTTTGTGGATATGAATAAAGTTGACCTTATGAGGGTGAAATTTGCATGTAAGTGGTTGTGTGTAGTTACATCCATGTATTGGAAATATCTCCAAGTGAGGATACAAAGTAAAGGTAAAAAGAAGGTTTGTGAGTGGGAACATATGGTTTATAATATGTTGGGTCCATTTGTTCACCCAAAATTATAATCAAGATGGTTGAAGAAGCTTTGTGTGAATAGACTTGAGAGTGTTGATGAGAATAATATGTCCAAGAGAGGAAATAATAATGAGGATTTGTCATGTGAATATCCAAAGACTACTTTTAGAAGTAGCATGGACGTGCATAGGTGCATGAAAGAGAAGGTGGTTGTGGAAGACAACACGAAGGTGAGGCTTCTATATGTAGAGCCTAATTCTTATTTTTATAATAATAAGGTGTATGAGAGCTATAAGTACCCCATATGTGAATATATCTACAAAACCAATGAAGGATATGTGATACATTGTTCACAATAAGATGAAGACTCATTGAGTGATGATGGGCAAGTGATTGTGAAGTCCCATGAGTGAGCAAATGTTAAATTTTCTTTGGTTTGTGATGAAAATAATATTATCAATTTTATTTTGGATGTTATAAGGGTTGAGGACAACCAAGGAATGATAAAGGTGAGTGAATATTTCATCCATGTAGAGTTTTAGGAGGATGAAAGTTGTAGCCATGTAGAGTTATAGAAAAGTGAAGAAGGCAGCCATATAGAGTTGCAAGTTTCCATGGTGGAAGCATTGGATGTATAGGTTGTGCAATCAAGTACATGTAAGGAGATGATTGTGAAGGATCAGACATGTGAAAGAGATAAATTCAAATATGTTGAGGTACATAAAATAGCCATGAAATTTGTTGAGAATGGGCCATTGGCAATCCATTGTGAGAATGAAAATCTTGAGTAGTATGCTAGCATTAAAGAGGAGTTGGATAACATTTTCTTAGGGAATGATGGAGAAATGGATGAGTTTTTTGAGGGAGATTTTATTTCTCCTAATGTGTTTTTTAAATGTTCAGGTCTAGATATGAATATGGTATCTAAAAAGAGGACTAAGTGTGGTGCAATCCAACATGCTCATTTATATGAGAAGTGGAGTAAAAAAGCTTACCATGATATTGATATGGCAGTGATGATTGGAGATCTAGTTGGTGATGATGTTCCAACCAATGTGGGGTGTCTTCAAAGTGATATGGATACAAGGGAGTGTGATAAATCATGGGAAAATTTTCATTTTCAAGGAGATGTGTAAGTGGAGGCTCATTTGTAGCCAATTGAGGAAGGAGAGTTGTCCCAAGAACAGTCTAATGTTGGTGAAGGATTTAAGAAGCCTAAAATTGGTGTGAAATAAACCTATAACAAATGATATATGAAAGAGTGTAGCTAAGTTTGATATCATCCAATTTATGTGTGAAGGAACCTAATGTTGCAAGTATAGATAGTGAGTTTCTTGAGCTCACCAATTGGAAGGAGTTGTTACTGTGTATGGCAGCCCAAGTATGTGAAGAGGAAGTTGATGTTGCGGATGAGATAGAGAGATTTCTTGCCACAACAATGTATATAGTGAAGGATGTGAAGGTAATAAGTATCCTTGAGGTGATTCTTAATGTTATGGGTTGTCATTTGGATGCCCTAGTATATGTTGATTCAATTAGTTTGAGATCGAGTATGATAGATAAGATTGCATCCATGAGTGAGAAAATGTAAACATGGATATGTGATGTTTTAAGTGATCCAATAGTTAGTTGGACAATGTGTGAATAAATCTAAGTGGGATTTACAAGGATGTAGTTGTTATATGGTGGTTTTGAGCCCACATGGGAGAATGAGATGTGTGAAAGAGAATCTTGGGGATGGTGGATGGATGAGAGTTGGTTTCAACCCACATATGAGTTGATTGAAATATGGTTATGCATTTGGAGGAAGACAATGGTCTATGGTGGGTCAAATACCACAAATGAGAGAGATTGTGGTGATTCAAATACCATAGGGAGAAGGAGAGAAAGCATAAATGTGAAGAGAAGAAAAGGAAAATTATCATGTAGGAGTTGGAAATGGCATAGGAAAAAGAAGACCAAACAATTGAGGTATTCAGTGTGTTGGAAGGGGATGCCATGGTCACTTTACCTCATGACCAAAAGAGTAGATTTGATACTTGTCCCATCTATGTGAGTTGGAGATCACATTCTTTGAACCTCAGGTGTTTGACGCAGGAGAATCCACTATCCTAAGTAATCTTACATCACCAAAAATAGAGTGTATTTACTTTTTGGTTCTTTGTTTCTTACATTTTGGTTTTTGGTGTGTTTGTGTTTTTTCTTTATGGTTACTCATTCAACTATTGTTCTTGACATTTACATGATTTTGCACACAATTATTTGTCTATGTGTTTGTGCAAGGATACAAATATTATTTAGGCTTATGTTTACATATTTTAATCATTATCCATGTGTCATGTATGTTATGACATGATAAATATTTTCATGAATGTCCAAGTGGAAAGAGAGTTATGACCAAAGGCATTTGAGTATGGAGAAGCCATTATCTCAAGTGGGGAATAAGATAATTTGAGGATACATTCAACCAAGAAAATGATTGAAACAAAAATAATATTCTCAGGCCATAAAATGGACAAGAACAGGAAATGGAAGTTTGGTGTAAGTTTGGTAGAAGAAACATTGAAAAAAGATGAACCGATGAAAGTCAAACAGTTTCCTAAATAGAATTCGAAAATGGTTTCGAGAGGAGAATCAAGGGGGGCAAAATGAAAAGGAAAAGGAAAGGAATCCCAAACTATTAGAGGATGGTAGGAGGTTTTAAGTATCTTCATGAAATGTAATAAGCCCATAGAGGCATTTGTAAGTGTGTGGGGATTTGTATTGATTTTTTCACCTTTCTTGATTCAAATAAAGTGTTATGCTACCAGATTGAAGGTATAATTATGTGCAAAACTAGTAAGGGTAGTGTCTGTAGTTTCCTTCATATTTATATTGTTCAATAATCCCAATAGTGGCATGAGATTAGATTTATATTCCGTTGTGTGAAATGCATTAATATAATATTTTTTGTGTGACAGTCAATTGTTTGACAAAATGTGCATGTGTGTCCATGGATTTTATAAACCCCTATAACATAAGAGATAAAGATAGACCTTAATTAGTATCCCTTGTGCTTGCACTAGTTCACCTTCCAATAGGTGTATTTATTCCTTTGCTTAATTTCATTTTTCCTCTTATTTTATTTGGTTCAATTTTATCAATTTGTTAAGACATTTATCTACTTGTATAAATTTTCATTTTATTTCAAGTACAAGCAATATGTTGACATTGGATCATGGGTGAACCATTTCAAAAAATATTACTTCTTCATTCTTCCCTCATGATTAATGTTGAGGTATGCACTTATATTTATTTTACTTTGATATGCATACATGCACACACATCAAAGTGGGGTATAATATAGACAACTAATTTTGGTACAATCCATGTAGTCATAGTGTATTTTTCAAGTTGTCATGCATTTGGCAAATTTACATACATTTGGATATTTTTATTACAAATTCCCTTTGTATCGGGCCTCATATTATCTTCTCATACCTTAGGGTTTCCTCATAGCTTGATTTTTTCAATTTGGATTAATGTCAATACCTCCATTCAATATAGAATGTTTAAAAACCTATAGATCAACTATTTATTTGTCCTAATACAACCCCAGATGTTCCTAGAATGCCCCCTAGAAAATTAAGTTTTTTTTTTGTCTAATTTCATAGCTAATCCAAAAATGGTCTAACCATTTTTGAAGTTAGTCTAAAAATGGTCAGGTTATTTGTGGGTCCTTTGTGCCATTTACCATGGTTTTCTCTTTCCTTGATTATAAACTTTCATGCCTTTATATTTTTGACCTATGCGTTAATGTGTTCTAATTTCAATTCAATAATGCCTATATATACACATGTACCCTAAGTCATTATAGTACTACACACATTGATTATATATTTTACACACTTGTAAAGGAGCCTACACATTGATCATATTTTCCCTCATCATTGATTAGAGTCTTTTGGATGCATACTTATACCAAAACAAGGTTGTATTTAGTGGATGAGAATATAGCATTATTGATTATCATAGGGAGAGAAGGTGGAGCCTTTACTCACATTAGAATGGGACACTTGCATGCATATAACTACATAAGCCATGATTTTGAGCATGCACAAATATGTATTTGAAACCCTCAAGGAGCTTAGGCCACTAACTCTACATATTTCCTTTAGTCTTTTGGATGTATTTATATATTATGATCAATTATGGTTACAAATAAGGAGATAATATTTTGACATCTACACATGTCTATTCACAAATCAAAGAGAGACTTTTGCATGTTTATTGTAATTGAAGAGTTATATAAAGTGTTAGATAATGAAGATCAATAGAACCATTTTTTATCAAGTTTTCACTTTTAATAGAAACTATCACTTTCAAATTCGTATGAAATTAGTCAACCCTTTTCATATCAATATGAATGTGATCATTGTAATAGAGTACAGTCTGATTTATGGAGTTCACTCTACACATTTACATAACCTTCTTCTCTCTATTTTGAGTATTTATCAAGATCCAAGAAGTCACAAAGTATTTATATATCTTCTTCCTCATCCTTTCATATTTATTGATCATTTACAGTTCATGCTATTTTTATTCCCTCCCCTTAGCCCTAGGAAGATCTGAATTAATGTTTATTATTGTATTTAGCTAGATTTACCTAATTTCATTATTTTACCTAATTGGCTTAGTTTTTTTAACACTTGTGCTCCCTTTTTTTAAAACATGGATTTACTTCATGGTTATTAATGGGGGATATAACATTGAACCTATAGGATTTATGGATAATATTGAGGCTACTAATATGGAGGAGACGTGATATCAGAGAAACATAGGTAGGTTGAGTAGAGAGAAACCCAAACATACTACATTGGGGGGGGAGAAAATAGAGAAAAGAGTGAAGGAGGGGTCCTACTAATAAATATTACATATAGGCATGTGCCACAATTCTGCAAAAACATGATTATATTATTAAGCTCCTTCATCACAATTAACACTAGGGGTATCATGCACTTATGGGATATGACACGTGATATAAGATATATATGTTAGAAAGATAATGTATGCTTATGGGTGTTAGATTCTCACTCACATATATCAAGATATGTATATATTTGTACGTAAGGCATGCAATGGCAGAATAGCAACAGGGCCACTCCTATAGGTTTGGGCATATGAGAATGTGGAAGTGGTTAGGCCTAATAGTATACCCCTTTCCCTAGAGAAAAAATAGATGCCATGCATAGGGAGATGGATCATCGTATGACCCAAGAGTAAAGGGAAGAGGATACAACCTACTAGAATAACATTATAGATTTCCTCTAAGAGAGAGACATCACCTAATGACCCTATATAGACCACCCAAAATGAGATAAGGAAAACACACAGATGTGGTAGATCATCATAAACAGATGGTACCAAAAATGATTTGGTGGTATGATCAATTGGTTTCAGTATGAGAGTTTTGAGACAATACATGTTATAATAAGATGTGCCCCCAACCATTGTTATCTAGTGCAAGACATGGAGATCCTCCAAATGGGTGAAGCAAGGGTTCCATCACTAATAATATAAATATAACACATGGAAAATAATGATAAGGATGAGAGGTATCCTGACCCAAGGGTAGATGACACATGATCCACAGAGGGCTAACCGATATGGTGGGTTAGGTTTTGTCTCATACCAATATTTGTGCCATGAGAGGAGATATATAATCATAAAGAGGGAGGCCAAAATGGAGAGCTCAATTCAAATGGAGGACATGACCCAAAGGGGATAGAAGAGGATAGATTAAGGATCACTTCAATTATGGAAATAATGGAAACTAGCTTTCAACAACAAGATACAGGAAACAAGGTCAATGTGTTTAATTTGTTATCATTGATTAATATTGTGGAATTCATTGATTAATCTTTGTTTAATTTGAAATAGTGTCATTAATTATTATTCCATTATCATTGATGACATGATTAGGATAATAACTCAATACATTTTAAAAGATATTCTAAGAATGTTTGAGTGGGTTGATATCAAAGCACCAAGACATGTACACAAAATTTGATCTTGTCAGTAGGGCGAGGGTAGTGTATCTAGATATCATTTCCAAGCTAGAGGATATGAGCACAAATATCACCTAAATCATAGGCTGAAAATAAATAGACACAAAACCATATTTCCCATCTTGATATCACACTAACATCACAAGTGAAATAGAGAGACACATAGAGACAAGACATGGTGATGCCTCTGCCAAATAATGCATCTATACCAACCATCTTCACCTAGTATGTGGAGCTTTAATAGAAACACCATGACTTGATATCAGACAATGCAAGGGTATGTGAATAAGATGACATGTGGTTACGATCAAGGAGAGGAACACATAGTAGGATAACTATGTCCATAACATTTGTTTCCCCATAGGCTAGCAAAGATAGGTGAGGGGATCACTCCCCAACACTCCAAACATGACTTGTATGGTCCATGTGCCCTTGTTGTGATTTTATAACCTACAATTGTTTAATATATTTTATCTTTGAATTTAAATACTCTTTTATGTGTATGTATGTGAACTAATGTGTAAAATGTGTGTGTTATAATACAATCACAGAGTAAATAATGTTTTTCTATCACTTAATAATAAGGAAAAATCAAAACATAGATTAATATTTATCACACATAAGAAACACAAATAAATTAATAAGCATCTAATATAACCAAGAGTAAACCATATATACTACTATGAATAAATGAGCAGGAGATACACAAGCCCCACAAGATCAATTCAGGAGATAAAACCTACAACAAAAAACTTGCAAAAACAATTCCAGAGATTTAATAAAATATAGTTATTCAATCACTTCAAAATAATAGCTAATGTCCCCTAATTATCTCTTTGTCTCTCAGTAAGAAATCTATTAGATTTAAAATATATATAACACAAATAGTTTGTTGTGTGTGAACAAATTATTTGTCATTATTGCACTAACAGAGAAAACTAAAAATATTCAATTTTCAAGTATTACATGCAAAATATTATTTGAGATCATCTCAATAATAAAACAAACAAACTACCCTAGATAAACATAATTAACCCTAGGTAACAAATAACTTACCCTATGTAAAACAAATTAACCCTAGGTAAGCTTAAACACACATTATTTCAACACCCTCACATAAGTAAAACATAGGGAATATAAAACAAATATGGTCCCAACTACTAGGCTTGATAAGGTACCCATGTACAAACCAATCAAAACAGAAAAAAATAAAGGAATGTAGGACTTCATGTGAAATCCCCCTTAAGTATAACTTATTTCACACCAAACATCTCTCACAACTAAAGATAATGAGGAGAAGCCAAAGGTTTAGTGAACATATCGATAATCTACTCAGTTGTATGCACAAACTCCAAAGAAATAACTCCATCCTAATAAGTTGGTAAATGAAGTGCATTTGAATCTTAATGTGTTTCATGCGTTGATGCTCAATAGGATTTCATGAGATATCAATCACACTTTGGTTATCACACTAAATAATAGAACCCTATTGAGTGAAGATAAACTCTCCAAGCAATTATCGAAGACAAAGTATCTCTTGACTAGATTTGATGATACCTCAATACTTTGCCTTAGTGGAGGATAAGTGCAATATCTATCTAATTTTTGCATGATCAAGAAACTAGAATAGAACCAAGTGTGAATACAAATCCACAAGTGAGTTTGCAATTGTCAATGTCACTAGCCTAATCAAAGTCAGTATATCCAACAAGTTATGTAAAACTTTATGGCATGTATTGTATACCAAATTGTGTGTTTCCTCAAATGTAGAATAAAATATGTTTGATTGCTTTCCAACGACTCTCATGAGGATCATGTGAAAACCAAGATATAAGGTTCACATAAAATGTGATATCATGACATATATGAGTCAGGTATAAAAAACTACCTACAAGTTGTTGATACAATGTCAAATCAATAAGAGGATTCATGCAAGTGGAAGATAACACAACACCTGACTGATATGGAGTGGGATTGGTTTTACAATCATCCATGATAAACATGTTAAGAATATATGTTGCATACTTATGTTGTCCAATAGAGATACCCTTAGAAGAATGATGAACTTGAAGGCCAATAAAATAATGTAGAAGTCTCGGATCTATCATGTCAAACATATATACTAACTTGTTCTTGATGTCTTGTATCAAGGAGTATGAACTGATAGTGAGGATAAGGTCATCAACATACAAAACCAATACTAAAATATCCTCACCTTGCTTCAGGATATACACATTATGATCTAACTTGCATTGATGTAAATTGGAAATCAAAAGAAAATAATCCATCTTCTTATACCAAACTCTAGGAGCTTGTTCGAGACTATAAAGAGAATGACAGAGTCTAAAAACCAATGATGAATCATGCATAAATCTTGGAATTTGTTCCATATAGATCTCCTAGAGATTGTCATGCAATAAATCACTCTTCATACTTATCTAAAAAACTAACCAATGATGTGAAGCGATAAGAGTGAGTATAAGCCAAATAGAATCCATCTTAACAATAGAGGCAAAGGTTTCAGAGTAATCAACTCTTTCAACCTATGAAAAACCCTTAGCTACTAGTATATCTTTGTACTTATCAATTGATCCTTCTACAACATATTTGGTCTTAAAGACCCATTTACATTTTACAAGTTTTCTTCCCTTAGGAAGAAGGACAAGATCCCATGTATTATTATTCATTAATGAATAATATTCATCATACATTGTAACATCCCATTCAAGTTTACCAATGGCCTTAGAAAATAAAATTGGATCATCAATAATGGATTTTCCCATAAGAGAAACACCAAATGTATGTGAGCAAGTTTGATTAGAATCATATAGATCACCAACCAAGGAACCAGTTGTTATAGAGTGCTTTGTGCCCACTTGGGCATAGATGGTGAAGAAGATGGTTTTGGTGGTTGAACATGTGCAACATTAAAATCATCCTCATCATGATCAACAATAGAAAGCAAGTCCTCATTAACATCTATAGAAGGAGGAAAAGAAGAAGTACTAGATGTAGACTCCTATGGAGTGGGTAGTTCATCAACACATACATCCCATCAAAACAACACAACATGTATGACAGGATCAAAAAGGTGGTAAGATTTTACATTTTCATAATAACCAACAAAAATGAGTGGTTGGCTTTTTTTCTCTAATGCTTTATGTTTGTCATCAGGAAAAAAATGCCCATGTATGACTCTCGAAGACATGAAAATCTGAAATATCATGATTGATCCCTGACCAAGCTTCTTTCGGTGTCATATTTTGCACATATTTGTGAGGCATACAGTTTTGAATGTAGTTTACATAATGTACTACTTCGGCCCAATATTATGGACCCAAATTTTTAGAATGAATCATACAATTTTCCATCTCTTTTAATGTTTAATTCTTCCTCTCTGCTATATCATTTTATTTAGGAGTGTATAGTATAGTGAACTATGTTAGTGTAGGTTTTTATTTTATTTAATGGTTTTTTCCTACCTATGTTTTGGTTAGCTTGCTTAGGTGTCTTTTAGGTCATAATGAAATATAATCCCACATTCATGAGGAAGTGAGGACATATTTATCTTTCACCTATAGAGGACATGTTTATGACTAATGATGCTAATGCTAAAAATTTAAATCTTTTGATTGTTCATAAATTACTTATTTTTTACTCATGTTATATTTCTCTATTACATACATGTAATTTCTTCGTGCATTCGACTCTATCTAGCAAATCTTAAAGTATGGCCCACTTTGACATGGTATCAAAGCTTTTCTAGTAGATGAGTGCCATTTTATTGTTTTGAAATCGTGAGTTTCAACTTGCATGTTATAGATCTACCATTTGTTGACCTAGTATGCTGAAGATTCATCCTTTCCCAGATTTTGCTCTTCTTCAAGGGTCCTTTATTGATTCAAATTCAGAAAAAGAACAAGAGAAAAGGGTTTATTTTTGGTCATAGTTCATCTGGTAGGTCTTCATGTAAAATGGATTGCACCATCAGATTAAGAAGTTGTCAAAACCTTAGGATCAATTGTAAATATGACCTAATTTTGTGATAGTTGATTTTTGCCATTTTTGGAGGGTTTTAGAGCTTTTTGGTGATTTCACACAAATATGTACAATCTATAATCTTCAAAGAAAAATCATTTCTAGGTTTTTTTGTGTTTTTTTCATTTTTATATATCTTTGGTGGGTCTTTGGTATATTTTCAATAGTTATACCAAATTTGGTGTTTTTTTAAAAGTCAAGGTTTTCATACCTGTGTACACTGCAAGAAACTCTAGCATTCCCAACACTACAAGAGCTGTTGACATATCTGGAACCTGCAATGACTCCTACCTCTAATGCTCCAAACCCTAATGGATACAAACATGGGTTTTATTTCTGATGAAAAGTCCCAAAATCATAACTTTTGACTATAGGAGTAGTCCACATCCCTAGCATCAAGATTATCAACTATGGGTGTAATCAAAAACCCTAAAACCTATAGCGGGGCATTACAACCCCAACACATTTCCCCATTTCAACAAGTGTCAAAAATCCCAGCATTGGGACTTCTTGGTACACATGCATTACTCAACCCTACATCAAGGAGGCCTTGCATCTCTGACGTGAAACCTCAACATCAGACTTTTAAACAATAGGAGCAGTTAAAAACCTTGACAACTACATAGGGACCCCAAAACTCTAACAATGACCATGGGAATGTCAAATATAATCATGTTAAGTGCGACACTATTCAGGGTCTTTTTTTAAGTGATGTCACTCACCCATCAATCACACCAATCAATTAAGGAGGGGTAGCACCCAAAAAAGGTCGTAGCCCCTAGTCATATGGGAGTTAAGTCCCTGGTCGCATCCAACCTAAAATTGTTTAACTTTTGCTCCAAGGGGGCATAACTTTTTTTTGGTGGAGAAGTTGATTTCAAAAAAATTCAACCCAAATAAAATCAAATTTATGCAAGTGGAGATCATTCTTTTTTATGATCAAAGAACATTCGGCCTTTCATAACTTTCAGTTGACATCTCCATTTCAAGCATTATTTTTTTTGAAAGTGTGAGTTTTTTTATCTATACGCATTGGTGATATATTAATACCTTGTAAAATATAACCTATATATATTCATGGGGATTTCATATCATCATATTTTAACATATGTAGTTTAGCACATACTTCCTTTCTACACCATGAATCTAAGTTCAGTTTTGATTCTTAAACTGTTCAACTATCACAAGTGGAAAGTCAAATTTGAAATCCTCTTAAGGAGCAAAGGATTACACCAAATTACGTTGGGCGCAAAAATAAAACTAACACCTAAATTAAATAAGGTGAAGTGGTATAATATAAGTGTCAAAGCCTATAGTCTTTTATGCCTATCTATGTCTTCTGACTTGATCTTTCTTATCAAATCTGCAACAACTCTAAATCAAGTGTGAACCTTATTGTAAAAACTCTTCGGAATGTAGGATGTCATGAGGGGTCATGAGTTAGATAATGAGCTCATCAATTTGATCTCAGGTGATTTTGGAATGATATAAGACTTCTTCATAAAGTTGAAACCACTCAGGGTGTAATTGAAACTATACAGTATTGATAAAAAAATATGATCAATTGATTCTTTTCATCCTTTCCAAATCAAAATCTAACTATTTTGTCTTCATTTCTACCTTACACACCACCAAGTGTGCCATTGGAGCTACATAGACCATGTTAACCTTGGATGACTTTATTATTGACTTGACCTAAGAGTAAGACAAGCTCATTCAAATGGGTACACTGAAGTCATCTAAATTGTATGCCTTAATTGTGAGTCATGACAAACAGAAGGCTTCCATTAGCAAGGAGAAGAAGTAGAACAAGGACCCAGAGAAAAGACAGGGTTATAAATTTGATGCTAATTCAAAAACATCAAAATAGTCCTCCTCTTCAAATGGGAAATCCAAGAAAGAGTAACTCACATGTGGCTATTGCAAGAAATTTAGACATAATGAATCCAAATGCATGATTAAGCAGATTGATCAACTAAAAAAAAAGATCGATAATCACAATATCGGTGTCCATGATTCTTTCAATTAGATTTCATCATCATAGAAGTCTTTTAAGGCCAAAGATAGTAAGAAGGATAAAGGTAAGGGTGAATCTTATTATAGTTGTGTAGGAGCCTTCCACATGGGTTGTTGATTATGGTACATTACACCACATGGCTTCATCATAGGACATGTTCTCATCCTTGGAGCCTTGTTCTATGCCTTCCATCTTATTGGGTGGCAGTACTTCCACAGAAGTTAGTTTGAGTGGATATATTAAAGTGCATGATGGGACAATTCATTGTTTTCTATGTGTTTTCTCTTTATCCACCAATATCCTATTTATTTATCAGATCACTCACATTGGTTCAGGAAAGAGAGTTGAGTTCACACACAATTCTATGGTTATTATGGAAGCAAACAATGACTCCATTGTTGCACTTGGGAAAGTAGATCACCAATCATGATTGTATATTTCCTCATTTTTTACACATGATCAACCCTCTATTGCACTGCTCACTCATTCAAATGGGTTGAGTAAATTATGGCATGATAAATTTGTCCATCTCAACTATCGCTACATGGAGTAACTCAATCATCATGACATGGTTTCAAGGTTGCCACAAGTCAAGTTTTCTAATGGAGTTTGTCAAGGTTGCATACTTGATAAGCATCTTGAGAAGTATGACAAGGGAAATTCATTGAGAGCTAACCGATATTGAAGGTTGTCTATAGTGACATTATTTACATATTACCAAAACCTTCATTCAAAAGGACTAAATACATGCTTACTTTCATTGATGACTATTCAAGGTATACTTTATTAAGCAAAAATTTGAGGTCTTTGATCATTTTTAGGACTTCAAGGCACTTGTATAGAAAGAGTCAGGTTAATCCATCAAGATTTTATGCACTAACAATGGTGTTGAGTATGTTAGTAACCATTTTGAGCAATTATGTACATCATAAGGGATTTAAATGTAACATAAAGTTCCGTATATTCCTCAATAGAATGGTGTTATAGAGCACAAGAATAGGTCCTTGAAGGAAATGGCTAGTTGTATGATACACTCCAAGTCTCTTGCACCTCAGTATTAGGTTGAGGCCATCAATTGTGCATGTTATATCTAGAACCAAGTTCTTCGTAAATCATTGAAGGGAGTCACTACTTTTTTATCTTGGAGTGGTTAGACACCCATAATGAAGAACTGTCAAGTGTTTGGATCTCCTGCTATGGCCCACATTCCCAAGAAGAAATGTAAGGCAATGAAACCTCAGAGTTAACCTTGCATCTTCATTGGATATTATAAGGGTGTTAATAAATACAAGATTCTCCATCCCACCATTCATGAGTTTTTCATTGGGATGAATTTTTATTTTCAAGATGGTACTTCAGACTCCACACTCAAAACATCTCCCCCTTCCTTAGATGCACTGGGATTTGATAACAGTTCTGATGATTTAGATTTGCCTAAATAGCTTCTTGATGATCTAGATTCTTCTTCTAGTTCTAATGATGAGAGTAGTGATGGTGATTCCCCTCCTCCTGCCATAATATATTCAAATGATGAAGAATCTCCTCTTGACTCTCTGAACACCAATCTTCTTTGGGATAGATAGACATTACAAAGTGTTGGCCAATGGTTTAGAGATCCATCAAACAATAGGCAAACCCATTGATAATTCCATAATGCCCAGCATACTTTCATTGCATATGCTTTTGATCCACAATCAATTCACAAGGCATCAGGTACTCCTAAGTGGGATACTACTATGGAATAGGAGTATAATTTATCACAAAGGAAAAACACCTAGGATTTAGTCTATCTACCTAAGGGAAGAAAATTTGTTCGATGTAGGTGGATCTACTAAACAAAATTTACAATAGATGGATTTGTACACAACTTCAAAGCACATTTGGTATCAAATGGTTTTTCTTAGGTACCTAGCATTAACTATATCAAGACGTTCACCCTATTTTATAAAATGAACTCAATTTGACTCACGCTATTGCCACAACACATTATTAGGCTGTTCATTGGATGGATGTGAAGAGTGATTTTCTTCATAGTGACCTCAAAGAGAAAATATACATGGATCAACCACAAAGATTTGTGGAAGATTCCTCCTTAGTTTACAAATGTCATAAATATATCTATGGCCTTAAGCAAGATCCTCAAATTTAGTATGCCAAGATGGACTCCTTTCTTCTTTCAGTTGGGTTCACTAGATGTCATTCTGATCCAAATGTCTACATCTTATGGTAGGATGATTTGTTATTGACTCTATTTTTCTACATGGATGACTATTATTCACAGGTAGTTATTCGTCCACCATTGTAGTAGTGAAAACTACTTTTTCTAATAAGTTATCAATTATTGACTTGGGCTTGTTGCATTACTTCCTTGGGATTTAAATTTTTCAAACTCACTCTGGGATCACTATTGCATAATCCAAGTATGTTTGTGATTTACTTAAATAGTTTACTGTGGCTGACTGTAAGCTAGCTCTAATTCATTTTCTATCTGGTGTGAAACTTGAGGCTAATTGTCCATATCCTTTGGTTGATCCTACCTCATATCGATAACTTGTTGGCAGTCTCATCTATCTTATGTACACTAGACCTGATATTTCATATGCAATGGACATGGTCTCCAAATTCATGCAAGAACCACATGAGTTTCACTACAAATCAACTAAGCAAATTCTACACTACCTTCAGGGTAATCATAGTTATAGGATTCACTATGGAGAGGGCATCAATGTTGACTTAATTTGTTATATAAATTTAGATTGGCCTAGTGATATTTAGAATCATAAGTCTACTTCAAGCTATAGTTTTTCCCTCAGTTCAGGTCCAATTATTTGGTCAAGCAAGAAGCAAAATGTTATTATTCTATCTTCTATAGAGGCAAAATACATAGGAGTTGTTAATGTTGCCACTAAGACTATTTGGATTTAGGGGATTCTTATTGAGTTTGGCATCCAATTTTGATGACCAATAGTCATCTTCTATGACAACCAAAGCATAATCTAGATCTGTAGGAATCTGATCCTCTATCAATGGACCAAGCATATTGAGATTCACAAGCATTTCATTTTGAAGCTCATCTATGAGTAAGTCATTGATCTATGCTACATCCTGATAACAAAGAAAATTATTGATATATTCACCAAACCCTTCACTATGAGCAAGTGTTTTCATTTGTGGTCTCTTCTTGGGGTTCAGGTAGTCGTAGCATCCTCCTCTAGGGGGCATTTTATTGTACTTAGGTACCTCATTAGGCCTTTATGCTGGGACCCAATTCTACTATCCACCTAAACTAAGTTTAAGGGGGATGTTAATGTAGGTTTGTATTCCATTTAATGGTTTTTTCCTATACATGTTTTAATTGGCTTACTTAGGTGTCTTTTCAGGTCATTTTGAAAGATGATCCCACATTCATGAGGAAGTGAGGACATGTTTATCTTTCACCTATATAATTTATCTTCCTAAATCTTTTATGGTTAATGATTTTAATGTTAATACTACAATATTTTGATTATTGAGCAATTACTTATTTATGACTCATGTTTGATTTCGCTACGACATATAGGTAATCTCTTCATACATTCAACTTTATTCAGTAGATCCTCAATTGTGGACCACTCTGATAAACTAGTGTTGGATGTCATGCTCAATATAGAAATCTAAAAAATGCATTATTTTCATATTCCCCCCATTGTTAGTATGTATCTTCTTAAGAGGAAGAGATGATAATTTTTCAACAAAGGTTTTGAAAGCCTTTAAAGTCTCAAAGACTTCACTTTTCAACTTGAAAAATATATTCAAGTTTTATGAGTGAAATCATCAATGAATGTGAGTGCATATTTGGCCCCTAAAAAAGAACAAGTTGGAAAAGTCATCAAATCACTATGAACCCACTCTAAGGACGCATGTGCATGTGTGTCCTTACCAACTGGAAATGGATCCTAGTGTTGTTTACCAACTAGACATCTAGGACACATTCCATCAATACATGAGACCTTTGATATTTCATTTACAAGATGTTTTACACTCATTCAATGCATATATCCAAAACTCAAATGCCCTAACCTCTCATGCCACAATTTTATAAGACTATTACCATGTGCTACAAGTGTAGAACTAGAAGACTCAAACTTATCAAAAGTGTAGAGTATTGAAGAATGATTTGTTTCACCTGTAGAAATTATCTCAATAGGATCATTACATTATCTTATTACAACATCATGTGGAGTAAAATCCATATTTTTATCAGTACTAGAATTACATATTTGATATGCACAGAGAAGATTAATAGAGATTTGGGGTACAAGCAATACATTGTTAAAACAACCATCATGTTTATCAATAGTGCCCAATCCCAAAACTTCAATCTATGAAGAATTTCCCACAATAATATGTGATGTACTACAAGATGTAAGAGAAGACAAAAGATCTTGAGAATGCGCGAGATGATGAGAAGCACTTGAGTCAAAAATCCATTGATCATGAGATGAAGATGTAGCTCTGGCTAGAAGTGTTTTCCCTTTTATTATAGGAGGAATAGAAGATAGAGAAGGCACAAAAATATTATGTTGTTTCAATGCTACCTCTAATGTTGTCGTCTTCTTAAAACATATGATTTCATCAAGACTAGGACCACCACAAAAGTTACAAGGACCAAAAAAATCTTATTTTACTTAAAGGAATTTTTGGTTTTAGAAGATTTAGCTGGTTGTGTAGTGGTGTTTATAGGTTTATTGAAATATATTGGGCTCTTATTGGATTTAGGTGAAGGTTTTCCTTTTGAGGTATTAGCTACTAGTGCATGACTAGAACTAGGTAGAACATCTAGGGCCATTAGTTTTGTTTGATCTCTAGTTAGTCTTTCACAAAAAAATTCAAAAGAAGGCCATTTGAATTCTTCACCTAATGTATCCATCATGGTATATAAGGTAGATTAAAATACACTATATGGTCCTTTTAATTTTGACAAAATCATGAATATGCACTCCCTATCACTTTTATCCTTGTCACTAGCTTTCAATTATGACCTAATAAATTTAAATCTTGCCAAGAATTCATATATTGAAGGGAAATATAATGGAGAGAGAGCACTTAATTCACATATAATCACAACATTTTGAGTTTATTTAATTTTCCAAATAGTTTTTAAACTTTTCCCATACCTTTTTTTGCATTATAGCATCTGTAATGTGAAATTGGAGACTATCTTAAATGTTGAGGCCAATCAATCTAAGAGCCTTGTCCTACTTGCAGCGATATGCATATTTCTCCTTTTAAGAGGTGAATGTCATAGGTGTTGTGTCATCAAAAATCCTCCATAATCCCTTTGATTGAAGGAGGTGTTGCATTTTCGGCTTCCAAGCATGGTAATTTGTGAAGTTTATAGGTTCAAACAATCGGGATTCCATTTCCGAGGAAGAAGATGGCATTGACAAGAACAATAAAGACATAAATTATACAACTTTCTTCAAAACATATTCAAAAATAAACCCCTCCTGTTACAATTTAATGCCTTCCAATGATATTTTTACCCCCCTTAATACAAATACTGCCTCTAGTTAAAATATGCAAACTTACATTTTACAAGGCAATAATAAGTGTTTTACCCTCAAAAAAACTTTTCAAATGTACTATTTTTGTTTTAAAACAATTTTTAAAAAAATACTTTATGTTAAAAATAGGTAGAGGGATTTTGACCCCAAGACCTCCACCCTATCAATTTCTTAACAAAAGTATCCTAGCCATTTTACCAAAGTCAACTTTGTGAACATGAAATTAGAAACTTTGTTTTAAACCACCTTTAAAGGAGAAATTAATGAAATAAAGCCAAAAAATGACTCACACATATGAGAGGGGGATGCAAAATGTTAAATTTGTCATCAAAATCCATCTTTCCTATAGTACGACATGATTGTCAAGCAGATTTGAAGAAAAAATCATTAAAACAATTCCCAAAGACTCCTCCAAACACTTCCAAAATAAGCTCTAAAAAATCTTCCATATAGGTTGTATGGCCTGATGCAAAGCTATACATCATAGTTAAAAAAAATTTAATGATAGTCTTCTATGTTACCATACCATCATATTTCAATTTTTCATTCTACACGGCCTCCAAATAAAAGAAAACCATACAGGTGTATATAAAACTAGGACAACCTGATAATTTTATGTTTAAATAGCCTAAAACACTATATGCCCTAATCTAAAATGGTACGGACATGTCTTAAGTGTAACTTGGGACAGTTATCTAACTCCTTGTTGGATTTCAAAATTTTGATATGTATGCCCTGTGGTGAGCAAAAGTCTCACTAGGGGTAGGGAGGTGCTAAAAAAACCAGTCAACAAGTTTAGCTCTAGGACTGTACGACTTGATTTCAGATGGTTCTTCCAAATTTTAGAGGAAATTTGACTCGATTTTATACATCCCTGTACTTTCAAATTATGTTTTATGAACTTGTATGGCCTGAAACCTTCAAAAAATGTACAAAAATTGCCAAAAAAATATTCTAGACAAGAGAAATCTTGTTAGAGAATAAAAGATTTTTGGAACACAGTAATAAAATAATATTTTTTTTTGTGTTAAGCTTTGAAATATGTTTAAAAAATACAAGAGGATATTCAACTAGAACTCCAAGATCTGAAACCATGAAGAAATGAGCAAGAGATACATAAGACCCACAGGATCAATCTAGGAGATAGAACATACAACAAGAAACCTACAAAAATAATTCTAGAGAATAAATAAAATATATTTATTTAATCACTCCAAAACAATAGTTGATGCCCCCTAATTCTCTCTCTATCTCTCAGTATGCAGTCCATTAGATTGCAAATAAATATAACACAAATAGTTTGTTGTGTGTGAACAAACTATTTATCATTATTGCACTAATAGAGAAAACTGAAAAATATTTAGTTTTCAAGTATTATGTGCAAAATAATGTTTGAGATAATCTCAACAATAAAACAAACAAACTACCCTAGGTAAATATAATTAACCCGAGGTAAAAAATAGCTTACCCTAGGTAAAGACAATTAACCCTAATGTCAGGATCCCCTGCTCTTGAAGAGCACAGTTGATTACCTTTGTATAAGCAACTAAATGCGAAATTTAACCAGAAGTAACAAGTAACATAGAATTCGGAAACAACACAGAATATGAGAGACAATACCCAATTGTATTAATACTCTTCCAGAAGGAAATACAACAAAGAAGATGCCACAATCTTCTTCACACTCCTCTAGGGCTCCCACACCTCTAGGGCGTACAAACAGTAAATCTCTTCAAGAGTTCTCTCTCACTTGCACAATTACAAGCAAACAATCAACTCAATAACCGAGTTGTTGTTTCAACCAGTCAGTATCACTACTGCCAGTACCACCGAGTATACACACATACTCAACCAAGTACACAACGCACTCCAAGTAGATCTCCCATGAACTTGCAACAACCTGCAAATCAAACCGATCTTACTTACACATGTAGATCTTCTACCTGATCTTGCACACTTGCAGACCAACCTGATCTTGCATACCATGAAGAACCCTTGTCCTCCAAACCAGCACCCCTGTAGATCTTCTACCAGACCTTGCTCTCCTGCAGATCTACCTGATCATACACACTTGGCACTAAGGCACTATGAGGAACCAACCTTGCTCTCTTCCCTCTGAAGGAGCTGATCCTTGCTCTCTCTTTCTAGCACACTTTACAATACAGCCCATGGGTCTCTTAAATAGATCCCATACAAACAATAATTAGACTTCTAATTACAATAGTTAGAACTGTAGCTCCAAGACTAAAATTAGTCTTTACCATGCAAACTAACTGTCCGTCCAAAAATAGACCAGTTCAGAAGACGCATGCACACACAGGCTGCCGACATCGATTCCCTGTCTGACCGATGTCCGCTGACCATAACCGACGTCGGTTGCTGTGAACACTGAAGATGACCGACGTCGGTTGATCAGACCGACGTCGGTTGCCTGCAACTCAGCAACCTCCCCCTGTTTGCATCTTGGTGAAGCTTTTAGCTCCACACCCTAACACCTAAGTAAGCTTAAACACATATTATTCAAACATACTACAAGAAATAAAATTAATCTAATAAATTATATAAATAGATAATGCTTAGGTTTTATGATTAGTTAGCATAGCTGACCAATAATGCTTGGAGGTCCATGAAAATCATCATAAAATATGAAACATAAAGCAATCGGACCCCTAGTAGCATTATGTATAGGGCATTGTGAAACCCATTTATCCAAAGATAGTGAATCATCATCATTATATTTGTTTATCACATTTGTTCACTTAGTAACTATCCTGATGACTAATGTCTCTCATACATTGATTTGTTTTATGATCTCATGTTTCTCTTAAAGACACAATATATATTGAACACACCAGGGCATTGGAATAGACTTAACGCACTTGTATTTTATGCATCCTTTCTTTAGGTAGACATTGTAATAACTCTTATGGTGCCCCTATGTATATGTCTTCATCCTTGGTTTTTTTATTTTTAAAAAATAATATCTCTTTGGATCATAACCACTTGACCTGGATGTCCAAATTTAAACATTGAAGCACAATAGAGAGATTGCTTTCATTTGATGTATCCATGGTTGACCAAGTGTTATATGATCGAATATTAGGCATCATAGGAAATAAAATTTGAAATGACATTGGTCCCACTCTAATGGAAAAAATAATACAACCAAGAGGCTCCCTTTGAATACCATCGTATCTTGCAATAACCATCATAACATATGATATATCATCTAGGCTAAATCCAAAGCTACAGATAAATTGTTTATTACGTATATTCAGACTTGAACCATTGTCAACAATTATGGCATCTTTTTCATTTACATTTATAAATGTTCTTATAAATAAGAGTCCTTCACATGAACTATCACGCGGGATATCCTCAAGTTAGTAAACACAATTTGAATATATATTTTCCTCCTCTTGATTTAATCAACTACTCCAATAAAACCATCAAGGGTGTTTTATAATCCATAAGCACATTTTTTTACTTTGGTTTGTCTACCACATTGACAATTTTATTATCAGTGGATTTCTCCGTGTGACTATATGATTCTATTACCTCTCTTTAGCTTGTATGTGTGCCATATAGTTGAATTTTATTGTTGTCAATTAAATCTTGTATCTTGCGTTTCAAAGTGATGCATCTATGTGTAGAATGCCTTGGGATTCTATGATAATCACAATTTTCATTGGCATCAAAATACAGAAGCAATGGTTTTGAAGTGTCAAATTCCCTTGTTGGAGGTAAAGTTGTCATATTGCATTCAAGTAACTTCTTTAGGACATTTTGTGGACTCTCATTAAGTCTAGTGAATTTCCTATACTCCTTTTGTTGAGGTAACACATGTCTATTAGATGATTTCTCTACAGCATTAAACACCTTCTTAGCATCACTGTTATGTTTAAACTCGTGGGAATTTTTTCCTAGAGTTAAAACTTTAGTTTTTTTTTTTTTTTTAAATTGCATCATCTGAAGCATTTAATGACCCATATTTAAGCACATAACTGACAAAGTTCATCAAACTATTGATAAGAGTTGAAAACCATTTTGTCCTTAATAACTGATAATATACTATTAATAAAAATATATTGAAGCTCCTTGTTAATGGGCCAAGCGTACTCATGAAGTGTCTTGCAAGATGGAAAACTCGGTTTGGATCCCCCCACCCCTAGGTTTTTTCAAGCTTGACTTTGATGGGGCTGCAAGGGGCAACCCTGGAGCTTCAAGTGTTGTCTACATTATTGAAGATTGTGCAAGTTTTTTTAATAGAATGACCTTGCTCAAATTGATCGATGGTACCAATAACGAAGTTGAGGCTCAAGTTCTTTCGCTTGGAGTAGACTTGGTTACCCAATGTGGTATTGAGAAGGTAATCTTTGAAGGAGACTCAATGGTGTTGATCCAAGCACTACGTAACTAGAGAGCATGTGCTTGGAATATCAAAAATATTTTGGGTCAAGCATGGGATGTCCTAAGCACGCTTTCATCTTAGGAGGTTATTCATTGCTACAGAGAGGCTAATATTGCAACCGATTTCTTGGCCAATCAAGGAATTTGGCAGGAAGGGAAGCTAGTTATTGATAACAACCGCCATGTTTGACTTGAGGCACAAAGAGTGAACCTCAATTTCTAGCACCTCCTTATCATCTCTTTGGAGGTCTTTGGCGACTCATTTGAATGATTGATGTCAGAGGGGACTTATTCATGCCTCATCAAGCCCCCATCATTGATGTGTCCATCACACATGTAGGAGCCTTTTGATGAGATTGTGTTTTAATGAGGAGGGTGTTTAAGTGCCTTGAAAGCAATTTATTTGGGAGAGTTGATCTCGGGTAAAGAGTAAAAGTGTGGTGGGCTTTTCGATCAAGGAGTGCATGGTTCAAATTACTATCAGCAAACCACTGCTCAGGTGGTTTTCAAGAAGCAAGAATGTCTTTCGACAACAGCATTAGTGAGGTCAGGATCAAGAAAGTCTTTGTTGTCAAGTCAGGGACAGTAATGGGGGCAATTAAGGACATTGTAGACATGGTTTTGTTGGAGACTCCCTTCTAGGTCTAGGTGAACATTGATGTTGCTTCCTTGTTCACAAACAACATGTTGCTAGTGTCGGAAGATAAGGAATTGGTGAAGGTGGTGGTTGAAAGGCTAGTAAAGCCCATAAATAGGCTTGGGTGTTGTGAGGCAATTGATGGCTTCTCAACTAAAGGTACACATGTGTTACCATGTTCAGGGAAGGATATCATTTTTTATTAAACAATCTAAACTTTGGAGCAATACAATTTAAACATAGAGCAAGCATATCACACAAGCACCCTAGGGTTTTGAAATTTCTCCAGTGGGGATCACTCAAGGGTTTGGAATCAAGTATAGAATAGCTAGGGCTGCTAGATCTAAACCGTCAAATAGCACAAGCCCTAGGAACATTCAAATTTAACAATATGTAGAACAAGATCATACCCTATAAATTAAGGCATAACACATTCGGGTTATATGTGGAGTTTTATGAAACCCTAAAACAACATGCCAAATAATTAATCTTAGAAAACCCAAATCCATTGTAAAGGAAACAAAATCTAACCTTAAAAAAGGTGTAAGAGAGCATCTATTCACCAAAATGTGTTACGAATAAATGGATTAGAATCAATCTAATTGCAACACAAATATCCATAAACATTTAACTAGGCCTAAACAAATATAAAAAAAAGTAAATTGAACCTAATTAGTTTCCCAACAGAAGGAATAACTGACGAAAAAAGGGTTTAGAAGAATATTTGGATTTCAAGAGATATGGAGATAGTCATCAAAGTCAAACAACAAAAATTGGGGTACAATGAAAACATCAAAAACTCATGGCTAAAGGAGGACCTTGTCCAAACCATCAAGTTATGTATCTAGTTACTAGAATCATAGAGTACAGTGCTTGGAAGTAATAGGAATGCACAAAAAAATATGAATGCGTTCGTCAAATCTAAGTCTCCAAAAACCTCACTCGATTTTATAAAACTTCATGTCGATCACTGGGATATCACACTTCTCCAAACTCTAATTTGGCATCTGAACCTAAAAATGACAACGAAAATGATATTGTTTCAGGGATGCTTTACCCAAAAAAACAATGTAGCTTTTTTTATATTTGTCAAGTCCCTCAACGATGTACAATATCGAAAACAACACCAACAAATGCAATAATTATTTAGTTGTAATCTAATGTATCACTACTATGAACTTAATGTATCACTACTATGAACTTCAATGCTATAGTAAATGCTTTCTAAAGGCTTTATTGATTTCTCTATAATGCTTGTTGATGCTCAATCGACCACTTTGACAATAAATTCTAGAAGCTCTTTTAAATAATCTCTAAATGTTTAAAAGGAGTGAGATACATGCATATTTATAGATAAAATTAATTCAAATTAAGATCCTATTGGCACAAAAACTATCAAACAATTAAAAATGGGAACAAGCCAAGGCCAGAAGACATGGGTGCACCCTAATGAACCTAAAACACAAACATGCCCAAAAACATACTATGTTTCTAGGCCCTAGAAATGTAGTGGGTACATTTATGGGGGACCCACAATATGACAACAAAATAGGAGGAGAGAGAAGGGGGGACACGACGAAAAATAACAAAACATAACCTAGAAACATGGTGAGTACATTTTTTGAGGACCTGCCATAGGACAATACAAGGAGAGAGAGAAAAAAGGACATGATAAAAAGGGATAAAATGTGCTTATTATGTCTAAATAACCGACAATACACACAGACCCAAGGAATAACGCGAATCATTTTTAGGTGTTTACACTCACACCCAAAATGTTAGATTCATTTAGACCAATCGTAGCATGATCATTTTATCATTATACTATATTATCTATAAAATATTGGTAATTTATAATTGTTAAATTTGCCAAAAACATGCCCATATTAGTAGTAAATTATTTTTATTTATTTTTTAGAATTCACCCACCATACATATATTTTCTATTTTTAACCTAAAAAGATTGACCTAAAATATTTATTATTTTTTAACTTAAAAAAATTAGATCAAATATCTTTGCACACAGTTTTTTCTCAATCTCATGAACTGTAAAAACATAAAAACTCTTACAGTTATATGCTTCAAAAAATTCTCAATCCTTAAAAAAATTCCCTGGTCTAATTGAATTGAATTGAAGGCAGCAAGTCCCTTTACCAACTCTTCACTACCACATGATTGTAGGATTTGGGTTGTGGGTGCGGTGGGGTTCCTTCATTAGCTCATATTCAGTTGGGGATTACAACAGGGGTTATAGCTGTGAACGGTGCACCACCTTTCCTGTGCGAGCATATAACTTCCCCTGATGAATGAAAAGTTTAACAAAGATTTTACATGAAAAGTTGAACCAAGATTTTTCCAGTGATTTTTTGGGAAAGTTGCCAGGTTATATTATGACTATTCCAGGAAGACGGAACCCAAAGTTCGTTATCTTACCTAAACCTTAAAAAGATTTGGGAAATGACAATTGTCTAAGGTCCATGTTTTTCAGTGCATGAACAACTCTGCTGTGTTTGAGACCCTATGTTTGGGTGTGAAAGAAAGAAATCATATTAATTTCTGCAGATGACCAAAGTAGGTCAACGGGACTCAAAATTAAAGGACCTTACATTAACAAATAAGGTGTGCCATAAAGATTCCAACAACTAAAACAATAAAAATCTATGAAGTAAATCTCAATTTAGATCTAGAAAGCAAAACAAATTGAGGGGCAACCTGGATGTGCATATACTATACCCAGTAGTATATACATAGCTATGTGATACAAAAGAAATCCTGGAAGAGAGTCCTGTACTAAAAGAGAACCAGGAATAGAGCAAATAGAAGGGAGCCAATGGAGAACTAAACTCTAATTTGAATCATATCATCGTCAATACCCGTGAAAAGGCTAATATAGAGTTTGATTATGTCGTTGAGAATGCCTTGGACCAAGGCTATGATCCCATAGATGGGGGCTTACTAAATTTTCTCGTGGATGCTGCTGAGAAAATTTGGGAGCCTTTTCCAGTTTAGTGGTCCCGTGGATTTTAAATTCTTTCGTAATAGGAAATTTTAAGAGAAAATCTAGGAATTATATGCAAACAAGTGGTCCAGATTTTTTATCAAATTTTAAAGTCTAAAAAACAGGGCGCCATGTGTACATAAGGTTCCCGAGTTGGTGGAAGAAATTTCAGGCCCCTTCCAAGGGACTGCATCCTCAGACGGCACAGCTGAATGAAAGAATAATTGATGTCATCTCCAAAACTATGTTACCAGAAAAAAGTATTTAGGAGTGCCCGGTACCAACCCTGGTAAAATTATGCTACTATATAAGTTATTTTGGAGTGCCGGATGCCAATGCCGGTCACACCTAAATTTTGCAACGGCCTTTGTAAATACTAAAGATGCTTATTTGGAGAACAATTATAACTCTTAACCAATAGCAGTAAAGTAGATCTTCAGTTCAATATGCAGACCAGGAATTGAGGAATTGACATGTCACCAGAAGCCAAAAGCCAGTATTGCATATGTTTAAATACACTTGACTTTAGCTGGCAACGAGGGAACTGTAAGCCTTGACTGCTGAGGTCTTTGAGGCTTGAACCCGAAGAATGGCCTGATTTATAACAAATTAACCATGACATCAAACCCAATTTTCCAGTTTTCAATAATATGCAATATGTATCTAGACTAATTGAATTTTGCCTAAGTGTCTAAATAAGAAAATCAACCTCGTATCGAAAAATTTAATATATATAAAAGTAGATATATTTGATGTTTCAGGCACCTTAAGACAACTACTATTTACAAAACAAGATACATGATGAAAAGGGGGTGCGCGGGGCGGGGGCATATGGGGGAGGGGAGATTGTCCAAAATGATAGAAAAAGAGCCTTTGCAACATTTTCTTTTACAAAATCCAGCTACAGAAAATGGAATTCTCAGGACAGCGGTCACTGACCCCCAAGGGTCAGCAATTTTACAACTGCAAGATATGTCTCTTAAATTCGACAGTTCTGCATTTTTTACTAGGTATAATTTGATTATATATCAGGGCTTCTTCCAGACAAAGAAAGTCCAAGCCCCATCTGCAATCCACACGTGTCTTGTTGGTGATCTGTGGAATTAACATCTATTTGTTTTACCATTGACTCTTTATCGCATCTTCTGCGCTTTAAACTTGGCATTTCAATGTCTGCTGCTTGCCTGATTGTGTATCTGTTGACATTTAGACCTTTATTTTCCCTTGGAAAAGCCTCTGGGAAATCAAAACCTGAACTAAGAGAGGGAGAAAAATAATGAAAATCCTGATTTGACTCAGAACCAGAACCAAAAGAATCATTGACCTTTAAATTTTCTAGAGCCTGATCTTCAACTTGAGCTTTTCCTCTAGAATTACTTGATTCTAAGTCTTCAACTTCATAGCTTCCACTCGTCGCAATGAGAGAGCATGGACTTGATGATGGACCCAATCGTAAATGTAGATCGCACGTATTTTGAGATGCTGTTTTGTAGTCCATCTCTGCAGATGAATCTCTAGCTACATTGCTTTTAAAGCTTTTGTATGTACCACGCGTGTCATCCAAAGAGCACAATTCTGTGGTGTATTTTACATAATTGGACCCTATGTGGAAGCTATTTTTTGACACAGCTGGATGCACCTGAAATTGCAATTCAGAATCAATGCAGGGCACCGGTACTTCTGCTACCGCAGGACTTAATATTGCATGAGAAGGGAAGCCAATAGAAGGCCATTTTGAAGCTTCTAGTTGGAATGAAGCCGGCCCACACCAGGGGGTCGGTATTGCATTGCATGTAGATGCTGAAGACACAGACCATGGCACAGGCATGGAAAGAAGCCTTGTATCAAACCTCGTTTGAAGTTCAGATGGATGCACGATCATTCCTTTTTTACTTGTACTAGAAAATGGCTGCTGTTGAGATGGTCCATTACATGCTAATGGAATTCCTTGGTTAAAACTCATAAAATTTATGTTGCCTGTTGGACATGAATTTGAAAGAGAGAAGACTGCATCATTAGTGGAAGGAGTTCTGTCAACTCTAGGGGTACAGGCAACCGAACTTGGAAAGCCAGGTGTAGCATGGGTTGGCATAATAGAATACAGTTGACAATCTATTGAAGGAAAAGAAGATGAAACTCCAGCACAATATTCTGCATTAGTAAATCTACTCTCCTGTGTATTTCCTTGACTAATCAATGAAGAGCCCTCGTAATCATTGCACTTGCCTATCACAGGCATGGTAGAGGATATAGTCAGCAGTTGGCTGCTACCTGCACAAAATCTTGATATGTGCCTCTGGCTCCTGGGTGCTTTCCTTGGTGGGCATCCCACATATAGCGCCGCTGCAAAAAATAAAGTAATATTTTATGAAGTTTCTTTTTGGCAAATGGTCGGTGTGTAAGCTACAAAAATCATCAGCTAATGCTCCCTAGCATCAAAGTCATAAATACGTGCAGAAATCAAAAGCATGGTCCTTTCTCCAGTCTGGTGTGAGAAACATGCTATTTGCTTACTTAAGTCAAAATATCTAAGACGGGTAATTCACAACTGCAAAAAATTGCTGACAAAACATGAAAGTAAGTGCTACTGAGAATGACATATGGCAAAACATACCTTCCACACAAGGTTGCAAAAATTGACCAACTTCAGTGCTTTCATCTCTTCGAATCATAATATTTAGAGCATCCTCTATCCGGAACCGCAATGTTTTCAGGTTCATGTATTCCGTCTGCAATCACTTGTACACCTTAATATGATATTTGATGTACTAAAAATTTGACTCCTTTATCACAATATATTAATAGATTAAGTGATTCCTTATGTATGACAGAGATGAAAAGCATCCGCCAACGTATTATCTTATTTCATGCTAAATTAACAGAGATGATAGAATCTTTGGTACTTCTGAATTTGCTTTGGAGTATAGTATCTCCTCTGCACGCAAGACCACCAGAGGCAGCTTCTTTTGCCATTCTTTATTTCTTCTTGTAATTTGACTGTGAATCTCATCTGCAATTCTGAAGAAAAAATGCAAGGTAAAAAACCTACTCAAACTATTGTCTTCTGCAACATATTTATACACCAAATTATAGATGAGACCTTGAGAGCAGACCAAAAAATAGCTAATTGCTTTTCTGATAAGAATTTTTGGCAAGTCTGTGGTAATGCATAGCAGTACTTCAATATATAAATATAAGATGCTAAAATGCTCCTTGTCTATATAGCCATTTTTGTCGATGCAATATCAGTTTGAGTTTAATATCACTGCACTATTAAAGACGAGGTTACTCTATTTTATAAGTTGCAATATTGAATCCAACTCATACTTGTCAAGGTAAGTGAATTCAATACTTGGCATAATTGACATACTCTTACTGTGTACACTAACAAATAATGAATGAAAATGCAGGAAAATGTAAAGAATGAAAAACACAAAATATATGTGATTATAATTGCAGGAAAATGTAATGAATGCACAGATGAACATCAAAATTCACACACTTTTCAGACGTCTGGACCATAAAACACAAATTTGTTGATTCGCATAAGTCATAACTGCAAGGCATAGCAATGTTTGATAATGCATAAATAAACATTACATATCATTTAAAAAACAATTAGATTTCGAACCATAAGAATAAAAAGACATGTATTGTTTATTCTCAAAAATCAGAACCAATAAGGCCCAAAAATCATGAATAATAAGGCCCATGGGGCACCAATATAGAACATACTACATATCACAAATGGGAGTTATGAAAAATGATTGCACGGTACAAGCTGAAATACTATTTACAAAATTAACTACTGTTGCCTCCAATAAACATATCTCAGCTTTTTATTGAACTTGGGATTTAGGCATACTTGTTGATTCAACATTGGCTACTTCACTGGACCCTTGAGCTCAAACCCTCTAATGGTGCCCTAGGTGGTTCTACTCCAGAAAATGCTACATGATTCATACTAGAGATACTTGCCAAAGGTCCACATTTAAGATTGCCAAGAAATTGGGAGTCTTTTGTAACCATAGGTGGAGTTATAAAAGAAATGATTGCCAAATGTTAATGCATCACTAACATTTTGTTTCACACCAATAACTGAGGTTCCATTCCCACGAGCTCCTGGGCATCCTCAAAGTGGCCATGGGACACCTGGAGGTAGGGTTCGGGCTTCTCATTATGAACCACATGGAACACAATCATTGACATTACAGACCCAAGCCCATCCCCATGTGCACTTCAAGCTCTGGCCTAAGATTTACCCTAAAAAAAATTCCCATTGGACTGGGGGCTAGTGGTAGGAAACAATAAGTTTCACAACATTGACCAAAGTTCCATTTCCAAGGGCTCCTGAGCACACATCGAAGTGGCCATGGGGACACATGGAGGTAGAGGTCAAACTTCTTGATGTGAACCACACATAACACAGTCTTTGATATTACAAAACCAAGCCCATCCCTATGTACACTTCGATCTCTGCCCTAAGATTTACCCTAAGCTTTCCTCCATTCATGGGTTAAAAGGATGCAAAATTGATCGCTTAATGGTCAAACACACATCCCCTAAGAAAGGTTGGACCAAGTTCAATTTTGATGGAGCCTCTATTGGCAATCCTAGAATCAAAGATATGGTTTGCATCTTAAGATAGTCTCCAGGAAAATTCATAGCAACATCCTCCTCATGGTTTTCCCATGGCACCAACAATGAGGCTAAGATTCAAGCATTGGTTGAAGGCCTTTGCCTTGCTATAGTGCATGGAGTGGACAACTTGAAAGTGGAGGGAGATTCACAATTGGTCATAAATGCAATGATCAAAGGAAATACTCCCAACTAGATGCTCAATCACTTCCTTCGCCCTACATTTGAAGTCCGACAATTGTTGCACAGAATTTCTTTCTCCCACTGCTTTCGAGAAGTTAATACCCCCACACATCTTCTAGCCAATGTAGGAGAGGATCATGACATCTTCTCAAAGTTGAAAATTCTCTCTCTTCCTAATGGTTGGACTTGGATACCTTAATCATCCAAGATGTTGTGAAACTTGGGTAAGGTTTGTTAGTCTAAAAGGTTGGCCATGGCATACTAATAAATTTATGTAGCCACCGAAAAAGTTGTTTTCTTCGAAATCATTCTTCAGACACTTGGGACCTTGAGTGAGGTTTGTTAGTCTAAAAGGTTGGCCATTGCACATTAAAAACTTTACGAGGCCACCGAAATATATGAATTCTTCGAAATCATTCTTCAAAGTGGAATAGACATGGTATAGAATTGAAATGCCACCCCATCATATGGCTGCCCCTTGGAGTATGAATTGTTAGCGGTTGACACAACATGCAACATGAAAAGTGTACCTCCTTTCGGCATGCTTCAGGCAGTGCAGTCACTCATTCCATTCCCTTTATGCTACCCTCTCCTTTATATCCTCTATCAAACTCGTTCCCTCACACTTTCAACCCCTTCCTCACTGCTATTCTCTTGCCCTCAAAATCATAGCCCTTATCCTTGCAGAACATCCGTGGGCACTGTCGCTGGAACCTCTAAATCTTCACATCCACGAGAAGAGTCAATATCCTCCTCCCACCTGCAGAAATGTTTCATGTTGGGTGGCCTTGGTGAGGACCTGGTTCAACACATTCTTGACTAGGGTGGCTGTGGGACTACAATTAAGGAAATATATCAGTGGAATCCATCTGAGATGAGTTCCTAGGAAAATTGGTCACTATTTATCCCACGTTCTATATCTTTCAGTTCATGGTGAACTCATTATATCCTCCCTCTGCCCTCCCACTGCAGGATGAACAGAAAGTGATATAGGAGATTGATCGTCCTTTTTAGCCCTATCATACAAAAATTAGGAAGACCCCTTCTTTCCTAAAGCACTCAAGGAGGAGCTACCTGACTGGCACCCCCTGAAGGAAGAAATTGTGGCTGGTATCTCTGATGCTAGTAAAAAATGGAAGCCTATATTTTCCACCCTTGAAAAGTGGGTAAACTTATGTGAGGTTCATCTCCACATACTCTCAGTTGTGAATTCTCACCTTAGTAGGCCTGGTAAGCCTAGTCAGAGGGCTCAAAAATTGAAGCCCCTCGTTCAGAAATCCTCGATGTATCCTGACAAAACAGCACCTGCAGTGAAACCCCGTTGGGATAAAGCGTCCCCAAAATGTTGAGGGATGGACTGCAGAGTAGATATTAGCGGGGAAGGGTAAGATTGACATCCCAGTGATTCTTAATGGTCCATCTCGCACCCTTTCAGAGCTAATGGACATGGATACGTGTGCTTGAATCACTGCTGATGTAAGCTACGTGCTCGCTGCCAGAGGAAATTTGCCTGAATTTTATGCTTGAAGGGACAAATTTATGGAGAAATACTCATGTCCCAAGTTCTCCACTATCAATTTCCAGCATCTGCAGCTCAGCTAAAAAAGAAAACAAAACAGGTGTTTTCGAGTGTTGTGATAGAAGGCGGGGTTGGAAGAGATTTTGCAGTAGCACCTGTTGGGACTGAAGCAGGGTGTAGCCCAGCCAATGTAGCCTAAAGAGACCCTGCTCCCTATTCTGCTAGCTAGTTGTGATATATTTTTGGCATGGCTCTCGTTTATGGCCACCTTCCTTTAGGCCTGTATTTTGTTTAAGGAAAAGTCTTCTTGGTCTTGCCTGTGGGATTGAATCCAATATTTGGATTTTCACTAGATACCAAATTGACTTTTTGCTATGCATGGCCACCATTCTTCTACATTCTACTCCAGATACTATGTCCCTCTCTTCTTATAACTATGTTCTTCCTATCTATAATATTATGCAACAGTTCTAATTTCATGGGTGAGGCCCCCAATACTAAATAGAGCCCCTCATTTTATCTATAAAAAAAAACATTGTCATTCTGAAACTTGATGGCATCACATGACCACAGCCAAAACATGGAGGGAAACATTATGTCCTAAGACAGAGATCTGTGAATTTTTATGCAAATTTATAACCTCTTTAACTGAGTAACTCAAATAATAGCAGTTCAATAGTATTCGCACATGTTAAAAATCTGTTACTAAAGCTTTTCTTTTAGTAAGACATTTGTCTACATGAAACAAGTTTGTCTTTATAATCATGAAGCTTGTATGGTTATATAACTTATTAGCCAATAAAGGGGCCAGTCTATATGATAAGGTAACATATTAGCGAGACATACAATGAAATAGAATACTAAGTAGAGACGACCAATGACTTGGGAATGTTATCGTTCTATCTTTATATATTAGTGTGTTGTTGTGTGCTTAAATATGACATATTACTAAATATCTAACATTATGGGCCATTATCTCTATAAGCCAGTAGTTGTAATGTTAAGTTGTAGTCCTCGATCCTTCTGGGTGTTACACTTAACGTATATAAAAGGGGGATGCATGATCAGGGGCCTCTGTAGGAAAAGGTTGCGAGCAGCCACATAGGAATAGCTTAAGTTCAATAGGCATTTAATTACCTTAATTGTAACTTGAGCCCCAAGCTAGGGATTTGCTCCCACTTCTTGTATAGATAGGAGTTAACTCATATCTTGTGTATCTTATCAAATGGAATAACTTTATCTGTTCCAAACATATTTCTTGCAGAAGAGTAATCCCTCACCTGGGATTACGGGTCCAAGTGCTTTCCAAAGCCCAGGTGTGCAGGGACCCCAGATTTAGGTTTGTATATATGTTAAATCTGTTTTTACACTTTCTGATATTATTTTGTAGTTGCAAGCTATTTTGGAAAACCTGCTTGCTACAAGTCGTATCAAGACAGGTTATGCGATTGGACTATTTGATTTTGTGTTTTCTGAGTTCTTCCACACATTTCACTGGGCTTTCCTTTTCCTGCTTGAAAAAAAAACAAAACTCAAAAAAAGTATTTTGTAATTATTTGTATTTTGCTCTGGTTTCTTCTTTTATGTTGTCCTAAAACATCTGCTGCAAACAAGGTGCAGTGATAAGATAAAGAACCAAACTCATATGGAGAAGTCATGGTCGGTTGGCAATACCCCAGCTTGTCTGGCAAAGAAGGCAGCATCAATCCTAAAGAATGGGTGCTCGTTTTAAAGCATGGTTTTGGTGTTTCTCCTACAATATATCGATTTCTAGATTTCTTGATGGAGATGCTTGTGAATGGTGGATTATATGGAATACATATTAAAAGGAGAGCACAACTTTCAGTTGGGAAGCTTTTGAAGAGGGATTCTAGAGAAATAGGCAAATACGAGACTCCGACTCGGCAAAAACCATGGGCCTATTTTTGACTCGGACTCGGAAACAAAACTCGGTCAAGACTCGGCAAATTTTAAAAAATCATTAAAAAAGTGCATTTTGGGGGAAATTTTCAAAAAACTATTAAAATGCATTCCATATCAAATCCACTTAAAATACACTCAAAACTAATTAATTACATCTAACATACACATGTATACACGAAGAAGTAAGTAAATAATGCAATATTGAATGTTTGAAGTTAAATTGTTGAACTTGAAACTTGAGAGTTATATTAAATAAGAGTTGTTTTTATATTCATTCAATTGTTTCCTTGTACAAAAAATATGTATTTAGAAATCCATGGAGATAGCATCAACAAAAAACATAATATAAAAGATATAACTATGGTTGTAAAGAGTTTGCATCGCTCATCCCAACATGAGATCATCACATTGGACCCTGTGGCGTTTTGTGTATGTCAAAGAAGCGGCTGCAGCCTTTGTACCCGCCCTCAAGGTATCAATAAGATCATCCTCTACAACATATTTATCCAATGTTGTCAAGGATGATCCCTTGGATCAATTCCACCAATACACACAATTGTTGCTAGTCACCTCTTATCTAAATTGAATCCAACCTTTGCACTCTAATGTCCCCATTTCCACATCATGATTAAATAGGTATTGAAGAACTTTAGTCTATTTTTACATAGACTAAAGGAGCCCTCTTTGGGGGATTATATTTTATTAGTTATTTATTAATTGTCGAAATAGTGATTTTTATCATAAAGCAATTATTATTTAATTAATAGAATATTTAAAAAGTGATTTTTACCATTAAAGTGCTTAAATGAATTAATTATTAATTTATTTGTCTTAAAGTAATTTTAATTACTATTTTAAAATTAAGGCAACTAATTAATTTATTATTCAAAAAAGAGATGTCGACATGGGAGCTAAAGCAAGGGAAAAGAAAGGTGTTTTATCTTCCCAACGTGGTTCACCATCTTTGGAACTCATGAAAGTTATAAATACATGGCAAAAGCTACAATGGAGAATATGTTGAATTTGATAAAATTGTTCTTCATACTTGAAGAAAACTAATGGGATGCATGCCTAATAAAGGTTCGCTACCGTTGGTGATTGATCAATCTAAAAAAGTGTCTTTTCACACCACATTTTGCTAAAAGAGATCTTGTTCTTGTCTTAAAGAGTGGAGCGAATTCTTTTGAAAGGTGTATGTGAATTTTTTAGGGAGTTTCGTAGTCTTTTCCTTGCATGTTAAGCTTGCTAATTAATTATATTATTTTTGCAAGTGGAGCAAACCACTTAAGGTGCTTAGATCTAAGGTTTGGAGGCTTCATTTGATCTAAATTTGCAAATTAAATAATTTTATTTTATTTGCTAATTTTTTTATTATTAGTGAGAAGTTTTGGACGAATTTGTGATGGACGAATTTGTGAAGGGTTTAAAAGAGAAAATTAAATAATAATTTTCAAAATTATTATTTAATTATTTGATAGGTTTTCGAAGGTTTTGTTGACAATTTTGCCCCACAAGGCAAATTGTCATCCCTACTATTCGGAACTCTGCATATTGTGTCAGTTTGTCTTGTGAATCAATTTTGGGTACTGAATAATGAAAAGGAAAATGTTTAGAAAAGTTCAATCAAGCCTAAATGCATACCTACAGCGACCCAAGAAGCCATCTAAAGCCAGGTATAAGCCAAGGAAAGAGCCTACAGCGAGGTAAAGTTTTGGTCATTCAAAGGATTCGAAGGGGCGTTATCATTTTCAAATTTGGCAATGTCCACCTACAGCCATCCTTAAGGTTAACCTACAAACCTGTAAGTTCGCTTATGAATGAAGGCGAGTGTTTTCTTTCGGACACCTACGGAATACAGGGTTGTTTTTTAGACTTACAACGACTATTCTCTTTCCCAAGTATTTTCTTTCCTAAGTGTTGTCTTCTCAAAATTTTGTCGAGCTAAGAGATGGACAATTTCCTCAGACTAAAATTTTTCAAAGGACTTGGGGGAACTCCGAGAGAATTTCAAAGGGACAATTTACAAAGTATTCAATTCCTTCAGACTTTTGTCCGAAGGAATAAGGACACCTACAAAAAGCCCGAGTTCCTTACAAAAAGCCTGGGTGCCCTACAAAAAGTCCGAGTGCCCTTCAATTTTTTCAAAAACCCAGTTCTGAAGGACACCTGCCCTTGCGGAGGGCACTTGGTCGGTGGCAGGGCCTTTCCAATTTCCCTGAAGGGCATAGAGGAGAGACAAAAGCCCTTGCAAAGGGCACTTGGTCAGTGGCAGGACTTTTCCAATTTTCCCGAAGGGCACTTGGCCGTTGGTAGAATAAAGACAAAGGAGACAAATTCCTTCAGACTTTGTCCGAAGGAATTCCTTCGAACAAAAAGTCCGAAGAAATTTGGCAGAAAGAAAAAATCCGCGGAACAAACAATTTCGAAAGAATTCAAGAAGGGCAGAAAACAAAGAATTCAAGGGACATAAAATAAAGTCCGAAGGGTAAGACTGTATAAGTCCAAAAGAGATGGACCAAAACAAAGCCTGCGGGAATTTGAAAGTAGAAAACTCGAAGGAAAGAATGATCATAACAGGAAATCGAAAAAAAATAGAGACAAAAGGCGATGCAAGACAAAAGTCCGCAGCATCCAAAAAGTCCGCAAAAAATCCTAGACCAAAGGAAATCCGAAGATAACAAAAGAATATCCGAAAGAATTAGGTTAAGGGGTTGAAACAGGATAATAGACCAAATATAGATAAGATTATCAGAAAATAGAATCCTGCCAAAAATAGACAAGCCACGAACAGGTCAGACCAAAATGAGAGAAAATACATGCAAGCAAAGGCTATTTTCGGTTGACTGGTCAAAGTTTCAGTTGACTGGTTGTTGAAGTCAAGCTCATCTTCGGTCAAACTCGTGCTTTCAAACGTTCCAGCAGACGCTTAAATCCATTTGTGCGTCCCTTTCATGCAAAGACGGTTTCTTCAATCTAAACAGCTAAAGAGAAGTCTATTTCTGAAGATCGGCGCAACTCTCATGTAAGGAGCGGAATAAGCCAAGCTTGGACTCACCGTCCACTTCCTCTAACGCCAAGGAGCTTCATTCAAGACAAATAGACTTTTTGTAAACGCTGAGTTGGACGGATTTAGCCTCTCTCCTATTTTTCCAACACCAACTCTTGGCTGTTGTATTTTTCTATATAAGTTGGCTTTCCAGCTTTGAATTGTATCCATATCTTGGCTTGTGTCAAACTCTGTCATTGGTGAGTTGTATTACCTCTTCAATCAATAGAAGGACTGTACTTTTAAATTTCAAGTGCTGGCATAGTGTATATTCATTCAACAATTTGCATACGTGGTAGATTTCTCTCCCTTCCCAAATTTTAATTTGTACCTAGTTGCTAGCTCATTATATTATGCAGGTCATGTTCAGTGTTCTATATGTCTTTTACTGAAGCTATAAGTGGATGTTAGGTGGCTGCAAAGTGTCTTGTATCACACCTCTCTCCATCGTTTTGGTTATTGGATCGAACCTTCTCATGAAATATTTATGCATAGTGATCAATTGAAATCAACGGTCTTCATTTTCCCTTGTTTGTTCATTGTTTAAGGTTCCAAGTAGAGTGGATCAACATTTTGGTGTATCACCGTCATTAGGTAGGATTTCCTTATCAAGTTTTTTTTCTCCCTTTTCCATGGTAGATTCACAGCACAGAGTAGAGATTCATTGATACATCTTACAGGAACCAATCTTCTCTGGAGGTTTTTCTCACCATTGAGGCACCCACCCTCGTGAGAAGATCCCATTGTTTCGACCGGAGAGAAGATTGGCAATTTCAGCAAATCTTCGATTCAGGGTGCAACTCTAGGTTGACAACAGGGTTTTTCACTTGCGAAATGCAAAAATTCATTCTCTAATTTTATGTTATTTTTCCCTGCACTTGGAAAGTGGAGCGATTGGTTTGGAGAGGCAAGTTTGGTGATTTCTATGCCCAAAATAGGTTGTAATTTTCTGGTATTTTTCGAGGATTTGTGGCTATTTTTGGCAGGGGTTTAACGAGGTAAATCACTCAAAATAACAGCTGTAATTTTTAATAGTTAATCAAAATTTTCTGCCATCAAAAAGTGGCATTTGAGCGTCAAAAATTAAGAAAAAAAGTACTTGTTTTGTGCAAATTAAATT
Organism: Torreya grandis; assembly: GCA_037957365.1. Lineage (NCBI taxonomy): Eukaryota > Viridiplantae > Streptophyta > Pinopsida > Cupressales > Taxaceae > Torreya > Torreya grandis. Next base: position 1,558,050 of record JARHVA010001737.1, read on the forward strand.
CTAAATTTTTCCTACAATTTTTCAGTTATTTTGAAACAAATTATTGGTTGGAATTTACCCATAAAACCCTACTATTTGGGCGTCTAGAGTTTCTAAAACTTAATAAGGGTTTGGTGAGCTTGTTTTGCAAACTAGAGTTTGTTGATTGCATTTTCAGATTTGTGGATTTTGGGAAAAACCCTTTTTACATGAAATCATCCCATTTGGAGACATTACAGTGATATCAGAGCACCAATCTTGTCTACCCTGTGAGGGTTTGTGATTGTAAAATGGGATGCATAATATATGAATCGTGGAATTAATGAGTAAAGATGAATTTAGAATAAAGCTTTGCAGATTGAAAAAAAATTTGAGCATCCACATCATTTAAAAAATGTTTTGCTCAATATTTTGAAGGAAGCAACAAATTGTTTGTCCATGATAGGACAATCAGATTCTAAGTCTATGTTTTGGGCAATGAATCCTTTGGTGGTTTATTTAGCTGGACCCAAGATTTTGAGACATTCAGATTCGGATGTAAGACTTGTAGTTATCATTTGTATCAGTGAAATTACAAGGATAACAGCTCTAGAACAGCCATGCAGTGACAACATCATAAAAAAAAATCAGTTGATGGTAGAAAATTTTGAAGGTCTTGGTGACATCACATGCTCTTCTTTTACTAAGAGGATCACTATTCTGAAAAATATGGCAAAGGTCAGATCTTGTGTGCTAATGTTGGATTTGGAGTGTGATACACTTACTCTTGAAATATTCCAACATTTCCTTACAGTTGCAAATAAAAATCCTACAGAATGTATAATAACTTCCATACAAAAAGTGATGACCTTAACACTCAATGAAAGTGATGATCTTTCTGAGCCATTGTTGTCTATCTTATTGGCAAAGTTAAGGTTAGAAAAAATATTAATTTTCAATTGCTCAAATGCTCTTTGAAAAAGTTGCAAATATCTGTGAAGAAAAATTAAGGCCTTATTTGATAGTGGAGCACATAGAAGAAAAGAGTATTGAACTACATGGAGAGTTGGAGGAAAAGAATGAAAGGACAGCCCTTCATGAAGAGGCCAATAAAATAGAAAAATCAAATTTGAAGGAAGGTGAGCTACAAAAAAATGACACTTTGGGGCAGCCCATAGAGGTGCAAGTGGATGATAAAAGAGAAGAAGAAACCAAAGAGCATGAAATAAAATAAGTGCAAGGTAAGGATTTTTTAGTGATAGAGATGTCTATTAATCTTCTAATGATTGTATACGACAGTGAAGTCACTAAAAGTGATAAAATGAAGGATATGGTTTACAAATTGAAGCATGTGCATTCCTTGATTTAAGTCCACAATTATTGGCACCAAGAAGTATGGGATCTTGATAATTTTCAAAGTTTTACAAAGGTTCTCAATTATGATTTTAAATTCTTTATGACTAATTCCATGGAAATAAAGAAAGAATCAAAATCGTTTCAGACATGGAAGAATATAGCCATGCACAAATTAACATTAGAACTAGAGTTTAAGGTGGGAGATAATGAGGATATTTTGCATGGTTTCAATGACAAGAAGGCTCTTTCATCTTCATCAATCAACATGATAAGAGGATATTTTATGGAGGATGAAAGGAACAATGATAGGGCTGTTATGAGACATCATGGACAGCCATGTACTTGCAAAAGAGAGGACGCTACAACACAATTGGTAAGTTTATCTAGTTCTGATTTTTATAATGCATATGTTGGATTGAAGTTTGAAATTACTGCCTCGAAAAATTCTAAGACATCTAGTCAATTCCAGCCCCTACATACAAGCATAAATTGCCCTATCGGAATATGTTTCAGTTCACAAGGAGAGTTCATGCATGGACAAAATCTGAAATCAATTGCTCCCAAAATTTTGAATTAACATGGCAGATACAACAGTATATAAAAAGGGATAAAATTCAGTAATGGTGGGGTTTGTTTGATAATCCATACATATGTGAGGAAGCTAACAAAAGGCAGCCAAAGGAAGGTCATACATTTTAAATAAGGGGATCCCTACCAATGGGTTTAGATAGTTATGATATGCACTTGCAAGATATGTTTTCCAATTTGGTTAAGCTTGTTTTCTTTCTACAAATGGAAGGACTATATTTCCAAAATGAAAAGGATTGATATGGTATAAAGAAGGTCCTAGCACACTTTGGAATGCACACTATGGTAGCACACAACCTGTAGTACTTTTCCATAAGATGAATTTAATTATGAGCAGCCTTGCTAAGCATATTAATTTGATTCAATTTTGCAGTCCTAATCTTCTTCACACAGGGCATAAGACCATGATGGTTTCTTGGGGAAGCATGGAGTGAGAGAGCCCATTAAGGATCAGCTTGGTAATGAGCAAATTAAAATCTATGAGTAGAGGCATGGTTGTGTTTTACCATGACAGCCAACATATTTGCATACACAATCTATGAAGAGAGGTTCCAACTCATAAGGGGACCTTGTGGATAAGTTCAAAGCATGATAAGAGGTATGATAGCTACTATTTTGAGTTGCATAACACATTGAATTCTCTTGATCAGCATTCCAAGTACAAGTATGTCAAGGTAAGAAGTTTTGATGGCATCCCACAGATCTTGGAAAGAAGAGAAAGCACAAGTGTTAATTTGAAATTTTGTCATCATAAAAAATTAGAATTAGGCATGCACTTACAACAGCATCATGAAGGAGGAAACATTGATTTTGGGGTACATTCCATCTTTGGAAACATGCATGTTTGGGTTCCATTCGCATGTAATAGAAGTAGCACATGCATGAAGAGGATACAACTCTCATTGATAAGCATTTGGGGACTCTTGATGCGCTTATGAAGTGTTACATGCATACATGGAAATGTTGATAAGGAGCAGCTTTTGGTAGAGCACATGGCGTGCACAAAAAAGCCTATATATGTTGGATTGTACTACCTTTAGACCTCACATCATGGTAAGTTCACAAGATGGTACCTAGCTGATTTCTTTTTGCATGATTGGAGAGTTATAACATGGCATTTGGGATGTCATTACCCTCGGGGCAGCAAGGTAATCAAATTCTATTATGTTTTTTATTCTAACTTTTGGCCACATATCACTTCCTTGGAGGGTATAAGGGAAAGGAGCTTCCTTATCCACCACTTGGTATTGAATGGGGTGTTTGGCTGGGAACATGTGGAGCCTTTGGAAGGTCATGAGGACACATCTAACACTTGGGGGCAGCCCCCAAAATACAGGAACAGTAGTATAAAGAAGACGTGAGGATTTTCTTCATCGAGAAACAGGTAAATATGGACATTGTTTGATAAGGAGTGTTGGCACACCCACTTAGATTTTGCAACTGCTTGAGGACAAGCAATTTTGAATAGAGAGGACTGTAATGTCCCCATTTCCACATCATGATTAAACAGGTATTGAAGACCTTTACTCTATTTTCCTATAGAGTAAAGGAGCCCTTTTTGGAAATTATATTTTATTAGTTATTTATTAATTATCGAAATAGTAATTTTTATCATAAGACAATTATTATTCAATCAATAGAATATTTTAAAAATGGTTTTTACCACTAAAGTGCTTAAATAAATTAGTTATTAATTTATTTGCCTTAAATAATTTTAATTACTATTTTAAAATTAAGGCAACTAATTAATAATTTATTTAATTATTTGACAGGTTTTTGAAGGTTTTTCCACTTACGGAAGGCAAGAATTCGTTCTCTAATTTTTTGCTATTTTTCCCTACACTTGGGAAGTGGAGCAATTAGCTTGGAGAGGCAAGTTTGGTGATTTTTATACCCAAAATAGGTCGCCCTAATTTCTTGGTAATTTTCGGCGGGGGCTTTTTTTCGTAGGGTTTTGAAGAGGGAAATCACTCAGAACAGCAGCTGTAAATTTTGATAATTAATCAGAATTTTCTGCCATCAAAAAGTGGCGTTTGAGCTTCAAAATTTTTTAAAAAATGTATTTGTTTCATGCAAATTAAATTCTGAATTTTTCCTACAATTTTTCAATTATTTTGGAACAAATTATTGGCTAAAATTTACCCATAAAATCCTACTATTTTGGCGTCAAAGGTTTCTAGGGCTTAATAAGGGTTTGGTGAGTTTGTTTTGCAAACTAGAGTTTGTTGATTGCATTTTCAAATTTGTGGGTTTTGGGGAAAACCTCTTTTGTATGAAATCGTCCCATTTGGGGACACTACATGCACACAAACAATCAACAAATTTGAAGCAAAAACAAAAAATCAGAGTTCTTCAATCACAATGGTGTGAGTGAAGAAAGCGAAAAGTGAACAGACTCATGAAAATAAGCTTTGAATGAGCGAATGAGTGTTTGAATGCTTAGGATTGTGTCTTTTTTCCTTGTCTTTTTTTTACCTTTATTTTTAAATTTTGAAAAAACACAGAGTCGCCAAGTCGAAACGCATGACTTACGAGTCTAACCAGACTCACCACTGGACTCGGTGATTCTGCGAATTTTTCGACGAAACCTTGCCCAGGACTCGCATCAACGAGTCCTCACCAGGACTCATTGATTCTCGATTCTAAGATTTGACTCGATAGACACAAAAGAAGAGGAAGAAAAGAATGTGCAAGAGGACGCCCATGAAGACACAGCAGAAGAGGGAGAAAAAAGACCATCACTTGGGCTTCATCCCAAACTTTGCAAGACCAATATGCAGGCTTCTATGGGCTGTGCAAGGAAAATACCACAAACAGGCCTAGAAGGCATTCAAGAAACCATAACACGGGCAGGTTCAATCCAAACAAGGGGGCAATGTGGAAGGAAGAAAACAAAGAGGAAGAGGAAAACAAGGAACGTGGACATCCAACCATCTGGCCAGCAAGAGTGGAGAAGCACTTGCCAGTTCAAAAGGGCCAACAAGTCACTTCATGACCAAGGGAAAGCAAATTTTTTGGTTTCAATCTTTAAAAAAAAAAATTGATTGTACTATACATGGGGCAACTTTAGTTTTATGAAAAAGAATGGATTTGGAGGCTTTTAGTGTTATGAAACAGAATTGAGTCTCAAACTTTGTCCTCTTTGATAATGGCAATTTCGCACTAGGATCGATTCGGAATCTTTTTGTTGTTGTGGTTGTTTGTGCAGTCTTTTCAACTTATCAAGTCCACCTTGCATCTTATGTTTGTAATGATAGTCTCCCCACCAAATTCCATGCATGCCGTTGGAAAATTGTTGGAGAGGCCAAACAGTGGGTTCTGGTTAGCAGAAATAATTTCTTACATAATGCTTGAAATTAAAAATGTTAACACAGTTGTTTCCAGATAAATCTAAAAGGCATAATTCCTGTAATCTGATAATTCCACCGAGTATAGAGGCATGCCCCCTATTTTTTGAGCACTGAATATTTTATGTTCATGGTGTGTCAGATAGAAGCATTTAACTTCAACCTGCAGTCAGAATTTTAAGAACACCTCTCTATTGTCAAAAAACTTATTTTCCCCAGCTTTGGCGACAAATCTTCCCAAGGGGAAGAGAGCATGTTGTGTACCTGGACACAAACATATCATGTAATACAATGAGCCTTATTGTCCATAGGCTTATAGTTGTAATGTCAAAGTTATTATCCTAGATTCCTAGGTCCTCAAGAGGGTGACACAGATTTGATTGGCAATCCAGTGGACAACATGCACTAAATTGCAGAAACTTAATGCATTGTAAACTTGTTAAAGCAATGAACCAAAGCAAAGGAATATGAATCCAATAAAATTAAATAGAGATCATACCGCAATGTGAATGAAAGCTGTATTGAAAATGAGAGCTATCAACAAAAAGGTAGCAATATCTGCAAAGAGATGTTTTGCTTATAGAAATACCTTACTTACCTTTCAGGTGACACACCTTAGCATATACAGCCAAGTACAATGAGAAATGAAGAGACTCAAAGGAGGAAGACAGAGTGTTCCACTTTGAGAACCAAGAAGTCATCAATTGTGGATGGATAAGGACAAACTGTGTTGGTGGATAAGGACAAACCAATTTGGCAGGTATTACCTAAATTTGGGTCAGAATCGAATTCTGTGATTTTCAGGCCTTCCAAAATGTGTTTTGGGATCAAACTTTTCCAAAAAGAGTTTCACACCCTTTCATCATGTTCCCAAGCTTTGTGACGCTTTTGAACAGGGTCATTTTGAGCTACCATTGCAAAGTTGTGGCCCCTGGAAGCTAGCTGTCCCGATTGGCACTCTGGCACATGGATCGGATTCTGTCCCAAACTGCGATTCGGATCAGAGCTTGCACTTTATGCATGTAAAAGGTGGCCACTATGTGGAAAAAGGCTTCAAGTTACTAACTAGCATGAGTTAGTTAAATAAAGGCCTAATTACCCTTAATGGTAACTTGGCCCCAATCTAAAGGTTTTATTAACTCTTCCTATATAAATAGAGATTCTCCCTATCGTAAATATCATTATATTTTATAAAATTAAATGTAGCTTATCAACCAAAACACATTTAATCTTTCCAACAAAAGATCTTTTGGAGAAGAGTGATTTCTTGCCTACAATTGCATGCGCAAGTACTACCTTCCAAACCCCAGGTGTGCAGATGCCCCAATCATTTGGTTTGTAAGTTTATTATTTTCATTCTATATTTCCATTTTCTGCTGTTTTTTTTGTAGTTGCAAGTTATTCTGAGAAATATGCCTGATACAAGTATATACAACAATGCTTTTGAAGGAAATCCAAGAACCACGACCATTCCAAAAAAATCAAGCTTCTTTAAAACCATTTCTCATGATAATAGAGATGGAAAATGTTTACAGCGCACTTCAAGGATACATCAAAAAAGAGAAGAAAAGTTCACCAGTGGATTCCTGCTGTTCTAATTCTTTAATTGGTAATAGCTAGAAGGCTACTCCTAACTCTTTTCAGGTTTACTGTTATCATGTTAGAGCACGATGCATGTAGCAGAGAACAGGGAACCGATAAAGTTTAGTTCAGAAAGTTCCTTTACAACCTGACTTTTATGTCATGCTAGAAGTGGATGTACCAGGGGAAGTCCAGAGGTTAAAGATACAAGGAAAATTAGTTTAGACTTCAAGAAATTGTAGACAAATTTTCCATGTCTAAGAAAAAATAGAATGATTAAATTAACAGATTATAACATCCCATAAGGAGAAACTGATAAAGAAAATATCAAATGACATGTTATTGAGGAGGAAACGCAATGACTTCGATAAGGATTTCTGATATTTCGCAAGAACAAAATGGTCACCGCCTGGAAAAGTCGGGAACATGCCATTGACTTATGAGATTCCTTGGTTGCAATCACTCACAGCAATAGTCTACATCAATCCTCCTATCATCTTAGTGGGAAAGAAAGACGTCTACTTGCAAATTTGTATAGATTATATGTCCTTGAAAAAAATTCAAATTAAACTGGCATATCTGGCATGATCCTAGTCTTAGTACATGACATAGAAGTATCTAAAACAAAAAGAAATAATTAAATTGCACTAAAAGTCTAAAAGAAATAAATATTTTGAAATAGTGTAGGAAAAAGCTAGAAACAGTCCCTTTTCCTGCAGGCATCTCTATAGAAAGTGAAAATATCACAATCAGCATTGTACAAAGTTCAAACACTTAAACAGAAAATTGCAGGGCAAATTGTATCAGGCTAACTACTTGAAAATGATCTGCATTTCAATTAAAATACAGGTTAAAATATTTCTCTCAATGAAAAATGATGTAACCAGTAAGCAGCCAAGGGCAATATATATGGTGGAGCTAAGAGACCGAATTTTCTTTTCAAACACTTCAGGAAAGAATGAAACATGTTCACGTTTTTTCAATGCCTAGTTTTGGAAAGTTCTTAGGAGAATGTAATGCAGCACGTGTAGAACAAGTTTCATGTGATGGCTAACCTATTGCATTTGAGTTATATCAGTAAAACAAGGTTTGAGATAATAGCATATGACAACAAAATGATGAATGTGGTTTCATCAGTCAAAGGCAAGGAAAACTCTAGTTCAGAACAAGTTTGAATTTCATAAACATCAAAACAGCTCGCACTATTTTTGAAATCAGTAACACCCATCTTTGTTGAAAGAGAAACATAGCACCAAAATACACAACTATGATGTTCATGTCATGTAGAAGAAGGTATGGATCAGGAGAGTGGTTGATACTCTGTCTAGATGTCAAGAAATGTTGTTAAGTTTTACTACTGAAGCATTGAAAGGTATGAGCCCCCATATCTCAAAGGCTGGTTAGATCAAGATGTCAAATAGATTCTAGCTGCCAACAAATTGCAAGAAACATACGACACTCTGGCGAGCCTTCAATGTGGACTTAGCTGAAGCTTAGAATAAGCGGAAACAAGAGGAGCAAAACAAACAAAGCCAGTGTTGCCAGAAGGGATTGATTTTCCCAAATTGTCACTCTGCAGGTAACCTTCCTTGAAGTCAGAAAAAATAAAGCTTTAAAGTTTATATTTTAGGCATTATTAGTAATTTAAACCTACTAGGCAAAGCTAACCTGTAACTGCAAACTTTCTGACCACCTGAGATTTTGCAATGTTTTTAATGCTTATTCCTTAAAGAGGATCTTGGGACACTACGTAGTTGCACAATCAAAGTTGCTTATCCCTGTTGGATGAAATGACAGATTGACTTTAAACAGTAGTCACTCTAGATACATGAGAAAATAATATAAGAATCCTGGTTAAGCCACAATAGTTCACTTATTACAAGCAGTTACCGGACGAAAATGAATCAATGCAGACTGAAGCATCCTTTTTGAAGTTTACAGTATAAAGAAAACTTTCAGGACAAAACATTTTGTGAAATAGAGGGCATGGAATGACTCTTATGCTCAAAGACATCTCATACTGCAAATGATATTTGAAGTAGACATAAATAAACTGAACATAAACAGCCTCTAATAAAATAGCCACCAGCAGAAGCCATATTTACAGAGGAATTGTTAATCTGAAGACTGATGTTCTAAGCCTTATTTATCTTCTGAATAGATAGATCGTCTTTGCACAATTTTCTTGGTCTTTTCCTATTTCCAGGTTCTGTGGACATGTGTTCTTGCTTTCCACAAGGTCTGTTATGTTCAGAAAGGTACCATCTCCAAAACAAGAATGGGCGATCTCAATCATTTCTTTACACTCAGGACCTAATTAATGTTATCTTCCTCTCTTCAAGGATAAGTAGAATCGTTTATGGGATAAGTCCATACAGCTTTGCATGACTTTCTTTTCTGTTTTCATTTTTTTAATTTTATGTGCCCAACATCACTTGTACACGCTAAACCTCTTCAGTATGTTGCAGCCTTGGAAGGAATCCCCACAATAATACTGAGAAAGGCAAGACACATGAAGTCATGCCAATCCTCCCATCCCCTTCACTAAAAACCTTATGCAAACATAAGCAGGCTAAGTTAAGACAGCACAGGCTTCTTGCTATTCCCAACAAGTGTGTTTAACCCTCTCACTACAAAAAAAAAGTTGTAAAAAAGATTTGAATATATGGTTAAAACATTAGGACAAACATGAAGATCAGGCATTGACAGATTTGGACAACCTGAAATCAAACATTCACACCAAAATAGTTAACAACATTTTGCACATGGCAAAATTAAAGACAGGTTAAAACATTGGTATTAGAAAAGTATCATCAATCCTAAACTAGAGCACCCCGCCTACCCGCTTAAAGTAATAAAACTCGAAATTATAACCGCAGAATTAAGAACCAAGTCACGAATTACACATTGAAACTGGTAGGGAGACTCACCCAAAAATATCTTGGGAGCAATGATTCTGAAAGGTATGTAATTCAAATGAAATTGAGGATGAAAGCCATTTCCTTTCAACCATGCTTTACAATGATATTAGATACATGAAAGCTTAAATCAAAGGCAATCAAACAGACCTTAAATAAATTATTTAATAACTGAATACCCAAAGAAACAATCCTCTAAACAGGTAATGCACTTAAATAGCCTACACACCATTTTGGCCTATAGCGGATTCTATATATATAGTGGTTTTGAGAGGAAACATCATAAAAAAAGAATTGCAAACATTCTGGGGCAAATTATAATCCTCTTCTTATCATCTAGAAAACAAAGACAGATCAATATATACATATACGTGTACACGCATAAATAGAGATGTGATTCTCTACGTCTTTCTACTTATGTTCAAATTGTAAAAAGTGTCTTAAATCTAGAACCCAACTGACATGATCTTCAACTGAAAGCTCTCCACAGGAATTTCAGAGAAAAAAAGAAGTGGGTATCCAAAGCACTCAATGAATGGAAGTTATACACTGTGGCACAGTAACAGAAGAAAAATAAATACCTAAATATCTCCTGTATCAACCTGCCCCTTAAGGGATGGTGGCTGTCGCTGTGCCATGCCCTTCTGATGCATTCGTATGGCCTTGGCCCTGGCCTTGGCATTATTCTCTACATTCGCACACACTCTCCCCCAACAATTTCCCAGCTGCACCGAAAAACTCAAACCAAACGTACCCAATATTCCTAATGCAGCGCAGAGACACACATATAGAGTAGAATTGCAAGTTGTTAATATAGTGACAATGCAATGCCAATTGGGTGTTGTCGGAGATGGAATTGGAAGGCCCCCAACTGGCCAAAAGATGAGAAACCAGTCACTGCGGATTTTGTCGGTGTGGTTTAGTTCAGAGTGTACGGCAAGGGGTGGAAATTGCAGCGCTTTTGGTCACTGTCCACTCTCCTCTCATTTGCTGTCTCTGATACGACTTGGATCACATCTAAATGAAATGACTTCAAATTAGATTTCATGTGGAGTACCTAGCTTCTGTTCTTCATCATCAACGTCCTTCAATCAAAACTCATGGTCCTCGTATCCCTCTTCTCCTCTCCATCCCATTGCCTTTCATGGTGAGAGGACAGTTTATTTCAAAAATTTCATTGTTAATTATTTTTTTCAAAGTGTGGACCAATCAACTTTTTCCCAACTCCCCCCTTACTTTTATTGAAACTTTTTGATATATTTATTAATCATATAAAAATATAATACATAGATGGTTACCATAAAAAGGTGATCAATTGGTATTAATAATTTGATTTAATATTGATAAAGAAAAATACATTTTAATATAATAAAAAGTCAGCAATCCTTAATAATTTAGAAATAATAACAAAATCGGATGAAACAAAAAAAGCTAGGCACAGGGTGCAATTCTTGAAGGTGACAGAGGTGGATCATCTTTAAACAATAGAACAACACAAGAAGAGGGTTTAGTCGAAGGAGGATTAGGGGCCACTCCCCATCCTAAATGGCTTCATATGGAGCCAAAGATATTGTAATTCTCCAACTATGAGGCGGCGATGCACAAGTTTCCACTAGTTCTCCACCCTAAACATGGAAATTTCACTTAGACAGGGCAACAGAAGACTTTTTGCTCAGTAGTGGACTCCATCCCCTCTGTCGAGGAGAAGAGGAGAAGTGGATGCAACTATCAGAATGATTTTGCAGATGTTTGTTTTACGATGGAGTGTCGTGCAACGATTGGTCAAGTGGAACGCAGGGCATGGTGTAGGAAGCACTCCCCTAGTGCTTGAGGAGCTCTTATAAATGATAATACTCAAGGGCCACTCTCTCGCCCTATGCTTGAATCAACAACACTTATTTAGATATAAATTTGTCATTTTGATGCCTATATATATATCTTCTAAACTAACCAGCAACCACACAAATAATTAGATTTTTTGGGCTTGGCAAGGTTTATTCCACCAAATTTGTTTCAAACTCAATTCAACCTCCTTTCCACTTAAACAAGTATATTCTCATTGAAGACATCAGTTATGATTCAAATATTAAGTTACTTAAAGAAGACAAGATTCATTATTTACCTAAAATGGTAGTGGAAGAAGAGTTAAGTAAGAGGAAGAACACTTGAAAAAGATAAAGACAAAGACTCATTGTTCGTTCAAAAGAATAGTGGAAGAAGAGTTAAGCAAGAGAAAGAATGCATAGATGAAACAAAATAAGCGGGGAAGTAAATAGGCATTCACATACAAGAATTGTCCAAATACTAATTAAGAAATAAAAATATAAGAGAAACATTTAAGGTAAATATGTAGACATAGCAACTTAGGCAGAAGAAAAAATATAACGTCAAATAATTTTATCCTACTTGCAATCATGACTAAAAACTCTGTATAAAAGCAAAAATCAAGTGAAACATCGGTGAAAGACTAACTCATATCATCATAGATGTAAAACTTGGAGGTGAACAAGGCCTTAAGAAGAGTGTAAAAAGAGAACATGCATATTCTCCCTAAAATGACAAATATAGAGACATATGTTGCAAGTGGACTAACTTATAATAGAAATCGAAAGGCCTTGAGTACTTCAAGAGAAATAAGGGGCCCACTATAATTCTATTTTATATGCAACTACACTTATGCCAACATATTTGTCCCATCATGTGTGCTAATTGGGATACACATTAATGTATTTGTGCTTTGTATTCACTTTATTTAATCTTTGTCAAAGTATTTTTATTAAAAACAATCTTTAAGTATAAGATGGTTTGACAAATATTAAATAAAGTGCATAGAAAGCTACAAATGCATCAATGTGTATCCCAATTAACATTTATGATAGGACAAATATGTTGGCATAAGTACAGTCACATATAAAAGAGAATGGCAATAGCTTCTTATTCCTCTTAAGTATTTAAGACTTTTCGATTTCTATTATAAAACAATCCACATTTAACATATGTCGCGATCTCTACCATTTAAGAAGCGACAAACTTTCTAAATTATTTCATTCTTAAATGAAAAATATAAAAAAAATCCACAATAATTATAATTTAAATTATATATATATATATATATATATATATATATATATATATATATATATATAAAATAAATATAAATATTTTATAATGTTATCATTAAAATTTAATACTTATTTATTATTAATGTCAAGCTCTTAAATATTAACAAAACATAATTTATTTGATAAAAATTATATATAATTAAATATAATATATATTAAAAAATTACTAAATATTAATATATATATATATATATATATATAAATAATTCACGAAAAACTATTAATTTGTTAAAAATTAAATTTGTAAAAAAATAATAATAATAATCTCTTTTATCATTTTATGGACTTTAGAAAGAAATATCTAATCTTTATGAGATACAATGAATATAAATATATATTAAAATTTTACTAAGTACTATTAATTTGTTAAGATTTAGGTTTGAAAAAAGAAAAACAAATAAATAAGACGATGTATGTTCATTGAAAGTTGAGTTATAAGAATATTTGTTTCATGATGGAAAATGAGGTCGTTTGGAGAGGGTTCATTTCTTTCCATGAAATTCTAATTGTTTTAGGATTTGTCTTATTACATTGTGATTTTGAGGGCGTTTATGGTATGGGGAGGAGGGGAGATCTTCAAGGTGTTTTTGGTGTATTATTTAGTTGGTTTTATGTATTTTTTTGGTGGTGGTGGACTATGTTTTTTTTTTTAAAAAAGGGATTTGTGTTTTGTGGTGTTTATGATGATTGTGGTTTGTATTTTGTGGTGTTTATGATGATGATAATAGTGTTTTTTTTTTTTTTTTAGTTTACGTTTCAATTTTGAATCGATGGTGATGGTAATTTAGAGGATGATAACAATTTCATTTTTGCTTTTTACACTTTTTTCATTCCTTTTTAATTTAGGGTTTGATTAGGGTTTTGGATTTTTTAGTATTGTGTTTTTTTGGTTTCGCTCGACTAACAAAAATTTCTAAAAGTTAATTATTTTCATTTATTTATTTATACCCGACCAACAAAAACACTATTAAAATTTGTTATCTTATACTTGCTCGACTTTATCCAACTAATAAAAAAATTATAAAAACTGGGGTCATACTTTTCGTCAATCACTTTACTATATAACTTTTTATTTATTATTTTTTAATAATAAATAGATCCTAAAATGTTTCAATAATAAAAAAGAAAAATAAAATAAAATTTTAAAAATAAATCTCCCATTATTTTGTGGACTTTGGAAATATCAAAATCTTTACTATCAATACTAAGGAGATTTAAAAAAGAGAACAAAAAGAGAGAGAATACCCTAGCATCAACATCGTGTTAAAAGGTGGAATTACTCCATAATACAAATGTCGTTGAGGCGTTTACCATGCACTTACACGGTCTCCTAGTTATCCATGGAATGGATCTCATGACCATGTTGAAAATATTTGTTTCCTCATTAAAAATGTGGTATTTGCCCTTTATTTCAAATTTCCAAAATTCCCAAATGAAAGTGTTTTTTTTAATTACTTCACATCTTCCTATTTAGGTATGATGAATATATAAATTTCACGGTTCTACATATTTTCCTCAATGCTTCTCATGGAAGATGTCAAAGGTTGATATCCTCATCCCTATGATTCAATCTCCCAACACTCTCAATCTACACTAAAAATTTACATCTATAAATAAAAGTATTTAAATCTCTTTAGAATGCATCGATGGAAATAATCTTAATAGCTTGTACATATTTGCAACATCTTGCATCATACATACATCCTCTTTCTACTTGTGTAAGTTTGTGTAGTGCAAACAGTGATATCATACAACATTTTGATTATGTACATCACACTCAGGTTATTGCGATTATGTGGATACTTTGCACTACTTCACAACATGTCTTGGGAAAATTCTAAAGCTTGCACCATGTTAGAGTATCTATCAACATACTACATGCCCAAGACTTTAATTGTCACTCCTGTAAAAAGGTGAATTGTCATCTATTGAAATTTTTTAATTGTTTTATAAATGTTATCTTTTATAATTGATTTCTTGTAATGCTATATTGTAAGTCATTTAATCCTTGTTTTATCAAAATTTGGAATTAATTTGGTGATTAACTCTAATTAAAATCAAATGAATAGAAAGGTAGAAAAATGTTGTAAACTACTTGGAACTAGAAAAATAAAGGCAAATTATTGAAAGAGACAAAGCATAAACGAATGAAATAAATTGGCTATGATAAACACAATAAGACTTAGTTGTTTTATGCATGTAGGTTGACTGTATTTGACTAAGAAATCGTTGAAATATCATATCAAACTAAATTATGCACATGCAATAAAAATAGTAACTATCACTGGTTAGGGTCAAAATTGACTAGAAGGGGATAGGATCTATTGCCACTATTTTCCTCTATTAGTCAATTTTATCCTCTACTAAAAAATAAGAAAATTAGGGCACAGTCACTTGTGTCTACTTGCAACATGCCTATGTGCAGAAATTTTGCCTTTGGATGTGCATAGATGACTTACAAATGAATTTTTTAATTTGAAACACTGACAGGGCTTGCAGTAGCTGAAAACCTACAAAGAGAAAAGGGGCAGTGTAATAGGCTGAGCTAATCCCAATCACCCCCATAATAATTGATTGTTGGCTATATATCCAATACTCCAAAAAGGGAAATCAAGCCCATGTAGTACTCTCACTTAGAGTGATTTGTGCAATTGTGCTCCTTTTGCTACATGTATGCATATAAAGATGGCTTAAATACTTGATAATGCTTTACTTTGACTTGGATAGTAGAGACTCTTGATTTGGCTAAGGACTGCTTCAAATGATCATAATCAGATTTGGGAAGAATGGGAAAGCTTTGCTCAATGTGCAATAGTGTAAGTATGTCTTAATATTAAAATTTCTAGGAGATAGAACATGCGACTTAGATGTGTCTTTATAGAAATCGAAACTACAAAAACCTCACATTACCTGTTGGGATCTTACAACACAATTGATTACTCTTGTGTAAGCAACTAAACACAAAATTAAACCAGAATAATAAGTAACTAGAAATCAGAATCAACAAAGAATAAGAGATACAAGAAACAACGAAAACTTGTATTAAACTCTTCCAGAAGGAAATACAATGAAGAAATCTCTCTTTCTTCCACACCTCTCAGATGTACAGATCTCTTTCCCTCAAGAGTTCTCTCTCTCAATTACAACCAATTCAATCCTTGAATTGTTTAACTTTTTTCCTCATACAAGCTATGAAGATCTAACCCTATTATATAACATTAGGATTCATGAGCTATGCATTCTCAACCATGAGATACACCTCTTAATCAAAGGTTCAAAACAGTCCTGCCAAAAATAGAAACGCAGACTCAAGAGTAACAATTAATCTTTTCATTCAAACATTCTGTTCATCCCATGAAAATAGACTTCTGGAATGCACAGGTGACCGACGTCGGTCCCTGTCTGCCTGCATATGACCGATGTCGACTGATTCATAACCGACGCCAGTAGCTCCCAGTCAACCCCTGATCGACGTCAGTCGATCCTGACCAATGTCGGCGACTGTGTAACTCCAGCAACCTTGGATTTGCTCATCTGGTGAAGCTTTTAGCTCCACAACCTAACAATCTCCCACTTGGAGATAAACAGCTGCACCTGTACCTGTACAGCAACATCTTCTAGCTTCTCCATCTTCAAACTCAATCTTGAAGACCAACAAAAGTTGAATGAAGATTCAACTTTTCCTTTTTTACCGGCTTTGTTAACATATCAACAAGGTTTTTATCTGTATGGCTATTTTCCAGCTTCAACTCACCATCCTCTAATATCTATCTAATGAAGTGGTACCTAAGCTGTATATGTTTGGTTCTTGAATGAAAGGCTAAATTTTTTGCCAAATGAATTGCACTTTGACTATCACTGTACAATCTGCAACTCTCTTGCTCCTTTTCCAACTCTTCCATGAACTGAGTCATCCATATCATCTACTTGCTAGCCTCTGTGACTGTAATGTATTCTGCCTCTGTAGTAGACAAGGCAACAACCTTCTACAACTTTGAAATCCAGCTAACCACTGTTCCACCAACAGTGAACACATATCCTGTGGTGCTTCTCCTGCCATCCAAGTCACCTGCCATATCTGAATCTACATACCCATGTAGAGAAGTATTTGACCCTCCATAGCATAAATGCCTACTGCTGGTCCCTCTCAGATATCTGAGAATCCAATGAACTGCTTTCCAGTGTTCCTTCCCTGGATTGGCCATAAACTTACGACAACTCCCACTGCTTGGGCAATATCAGGTCTAGTACATACCATTGCATATATTAATCTCCCAACTGTTGAAGCATATGGAACTCTACTCATGTACTCTACCTCATCATGTGATTTAAGACACTATTCTTTGCTCAACTTGAAGTGTCCAGCCATAGGTGTGCTTACTGGTTTTGCATCATGCATATTGAACCTCTTCAACACCTTGTTCACATAATCCTCTTGAGACAAAATCAAACTGTGATTTTTCCTGTCTCTCTTAATACTCATGCCAAAGATTTTCTTTGCTGCTCCTAAATCCTTCATGGCAAATGTGTGAGCTAATTTCACCTTAAGCTCATTAATATCCTGCATGTGTGAACCTGCAACAAGCATATCATCTACATACAGTAACAGGATAATATATCTACCATTATCCAATCTCTTAAAATAAACACAATGGTCAAATTGACATCTACTAAAGCCATGCTTTGTCATAAACCTGTCAAACCTCAAATACCATTGTCTTAGAGCTTGCTTAAGACCATATAAGCTTTTCTTCAACCTGCACACAAGTTTCTCCTTACCTTTGACCTCAAAACCTTCCGACTGATCCATATATATTTCTTCATCCAAATCTCCATGAAGAAACGTTGTCTTAACATCAAGCTGCTCAAGATGCAAATCCTCAATAGCAACTAAAGACAATACAGTCTGAATAGAAGTCATCTTTACTACAGGAGAATTTTTTTTACCAAAATCAATACCTGGTTTCTGTGCAAATCCCTTTACTACCAACCTGGCCTTATGTCTCATATGTCCATTCTCACCTTCCTTTAACTTGTAAATCCATCTATTTTTCAGTGCTTTCTTTCCAGCTGGCAACTCAACCAAATTCCATGTTTGGTTCTCTTTCAAGGAATCAATTTTCTCATTCATGCCATGCTCCCACTATTTCTGGGATTCTACCTGCATTGCTTCATCAAAACTTTTTGGTTCTCCACCATCCGTGAGCAACAAGTAGTATAACGAAGGGGAATAACGAATTGGAGGTTTACTTACCCTTTATGACCTCCTTATGGGCATTTGAGACTCATCCACAGCTTCCTATCTACCTAAATTCTCTGTCAGTGACCGATCTCGGTCATCTCCAGGTCTGTACCTGACCAACATCGATTCCACCCGACCGATGTCAATTTCTGTCTGACCGACATCGATTACTATCTGACTGACGTCAATTCCTATTTGATCGACGTTGGTTCCTACCTGACCGACGTCAGTGTCTGTGTTTTCTTGTGTGTGATTTTTCTTTTCCATGAGCTCATTTTGGATCATCACCTCGTCCAAATCAACATTGCTCTGCTCAGTATTATTCAGCTTCTTGAGCTGATCACTGTACATCACCTTCTCATTGAAAACAACATCACGACTTCTAATAATTTTGTTAGTTCTTAAATTCCAC
Organism: Torreya grandis; assembly: GCA_037957365.1. Classification (NCBI taxonomy): domain Eukaryota; kingdom Viridiplantae; phylum Streptophyta; class Pinopsida; order Cupressales; family Taxaceae; genus Torreya; species Torreya grandis. Next base: position 1,576,574 of record JARHVA010001737.1, read on the forward strand.
AATCAGAATCCAAAATCTCCAGAGCCATAACCAATAAAAGTGCACCTCACAGATTTAGCATCCAGCTTCTTTCTATTTTCTTTATCAATGTGCACAAAAGCTTTAAAACCAAAAACTCTAAGAAATGAAAGATCTACCTTTTTATCTGTCCAAGCCTCTTCTAGAATTCCACCATCCAGTGCAGTAGAGGGTCCTTTGTTAATCAGGTAAACCACAATATCTACAGCTTCTGCCCAAAATTGTAAGGGCAAACCAGCATGCAACCTCATACTCCGTGCATGCTCCAATATTATTCTATTCATCCTTTTAGCAACTCCATTTTGCTGAGGTGTCCTTGGAACCATCCTTTCCCTACGTATTCCATTCATAAAATAGTAACTATTGAATTTATAGCTGTAGTACTCACCACCATTGTCAGATCTAAGGCACTTCAATCTCAAACCTATTTCATTCTCAACCAAAGCTTTCTATTTCTTAAATGTGTCAAAAACATCAGATTTCTTCTTTATGCAATAAACTCATACCTTTTTTGTAGCATCATCAATGAAAGTAACATATTACTATGATCCTCCAATAAAAGCTACCTGAGCTGGTCCCCACACATCTATGTGAACAAGCTCCAACTTGTGCTTCTTCTTTGTTGACCCAGTTTTGAGAAACCTCACTCTCTTCTATTTTCTAAAAATACAATGCTCACAAAAATCTAGATCTATGCTTTTTAAATCTGAAAGCTTACCTTTTGACTTAAGAATACTCATTCCCTTCTCACTCATGTGGCCAAGCCTACAGTGCCACAACTTTGCATCTACATCTGAAGTAGATTATACAGAAGGAGAATAATTAGTAATATAATTACATAAATAGAAAGTACCTACTCTCTTACCTCTGGCTAATACAAGTGCACCCTTGGAAACTTTCCAAGATTCAATTGTGAGAGTAACTGTGCAACCCTCATCCCCCAACTTTCTTGCAAAAATCAGATTCCTCTTTAGGATGGGTACATGCATGACATCTTTCAACACCCATGTGTTGTCATTCAGCAATTTTAGCTGCACTTTTCCTTTGCCAACAATTTTACAAGGCTCATCATCCCTTAAATAAACTTTTCCAAAATCTCCCTGGACATAATCATTGAAAAATTCTCTACTTGGGGTAGCATGGAAAGAGGCACCAGAATCTAAAACCCAAGATTCTATTCTATTATCCAAAGAAAGTGTAAAAGCATCTTGTGCAACAATACCTGTAACTTTTGCTTCTCCATTACCTTCATGCTGATTTTCTTCTTTAACTCTCAACCAACAATCTTTCTTTGCATGCCCTATCTTTCCACAATTCCAGCAGATTATTTTTCTTTCATTTCTGGATTTAGATCTATTTCTCATCTTTGACTTTGACTTTGATCTCCCTTGCTTGCCCTTCTCTCTTTGCCTTCCCCTGCTTTCAATACTTAAAGCATTACCTGATGTTTCTCCTGTGCTTTTCCTGCGAGTTTCTTCATCCAAGATTACACTAACAACATCATCAACTTTCAAGATATTTGAAGCAGATGCAGTATTACTAACTGCCATTACCAAACTATGCCAACTTTCAGGTAAAGAGCATAAAATTAAGAGAGCCTTAATTTCATCATCAAAAACTATTGACTAAATTTAACTGATTTACTATTGCATGGAAATCATTTAGATGACTAGATACAGATCCACCTTCCTGCATTTACAAATTAAATAATTGCTTCATAAGATATACCTTATTTGAAGCTAAGGGCTTTTCATATAAATTTGCCAAAGTATCTATTAACTCTACTGTTGTCTTTGCTTGTGATAAGTTGGAAATCATAGAAGATGCCAGGCTCAACCTTATGGATCCCAGAGCCTTTCTATCAAGAACATTCCATTCTTCATCTTGCATATCTGTGGGCTTACTTGAAACCCCACCTAACGGTAAGTACATATCTTTTTGATACAGATAATTTTCTATCTGCATCTTCCATAATTGATCATTCTTGCCGTTGAACTTCTACATTCTTAGTTTACTTTCTTCTGCCATTGCTTTACTCCCACTCAATCAGAAACCCCTGTGAGTGACCTGTAATCAACAAACACTAACACGATCTAAAACCACCTATTAGTGAACCCAAGCTCTGATACCACTTGTTGGGATCTTACAACACAATTGATTACTCTTGTGTAAGCAACTAAACACGGAATTAAACTAGAATAATAAGTAACTAGAAATCAGAATCAACAAAGAATAAGAGATACAAGAAACAATGAAAACTTGTATTAAACTTTTTCAGAAGGAAATACAATGAAGAAATCTCTCTTTCTTCCACACCTCTCAGATGTACAAATCTCTTTCCCTCAAGAGTTCTCTCTCTCAATTACAACCATTCAATCCTTGAATTGTCTAACTTTTTCCCTCATACAACCTATGAAGATCTAACCCTATTATATAACATTAGGATTCATGAGCTATGCATTCTCAACCATTAGATACACCTCTTAATCAAATGTTCAAAATAGTCCTGCCAAAAATAGAAACGCGGACTCAAGAGTAACAGTTAATCTTTTCATGCAAACATTATGTTCATCCCACAAAAATAGACTTTTGGAACGCACAGGTGACCGACATTGGTCCCTGTCTGCCTGCATATGACTGACGTTGGCCGATCCATAACCAACGCCGACAGCTCCCAGTCGACCCCTGACCGACGTCGGTCGATCTTGATCGATGTCAGCGACTGTGTAACTCCAACAACCTTGCATTTGCTCATCTGGTGAAGCTTTTAACTCCACAACCTAACATTACCTATCCTAAATATACATACCAATCTGGAAGGGAGGATAGAGATTTACAAACTAGTTATTGAGGTGAAGGATAGGATCGATCTATAAAGGTCAAAGTTGAATGCCACTTATTGATGTGAGTTTTATGCACACCATAGATCTTATGGGATATACACCATTTCATTTTAGGACTGGTGATTAATCACTCCAAGGCACAAACTATGGGTATTCAATCTTAAAAATAACCACATGGTGGAATAGCAGTGGAACACAATGGTTTCTTATCTTGGATGGTTTAGATATGACTAAAAGTCCAACTTATGACCTATAAGCTAAAACTAGTCAAGCCATAACAGATTATACACATATGATTTAGGCTAAAGTAGATTGGATTAAAAAAGATAAAAAAGCAAGGCAATGTAGGGTATAAAAGAATTGGTTCTATGGTTGATTTCAAGAACTATCCCTGTCAAGTTAGTTGGCTATGCAAAATTGAACATGCACAATTTACTAATGTTTATTATACCCTAGTTGCAAGCACACCACATAATAAACATGGCATAGAGTCTGAGGAAATAATTAATTGCAAAATAGTGTCATGACTACAATCCAAAAGATATTGTTAGTACAAAATTGCTAAGCATATCCAATTAACAACAAGATAAAAATAAAAAATGACAATCATAAAGTTGGTCAGAATAACATATAGTTCAATCTAACCTCTAAAGTATTACATACATCAATTCATATAGAAATAATAACTTAGTATAAATTCTTCAAAGCAATCATAAAGATGGTTAGAATAACATATAGTTCAATCTAACCTCTAAAGTATTACATACATCAATTCAAATAGAAATACTAACTTAGTGTGAATTCTTCAAAGCAATCATAAAGATGAGAAGAAAATAAATCAACACAACTTACGAATGATCTAAAAACTTCTTAGCTTGCATTAAATTGCCAAAAAATCTCCTCCTTTACAATGAAATAAGGCCATGTATAAATAGGCTTTAGATGGGCACTGCCTCATCTTCAATTCTCAGTGCATGTACAAAAGCTAAAATAAGATCAATCTATTTTTATGAAAAAACATTTCTTGCTTTATAAGGAAAGTCTAAAATAAGTTCAACTAAATAAAAACAAACAACAACTAAGATAATTGTGTGGAATCTTTTTCCATGGAAGCATCTAGAATGGATAACATCACAATTGTAGATGACTGTGTGGATGAGCTAAAAATGGAAATAGTTTGATCTAATGATGTGGATGCTAATGATGTGGATAAACTTGATGATGAGAAATTTCCCACTATAGTTGAAGTCATGTCAATTGAAATGGAAGAAATGACTGAAGTTGTGGTTGTAGTAGCAACTAAAGTGGCAAGATTTGTACTAAACATTATCATGACAATTGTTGTAGCAATGATAGTTACAATATTCAAATTAGGGAATGTAGTCACAATTAAAAGCATAACTCTGACTAAAATAGAGATTTTTGTTTCCATTGGAGAAGAGGGTGTAGCTGAAGATGAAAGAGTTGTAGTTGATGTAGTCCCTGCCTGAGCGACAAGTTGCTTTTGTTTTTATGCATTCTCTCATTTTTTATTCTTTCTATGAGCTTATGAACATGTTGTGTGGTCTTTGTCAATAACTTCAAAATTTAAAATGGGGACTTTGAATAGTGTCCTCATTTTACCCAAAAGCCATTTATGTATTTCCAAGGAAACTTGGAATGATTCATTGATTGCATGGATTTTTTTAATCTTTTCCTTTGTAAAAGTGATCAAATTTATAACCTATTCATTACCCCATAAATAGCTTTATTTATCCTCATTTTGAAGTTCCTCATAGAGTATTGCAATTGATTATTAAACATGTTCTAGTCTATGACTTGGCCATTAGGGTTGTATGCAACATAAATAATTACTTCACTAAACAACTCAACTATTATGTTCTCTTGATCAATGAATATGGTTGTTACAATCTTCATCTAGTAATGCCAGTGTTTTAAGTCCTCCCTCTTTCCATTTGCATAACTCTAAGCCAAACTTATGTCCTTTAGTGATATAAAATTTAGCTCATGAAATGTATTATGTCTAACCACTTTGCAAATATTATATAGCTTAGCATCAATTAGTCCCAAAGTTTGGTTAAAGTTTATTGCTCTTTGTCACTCAGGTTGTCTTCTAGCTCTAGTTCTCTGAATAAAAAGTAGGATACTATAGAGATATTGGACTTCATCTTGCACCTTGTCACATATGTATATGGGTGCCTCAATGTCAATTTGTGATCCCAATATCCCATTTTTTTGTTGTAAGCCAAAGACTATTTTCTTGATTACACCACCTGTGGCCTCTACAACTGAGATTGGGTCTTCTTTGATTTCATCATGTTCTTAGATCTTTTTTTTTCTCTTTTTATTAAATTGGAAGAGCTCATCTTCCTTCTGAAATTCAATCACTTTAGGTCCTATTAAAATTTTCTTTCTAATTATCCTCTTTACATTATTAGTGGTCTCCTCAATTTCTAAAGTGACTAGTGGGTAATCAATCATGACCAAATTTTTCCTTGAAAACTTCTCAATTTGGAGTTGATCTATACATGGTTTTGTTAAAAAAATTTCAATAGAGGAAGAATACTCAAGGTATGAAGGAACAAGGGAGGATATGGTGAATTGAGGTGGAGGCATAAGGATTGAAGGGTCTAGTGAAGTGGATGAACTAGGAGGTGTGGAGAAGTAGAGAAGTGGGAAATGGGGGAATGACCATCTTCTCTCTTGATGACCTTGTTTGAGTTGGGATCTTTGGTATATACTTGATTGCATTACACGAGTCTTTTATAATTATCACCATAGGGGATGTAGCTAAAATATCTATAGGTGTTGATATAGTCAATTGTGTTAAAACATGCTTTTGTAATGGTTGAGTGACAAAAATTAACTAGGAAACCAAATATTCAAACCTTGGGATTTGCAAAATGGAAGTGATTGGTACAGAATGAAAGAGTTATGTAATCGTATCCTTCATTGGTGTGATGGGTGCTTGTCCAATAGAGGTGGGAACACTTATTGTACTAGAAGCATTATTAACAATTGAAGTGTCCCTAGGGATAGTGGAAGTAGTATAGGTGTCTATCATGCTTGTTACAACACTTGGAACAAGATCTATGTTTGAAACATTCATTGGCACACTTGGAGCAATAGAAATAGAAACAAATCTAATACTAGGTACCTTATAAGTTGTATATAAAGGAGCCTTTTTCTGAGGGAACATGTCATATCTTACAATTTTTTCTTCCTCTAAATACTCTCCAAATAATATTTCTTTTGTGTCCAAGGAATAAGTAAAGTTCAAAGACCCCTAAAATTATGTTGTAGGTTGTGGAATATCCTTTTTTAAAATTGGTGGGGCTTGTGAAGCAACACAAGGAGTTCATACAACATGAGGGATTGTTAGAGGCCTAGTTGTAATGTGTGTTATTGGAGGAAGAGGCTAATGACTTGTAACCTTTGGAATAGGGAGCACTTGTGGTATTCTTATTTTCATTTGCTCATAAGTTTCCTTTGGGGACTTTTCCTCAGTAGACTTTTCTGATTTACCTTCCAAAGTTACCTCATTTTGAATTCTTTAGGCATCTTGCATGGATATGCCAACAACTTGCATTCTTTTGTAAGTTTCCATACCATCTTTAATTTTAAAGAATATTTTATCATAATACTTCCTATTATAATAATAAACAACTCTAACTCTTCTTTTAATACTATATAAATGATTATTAGCTTTCTCCTTAGGTCCTAATATCTAAATTATGTAACTTTCAATTTGAAGGATGACCTATGGTTTACAAACTTATGCAATTGAGGCCATTGCTGAAATGAAGTCCTACCTATACTAAGTAGAAGTATATGAACTATGCCTAGTTTGGCCCTCTTGAATTCCATGTCTATTTTGTGGGTTAGTTGGAAAACAATCTCTTGCTCAGCGAATTTGTCCAAAACATACCTTAGAAAAAACAAAGATGCCACTATAGAACCTTCTATTCTTATGATTGTATGGTCCTATAAAGCCAATAATCACCATATGTCTTCAAAGAGCTTCTTGTTTCCTCAAATAACCTAGGCATAGGTTTGACATCAATAGCTTCATATACTATTGGATAGAAGTAGTCAACTATGTTTTGTATATAGTTTATGAATTTATGAATGTGAATAATGTCAAAGTCATTACAAACTCTTTTGTCATTCTTGGGTTTCCATCTTGATGAACCTGGAAGGCTCATTGTGGCACATAGAACATCCAATAAATAAGATATCATAAAAAAAATTACCCTTATATTTGACCTAATTGTATTATTGTACTAGGCTGAGGCTAATTATTTATCCTAAAGTAAGGATGTTCTTATCATCTAGAATCAATGACAATAGAGGCAACCAAATTTCATTCACATTTGAAATGGATTTAGCTCCAAATAATCTATTCATTAAAGCTATCCCAATTTTTACCCCTAGTCTGAATTGGGAAATAGGAATAGAGCTCACGTTTCCTTTTTTTTTTAAATTGATAGGATTAGTTACCTAATTATGTAATGTATCCATAACATTTTTGTTCTAAAACCATTTTGTGGCAACTTCCTAATTGTAAATTAAACTTAGTTAGGGCAATTGGTAACCATTTTCAAATCCTACACTTACTATATATGCAACTATAACTTGACTCCTAGTTGTGTGCGATGTATCTCTTTTATGCATTCCCTAAATGAATAAATTAAAAAGGACATCTATGCAAGGGAATACCTCTAGTTTGGTTATATCATTTTACAATCCCACTGCTAGAATGGTTAGTAGGTTATCAACGTACTCATGTTAATGGAAAGGCAAGTTATTCTTGTCACTATATTCTTCAGTTGATTTGATCTTCTCATAAATGGATAGTAGTGGGTAAATTATCCATGCAGAGGTCTTGGATCAAAATTTATATCTCTATATTCTTGGTTGGTTCCATAGGAGAACAAATATGGAGTTTGGTATGTGGTTTCCATTATAATCGTTGTTTAGCTTAGATAATCAAATTTTGTAAAAGATCGAAAGAAACATAAAGCTCTAGATTTTTTTTAAACTAAAATGGGGTAAAAATATTATTGAAAATGGAGAAAGAACAAAATTACAAAGTTTTATCCTGGTCAACCAACTGCTCAAACTTTCAGGATAAATCTAGAGGTAGCATCCTATGTTCTGAAATGTTCCACAAAGGCCCATGTTCGGAGGCCCATTTGGCCAGGCAGTCAACCACCCCGTTCCATTCACAGGGAATATACCAAAAGGAAACAGACTCTAAAGAAGCACAGAGCTGGAGGAGCTAAAGTGCCACTCTAGCCAAATGGCAGTCATTAGTTTCAAAATTTTGATCATTCAACATATTAATTACAACCTGCAAATCGAATTCGCAAATGATTCTATTCCAGCCGAGAGAGCAACACTGTTAGACAGCAACAAGAATCACAAGAGCTTTCATGAAGTTGTTTGAATACCAGCCTTTGTGAATAGAGAAGAAAAAAATCACCTGACCCGATCTGTCACACCCCACCCCTCCAATCCCAGCTGGACCAAGATTTCCATGAGATGATCCGTCAGTGTTGATTTTCAACCAACCAGCTTCAGGGGGAGACCACCGACCCATCCTATCAACAGGCCACTTGGATGGACCACGAGCACACGTAGCAAAAAGAGGGACGAGGGAAGGACCCCTGGGGGTGACAGGGACAAGGTGTGCAACCACTTTGGCGTCAGCTAAACACAAGTCCTTCACCAGGTCACACTTAGCATAGAGCGTTTCAACAAGAGAGCTCATAATTCTTCCCCATAAGACACTAATCTCAGTACTGGTACCTTGGAAAATCTGCTTATTTCTCTCTATCCACAGCTACCACAGGATGAATGTTGGGCCAATGTGCCAAGCAACTTGGAGAAAAGAAGCCTGAGAAGGGGGATGACCCAAGCGGTCCCAGAATTTAGCTAAAGAAGAGACGTGCCAGCAGGGATGATCCCAGACATCCCACCAAAGGTGCCAGATTTGTTTGGCAATAGGACACTTAAAGAAAAGATGGGAAATAGTCTCCGCACAGTTGCGGCAAAGGATGCACATAGAGGGCCCCTAGAAACCCCGCTTGCAGAGGTTCTCCCAGGTAAGACATCTATTGTGAACCAACACCCAAAGAAAGAAGTGACATTTGGGCCAAGAGTAGCTATTCCAAACTGTGGTCCCCCAAGGGATCATCACCTCTCCCAAGAGATGTTTAGTCAAAGTAAGGTATCCAGCAGAAACAAAATACTTCCCTGAAGGGTCTCCCCCCCAAGCCAGAACATCACGCCCTTGTAGAGAACTACATTCCCTGGATGCCAATAATGAGGATAGCTCCAAATGATCCTCAATAGAGCCTCCCGGAGGCCAGTCCAAGGAATTCTTCCATCTGTATCCCACTGCTATACCTAACCTGACGGCCTCCTTATAATGATCCAACGTGTTCCACCCAGCATCCAACATAGCATCACAGAGCAACTGCAAATGTGGATGAGAGGATAAGAGAGGGGGGTGCCCATCCTAGGAGTCGCTCTAGAAAAGAGTGTCCGTTCCCCTGTTGCTGATCCAAAAAAGGCTGTTCTTCACCAATTGAGCTCCCCTCTTGAGAGTGTTCCAAACATCGACCCTCTCCCCTCAAGGGGGATTCTTGGAATATCTTCAGGCCTCTCTCCAGGGTAGTATTTCAAGGCCAAAATAAGGACCCAGAGTTGGGCTAGACTGGAGCACCAACGCCAATAGAGTTTGGCAGCAAGAGCTTGACTGCTCAGAATTGCAGAGCATAGCCCAAGGCGGCCTTCCTTTTTGGGCCGACAAACGGTGTCCCAGTTGAGAAGGCTCCATTTGGTGTTAAGCAGATTGCCACTCCACAAAAATTATTGAAGAAGAGCATCGAATTCCTTCAAGAAGTACACAGGGGCAGCCTGCACCATGCTACAATAAATGGGGAGGGCTTGAATCATCAATTGTAAGAGTGTCATTCTGCCAGTAGTGGAAAGCCATCTGTGCGTCCAGTGATTAACTTTTTGTCTAAGCTTGTCTAGCACGCTCTGCCAGAAGAGCCTTGGCTGTCTTCCTACCACAATAGGGACCCCAAGGTAGGTAAGGGGAAGGGATTGTGACTGAAACCTCAGGATGGCCATGATCCTCCATTGAATAGACTTGGGGGTGTTAAAAAACATAATGGAGGATTTGTGGTCATTAATCATCTGTCTATAGGCCGCCATATAAGTGTCCAAAATAAGCCAGAAAACCTCTGCTTCCCTGATGCGGGCTTTCCCCACCAGAGAAGTGTCATCAACAAACTAGAGGTGGGATAAAGTGGGTAATCCATGTCCCCACTGCCAACCTTGTAGCACATGCTGAGAAACCTGAAGCTTGATGAGACGCCCAAGGCCTTCTGCCAAAATAATAAACAAATATGGAGAAAGAGGGTCTCCCTGATGAAGTCCTCTGGAGGCACCAAAAAGCTCAGAGGGAGCACCATTAATAAAGACCAAGAAAGAGGGGTTCGTAACACAGCTAAGCACCCAACTGATCCAGTCCTGATTAAAGCCAAAAGCCTGTAGAACTTTATCCAGGAAGCCCCAGCTGAATCTGTCATATGCTTTAGCCATGTCAAGTTTGACAAGCATAGCACGGTCCTGGGAAGTACTCATAGAATGAATAACTTCAGCCGCTATAACTACTCCATCCAGAATCTGCTTACCAGCCACAAATCCCCCTTGCTCCTCAGAGATAAGCTTGGGAAGGCAGAATTTAAGCCTCTCCGCAATAAGTTTAGTGATAATCTTGTAGACAACATTGCAAAGGGCAATAGGTCTGAAATAATCCAACTGATTAGCTTGTTCACGCTTCGGAATGAGAACCAGAAAGGTAGCATTCAGGGCCTGGAGCATTTCTTTATTGGAGTAAGACTCCTGAATCACCCCCAAGAGGTCTTGATTGATGATATCCCAAAATTCCTGAAAAAATTCCATAGGGAATCCATCTGGTCCTGGGGCCTTACCTTTCTTCATACCAAAAACTACACCCTCCAATTCTGACATACTAATGGGGCACATAAGGGAGTCATTCATATCAGGAGACACAAGAGGAGGAATGCAAGACAAAACTATACCTTCTCCGAGCTCATTAGGAGGCGTATCATTTGTGAAGAGAGTAGAATAGAACCGAATAGCTTCCCTGGATATGTCTTGGGAGGAAGTCAAGCTTCTACCATCCGAAGTAATCAAGGACGAGTTGAAGCTTCTATTTTGGTGATCCTGAACAGAGTTATGGAAGAAAGTCATATTCCTGTCACCCTCTTGAAGCCAGTCGACACGAGCCTTTTGTTTCTAATAAATCTCTTCGTGAAGCTCCCATTCAGCCAGTTCTATAAAAGCTAGAATCTCATCCAAACGTAGGGTTTTTGACAATCCAAGATCACAGATTTTCCTGGTGATGGCGTCCAACTGGTCTTGTGCTTTCCTCTTCCTAGTATGGAAATTACCAAAATAGTGTAGGTTCCAATACTTCAATTTCTTTTTCACATATCGTAGCTTCTTAGCAAACACAAACATGGCCGTGCCATAATTCGGTGTTCCTTGCTGCCACCAACCTGTCATTAGATCTTGGAGGGAAGCATCACGGAGCCACATCAACTGAAATTTGAAAGGTGGCTTCTTAGGAGTAGTAATATGTCCCGCAGAGAACATGATAGGCCAATGGTCAGACCCCCGCCAATCAAGGATTTCAGAGGAGAGGGAGAATGCACTGGAGTGCCAATAGCATGAAACTAAGAATCTATCCAAATGTTTCGAGATGGCCACCTCTCCCATCCTGCAGTTGTTCCATGTGAAAAGGCCATTGAGGGGTTTCACATCTGAAAGATGTAACCAGTCAATATTTTGTCGAAATAGCTCTGTAGAAGGTCCCAGTCAAGCTAGTCCCCCTCTCTTCTCTTCTAAGCTGAGGATATAATTAAAATCTCTAGCTATGACCCAAGGCAAGAAGGGGTGGCATCTTCATACATAATGGATATGGTCCCAAAGCTTAAGCTGACCTAGAAGCTCAATCGGGGCATAAACATTAGTGACCAGAATCATCTCACCACTCTCCAAGGAGGAGGCCACCATGGAGAGGGCCGAAATATAGGATAGCCAAAGGTGTGGCATGACTTTCCTTGGATCCCAACACATAGCAAGACCACCAGAGGTTCCCAAGGTGCCAATACCCTGGCATTGGCCGCGTAATCAAATATTGGGGCAGCAAGTAAACAAAGAGTCAACAGAAAGTTTTGTCTCCTGAATGCAGAGGATGTCAAGGGTATAATCTCTCACTAGTTTTTGAATAGCCTTTTGTCTGGGGATGCTATTCAATCCCCTCACATTCCATGACATAATAATCATAGAGTGGAGTGAGGGAAGTGTTTGTCCATGGTCTTCACCACCCCTGACTCTACCAAAAGATCTCCTGTAAGTTTAATCCTTTCTTGATCCTTTTTGCGTCCTACTCGAGAAGGTGTGGAAGAGGATACCTTCTTGAAAGGTCTCTGCATTAAACCAAGAGTGGAAGACGGTCCTTTTTCCTTGCTAGAAACTTCTACATCTCTTACCAAATCTACCAAGTGTAAGTCTTTGTCCTGTGTGGATGCCACCACAAGGGCTTTGCTCTCTGTGGCAAGAGTAGCTTCCGATGCTTGCTGAGAAACTATGACCTGGGGATCATTGGTTATATAAGTCCTTCCTTCCAGCTCCAGCATCTCACACTATTCCATTACCAGAGTGCCCTCCTCTATAATCATATTGTCCAGAGCTTCAAAGCAGTTGAAACCTGCTTCTCCTTGTCGGTCCAGATGAGATCGCTTTTGACCTCTCCCTCTTGTATGACATTGGACTGGGGTAAAACCATCCCTTTCAAGTCCCGTAGCATCAGATTGGCCTAGCTCCAAACTGGGAGTATTCAGGGGGCTTTTCCCTTTATTGCGCTATCTGGCTGTCCATTTCTAGTATTGACAGGGTCAGGGTGTCCATTCTTCATACCTGTATTGGCTGCTTATGGACCAGCTGAACCCTCAGAGTTTCTTAAACCTTTGGGTGCATGAGGGCATTGCCACTTAAGATGTCCATACTCATGACAAAAATGACAACAGAAGGGGATGGATTCATAATCAATTTGCTGAATCTAGGAGGATGAACCCAGGCATATTTCAATGGAATCTGGCAACGGGTTGTTAATATCAATATCCACACAAATGCGTGCATAAGAGATTACCTTCTTGTCCAGAGATTGGTGAGCGATTGCAGTAGGTGTTCCAATCATGGCACCAATCTGGCGCAAAATGTCCTCATGCCAAAATTCTAGAGGCAGCCTCGAAAGGCGGACCCAGACTAGAACTCGTGAAGGGAGATCCTCAGCCGAGTTGAAACCTTGATGCCAAGGTTTTTAAAAAAGGCCAATGCAGTCGTAAAATTATGGGCCGCCCTCAAAAATCCTATTTCTATTAGAAATGAAAGTGAAATTAACCATGAAGTAGTTGTTCTCAGCCAGCATGATATCAAAATCTCCTTCGATCTGCCATGACCAATGAATCCAAGATTCTAGAGCTGTTTGTGAAATGCAAATTCCAAGAAACTTGCAGATTAACGCATGAGAAGCCAAGTATTCAACATTGTCTTTGACAGCATCTAGTGGGATAACTAATACGGGTCTGTCTTGGCTGTGAGGAAAGCAACCATTAACCTTACTGATCTTGGCTCACTCACCAACATAGACCACCCCTTTTCTTGTCTCCTTCGAGCTACCTCTAGGAGTCGACTGTCCAGATGCGGAGGGATCCACCCTCCGCAGGCTGCCAGAACCCTCGCTCGCGTCCATCTCTATGCAATTATATCCTTACCAGAGTAATCTATGTGACATTTAAAAAAATAAAATAAAAATAGGAGTATTTTATTAAAAAACTTTTCATAAAGCTCTAGATATTCAATTCTATAATTTTTTTGATTTCAAATGATGTTGAGATTGAATTAGGACCAAATAAGTTACACCACTAAGTGTGAATCCCAAAGATTTAATTGCTAATTTGTGAAAATTAATTGTTCCTTAATGGTCCATGATGTATGTATTTATATTTGAATTTGTTTTATGACTTTTAATTTCATGGGAACTTTTTTTGACACATGTTGATTTATCACAGACTTTTAAAAGCTAGGCCATCCTTCATATATTCATTGGCACCCCAAATATGCTTGTTGAGGTATTCATGTTTTATCCTTATCACTATAAGTGACACATGGAAACATTTCACGATAAAAATCAATATGTTTTATGTGTACTCATAGATGATTATACTTAAGAGGGACATGTCACTTCATCGCAGTGGATTTTTCATGTTCTAATCGATCTCAAATCCAACAAGTGCACGAATGTTTGAGATTAAGACATGTGGCAAGATCATGTAAAGTTGTGTTTTTTTAGTCTTTTGCTTTGTGATGTTTTGAACTAGAGTATGTGATGCTATGAAATTGAGACAAGTGGCATCATTGCATAAAATATCATTATCACAAAGACTTGTTACTTAATATTTTGCATTAAGATGCATGATGTTATGAAAATGGGACACATGGGAAATTTGGAAATAGTCACTTTGTTAAAGGCTTTAATAAAAACCTTTGAAATATGATTTACGATAATACAAGGTGTAGCCATGTGGACTGCTAAATAAACTACATAAAAAGCTTCAATTCTTCTCATAGGCTAGCGAATAAATGCAAGTGAATGTAATGGATGTGTATACCTACAAAAAGTATGAATTACACACATATGCTTTCTAAACTCATTATATAGTCACATGTGCTTAGTCAAACAAAATAAGGTCAATTCCATGTAAAGACAACCATTCAACTATTTGAACCATTGTTAGCATGATATAAATTAAAGCCAAAGTTTTATAAAATAAAAGACAACTCACAAACTATAGGCTTCTATTTTTATGTCCAAAAAATAAAAAGAGACCAAAAGGATAAGATCATGTAATAAGCGAGTCGCCATTTTGATTTTATAAAATGGGGGTGCATTGATCACAAAAAATGGTGACTTCTGTAGGTGCATTGATCATGTAATAAGCGAGTCTCCATTTTGATTTTATAAAGTGTTAGAATCTAGAATTTTTGGTTAGAAAATCAAAATATCACTGTAATTTCTTTAGCAATTTCATGTTATTTGCAAATATCTAAATTTTCAATCCAAAGATAATATAATCCATTAAATAAAATTATGAATCTAAAGAAGAGAAGTCATACATGTGTGTGTAATGTATTAATTACCCTAGCTGTGATTTTGAGCTAGGAAACGTCCAATCAACTATTTTGATTTATTTTTAATTTTAAAATATTATTACCCCTTTTGGGATGATTATTATTTTAGCTTATAGAGATGGCTTGGGCATTGCTCTTTTGCTAGCTAGGCATCCATAGCCTCAAAAACTATACCTTTGGCTCCACTCTAAGCCTTGCTCCATTGCCAATTGTGTTAGATACCCAACCAAAGAACTCTATCACCGCCTTTGTTGGGATTTATGGAAGCACACAATTGATTACCAAATACAAGCAACTTAATATGCGGAATTAAACCAGAATCAACAAGTAACTAGAATTCAGAAATAACACATGATATGAGAGACAATACACAACTTGTATTAATACTCATCTAGAAAAGAATACAATAAAGAAGATGCCACTTCTTCTTCTTCACCACCTCTCAGAGGCTTCCCACACCTCAAGTGAACAGCACTTCTTTCCTCAAAGCTCTCTCTTACGGTCCCAACACACAACTCAAACACAGAGTTGGTGTTCACCTCCAACTAGTCAGTATCCACTACTGCCAGTACTCCTATGCTCCACGCACACCACAAGTGCTCCACGCACTCCACAAGTACACAAATGTACTTCAAGTAGATCTCCCCTAAACTGCAACAACCTGCAACCCAATCTGATCTTACTTATGGAAGGATCTTCCTTGCCTTCCTCTTTGCTCTCTTTTTGAGTACACACTGGACTAAGTAGGTCCTACCTGATACTGCTCCTTGTTGTGTTGCTATCCTTTGATCTTGCACACCTGTAAATCAATCTGGTTCTGCACACTTGTAAACCTGGATCATGCACACACATACACCTGCATATCAATGATCTTACTTACCATGTAGATCTCCAAACGAAGCCATGCACACTTGCTGACCAAGATCCTACACCCCTGAAGAATCCTACTGATCTAAATGTGTGGAACCAGGAAGAACACCCTTGCTCACCTCACACACAGAAGGAGTAGGAATTTATTCTCTTGAGCAAAAAAAAAATTACTAAGACAAAAAATGCCCTGAAGTCATGAATCTTGATTCGAAACAAATGACAAGAAATTCTAAAAGTGAAACAAATCTAATTCTTTCCAAATCTTTGTTCCTAACATTTTTTTCCTGGCTTGTATCCCTCTTCAAGATCAATCCTGAAGACCAACCACCACAAGTGTTTATTTACTTAGGTCAACCAACTTGTCCCTCTTTGCCTACATAAATGAACAGAATTTGGAGGGACTTTGAGAAAGTTATTTGGAGACAAAATCAAATACTCTAATTATTTGGAAATAATTATTTGAAAACTAAATCTAAATAACAACAGAATAATGTTGTGAACATCATCCACCTAGTCAATGGTTCTCTGACAAAAAATAAGAAATTCTAATCTAGCACTATCTAGGAAAACATGAAATCCTATTTAATATGGGAAAGCAAGAAAGACAATGTAGAAAATTGAAATCTAATATAAGACATACTCCTATTCTGCCGACATCAGTGTCCCTAAACTAGGATTTACAGTCATTCTAAAATTCTCTTAGTTGGAGCAACCGTAAAGTAATGCTTTTCAAGTACTGCCTATTAACTGTAAAAGTTAAATTACTATCTTGGAGATCTTTTATTTAGATAAAAGTACCTGCTTTCTTACCACCAGCTAATTCAATATCCACTATGAGAGTTCTTGTGCATCTCTCATCACCTAAATTTTTTGAGATTTGATATGGACCAATCCATAATGGTGAGATTTGATATGGACCAATCATCTTTTGATAATGTCTTGGTGCTTGCTGAAATTTTATGAGAGTGACCTATAATCAAACACAAAACTGCTCCCTGCAACCTTAGCTCTGATACCACTTGTTGGATACCCAACCAAAGAACTCTATCACCGCCTTTGTTGGGATTTATGGAAGCACACAATTGATTACCAAATACAAGCAACTTAATATGCGAAATTAAACCAGAATCAACAAGTAACTAGAATTAGATAATATTTAATGATATGGACTGAATTCTTCCCACACCTTTATCATTTCCCATATACTCCTACATAAATACTGCCAGTACTCCTGTGCTCCACGCACACCACAAGTGCTCCACGCACTCCACAAGTACACAAACATTCTTCAAGTAGATCTCCCTTGAACTGCAACAACCTGCAACCCAATCTGATCTTACTTATGGAAGGATCTTCCTTGCCTTCCTCTTTGCTCTCTTTCTGAGTACACACTATACTCCAAGTAGATCCTACCTGATACTACTCCTTGTTGTGTTGTTGTCCTCTTTGATCTTGCACACCTGTAAATCAATCTGGTTCTTCACACCTGCAAACCTAGATCATGCACACACATACACCTGCATATCAATGATCTTACTTACCATGTAGATCTCCAAACAAAGCCATGCACACTTGCTGACCAATATCCTACACCCCTGAAGAATCCTACTGACTCTCCAAAACCAGCACCCACCTTAGTACTACTGTGAAACTAGGAGGAATACCCTTGCTCACCTCAAACAAAGATTTCCACTTTTTTGGTTTATTTTCTATAGACTTCTTTATGGAATCAATCAAATTCTTATTGGTAGATTCAAGACTGACGTCAGATCCATTCCCATGTGATAATAATTTTAACAAAACTTAATTGTGATCTAATTGGGCATCCATAGACCCAGTGGAGATTACTCGAATCACTTCCAAAAAGTGTTCTTATTTCTTCATATTTATCTTTGAAGAACTACAAACACACTTTTCAGAAGGTTGGGAACCAATATAGCCAAGGTAGAGAATAAACTTATATACTTTGTCAAAATAATTTTTCTTTTGTAACCATTCTCAATCCTAGCAACTTAAGATATTAAATGTGTAGTAGGAATTTATTCTCTTGAGAAAAAAAATTACTAAGACAAAAAATGCCCTGAAGTCATGAATCTTGATTCGAAACAAATGACAAGAAATTCTAAAAGTGAAACAAATCTAATTCTTTCCAAATCTTTGTTCCTAACATTTTTTAGTGTTTATTTACTTAGGTCAACCAACTTGTTTGCCTACATAAATGAACAAAATTTGGAGGGACTTTGGGAAAGTTATTTAATCAAATACTCTAATTATTTGGAAATAATTATTTGAAAACTAAATCTAAATAACATCTTTTCTCAAAAAATAAGAAATTCTAATCTAGCACTATCTAGGAAAACATGAAATTTTAATATGGGAAAGCAAGAAAGACAATGTAGAAAATTAAATCTAATATAAGACATACTCCTATTCTTAAACTAGGACTTACAGTCATTCTAAAATTCTCTTAGTTGGAGCAACCGTAAAGTAATGCTTCAAGTACTGCCTATTAACTGTAAAAGTTAAATTACTATCTTGGAGATTTTTTATTTAAAAAATATTTTTACCTAATATTTTTGAGATTTGATATGGACCAATCCATAATGGTGAGATTTGATATGGACCAATCATCTTTTGATAATGTCTTGGTGCTTGCTGAAATTTTATAGAGTTTTCTCTTATGCATCTTCCATCTAGATAATATTTAATGATATGGACTGAATTCTTTTATCATTTCCCATATACTCCTACATAAATTGGTATGTTGTTAATCTAAGAGTAATAATAAAATTGGTTGTTGACCATACACTAGTAGGAAGGGTGAAGCCCCTTATGTCTTCATGTCTACCCAAAGTGCATATTTAAACAAAGACTTCCACTTTTTTGGTTTATTCTCTATAGACTTCTTTATGGAATCAATCAAATTCTTATTGGTAGATTCAAGAAATCCATTCCCATGTGATAATAATTTTAACAAAACTTAATTGTGATCTAATTGTCATAGGCTCATTCAGTAAACTCTATTGATTGAAATGTAAGACCGTTATCACACACAAGAGCAAATGGTGCTCTAAATTTGGTCAAAATATTTTCTTCAAGGAATTTGATCACATCTTGTGCTCTAAAGTTATTTGTAGCAGTGAATTTGTCCATTTAGTACAATAGTCTATTATTGTTAATATAAATTTGTGTCTAGGTGAGAAGTTAAGATTAATAAAACCTAAGAAATCTAGGCCCCATGCAAAAGGCTTCAATCAAGTTATAAAGGCATGGTTACATGCACCTATCTTTTCCCAAACACCTAACACTGATGACATGTCCTTACATGATTGTGTGCATATTTAAATATAGTTTATATCCACCTCTTAAAAATTTGTGTTGTAGCATTGCCTAAAGGATGTACACTTCCTATCTTCTAATGAAAATTATTTAGAATATCTTTAACTTCTTATTTGGAAACACACCTAAGATAAATGCATTCATAATTTTTCTTATATAATACTCTCTCTTTTATCATGTAGTGCAAAACTTTGAGTCTGAGGGCTCTCTTTTTCATATGTTCAACTCAGAAGGGCATGTGCCATTGAGTAGGTAGTGGATTCCATGATCATATTAGTCACCGATTTCTAGTTGATATTGACCAAATTGCACAACTAAAATTATAGGATCATATTATGTGATCAATTGAGTGATACCTTGCCCTCACACCATTTTAACAAGGTTTTTGTAACATACCCATAAGGATTTACTATAATAATGCAGTAATTTTTTTTACATAACAGTAAATCTTTCATTAGATTATACCATGAGAATATAATTAATGATATTAACATACTAACTAATCATATTAAATATATGTAACCATGTAGCATTAACCGTTATTGATCACTAGCATCATATGTCATATAACATAACTGCATAAGGAAGTAATTACATTAAAATCTATCTATGACTAGTACAATTATACAGACACTATTGTCAATGTACAATAATTAATCAATTACATTTCCAATAGGCATTAATCCTCAACATAAATACAATAATAGATACAATTTTCCATAGAGCGTGTGTCACTCTAACTCATGTATCTCTGATAATCTCAAGTGTAGTCTCTAAGTAAGTAATGTAGTGGGGAGGGAGAGCATCATCTAAGCACTTTTTCAAACCAACCATGAATCATCAATTCCCTACACAATCCTCCAAATATGGAATGGCCCTCCCTTCACAGATGGATAGATAGTGATGGTGCAGGAATCCATAGAGACATGCTAGTACTTGTGTGCTATAAGATTCTACTACATGACGTGTACCATAAAAAAATATGTTCTAACATGATATCACATAAACATGTAAATCATACACATGAAATGATAATGTCTATCTAAACATTACTTTGAACAAAGTTTTTAAATAGCTAATGATCTCTAGGATCAGTAAAATTTATACACATCACTTGATCAGTAATACCTTCATTTGGCATGGGTGGTGCTAAGTGAGCTAGTGAAATCCATCTCATTACTTAGTTAATATCAGTAATGCAATATTTGGTTAATATTATTATAACCAACATGTTTATGTAATTATTTCTACTAGCAAGTAAAAACACGTGCTAATTACTGAAATAATTTTTTTACATACATTTACTCTGTCAAACATATGAATGAACTTCTACAATATTTATTCAACACAATAGTAATTTTCATAACATGTAAGTTTATTACCCCGAATGGTTTAAATATAAACTTGGATTGCATCCCCAAATTTTTAGAGTAAATTCAAAGATTTACTTCTATCAATATCTTTGTATATTGTTCATATTACTCAATACAAAACAACTATCATAATTCATATGAATATTTTAATAAACTCATAAACAAACACTTATTCATCCATTTATGAACTTAGGCTACATGCATATAATTAAGGTTCCCTATCCTTCAAGATTCCATGACTTATTTGATTAGTCACATTCTATATTATAGGCACACTACCTATAAATATAGGCTATATGCGTATATAAGGGCCTAGGTTATCTTATACATATATTTCATATATTTATATGTTCATATTATATATACCCCATAATATGCATAATTAAAACACAATTACTGTTCTAAGCCACACATTCATATAACTTATTTTCTTATTACAATCATAATACTTTTTGCATAGTTCATTTCATGTATATACTCATAATGTTTCCATACATATGGCCAAAGATGTATACACATAAGACTTATAAACTCGTATATTTGATACACACACAAACTATATATATATATATATATATATATATATATATATATATATATATAATTGAATAACAGTTCACACAGTCATAATTTTTATAAATGTACATATCTTGTTCAACTTACAGTTTATATCATTAACTCATTCCAATTTATAATCTGTGTTTCATGTATGAGTATAAATACAGTCTCTAGTATACTATATTTCAAAATGACAAGATCTAGTTGATACATATATAGTATATATGTGTATTCATTATTCAATATTTACCTAAATAGACACAGTTGACTTATATATATATATATATATATATATATATATATATATTCACTGTTCTAGGATAATTTTAAGACATAATCAATAATAATTATGTGAATATATTGTTCACAATTTACTAAAAGACACAATCGACTTAGGTATAAATAATGTATATATCTCTGTTTCTAAAAGAATTACTACACACACACAGTCCTTATGTGTATGCAATCATACTAATAATAGTCCATATAAATATATATACCAAAGGAGTCAATAGAAAACCAGAATCCTTTAACTATTCATCAATTTTCAAACATTGATAATCATACTAAGTCTATCATACAAACCCTAAGTTTAAAAGAACCATAATGATAAATAATTCTAAAGAATAGTCAATCCACTAATTTCCTTAAATATATATCACACTCTGCCATAGGCTCGACACAGTCAACAATGAATTTATAGATTATGAAGAGAAATAGAACTAAATTTCTGTACGCAAGAGGATTATCCAAAACTAAGTCATAGGTACCTAATCACTAAAGTTAAACAAAATTAACTTCATAATTATAAAACAATAGTATACATATATGTGAATATATACATTGGTATGTATATATACCCCAGTACCCTTGTAGGGTATATATACATACCCTATATATTTATAGCTTAACCCAATTTCTTAAATTTGCCAATGACTATAATACACAATCATATCCATAAGAGATGTAATATTCACAAAAGTAAATCATAAATAAAATATAATCATGTTATATACTTTGGGTTTTTATTTAACATAGAGTGTCTTCTCAAAATGCAAGATTCTAAAACCTATTTACAACCAAGTTGAGGTCTTAACACATTTGCTAAAAGGGTTTTAGAAACCAAATAATACATAATCCACTATATATTAAAACCCGATATAAGAGTTATAGTTTCATGGCTAAGACATTTAATTTACTCAATGTAACACACAAAATTTTAAAACCTATTTCATTCAATAATATCTTTACACGGTCTTAGACAACAATCTTAAGGGTTTTATGGATAATGATTTAGGTTATGTGGATGGTCGATCCATCCACAAGGCCAAATATTTATCTTATAATATAAATATGGCAGGATATCTACTAAAAACCCTTATAAGAAAACATATACAGAGTTCTCAAGCTTAAATAACCAATAAATAGAATACATCACCAACCTTTCAAGTCACTTCCAAATCTGAAATAAGTTGAACCAATATAATTCTTTTCTTCCTTGATTTTTACTCTCCTTCTTCCTCTTTCATCCTTGTCATGCCCTTCTCTTCCATGACTCGCCTTTTATCCTATTTCATTTTACAATCTAGATTTTCATGTTCCTGTTTACTTTTTTTTCATAGTCCATGTAGAATCCATATTTTACCATTCTAAATAGGGACTAAAACTAGTTATCTTCCAATAAGTAGGCTTAAGAAAATCCCCAATTCTACTTCAATCAAGCTTTCCCTAATTGTTTAATCATTATTTATATCCATTTCAAAATCGTGCATGTTACTCTACCTTACAAGTCCAAGTAACTCACACTAAAAGTTCACTTAAACATTATTAGCAATGATAAGTATTACTTCCACTTCAATGCAGTTTATGCATGTTAGAAAGACTAGGCTTAGATCTTAGGTTAGTATTTAGGATAATTCAACCTTCTTCAATAACTAATAAAGGTAATTATCTCCTTTCTTTTTATGGTATTAAAACTAACACAACATCAATTATCTTCTTATATCAAACTGATAGAACAAGCAATTATTTATTTTAATCATAGCAAGATAATCATTTATGTCATTACTAGTGTATATAGGCTATCTATGTCTTTAGTTATTTTAATAGCTTAATGTATATTGATATTCTCAAATATTAATAATAAAAAGCTTAATGTTCTAAAATGTTGTAAATACATTTTGTTAGTCTATATATAATAATAATAATTAGACATCACCTACTAGGTTTACGTTTTCATAATTATAAACAAATATAAGTAAAGTAACTTTATATAATTATACTATAACATTAAGCACTAAGTCTATGTAAAATATACAAAATGCATTCACATACAATATTTATTCCATATCTATGTACTAACATTTATAACATGCAAATTCCAACATTAACAATAATTAACTTTAAAACATACTAATTCTAACAATCCAAACACACAATGCATATAACATTTAAAATCTAATGTGGTGTGTGACATGTGCATGGGTTTAGCAGTTCCTTTATCGTCTTTCACCATCTCCATCTATGCCACCCTCTCCGATGATACTCTCTCTTCGTCATGCTCTGAAGGGTGAACTCTCCTACATCCAACTCACAACAAGAAGGTAGTTAGCCCGATACATCATGATATATATCATAAAACAATGCCGTAATAATAAATATAACATAATCATTATGTAAAGAATTCATAATTAGCCAATTCATAATAATGAAATCATGAAATCCAAGTAAAATACAACTATCCCATATCAACATGACTTTTAATTTAGTTAAAAGTAACAAATCAATTTAACAACCTTAATAATCCATGGAATATTAGGTAAATCAACTTAGTGAGAAATCAAGATGTAACATTTTATTTCTAGGTCAACTCTTGTAGTTTGGCCATCCATTTCCTCTATGTTCTCCTAGTTCATTATGTCCAAGTGTAAGCTTGACAGCTAGATCCAGTATAATAGCATGCACTTTGTTACGTAAGATATAGTGTTTGAATTTATCCATGGCCTTAACCAAAGCATAATTTTTTTTATCAATCATGGAGTACTTCAACTCAACATCCTTTAGATTGGTGCTCATGAAGGTTGTGGGTTGTTCATTCTCTTCAACATTTTGAGTAAGTACATGCTCTATTGTATATTCAAACACATTAATATAGGAAGAAGTATTTGGTAAAATCTGGGTTGAAAAGATCTTGACCTTGAGTGATGACATATTTGATATCTTGAAATGCTTTATTTACTTAAGTGGTCCATTCTACATTTACATCATGTTTCAACATTGCATTCAAAGGTCTCATTATTTTAATGAATCCATATTTGAATGAACAAAATTAATCTTACCAAATAAAGACTTGAGCTCCTTTTTACTATTAGGATATGAAAATTTTGAGAAAACTTGAAATCTTTCAGGTTCTTATAAATACCTTCTTTTGTAATAACATGATTGAATAACTTACCTTTTGTAACTCCAAAAATACTCTTTTTTTGATTCAGTGAAATTCCATACTTTCAACATTTGTCAAAAACTCTTTGCAAATGGATAACATGATTTGTTCTATCCTTGGATAACATAGTCAATTCATCCATATATATGATGATGTACTTACGAATGACTTCCTAGAAATATAAATCCATAGCTCATTAAAAGATGTCGTTTACATTGATTAATATAGAAGGCAATCTTTTATATGCCAATGTTCTTCATTTAGTGGTAAAATCAATTTTCACTCTATCTTAATTATCAACTAATATTTAATTATAACTTGAAAATCCGTATAGGAAAGACATTATTTCAGACCCGCTTACCATTTGAATGACCTTGTCTAAAGAAGCTAATGGATAATTATATTTTTAAGCTTTGTCTAGATTTTTAGAATCTACGCACAATCTAATCTCACCATTTTTCTTTCGCACACAAACTATATTTACAACCCAAGTTGAGTGTCTTGGAAAGATGATCTTAGCATCTATTAATTTCTAAACTTCCTTATGGATAAGGGTTTCCAAGATAGGATTGATTTTATTTGTATTAATCTATGTCTACAAAGTTTCTAACCCTCCTTAAGTGGTATGACGTGTGCTATAATTTTGGGATAAAAAAATTTCAAGTCTTCATAAGACCAAAAAATCACATCCTTGTACTGGAGTAGTAACTCTTTCAATTTCAATTTTTCATATTTAGAACAACTCAATTTGAGATAAACACATTAGGGATGTTCATTCATTCCTAAATTAATATGGGAAAAATTTGATTCATTTATTTTGGACTATCTTTATTTTTCAGCTTATCGGTCTATGTCAAAGATTCATTCTAATGACACCATCCCTTTGGTAATTGTATTCTCCTTAAACAATACCATCATCTCAAATTCCTTATTTAATTGTCAGATTAGCTTCCCTTTTACCAATAATCTAGGAATCAAAAGCACCATAATTTCTCATAAATTATATAATATGTTGATCATCATCAAATACTTGTAAATTATTAATATTTTTAGGAACCGAGGGACAAGGTATCAATTCTATTGAAAATTTATAATTTATACTCTCAAAGAAGAGGCCAACAAATCAACAATTTTATTTTATTCCCTTCAGATTGATTTTATATTAAAAGTTTCAAATGATTCAATCAAATCTCATGCCCTGTGCTTGTACTTATTAATGAGGATAATTTACATTAGTCTAAGCTTCTAACCTGACTAATGACTAGTTATGAATCTCCATACATTGAAAGTTGTTTGACACCATGTTTCAAGGTAAATTGTAATATGAAGATCAAAGCTTCATACTCAACAAAGTTGCTGGTGCATAGAAATTGTAATTTGTATGCAACAAGATATCATTTTCCATCAGGGTCAGTCAAGACTATGCCTACACTAAAACCATTTTTGGACCAGTCACCATCAAAATGTAAAGTCTGTAGTTGTGAAGGACACTCAAATTCTTCTTCACCAATCACATATTTTATTGTGAAAGTATAAATTCCTATATGTGATGAGACAAAGTTCACTTCCCATTCTTAGCATTATATTATATGATTGTATATTTCATTATTTGTTCTTTGTTAACCTTATTTTACTTGTTAATCCTTTCCAAGGCAACCACATATGTGAAAAATTTGTTTTTATGTAACCATTCAACATCTTTTGAGCAATCATGACTTAAAAGTAACCCATACACTTTAGAATGTCAACTATGAAAATATCAAGGAATTGTTGGACATGTGGCTTAGAGGCAATCTGCATATGGACATTGAGAAATTATCAAACAACTGGGACAATAGACTTATCTAGATAACCACTCTCTTAGATTTGGCTAAGGTTAAGCTAAGCTTATGATAGATCCCAATGGGCATCACATTGGCTAAAGCCCCTAAGTCAACTAAGCAATTATGCAATTTTTTTCTAAAAAATCTGACATTCAACAGGAAAGATGGGACCTCTGGTTTGTCCTTATGGATGGCTACATTGGTTTGTGCAGCCTTTTACTTGCCAGAAGATGGCTTATTATTCAATAATTTCAAGAAGATCTTTTTGTTTCATGATTTGAGCCAACTTGTGAAGAGTAATATTGTCCTCAATTTTATTCATGTCTTTGACTATGTTATATCTACTCTTACTTAAGGTGAATCAACATGTTGTTACCAATCATTCCCTTTTAGAAGAGATTGATTATTATTAGTTTTGGGATTAAGAGGAACAATTGCATTGTTGTTTGGAGTCTTAGACGTGGTGAGGGGTTGTTTCTGATTCTTGTTTCTCAGGTTATATTTTTTTCTCTAAAATTATTGAAAAGCATATATTTCATGAGTTGTCTTCAAATTCATTCTCATCCTCACCTAGGATAACATAAGTCTCAAACACCATTGCAGTGCTAGAAGAGTTTGGTGCATCAGATGTAAAGGTTGGACTAGACTGATTTAGAATGATTTAACACCCTTCCATCTCTTTTTGGAAGTTTTTAAAGGCATTACCAAATTTGATACAGTCTAACTCATTGTAGTGTGCAATACTATGTACTTTGCTAGTTGGGCAAGACTACCTCACAGATGTTTATCTTAGGAAGTTTATTAAGTGATGGCTTAGGATTATTGTTAGCTTTGTTGAATGGCCTGGTGCACCTTTGAAATTTCAAATTCCTATTGGATGTTTCATCTACTGTGTTTCCCATGCATTTCTATAGACCGAGAAACTCATTACTGTAATGCCTAAAATAAACATGTACTAATAAAACTTGTAAAAGAGTTAATATTTTTTTATATGTATATTTATACAAACTATAATTTATAAGCATATAGGTTAAAAAGGTTTGTTTATCCATTATAATCTTACTACAAAATAAATACTAACATACCTATCTTAAATAAATTTATGTAAAAAATGCCAAGAAATATCATTTTAGAGACACCTATCTTATATTAGATTTGTGGCATAAGTGAATTAGGTGCTTCAAGAATGATATCTTTCGATATCTTTTGACATCTTTCAAATATTTATTAAGAGTAATTGGGAGAATCATCATTCCTTGCATCCCATGCACCAAGCGTACAAATGAGAGGTAGCTTTTAAGTATAGAATCAATTTTAAAATATATAAATTTAAGCCAAATTTTCCCTAATTTTACTATTTTATTTTAAAAAAAATCTTAATTTCTGTTTTTAATATACTTTTTTGAATTTTCTTTAATTTATTGGATTTTTTTATTTTTATCGAAACCCTAATTTCTCCTAATTTTTCTTTTTCTTTTTTCTAAACTTTACTTTTCATCATTTTTTTTCTAATTTCCCAAATCTTCTAAAAGACTGTTATTTTTTTATTTTTTTCAATTAAACATATTTTTTCTATATATTTTCTAAATCCTATATTTTTTTTAATTTTATGTTTTCTCTAAAAACCCTAAAAAAATTCTATATAAACCCTAATTTCTCCTATTTTTTTCTAAACCCCATTTTTATTAATTTATAAAATTTTCTAAATTTTTTTAAATATTTCAATTTTTTTTCTCTAACCCCATCATCGGCCTCCTCTCACAATTTCTTTTATTTTTTACAAAATCTTTTTTAATTTTTAAAAAAATCTTATTTTTCGCATTTTTTAACCCTTATTTTAATTCAATTATTATCTAAGCCCTAATGCCATAATAAAAACTGAAAATATATATTTATACAAATTAAAATTTATAAGCGGATAGGTTAAAAAAGGCTGTTTATTCATTATAATTTTACTACAAAATAAATACTAACATTTATTAACATTTTTAGTTATTTATCATCATTCCTTACGAATCAATTTAAAAAAATATAGATTTAAGTCATATTTTCCTTAATTTTTCTATTCATTATTTCTCTTTTTAATATACTTTCTTGAATTTTCTTTAAGAAAACATCAATTTTTCAATTTTCTCTATTCCATATTTTCCCAATAATTTTATATTTTTATTCTTAAACAGTATTTTCCTTAATTTACTGGATTTTTTATTTTTATTTTTATTTTTAAAACCCTAAACTTTAAATTTTTTATCCAAACCCTAATTTCTCCTACTTTTTCTTTTTCTTTTTTAAACTTTATTTTTCATTATTTTTTTTCTAATTTCCAAAGACTATTATTATTATTATTTCAACTAACCATAATTTGACATATTTTTTCTATATATTTTCTAAATGATATATTTTTTTCAATTTTATGTTTTCTCTTTTTTTTTTTTAAAAAAAGTATATAAATCCTAATTTCTCCTATTTTTTTCTAAACCCTATTTTTCTTAATTTATTGAATTTTCTAAAAAACTTTAAATATTTTAATGTTTTTTTCTCTAACCCATCATCGGCCTCCTCCCATAATTTTTTTTTTTTTTTTTACAAAAATCTTATTTTTCCCACCTCCTCCCACAATCTTTTTTTATTTTTTACAAAATCTTATTTTTCCCATTTTATCTAATATATATAATTTTCAAAACTAAAATTTTGAAATTGATTTTAAGAAACCCCAATTAAAAAAAAAAAAATCACCAGAACTTATTTTTTCCTTTATTTTTTATTCCTAAATATTATTTTCCCTAATTTCATATTTGTTCTAATTCTTTAAATTTTTTAAAATCCACAACTTTTTGTAATCCTTTTATATATATTTTTTATTTTTTTAAAACTATATTCTTTCTAATTTCATGAATTTTCGAAAACCCCATAAAATTTCAGAAGCCTTATTTTTCTTAAAATTTCATAAATTTTTTATTTTCTTTAATTGTATAAAAAATATAATTTTTTTTTTCAATAAACCTTAATTTCTCTTAATTTCCTTATTTCTTTCTTAAACCATATATATTGTTTTACAAATTTCTTAAAAATCTCACCATTTTTTTAATTATTTTAATCTAACCCCTAATTTTCCCCAATTTTTTATTTATTTATGATTTCTTTCAAAATAGCATTTTCATTCTTTTAGTTTTTTTATTTCTCAAAATTTCTCAAACTTTTTTTCCATACATGCACTTTTTTTTCCATGAACCCCACTTTCCCTAACTTTTTGAATTTTCCTAAACCTTTTTTTACCCTATGGTTATTTGATTTTTGTAAACCCTTATTTCATGTTTTTTAATATCCATTATAGCGACGCCAAATTGTCACCAAAATAGGTATAAATTCATGGATTTGTGTAAGCTCCATTTACATAAGAATAATGTATATAGGCTTAGATAAATCCTGTAATATATTTACGATTTGTAGTAGTATGACGAAAGATTTAAGATTTGAGATATTTATGTTAAATTTGTTATTTATAATTCTAGTGCTATAAATTAACAAGGGTACGTTGTGCCAAGTTTTTGTGGGAAGGTAGTCGCTGATGGTTAAGTGTAGAAATTATGAATCTAAGGAATTGAACAACTCTGTGTTTGAGGCATTGAACTGAACAAACTGAACAACCTTGTATTTGAGGCATCGAGGTTAGAATGTGGAAGATGTTAAGAATTCTGCATACACAATGGCATGTTATTAAACACAGGAGCAGAGAAAGGAAAAATATGAATTAAGAAAATTCTTTTAATCTCAACAATTTGATAATTCTGATTTTAGAACTTGAACAATGGGAAGAAAGTTACCTTCAACTTAGTTTTAGCATATCTAGGGAAGGCCAAATAATTATCTAAGGTAGATCTGTAAAAGAAAGGCCATTGTATTTGAGGCATTGCACTGAACAAAATGAACAACCCTGTATTTTCATGTTCAAAATCGAATTTGATGTAGAGTAATGAGTAAAAACGTAAAACATGAATAATAGTTGCATGAAACATGAACAAGAATTACATGGAACGTAAGGTTATCATCATCATCATCATGAATTTCTCAACGAATGCACATCATAAAGAGACTGGAGAGAAAGAAGGAAAACTAGTAAGAATTAGAGGATTCTGATCCAAATTCTTAAGAAAAGTGAACAACAATAGAACGTGCACAACAACCAATAAATTAATATTTACTAAATATTTTTAAGTTTATGTATATTTTGACAAAAATGTATTTGTAGAGAAAGAAAAAACATTGAGTATTAATAGACATTGAAATGGGTATTGACAAAATATAAGTTTTTTGCTTACAGAGAGAAGGTGCACTTGCTGGAGCTCGCTGTATGTTGATCATGCTTCCTTGTTACAAAGAACATAATCACTAACGTAGTTGTAATTGCATGTAAGAGTTAAGAACCTACATATACAATGGCATGTTATTAAACACATAGCATGTTACAGACGAAACTTACCTTCAAGTTAGTTGTATCATAACCAGGCAAGGCCAAAGAATTATCAAGGCAGATCTGTAAGAGAATAAACCAAGATTACCTGTTTAATCAAATGTTAATCAATCCTGTAATTATTGCCGTAGGTGCACTTCTTGGACCTGACTGTTGATTATGCTTCCTTGTTACAAAGAACATAATCACTAGCGCAACTGTAATTGCTTTTAAGAGTGTTGTTACTGCAATGGCATATATTTAACAACGCAAATTTTAAAACTTGAATAATGGGAAGAAAATTACCTCCAACTTAGAATAGATATGACCCATCATTACGTTGTGCTAATGTGACCCACATTTTTACGAATCAGTTTGCGTTGAGTTTTCTTGATCCACTGCTCCCCATCAATGAAAGTGTTGCTCAAGAAGGGTGCAGCTTCATTATCACTGCACTGATATGACCATAGAACTCATCCTTTGTCATTTGAGCCTGGTCTAGAACATTTATATTGTAAATTATTCAGTTTCTTCTTTTACTGTAATGGGTATTGTTATTGGCTTAGTTTAGTTTAGTTTACGTAGTAGACAAATTACCGTTCTCACATATGAAATCTTGTGCACCTTTAATGAAACAACTTTTGAAGTAATGTCTTCCAATGTCATCAAGAATAGTGTCCTAAAATCCTGAGAATCTACACCCATAAAATGTAGAGTGGTCTCTAGAAATTCTAATTACAACTGCTTGATCTCCCTTATCGTATGAATTCTGCAAAAGATTAATCAGATGCTACTTAAAAGTGTTCAATGACCAAAAAGCTCAATGGTTTTAGTTCAGTTATCCCTATATTGTAATAGATCTGGCTACAAAATCGGAAGCTATAACAGTGAGAGTTGCACAAAAATAGTGTCCCCGGTTGCTTTGGCACTGTCATTCCAAGTTACGATAGTGTTTCTGGCACTATCCCCGTTGAGAATTATGTAAGGCTTCTCTGCAGGAATATTCACTCTTTCCCTAAAAAAAAATTAAAAATATATGTAAGAGATAGCTTTTTTAGTTGTAATACTTAGGGCGCAACAAAGTAATATTATGCACAGTAAAATCCTAACCTTATTTGGGTACCTGTAAATGCCCCGACTTGACATGAATAAGGGCTAGCTCATTATTAGTAGGAGGAACAACATCAATTGAATCCTACACTCTGGTCAATTTCCCTTCATCTTTTTGTTTGGCCATAATTATATGAAGGGCATTTGTATAGTCTGGAGCATTGGGATTTTCAGCCCAAGATTTGGATGTTTGCTTGACAATTTCTCCCTGAAATGGCCCATCTTAACCTTTGTGTTTTGTGTGACAATGCTCTATTTTAACTGCTAGATGGAAAATGCATCATATTTGTAGTTTGTTGAAAGCGTAGAGGGGCTTTCTAAGTCCGTTAAAATCTTTGATTGAAATGGAATGTGGTTCCGCTTGAGTTGAAACAACTGAGAAAAAAAGAATGGTGGTGGTGTTGCTCTTGCACTGACTTAAAGAAAAGAAAAGAACATAACTTGATATGGCAACCACATTAATGTTGTTGGATGAAAACGCTGCTTCAGGAGGTGGCACGCTGAACGGTTGCCAGCAGGTGCCTACATTCAATAGTTGCCAGCAACTCCACCACCTTTTCCCTCCTCTGAAAAACCACCACCACTGCAAGACCATTCATTATTGCTTACATTCTGTTCACATCTCACTGCCTCGATACAAATGAAATCCCCCATAATATGCAATTTTTTTGGATCAATCATAGCTCTTGAAAAAATATATTTGATTTGCTCCATTAAATACCCTGTGATTTCACTATGCAAAAATAAAGACATAATTTATGGCACACAAATTAATGTGATTCTAATGAACAGCGCAACGAAAATTAATTCCCAATTAATGCAAAGTGAAAGCAGTAGTCCCTCCCTTCAGAGCTAATAATATCCAGCATACTAATACCAGAAAAAATAAATTTGAGAGAAATAGTTATAAATTAAATGTGTCTCTAAACACAAAACTGCCCACCTGACTTGCCTACCTCCGCTCTTAAAAAACCAAAAAAACCAAACACATTTTAAAAGAAAACCAAATGAAAATTTAAAATAATAGAAAAAACAAAACACCTTACAAAAACCAATTTGTAATATATGGTCCAACAAAGTTGCCCCTCATGGTAAATATTTGTCTGAAACAACAATGGTTAAGAGTTCAGTGCCTAGAATGTCATCAATACGATGTCAACCAGTGAATAACATAAAATTCTATACTATTCATTTACAGATTGATTGGATATACATAAAATATAAATTGGAGTAATTAATATAAAATTGAAATGTGGAGAAAATTATTATGAGAAATATATGTAGAGTACACTTGGAAGCTTTACCCTGGTTTTTTAATTTTTGTTTAAGCTCTGATAACTCTAGAATTTCATATCTGGTGTAGAGTTTCTCTAAGCCAAGGGCACAAAGCGAAGTCAAATTTTTGAAATTTGAATAGCCATGTGTTAATTTGCATCATCTGACACAGATTAATGTGCTATCTTCAGAGTTAATAAAAAAAGAATTTAAGAGAGTATTAATCGCACTTATGTAAAAAGGGGTAGTTGAAAGGAGGCACCACACATTTTAGAATACACACAAACATTCTGTAAATAGATTAATAATGTTTTTTTTTAAACAGGCATCAAAGCATTAGAAAGAGGTATTTTATCAAGTGTTGTAGTGACTTTGGAATCATGCACCATTACAATTTCATTGGAAGTCAGAAGTTCTATCCACAATAAGTAAACAAAGAAAATAGAATCATATGATTGTGATAAATAGAATTATATAAATAGATAATGTTTTTTATTAGTGTTTTTTTCGTTATTTTTGTTACTTTAATTTTGTGTGTATTTGATTTTTGATTGATTTGATTTATATTTATATATATTTTAATTTATTTTAAAGGTTAGTTGATTTAAATATTATGTCCGTGATTGTTATCAATTTATTTATTTATATTAAATTGACTTTAAAATAGATGTTGATCATTTTTCTTAACATGGTTACGATATTAGATTCTTTTTCATCCCCCTCTTTTATTGTAGAACGCCTCTCAACGTAATTACAATTAATTAATTTCTTTCTAATTATTTTAATATGATAAGTCTTTAATACTTGTTTTAATAAATCAAAATTATTATTTAATTGAGATATTATATGTTATTTTTTTGAAGGTCTAAGAAAGAAAATAATTTAATTAAAAAAAAAGTGTCCTTAAAATTAATAACTAAATCATCAATTTAAAAGATAAAATAAATAAATAAAAACTAATAAAAAGATTTCTACTTGTAAGTGAGGGAACAAATCCCACCTTTAGATCAAAAGTTCATGCACCTCTAGGGTTACCAAATAAAGTTGCTCTAATATCTCATGCAATCAAATAAAGGCTATCTTCCAAGTTTTGGCTCTCATTTTTAATTTTTTCACTTGCAAATTGGAGACTTGAGGAGGAGAAGAGAAACTTAAAAGAAAGAAGATCTCTCTCTTTCTCTTTTTTCTAAATATACTTAACATATATATATCCCAAAAAACACACACACACACACATATTAATATTATATGTATCAAATCTATTATATATTTTATTTATTTTACATATAATATTTGATATTATATATATATATATATGCACATATATGTGTGTGTGTTTTGGGATATATATGTTAAGTATATTTAGAAAAAAGAGAAAGAGAAATAATATATGTGTGTGTGTTTTGGGATATATATGTTAAGTATATTTAAAAAAAAGATATATATATATATATATATATATATATATATATATATATATTAAAATAGATGTATATCATATATAAATAATATAATTTATTTATTTTTATTCTATTTTTTTTTATTTGTTTATTTTCTTTATTTTTATTTTTAAATAAAAATAAATTATGTGGGTCGACCAATCTCTTACAGCCTATGACCTACGATCATATAAAGAAAATAAACAAATAAAAAAATAAATAAATTCTATATATATATATATATATATATATATATATAGAATTTATTTATTTTTTTATTTGTTTATTTTCTTTATTTTTATTTTTAAATAAAAATAAATTATGTGGGTCGACCAATATCTTGCAGCCTATGACTTACGATCAAAGTTGCAATAGGGGACACCGATTTAAAGAGATTATAAGGTAAGGGTAGGCTAGCTGGCCGAACTCCACCCTCCCTCCTTCCTTAAGGGTTTTGGGGGGGAGGGTTGGCCCAGCAACCGCCTCCTCCTTCTCTTAACAAATATATATATATATATATATATATATATATATAATTTCATTTCATTTCATGTGGATATATAAATTGATATATCTAAAAAAATTTAACATAAAATTACAACTTTGAATCCCTCATTTTTTTTTTATAATTCCATTTTAATATTACAGTTAGTCATTTAAAAAAAAACTATTACTCTTAAATAACATTTTTTTTTAAAACAAATCATATAGATAACATAAACTATGGGCTAAAATGAATAACATTCTAACAAGATTTAAGGAATTAACAAATAATTTTCAATCCTTATTTCTTGCTTCAACACTATAACCATATAACCAACATAAACAATTAGTACATATCTATAATAAACATATTCTTATTTCTTTTTGTCATATAAAGAAATTTAAAATAGATAATCTACAATATTCTAAAATGAACGTATTATTTCCTTTGTCATGAATGCATTTATAATATAATAATTTTCACTGTTAAATTTTAATTCTCAGATTAAAAAAAGGGAAAGTAAAAATAAAAGAGTACATTTTTTATAAACAATAGCATACAATTTAAGGGAGCAATTTCTCATTTGTAATTATAATATTATTTGAGATTCAAGGGAAAAAAACAAGTAATATATTTCCTTTTTAAAATTATTCAACCATTTTTATTAAGAATATGCATTGCATTTAAATTCTATAAGGATAATTTCAAGTTCATATTTCATTCACAATATTCACTTATATCATATCAAGGCTCTTTTGCCCCCTTTTTAAAATTAAACATATGAAAAATTAAAATAAAAAGGAATGTAAAGAATATGCATTTTATCATATCTATATATTCAACAAGTAACTTTTTTACATATTGCTAACAATAACTTAAAAGAAAGGCAAGATATAAACATTATTACAAATATTCATTTCAAAAAGGATTACAAACATTCCCAACAAAATATAGGAGAGACAAGTCTTAAGTTTACAAGGCTAAAATCATTGTTTCAATACAACCCATTTACAAAAGTCCATAAAAGAGATGTTCAAAGCTAAAAGTTTTAACAAGGCTTAATCAAAATTTAATCCCTCAAACAATGATTCAAAATGGAAACAATCTCTTCAACAACATAAAAGACTAGAGATGCCAAAAGAACTTATGAAAGCAACCATCATGTCCCAATATCAAGCCCTAAGTTCCAAGAAAGAAACCTATACAAAAGTGGTCAAGCTCTAAGGAAACTTCAATAAAACACCAAAAATAAGCCAAAATAAGCTGATTGACCATCTATCCTATAGGTATCATTGCATGCAAGCCTCACCAAGTGAGGTTCATGCATAGCCTCCCCTAAACCTAAGGGAAAGCGGCATGCTTCAAACTCATATGCATAATAAATAATATTGAAAGGTCAATAGTTTAGGATATCAATGATTAAGAAAAAAAAATATCAAGGTGTTCAAAATAAGACATAAAGAACAAGGAATTCATAAGGACTTTACTAAAGGGAAGAGAAGAGGGCTCTTGCTTTCTTTGTCATATAAGTTTATTAATGAACACAAGGGCTTCTAAAGCCAAATAAAAGAGTGTTTATCAAATAATAATTTTTCCTCCTTAGACCTCCCATAATACATCATGCCTCCTTAGTCCTCCCATAACCCTCCTTCGACCTCCCATATCTCATAAAGGAGAGTGGATTTTCAACCTTATTAAAAAATTTCACTTCTCATAAGCAAGTTTATGTTACCAAGGCTAGAGTGGGCTTGTCCAATAAACCATAAATAAGAGCTCCAATCTCTCATTCCCCAAACACAAGCACTTATTTCAATCCCACATGGGTGACATTTGGGTGCTCACAAATCCCATACCCAACATTTACTTAACAACAAACAAAGAAAACAATAAGAACTAGAAATCATGGCAACAATACAAAATAAAAAAGCTTAAAGAGAATCCTAAAGGCAAGGCCTTAAATCTCGTAAAAACATTTGATTCATATTATTTTAAATGAAATTAATTCAAAAGAAAGCATTCAAACACACAAAAAAATAGTAACAAAGACCTACCTCAAACCAAAAGCTCCACTGTACAATCTTCTAAACGTCTTTCTCTAAGCACCCAAGCTCTTCAACAATCCAAAATGCATAAACTCAAAAAGACCAAAAGAAGGTCCTTAAAATAAAAAGAAAACAAAACAATACCAATAGTAGGGTGAAACATATCCATCCTCATCCCAAGGATGTGACCTCCCTCCATAAATTTCTCTTACAATCCTCATAAATACCCTTGCACACTTAAATGTTTGTTCCTTGCACTCAAAAGCATAACCCAATTTTTTGTACAAAAAGAGAGGGTTGTTTGTGGAAGCAAAATCTAGGCCATAAAAAAGGCCTTTATATGACCTAAAAGTGGTCAAAGTATCTTAGAAAATCACGTACCCAATGGATATATGTATGGGTCCAAAAAGGATTAGTAAGGGATATTTTTCTTGTCAAATACTTAAGCTAAAAAGTGACTGAAAGGACAAATCTAAGTTTGAACACGTCGGTTGGGTTCGTGGGTCAATCCAACCTTTAATAAGATAAAATAACCTCATTGAGAGTTAACATAGGTTTAAGGTGATTAAATTAGAAGAGAGGTTTAGGTCAAAACACCAAAATTTGAAAATAATAAAGAGAAAAATTTAAAAGACAAAAAATAATACAATTAACAATTTTTAAATAAAGAAGGGTATAAGATTAAAGGTTTAAGATGATTTTCAAGAATGCATATGATCTCTCAAGGCATGTTTGAGTCACTTGTAGTCTTGTCTTTGGCTCCCTGCAATTTGCATACTCAATGTAAATATCAAATACATACATAGAAAAATAATTCATATCTAAGATAATATG
The DNA here is from genome assembly GCA_037957365.1 of Torreya grandis. NCBI lineage: Eukaryota > Viridiplantae > Streptophyta > Pinopsida > Cupressales > Taxaceae > Torreya > Torreya grandis. The sequence continues at coordinate 1,614,771 of JARHVA010001737.1, forward strand.
AACAAGTATATATAACGATCACTACAAAAACTTTATAAGACAATTATATATCTTGGTTAGTTCAATATAATCAACTGTAAATTCATAAAATAAAATATCATGCTATTTAATAATAATGTCTTGATAACAAAGTATATCTACCCATAATTAACCATGCATACAAATAAAACCTACCAACTAGGTAATTAACATCCATGGAGTAAATAAAATATAACATGTGAGTACTTTGTGCCTCCAAATAGTCTAACACATATCCATCGAGTCCAAAAAATTTATAACAAAATATATAATAGAGATTGATGTCAAAATGGGATCTTACATCTCCCTCCCCTAAAAATATACTTCCTCCCAGAATTCATTGGAATAGGTGCATATACCAGGTTTGTAAGGGTGTCATATCCTCCCAATTAGCTATAGACTCATCATATCTATCCCACTATACCCTAACCTAGTCTAGCTTGCAGCCTCAAAGGCCCAACATTCGTCGAACCAAAATACATATGGGATCCAATATTAGTTGTCCATCCCCCTCGACCTGCAAAGATGTCCAATCCAAAACATGAGATATATCTAAAACATATCTCCTCAAAATTGAAACATTAAAATTATCATGGGCTCAAGATAGGATGGGTGGAAAAGCTAAGTGATAGGCAATTGGTCCTACCATCTCCAAGATCTCATAGGACCCCAAAAATGGGGTGTGAGCTTAGATCCTTTTCCATAGTGGATTAGGCTCTTATTTGATCACACTCATAAAAAGACCTTATCCCCAACTATAAAATGTTGATATACCCTCTTTATATTAGCATACTTCTTATGTCTATATTTCACCTCATGTAAGTACTATCGAATGAGGACTACCTACTGATACATGTCCTGTAGCATAGTTGGTCCAATCATAACCCTATCTTCAAGTCTGTCCCAACTCAGAGGAGTCTTACATAGTCTGCCATAAATAACCTCATATGGAACCATCTTAAGGGAACTATGGTAACTATTATTATATGAAAATTCAACCAAATAGTCTTCCCAATGTAATTATTGATTCATCATGTACATATATAACATGTCCTCTAACAGTTGGTTGACCTGCTCTATTTTCCCATCTGTCTCTAGATGATATGACATGATAAAGTTGAGTTAAGTTCCCAATGCTCTCTAAAAGGTAGTTCAAAACTCATAAGTATACATAAGGTCTCTATTTGAAATAATCTCTTGCAAAATCCCATGTAATCGAATAATGTCATCCAAGAAGACCTTTTCCACCACCGTGGCATTGTAAGTGGCTTTCATTAGAAAGAAATAGACCACCTTAGTCAACTTATCCACTGTCACCATGATTACATCATGGTGATAGGAAGATAGATGTAGACCAATAATAAAATCCATATAAATGGTGTCCCATCTCCACTCTGGTATGTCATGTGGATATACAAGACCTGTTGGATGCTGATGTTCTGCCTTAACCTACTAACACTCAAGACATCATGCTACAAACTCTCTAATGTCATGTCATAGTCTATGCCAATGATACAACTATCTAAGCTATAAATGTATCTTATTAATCCTAGGGTTTGTTGAATAGGGGCTCGATGAACCTCTGACAAAATCAAGTCTCGTAAACCATGATCTATGGGCTCATAAATGCACCCTCTATGTCTTAAAAGAACATCTAACTCCAAGGAATAACCCACAGACTTTCCCTTCAGGGATTTTTATGACTCTAACATCTAGAAAATCTCTTAATAAAGACTATCCCCATGCATCTGCTTAAGTATTTGGCCTCTCAAATCAGTGTGAAAGGTCATAACTATAAGCTCATATTGTGTGTTCTCCAACATATCTTAGAAAATCATGATTGAAATATCATGTCACATTCTACTCAAGGCATCTACCACAACATTTTACTTCCTTTTGATATATTGAATATCAAAGTGGTATTCACAAAATAATTCCATCCAATGCTATTGATGGGCATTGAGGTTAGGTTGAGTTAAGATGTGCTAAAGACTCAAGTGATCTAGCCTCAAAATAAATCAACTGCCAAGGAGAAAATGTTGCCTTCTGAGAAGTGAATGAACCACTGCTACTAACTCAAGGTCATGAGTTAGATAGTTTAATTCATAATCCTTGAGTTTTTGAGATTCAAAGGCAATGACCTAATTATCTTGTATGAGAATGACTCCCAATTCTAATTTATAAGCATTGATACACACCAAGAATTCACCCTCTATATTAGGTACTACTAATATTGGTACACTAGTTAGATGCTCTTTCAACATTTGGAAGGCCTGCTCACACTTCTTTGACCAAATGAACTTCTTCCCTTTTCACTAAAGGGAAGTGATGGGGTGTGTTTTCTAAGAGAAGTAGTGATAGTAACCTACTAACCCCATGAAACTACATAGCTCTATTAAATTGGTGGGCACAAGCCACTTTATAATTGATCAGATCTTCAAGGGGTCTACTAAAACCCCTTTACTAGAAATAACATGACCTAAGTACTAAACCTCTATCTGGAAGAAATAACACGTGCTCATGTTCTCATATAATTTATTTTTGTGCAAAATATATTATACTTGGTGTAAGTGCTTCACATGCTCTTCTTTAATTTGAGAGTATATCAATATATCATCAAGGAAAACTAGAATAAACTTATTTAAAAAGGTCATGAATACACCATTCATACTACTCCTGAAGACTGCATGTGCATTAGTTAACCCAAAAGGCACCACTGTGAACTCATAATGCCCATCGCATGTCTAGAAGGAAGTTTTATGAATATATATTTCTATCATCCTCAACTGATGGTACCCTAACTTAAGATCACTCTTAGATAATACCCTAGCCCCTCTTATTTGGTCAATATATCACCAATCCTTGAGAGGGGGTAACGATTCTTGATCGTCACCTTATTAAGTTGTCGATAGTCGATGCACAAGTGAAGGGAACCATATTTATTCTTCACAAAGATCATGGGTGATACCCAAGGCAAAACACTTGGATGAATGATTCTTTTATCCAAAAGTTCTTCCAACTACAACTTTAGCTCAAAATGCTTAGGTGTAGTCATCCTATAGGAAGTCTTGGATATCAACTATGCTCTGAGCACAAGGTCAATCTTGAAATCTATCTCCCTCGAAGGGGGTAGTCCAGGTAACTCATTAAGAAACACATCTAAAAACTCCTAGAGTTTAGGATGATAATTAAGCATCACTCTTGAATTCCCATCATGTGATTTATCACTAACTATGATGGAAAACATTTGACATCCCTTACATGCAATCTACCTAAGTTGCATATTATAAATCACATGAAGAGATATGGGTCTCTTAATCCTTGTAATAAGAGCCATGCTCCCAATGTCATTATACCACTCAATGACCTTGTTGTGATAATCTACCTTAGTTTAGTAGACCTTGAGCCAATCCATACCCAAAATATCATCATAAGAACCCAAGGGTATGATATGAATCTGGAGAGTGGTGGTGAAGATGCCCAAATCAAGAGTACAACCACAAATAAAAGAGTCTACGATCATCTTAGCCCTAGAGGCTAACTTGACATCTCAATGATCCCCTAGCCTAAATTCCACCATCCCATAACAATCCACAAGGGATGGCATAATAAAATTATCATAATCTCTTGAGTCAAATAACACTAATACAAAAATCCCATGAATACTACCTGTAGTATCAATCACTATAACTTGGTGCTCTGCCTATTGGTTATCCATTACTATATACATGTGGTGTGTACATCCCACATTTCCAATGATCTACTTGGATACATGGGCCTTCTATTGACCATTGATATAATATCTAAGTGGGAACACTCATGCATAATGATATGGATCTCCACATAAAAATCATACTCACTTTGGCTTCTCCTTATTCATTTACATCTCTCCTGATCTCAGAAACCTAGTGTTATAGATATTGTAGGCCTCTAACGATAATACCATTGAGTTTGTGTTGAACATGACTGCTATCTAAAAGGTCCACTATCTCTATTTTATTCCTGGCCACCCTGTCCTCTATCTCTCTAATAATCCTATGGAGGGTGGTGGCACTAATGCTAAGGGTATTGCTGAGAATGTTGATGTGACTGTTGAGGATACCTCAATGAGAATTGAGAGTGCCTCTAACCACCCCTAGGTGAGGGATAGGTGCCTCATGATCTAAAGTCTCACTGCACTCTAAGCTTTCCCCATAAGTGATCTCTAGCCTCTTATTACTTCCTTTTATTTTCTTCTAACAAATATGCTTTCTCCATAACAACCTCAAGGGTCAGAGGAAAGAGAAGACAAACTGCTCCAGTTATATCTACATTCAAGCCCTTGATGAACTTACTGACTTGGATTTTTTCATCTTAAAGAAACCCCACACACTAAATTAATTCTAGAAATTATCTCTCATACTGACCCACAGTACCAATAGCCTGTCGAAGATTATGGAATTCTTCAATCCTCTTGTTTGTAAAATGCTCTAATAGGTATCGAGTATGAAACTGCTCCTAAAAAATCTCCTAGATAACAAAGTCTCAAGCCATGTGAAGATTTCACTCCTCATTCCTCCACCAAATTCTCTCAAAATCTTTGAGAAGGAGGATATCAAATTGAGCCTTGATATTAGTCTCACAGGATTACAAACTGAAGCAACTGTCTAGACTCGAAATCCATGCCTCTACATAAAAAAGATCTCCCTCTCCATGAAAGGTGGGTGACTAAAGTCTCAACAAGTCCAACATCATAACTCCTAAGTCACTTGTGGGTGGCCAATACTCCTTGTGCCTCTCCTTGAATGGTGAAGGATCCCTCTCTATCCACTATTGTGATAGACTATGTGACCTCTCTCTAGGCTAAGAGACCTCCTATGATGAGGGTAGGGAGTGTCTCTATGACTCTTCCCTAATCATGGGGAATCTCTCCTGAAGTACCCCCATCATCTGTTGTAGGTCTTGAATAATCTAAGTTCCATAGTTTACTGGAAGGGGTAGTGGTGGCCTTGCATCCTCTACATGAGCGACACGTTGCCCTTCTACTAATTCATCCTGCATAAATATAGGATGAGCGCTATGAAATTACAAAAGGAAGTATTTAATAAAATAACTACCTAGAGTTCTTAGTGTTGAACCCGAGCTCTGATACTAAAATATAATGCCTAAAATAAACCCGTATTAATCAAACTTGTAAAAGAGCTAATAATTATATATATATATATATATATATATATATATATATATATATATATATATATATATATATATATATATATATATATATATATACAAATTATAGTTTATTAGCAGATAGGTTAAAAAGAGTTGTTTATCTCATATAGTTTTACTATGAAATAAATATTAAAGTTTATTATTATTTTAGTATGACAAAGTCTTTGACACTTGTTTCAATAAATCAAAATTATTATTCAATTGAGATATTAAATATTATCTTTTTTAGGGTCTAGGAGGGGAAGTAATTTATTTTAAAAAAAATGTCTACAAAATTAATAACTAAGTTAATCAATTTTAAATATAAAATAAATAAATAGAAATAAACAAAAAGGTTCCCATTTGTAAGTGGTGGAACAAATTCCTACCCTTACATCAAAATTTCATGCATCCTAGGATCTATGGTTATCAAATAAAATCTCTTCAAACAATGATTCAAAAGTTATCAAAAGTTCATGCATCCATTAAAAAATGATTCATAATGGGAAGAATCTCTTCAATAACATAAAAGAATAGATATGCCAAAAGAACATATGAAAGCAACCGACATGTTCCATTATCAAGCCCCAAGCTCCAAGAAAGAAACTTACACACAAGTAGTTAAGCTCCAAGGACACTTCAAGAAAACACCCAAATAGGTTAAAGGAAGGTGCTTGACCACTTATCCTATAGACATCATTGCATGCAAACCTCACAGTGAGATTTATGCATAGCCTCTCCCAACCCCAAGGGAAATATGCATGCCTCAAACTCATATGCGCAATGAATAATCTTGAAAGGGTAATGACTTAGGATATCAATAATTAAGAAAACAAAATAACAAAATGTTCATAAAAAGATATAAATGATAAGGAAGTCATAAGGACTTCACTAAATGGAAGAGAAGAGGGCTCTTACTTTCTTTTCCATATAAGTTTATTAATGAACACAAAGGCTTCTAAATCCAAATAAAAGAGTGCTTGTCAAGGAATAATTTTTCCTCTTTAGACCTCCTATAATACATCATGTCTCTTTATACCTCCCATAACCCTCCTTAGATCTCCCATATCTCATAAAGGAGAGTGCCTTTTTAACCTTATTAAAATATTCTACTTCTCATAAGCAAGTTCATACCACTAAGGTTAGAGTGAGCTTGCGTAACAAGCCATAAGCAAGAGCTTCATTCCCTCATTATCAAAATATAATCACTTGTGCCAATATCACATGGGTGATATAGAGGTGCTTCTAAATCCCATACCCAACATTCACATAACAATAAATTAAAAAAATAATAAGAACTAGAAATCATGACAATAATACAAAATAGAAAAACTTAAAGAAAATCCTAAAGACAAGGCCTTAAACTTAATAAAAATATTTGGTTATATTATTTTAAATGGGATCCATTAAAGAGTAATAAGAGAAGAGAAAGCATTCAAACACACAAAAAATAGTAACAAAAACCTATCTCAAACCAAAAGCTCCACTTGATAATCTTCTAAAAGCCTTTCTCCAAACATCCAAACTCTCTAATAATCTAAAATGCATAAACCCAAAAAGGCCAAAAAAAAGTCCTTAAAATAAAAAGACAATAAAAAATAAATAATAATAATAAGGTGACACATGGACATCTTTATCCCAAGGATGTGACCTCCCTCCATAAATTTCTCTTACAATCCTCATAAATACCCTTACACACTCACATGTGTGTTTCTTGCACTTAAAAATATAATCCAACATTTTAAACAAAAAGAGAGGGTTGGTTATAGAAGCAAAATCTAAGCCATAAAGAAGGCTTTTCTATAACCAAAAAATGATCAAAATGTATTAGAAAACTCACCTACCCAATGGGTATATGCATGGGTCCAAAAAAGACTAATAAGAGATATTTTTCTTGTCAAATACTCAAGCTAAAAAGTAGTTGAAAGGACAAATTCGAGTTTGAACATGTGTTGGATTTTTGGGTTAACCCAACCCTTAACAAGATTAAAAAATCTCATTAAGGGTTATCATAGGTTTAAGGTGATTAAATTAGAAGAGAGGTTTAGGTCAAAATATCAAAATTTAAAAATAATAAAGAGAAGAATTTAAAAGACACAAAATAATACAATTAACAATTTGTAAAGAAAGAAGGGTATAAGATTAAAAGTTTAAGGTGATTTTTAGGTGTGCATATGATCCCTCAAGGCATGCATGAGTCTATCATAATCTTGACTTTGGCCCCTTGTAACATACACACTTAATACAAACATTAAATACATCCATGGAAAGATAATTCATATCTAAGATAATATGAAGAAGTTTATATATAATGGTCACTATAAAAACTGTAAAAAATAATCCTATATCTTGATTAGTTCAATATAAGCAATTGTAAATTCAAAAAATACAGCATCATACTATTCAATAATAATATATTGATAACAAGGTCTATCTACCCATAATTAACCATGCATACAAATAAAATCTACCAACTGGGTAATTAAAATCCATGAAGTTAATAAAATATAACATGTGGGCATCGTGTGCCTCCAAATAATCTAACACATATCCATTGAGTCCACAAGATATGTAACAAAATATACAATAGGGAGTGATGTCAAAATGGGGTCTCACAATTACGATCCATACGTTAAATGGCATATAGCTCCCCCTTGGTAGAATAAAAAGTTATAATTTGTGTGGTTATAACATTGGAAGGCATTAATGATTAAATTTGTCTCTTTTTGTTGGACATAGAGATAGAATTTTTGAGAAATCCTAAATTTTGGTTATGTGTAGCATGAGCAAAGGCAACGGGTTAAAGACCTGCTTCATATTTTTGGTTAGGGTGTTTTGATTAGCATTTGGAAAAGGATTCAAAGCTAGAAAGTTTGGATTGATGTTAGGTATAAATATAATTTGAAGTCCTTGAGGATTTAATTGAAAATCTATGTTAATGACTTCATCATATACATTCAAAAAAGTAATAATAATTAGATCTTTATGCAAAAAACAACAATCATTGAATATAGGGTGTTCTTATATATTTCCAAGGTTAATGATCATTAGGTCTATACACAACATCAATTCGACTGTACACAAAAGTTATGATTGGTTCATTATGCTCTCTTATTATATAAAAGTGTTGATACACCACACTTGGGATAGTGACTTACCAAAATTGTGCAACAAATATGGCACTACATTGGTCTCATGTAGTTGTTGAATTCTCTACAAGGTTTAGGAACCAATTGTATGCAACATCTTGTAAGGTAAAAGGTAAAATAATGTATGCTACATCTTAAACTACATTTAACAATATTAGAGAATATTTAAATGCTTTGATATGTTCTTTAGGTATCTATACCCCAGAGGGCATAAACAAAAGAAGATAATTCTCAAGATTTCTAGGTAAGACATGGACTACACCAGGGGTATTGATAGCATAACCAACTAACCAATTCATGGTGAGATATGAAGGTGAATTCCCTTGGAATGGTGAACTTGATTATATTCGTGATACCTTAGGTACCCCATTATCTGCTCTAATCTTTAATAAACTTGTGTAGGTGATAACAATCATAGATCGAATTTAGAGTTTAACCTTGTTAACCTAGATGATAGATCTAGTGTATTCTAACTCAATTGAACATAATGATGAGACATTGTGGTCCTCCTTCTATCACCAATTTAATTATGTTGATGTGGGTTTTATGCACACCACATATATTAAGGGGCATACACCCTCTTGTTTTAGTATTGATGATTAATCAATTCAAGTCACAAGTTGTGGGTATTTATTTTTTAAATAACCATGTGGTGGAATACTAGTGGATCACAATGGTTTATTACCTTAGATGGTTTAGATATGACTAAAATTCTAACCTGTGACCTGTAAGTTAAAACTAGTTAACCTACAATTGATTACACACAAATGATCTAGGCTAAAGTGGATTGGATCATAAAAAGTTAAAAAAAAAGGCAAAGGAAGAAAAGAAGTGGTTCTATGATTGATTCAAAGAATCATCCCTCTCAAGTTATCTGGGTATGCAAAATTGAGCATGCAAACTTTACCAATGTTTATTATACCCTAGTTACAAGCACACAACATAAAAAATACAATATAGAGTCTGAATAAATAATTAGTTATAGAATAACTTCATGACTACAATCCAAAAGATATTGTCAGTATAAAATTGCTAAGCACATTTGATTACCAACAATATAAAAATCAGAAATAGAAATCGTAAAGTTGGTTAGAACAACATATAGTTTAATATAATCTTTAAAATATTACATGCATTAGTTCACATAACAATAATAACTTTATATCAATTCTTCAAATCAATACAAAAGATGAGAATAAAATAAATCAACAAAACTTATGAACAGTGCAAAAAAAATTTGGCTTACATTAACTTCACAAAAATTATCCTCCTTTATAATGAATAAAGGTCTTATATAAATAGGCTTTAGATGGTTACCACCTCATCTTCAAAGCTCATTATATGTACAAAATCTAAAATAATACCAATCCATTTTTATGCAAAAGCTTTACATGCAAACTATTCTTGCTTTACAAGGAAAGTCTAAAATAAGCTCAACTAAATAAAAATAGGAAGTAACTATGACAATTGTGTGGAAAATTTTGCTATGGAATAATCTAGAATGGATGACATCACAACTAGAGATGACTATGTGGATGAACCCAAAATGGAATAGTTGGAGTTGCTGATGTCGATGCTGATGATGTGGATAAACCTAATGATGAAAAAGTGCCCACTATAGCTAAAGTCATGTCAAATAAAATGGAATAAATGATTGAAGTTATTATTACAATAACAACTAAAGTGGAAAAACTATATTGAACATTATCATTATAATTGTTATAGCAACTATAATTACAATATCTAAACTAGGGGATGTAGTGGTAGTTGAAAAAAAAAACACTGACTAAAGTACAAATTATTGTTTCCATTGGAGAAGAGGGTGTAACTAAAGATGAAAGAGTTGTAGATGATATAGTCCCAACCTGAGCAAAAAGTTACTTTTGTTTCTCTGCATTCTTTTGATCTTTCTTCTTTTTATGAGCTACCGAATATGTTATATGGTCTAATTCAATAAATTCAAAATAAAAAATAGGGACTTTAAATGGTGTACTTATTTTACCCTAAAGACTTTTATGTGTTTCTAAGGAAACTTGGAATGACTAATAAATTGCATGGGCTTTTTTAATCTTCTCCTTTACAAAGTGATCAAGTCTATAACCTATTCATTACCCCCATAACTAGTGTTATTGATCCTCATTTTGAAGTTCCTCATTGAGTATTGAAATTGATTATTAAATATGGTCTGGTTTACGACTTGGCCATCAGGCTTGTATACAACATAAATAATTACTTCACTAAATAACTCAACTATTATATTCTTTTGATATGTGATTTGGATTGTTACAATCTTCATCTAGCTATGCCAATATATTAAGTCCTCCCTCTTTCCATTAGCATAAATATAATCCAAACTTATGTATTGTAGTGATAGAAAATTTAGCTCATGAAATGTATTATGTCTAATCACTTTGTTAATGTTGTATAGATTAGCATTGATTAGTCCCAAAGTTTTGCTAAAGCTTATTACTCTTTGCCACTTGGGTTATCCTATAGCTCTAGTTCTCTAAATAATATGTAGGAAACTATAGAGAGACTGGAATTCATCATGCATCTTGTCACATATGTCTATGGGTGCCTCAATCTTGGTTTGTGATTCTAATATCTTGTTTTCTTATTTCAAGCCAAAGACTATTTGCTTGATTACACCACCTATGGACTCTACAATTGAGATTAGGTCTTCTTTGATTTCATCATGTTCTCTGGGCTTTGTTTTTATATTTTTAGTCAATTAAAAGAGTTCCTCTTCCTTGTGAAATTCAATCACTTTAGGTCATCTTGAAATTTTCCTTATAATTATCCTATTTACCTTATTAGTGGTCTCCTCAAATTCTAAAAAGACCCATGGATCCTCAATCATGACCAAATTATGACTTGAAAAATTATAAATTTGGAGTCATTACATCCATGGTTGTGTTAAATTGTCTCAATAGAGGAAGAGAACTCATGGGACAAAGGAGTAGGGGAGTATATGCTGAATTGAGGTGGAGACATAAGGATTGAAGGGTCTAAAGAAGAGGATGAATTGGGAGGTATGGAAAGTGGAGAAGTGGGAAATGGGGTACTGACCATCTTCTCTCCTAAGGGCCTGATTTAATATGGGCTCATTTTTATATACTGGATTGCATTAGGTGAGTTTTTTTATAATTTTCATAACAATGGATGAAGCTAAAGTATATGTAGGCATATATATAGTCAATTGTGTTGAAACATGCTTTTGTAATGGTTGAGTGGCAAAAAATGATCAAGAAACCAAATATTAAAACCTTAGGGTTTGAAAAATGGAAGTGGTTGGTAAATAATGAGAGGTTTGTGTAATGGAAACCTTTGTTGGTGTAATGGGGGATTGCCTAATAGAGGTGAGAACATGTGTTGTACTAATATCAAGGGTAACAATTGAAGTATCCATAGGGATAGTGGAAGTAGTAGAGGTGTCTACCATGCTTTCTATAACACTTGGAACAAGGCCCATGTTTAAAACATTCATTGGCACACTTGGAGAAATATAGACATAAACGATACTAAAACTAATTAGCTTAGGAACTGTAGATAAAGGAGCCTTTTGTTGAGCTCAATTTTCATATCTTATATTGTTTCTTCCTCTTAATTTTATCTAGAGGGGATTTCTTCTATGTCTAAGGAATAAGGTAAGTTCAAATACCCATGAAATTCTATTGTAGGTTATAGACTATCCTCTATGATAATTGGTGGGCTTGTGAAGTGGTAGGAGGAGTTTGTATAGCTTGAGGGAGAAATATAGACATAAAAAAAAATAGAACTAATTAGCTTAGGAACTGTAGATAAAGGAGCCTTTTGTTAAGCTCACTTTTCATATCTTATATTGTTTCTTCCTCTTAATTTTCTCTAGAGGGGATTTCTTCTGTGTCCAAGGAATAAGGTAAGTTCAAAGACCCATGAAATTATGCTGTAGGTTATAGACTATCCTCTATGATAATTGATGGGCTTGTGAAGTGGTAGGAGGAGTTTGTATATCTTGAGGGACCATGTGAGGCCTAATTATAGTGTGTATTGTTGGAGGAAGAGGCTACTGATTTGTAACCTTTGGAGGAGGGAACCCTTGCAGTATCCTTATTTTCATTTTCTCATCAATTTCCTTTGGGGACTATTCCTTAACATACTCTTCTATTTTATCTTCCAAAATTCCTTCATATTGAATCATTTGGCCATCTTGCATTATTTTTTACATTTCCATACCAATCCTTAGCATTAAGGAATATTCTATCACAATCCTGCCTATAATGATGATAACCATCTTTGACTCTTCCTTAAAGATTGTATAAATTATTATCAATTTTCCCCTTAGGGTCCCAACATGTAAATTCTTTAACTTGTGATTTTAAGGATGATCTATGGTTTAAAAACTTATGCAATTTAGACCATTACTTAAATGAATTCTTGCATGTCTTAAGTGGAATTTTATAAAATATGCCTAGTTTGGCCCTCTTGCATTCCTTGTCTATGCAACGAGTCAATTGGAAAAAATATCTTATTCGATGGATTTGTCTGGAACATACCTTGGAAAAATTAGGGGTGCCACTATGGGCTCTTCTGTTCTTATTTCTGCATGGTCTAGGTAAATCTAGTAGTCACCATATGTCTTCAAATAACTTTTTATTTCCTTAGATAATTGTGGCATATGTTTGAAATTGATAGCTTCATATACTTTTGGATAGAAGTGGTTAGATATATTTTGTATATTATTTTTAAATTTATGAATGTGAATAATGTCAAAATTATCAAAAATATTTTAAAATTCTTAAGTTACCATCCTATTCAACTTGGAAGTCTTATTGTGGCATGCATAACATTCAATAAATAATACAACATATAAAAATTACCCTTTTATCTAACCTAATTGTATTGATACAATAGGTTGAAGCTAATTATTTATCCTAGGGTAAAGATTCTCTTATCATCCAAAATCATAGACAATAGGGACATTTGGATTTCATTCACATTTAAAATGGATTTAATTCCAAATAATCTTTTCATTAAAGTCATACCAATTCTTACCCTTGGTCTGAATTGGGAAATAGGAATAAAGCTCACCATTTATTTTTTAGACAATATTAATAGGGTTAGCTACATAATTCTGTAATGCATCTGTGACATCATTGATCTCAAACCATTTTGTGGCAACTTCTTGATTGTAAATGACAATTGGCTAGGAAAATTCATAATATTTTTCAAGTCCTACACCTTCTATAGTTGCAACTACAACTTGAATCTTAGGTGTGTGCAGTGTATCTCTTATATGCATTCCCCAAGTGAATAAATTAAAAAGGACATCTATGTAAGAAAATGACTTTGATTTGGATATACCATTATGTAATCTCTCCACTCAGATGTCTGGGAGGTCGTCAATGTTATCCCATTAAACTAGAGGTAAGTTGTCCTCATCACTATATTATTCAGTTTATTTGAAATTATCATAAATAGATGAATAATGGGAAAATTGTCCATGAAGAGCTCTTGAATCAAAATCTATATCTCTGTATTCTTGGTTGGTTCTATAGGAGAAACAATATGGAGTTTGGTCTATTGTTTCCATTGTAATTTCTGTTTAGCTTAGATAATATTTTTTTAAAAAGAGCTAAAGGAAACATAGAGCTTTAAATATTCAATTATTTAAATTATTTGATTGCAAATGATGTTGAGATTGAATTAGGACCTAGTCAATTGTACTACTAAGCATCGATCCCAAAGATGTAATTGCTAATTTTTGAGACTTAATTGTTCCTCAATGGTCTATGACATCTATATTTCTATTTGAATTTTATTTATGGATTTTACTTTCATAAGAAATTTATTTGACATGTGTTAATTTATTATGAAATTTTACAATCTTAATCATCCTTCCTATATTCATTGGCACCCAAAATATCAGTATTGAGGTATTTGTGTCTTGTCCTCATCATTATAAGTGACATGATGTGAACTACCAAAATTAAACTCAATATATTTTATGTGTACTCATTGATGACAATACTTAAGAGGGACACATGGATTCATGTCACTTTGTCATAGTGCCTTATTCATGTTCTTACTGATCTTGAACCCAAAGAGTGCATGAAAGTGCAAAATTAAGACACTTGACATGATCATACAAAGTCACGTTGTCTTAATGTTTTGATTTAAGATGTATTGAACTAGAGTATACATTAATATGAGATTAAGACACATCACATCATTTCACAAAGTTTCATTATCACAAATATTTGTTACTTAATAATTTGCATTAGGATGCACGACATTGAGAAAATGGACACATGGAAAAATCAGGCATAGTCATACTGGGTATAGTATTTGGTGTCCAGACCTTTGAAATATGTATTGATATGGGTTTTATGAACACCCAAATAATATTACAAGGTGACCTTTAATGTTTTAGGATTGATGAAAAGTATTCACTCTAAGGCATGAGTTTTAGGGTATTGGGTTTCGTAAATAACTTGTGGGTGGAATAACGATGAGTGAGGCAGTTTATTTACCATGGATGGGTCGACTATGGATGAATATAAATATACTTGATATGGGTGGATTGATTATGGTTCTCATTTAAGGTGGGTAGGTCCTGAAAATAAATTAAAAAAGGAGGGAAAGGTAAGGTAGGAAAGGAGGCTTGTAGACCACACTAGATGAAACCTTTCAAGACTAATACTTAAACTATAGGTTAGACAATAAATCATAGACCAATATTTATTGCAGGCTATTGTAGCACACCAATAATTAAGCATAGTTAGGAGTCAAAGGAAAAAAAAATACAATATAATTAAACACATGAAACAAAAGGATGCTGCATTTGTTAGACTATAATAATATATCTACAAGGGGGATTATGATTTATGGGCAAAAGGTATTCAGATCAACTATAGCTTAATATGAACAACAATATATAAAAGAGATAAATTTAGATAAGCTATAACTTAATATGAACATAAATATATAAAAGAGATAACTAATACATAATCAAAAGACTAAGAAACCAAAATGACAAAGCTTATTACACAATCCACAAGTTGGAGAAGAATCAACATTTGCACATCAAAAATAAAATTGTAAAACTTATTAAAATTTCCTATATATCTTAACAGCCAAAATTATCCCCCTTTTGGGACTGAGAGGATACATGTATAAATAGCTTGGGATGGGCAATGCCTCATATCTCAAGAGAAGTCTAAAAATACATTTACAAAAATAGGATTTACATACAAATATCATGCAAAGGATGCATGTACTGTAGTCAGCCTAGAATAAAATTTTATAGCTAAAAATACAATATATACATGTAATGTAAATTTGGAACCAAAGTTATGACTTAACAAAACATGCAAGTACATAGTTATATCTACCAAGGTAATTATGTGGCATTGCTAGCTGAAAAAGATGATACAATGACAGTTAGAGGAACTGAAGTAACCACTATTGTTCCTTAGAGAATCAAGATGAGCCCACTTTAAATTTTCATGACTATAAATCCTAAAAATTGGAAACCCTGAGATGATGTGGTAACATTAATAGTTGGTTATGTGCTTGGCACTAAGCCTAAAACTATTTCTTTTACCTTGAGTTATTCAAATAATGTGTGTGATGCTATGAATACTTGATTAATGATGTCAAAATTGAGTAAGGAAAGCTTGAAGGGTTTGATGGTCTTATCCATCAACCTTGTATGTTCAACTTTTGAGCTCTTGAATTCCTTTCCCAGAGCCTCATCTCTTGTTACCCTATCCTTGGAAAAAATTACCAATTGAATTATTTCATCATTGGTCATATATATTATGCCTTCAACTTCCTCCTTTAATTTTTTGTATTTATTTGGAGGAGGATCTCAAAATTTGGCCTATCGACCAATTCATTGGTAGGTGTAATCACATTAATGACCTTCATGTATTTCATAATTTCTAAGGCCTCACTTTCATGATTTGTAAAATGTCCCAATAGAGTCTTCATCTATGTATGGCAATTGAGGGAACCATCCTTTTTGCAATTACATAATTGAGGCACCATGATGCATCCATGCTAGACATTAATTTCAATTTATTGAAGGCACTAATTCTGGAACATTGGACCAAGAAATTCAATCTTTTCTCAAACTATTTCAATTGGTGCCAAAGTTTAATCACCTTTATTCTATTTGATTAGATTCCTACTTTGAAAACTCATATATTATGTAAAATGTTGTACAATTTATTAGTTATACTTTAGACATCATCAATTATCTCTTGAGGAGCCTATATGGTTTATCTCTGATCTAGCCTCTGTTGTGCCTCCTCTTTGATTTTATATAGTTATTTCATAGATTCACTAGTTGAGTCCACAAAAGCATACAAATAGTAGTATATTTATTAGGATATTTTGGATCTTTTTTGGATTTATTTGCTAAGGGAATTAGATTTTATCTTTATTCAAATTATATTTCTTCCCTTGTTTCCAAATTCAATTCCTTATTCTTCTTCACCCTTTGGATGCTTCCACTCTTTTTGTTGAACCAAATAGAGACTATAGGTAAATATATGATAACTAGTTTATGTCTCTCACCATTTATATTTTGCATCTATTTTCCCATTTGGGGATAATAAGTTCCCCTATTAATGCATCTTCTAGGCTCAGGTATTCAAATGTGGAAGGTGGAGTCATTGAAGGAGGTGTTATTAATGGCAGTGTTAATGATGCACTTATTTGTATTGGGAACTAGAGAGGTGGATATACAATCCTCTCCTATGGTGAAGGTTATATTAATAGAGTGACTTCTAGGGTTATCTTAATAGTCATAGTGACTGAGTGTATGGGTGAAGATTATGGCATAGGAAACTCTAGTTAAGTTTAATGTTTCTTAAGGATGGGTAGCCTTTTAGTGTTGTGAGTAGAAACTGTAAACCTACTCTGAAAATGAACTCCTTTTCATGAGGCCTTTATTTTATTTAAATTTGAATGAATGGGAGTGTCAATAGAACTAGACAAAAGAATATTTGGAACAACTAGAGGCAAATATGTAGCTATAATACCTACACTGGTAATAAATAAAACAAGAGAAGAGACTACAATCTTTGCTATTTTATGAGGATTAATTAGTCCAATGTGCCAATAGAGTTTCTTCTTCTGATAGAGCCTCCAAGATCATATATTTATCACTTTCCAACTTTACTTCCTCATCATCTAGTGTTAAATCTTCACTTATTATAAGTTTTAACCCCTTCATTATTTCTACATCTTCTTCACCTTCATCAGTTGAATATTCAACTAAAAATATTACCTATCTAGGTTCCTCCTCATCAAGGGATTCCTCTATGGGGAGACCAAAAGATATCCTTTCTTATAATTATTTTCCCTTGGAGGAGGTGAAAGGACCCTTAAATTTACTTTGGTAAGTGAGAAAAAGGGGAGTGAAAGGTGAGGGATATGGTAATATGACTAAAGGAGATACAATGGTGGAAATTATCACTATAAGTGGTGGTGAAGGAATGGTTGGAGGGAAAATAATGTTGTAAGGAAAGGTGAATGGAGTAGGAGCTGACATGGTAGGGAGTGCTTGAGAAGATGAATCCTTATTGATGGTAGTGGATGGATTTGGATTTACCATAGGTGAATGAGGAGAATAAGGAGAAACTAAAATAAACATAAAAGAAGCCTATAGAAACTCAGGGAGACTAACCTAAGTGATAGTTGCAAGTGGAGGTAGAGATGTCATAAAAAATGTGCTCTTCCATTGATATGGAGGAGGTGTAGTTATCTCATTTGTAGTAGTTGTTGCCAAAACTATATTAGTACTAGTATTTGGAGATGTAGAAGGTAGATGAGGATTGGAAAGACCTCTTATATTTTCCCTACTTATTTAGGGATTAGATTCCCTCTAGCTACTAGACTCTCCCTCTTGTAAATTTTTTTATTCTCCTATATGTGGGGGGGGGGAAGTTGGCCTTTTCATTCTAAATCTTGTGGTTGAGTTGGAGGCCATTCATGGCTCCATACTCTATGTTCTTGTTCTTCCATCTCTTTAGCTTGTTCTTTAGTAATCTAAGGATTATATTGAAGAACCTAAGTAAATATCCTAGACATATGTTTATCTTTCATATTTGTCCATACTTTAGGATAATTTTATGCATTCATAAAAATAACATCAAGATCATATTCCTAGTGACCATATGAAATGTTCACCTTTTTATTTTTCTTGAGCTACCTAAGGTATGTCCCAATTTTCTTCCTGGGGTCCCATTCCTTGAATTGGCCCACCTTTAAATTGTATTGGGATATGGATTTCCCAACTTAGTTGAAATGTGGCCTAATTACAAATTAATTTTTTCAAATACTTAGAGAAGTTTTATAATAATAGGCATGATGCTTAAGGCTAAGTTCTTTGTCAATGATGTTATAAAGTTGAGAATCCACCTCATGTTCTAAAATTTTATCTGGGACATGGCATGGAAGAAACAAAGGAGCTACACTTATCCTTTAAAATTAGATGAGTATGTAGTTAGGGTAATATAATATAAATAATCCACCATTTTACCAATTCTTCTTATTAGGTTTTCAGATAGCCTAGGCATTTAGGTGCCATGGATCGCCTAATTTACTTGAGGATAAATTTATTCACATATCCTTTGAATTTCATTATTGAATTTGTATATAAACATGAATGATTAATATTCAAAAATTATATTACCTAAATATTTTGGTGAGGGTTTCCATAACTCCCCATATGTCCCATGAACTATGCCTAATATTGCATCCAATAAATATGACATCATATAAAAATTACCATTGGTTGGCCTTTATTTAGGATAAAACATTTATTCCTTCAATCAGACACTTATGAATTTTATTAGGGCAATTGAATTTTATGAAGTTAAAATAATGTCCAAAAAAGGAACCCATTCCACTTATACATAAGTTATGCTTTCAAAACTATATATTTGGTTTAAGAGGGTAGGTCTTAATTTGACAATATAAATGGAGGATTTACCTCTCTTGGGATTCAGGCTCTGACCCTTAACCAACCATTATTTTAGTTTTATGTCTATTATGTTGTGCTCAAGCCAAACATTGGATGAGACTTAGTTATAGGTAGTCTTAGGCCATGTGAGTCTAAGGTACCTTTTAAAAGCCCTCCTAGAAATAACCACAACTATATTTTTGCTTTTCATAAGATGCAAGCAATCCCCAAAAAATGTTCCATTGAAAAATAAACCTCTAAGTAGGTCTATGCAAGGCATTACCTCTAGCTTTACCATTATTATATGGAGACCTTATGTTTTGATGGGCAACATGACATCGATATACTACTTCTCATCTAGAGATTATTAGTCTTGCATAGAGTAGGGCACCACATACTCTACATTAGTCTAGAGCAATGAATAATATAGGAAATTGAATTCAAGGGAATTTTTATCAAACATTGTGCCCATGTATTTTATGCTCCAACAAAATAATATGTTAAGGTGACTTGAACATGTAATTATTTTGAAGAGGAGGCCATTCTGTCAAATCAAAATAGGTGATTTATTTTACAAATCATTTGTTTCATTCTTTTAGGTTTACTAAAAAATATAGGGCTCTTTGGATGTTCAAGGGTTTAGAGTTACAAAGTTTTATTGATATATTGATGGTGAAATGACTAGCATTCACTTAAATTTTGCATATATTACCTAAAATTATAAGTCTTGAATGCATTTGTGTGTCATCAATGCAAATAATTGCCTTTTGATTTTAACATTGTTTAAATTTTATTGTGTCAATCAGCTTTGGTAGGTTTAATTATTTGAAAAATGATAATTATTCATTAACTTTACACATCTATTCACTATGTTTTAGACAATTGTCAAATTATCACTTACCCACTTCTTTGTTCTACTATCAAACTCATTTATGTGTACTTTGAGCCTACATCTCTTGGATTGTGTCACTTCTCCATTTTTTTGTGTACTCAAGCCTTTATATTTACATTTTGACTATATATACTCTAGGGATGCAAGTTAATGTAACTGTGCCATGTGGGGCATGCTGGAGCCTATAGGGACTCAGAGGCATGAGAGTATGAGTGCTTGAGCCTTTTAAACTATGCATGTCAATGTAAATATTTCATGTACTAAGATGTCGACATATTGTGTGATCTTGAGGCCTCAAAGGCATGGATACTCAAAGCCATGGGACCATTGAATGATTAAATTTACTTTAATCCCTCTATGGTTCTAGGTAAATGAAAATGTGATAAGTGTCAAATGCTCAAAACTCAAAAGCTTAGAACCATTAGACTATGGGAACTCAAAATCATTAGACTGTGTTAATCCTTTTGTGATTCCTAGTAAATAGAAATGTGCCATGTGGCATGCTCTTAGAACTTGAAAGCTTGAAACCATTAGAATTTAGGAACTCAGAACCATTTGATTGTGTTAATCCTTCCATGGTTTTGGGTAAATAAAAATGTGTCATGTGGCACACTCTCAGGGCTTAGAGACTTAAATCATTTTGCATTTTATTTGAAGTGTGAAAGGTTCTATGTGATGTGGTAATACCACTTTTCCATGTCTTAGAACTCAGGGAACTTGAAGAACTGGATAATTTTCATGAAAGATGAAGGATCTTAATAATGTGGTGATGTCACCTATCTTAATTTTATACAATAAGGATAGGGCCCAGTCATGAATGATTAACAAATCTTTGTCAATAATCCTACACTCATTTGAAAGAAAACATAAGAAAACTAGGATAAAAACATTAGTTCTGTTAGTCCATAAATCAAAGCATTGATTTTTTGAAGGGAAATATAAAAAAATAAGGTTAAAAATGACTCAAAATATCTGTTCGAGCTTTGATTTTCATTATTCAAACTCTTATAACTTTAGACTTATAAAGACAACCATAAACTTTTACATGAATAAACTGATGTCATGGATTCTTAAGGTTTATAAGACCCTAAATAAATATTTTCAAAAATAATGGGTCCCCATTTTATTATTTTAAAATGATGTGTGTGTGTTTGTTGAAGTGGGCCACAATTGATGATCTACTAGATAAAGTTGAATGCACAATGCGATTACTTATGTGTAGTAGTAAAATTAAACATGAGCTATAAAAATCAATTGATCAACAATCAAAAGATTGAGATATTAGCATTAACATCATTAGCCATAAAATCTTTAGGAAAGTACATTATATAGGTGAAAGATAAACATGTCCTCACTTCCTCATAAATGTGAGATTATCATTCATAATGACCTAAAGTACACCTAAATAAGCTAAACTAAATATGTGTAGGTAAAAATCATTAAATAGAATAAAAACCTACACTAAACCCCCACCCCCTTAAGTGTAACTTAGGTGAGTAGTAGATTTTGTTCTCAACTCAAAGGCTTAATGAGGTACCTAAGTATAATAAAATACCCCCCAGAAGAGGATGCTGGAGCTAACTGAACCCCAAGAAGATCTGACAAATGAAGATAGTTACTCTTAGTGAAAGGTTTGGTGAATATATCAATAATTTACTCCATTATTTGGATGTAACAAATATAAATGACTTGTTCATGCATGAGGTCCCAAATAAAATGCATGTGAATCTCAATATGTTTGGTCCATTGATGTAGGATTAAATTCTTGTATATTTTTATTTTGATTTAGTTATTACATAATATGATTATTGGTCATTACAACTAGATGCCAAACTTAGTAAAAATCACTTAAAGCCAAATAGCCTTAATGGTAGTATTAATAGTTCCTTTGTATTCTGCCTCCATAAAAGATAAAGAAATAACATTCTGCTTCTTGATTGACCAACTAATTAGACCTGAACTAAGGGAGAATTTGTATCCTAAAGTAAACTTATGATTATAAATGTCACCAACACAATCTGAATCTATATATCCATTTACGTCAATGTCGATGTCCACTCCATAGTGAATCCTAAAACTATGAGTACCCTAAATATAGTGGAGGATCCACTTAGCTACTTTTTAATGTAGCTCATGTGATTCCTATATGAATCTAGAGACCATGCCCACTGCATATGAAATGTCAGGTTTAGTGTGCATAAGGTAGATGAGATTTCCAACAAGTTGTGGATACAAGGTAGTATCATCCAATGGATATGGACAATCAACTTCAAGATTCACATCAGATAAAAAAGGAGTTTGAGATAGCTTATAGTTAGCCATGTTAAACTATGCAAGTAAATTCAGAGAATAATTGAATTATGCAATAGTGATCCTAGATTCAGATTGAGAAATATTAATCATGAAAAAGTAATGCAACAAGCCCAAATTAGTCTTTGAGAACCTATTAGATAAAGCAATTTTCACCACTGCTATAGTGGATGTAGAACTCCCTGTGATCAATAGGTCATCCATGTAGAGAACCAAAATCAATAGTGCATCATCCTACCATAATATGTAGACATTCAGATCAAAATTGTAATTGGTGAACCCAACTAAAAGAAGAAAGGAGTCTATCTTAGCATACTAAGCTTGATGAGCTTGTTTGAGGCCATAAATAGATTTATGAAGTTTGCAAATTAAGAATCTTCCATAAATCCGTATGGTTTCTCCATGCAATATTTCCTCTTTGAGGTCACCATGAAAAAAGGCACTCTTCACATCTATTTGGTAAACATCCCAATGATGTGCTACAATAATAGTGAGAGTGAGTCATATTGAGTTCATTTTGGCAACTAGGGTGAATGTCTCAATATATTCAATGTCAGGTACTTGATAAAAACCTTTTGTTACCAAACATGTTTTGAACTTGTCTACAGACCCATCTACTACAAATTTTATTTGATAGATCCACCTACATTGAATAAGTTTTCTTCCCTTAGGAAATGGGACTAAATCCCAAGCATTAGTACTTTGTAAGGAACTATACTCCTATTCCATGGTAGTACCCCACTCAAGAGTGTTTGATTCCTCATGAAGTGATTATAGATCAAGAACAGATGTAATGAAATCATGTGGGGCATTCTAGAATTGCAAAAGAGTCCACCTATTGTCTAATGGATCCCCAACCCATTGGCCAACAATTTAAAGTGTCTATCTAGCCCAAAGAGGACTAGTGCTTAGAGAGTTAGGAGGAGATTCCTAATTATATAAAGATATTTTTGGAGAAGGGGGAGGGGAATCCTCATCACTAAGCTCATTGTCATAACTAAAATAATAATCAAGATCATTAAAAAGTTATTTAGGCATATATGCATAATCAAAACTATAATAAAATTCCAATATATCTCAAGAAGAGTTAGAGGTGTTGAGTATAGATTCTAAAGGACCCTCTATAAAAATAACACTCCTCTAAATGAACAACTCATGAGTGGTGGGATGGAGAAGCCTATATCCCTTAACACCCTCAGGATATCTAATGAATATGCAAGGCTGATTCCAAGGTTTCATTGTCTTATGTTTCTTCTTCAAAATATGAGCCATAACAGGAAAACCAAACACTCAAAAGTTTTCTAATATGGGTTTATGACCACTCCAAGATTTAAAAGGAGGGACTCCCTTTAATGCTTTGTGAGGAATTTAGTTTTAGATGTAACAAGCATAGTTGATGGCCTCAACCTAATACTGAGGTGCAAGAGACTTGGAGTGGAGCATAAAATTGGCCATTTCCTTCAAGTACCTATTCTTGTGTTTTGAAAAACCATTTTGTTGAGGACTATATAGAATTTTATACTACAATTCAATCCCCTTTGATGTGTATAATTACTCAAAACATTTATTAACATACTCACCACCATTACCAGTGCATAAAATATTTATGTCTTTACCTAACTATTTCTCTACAAGCACCTTAAAGTCCTAAAAATGATCAAAGACCTCATATTTATGCTTAATAAAATAAACCCAAGTATACCTCGAATAGTCATCGATGAAAGTAAGCATGTAATTTTCCTATTGAATGATTATTTTATAAATGGGCTAGAAATGCCACTATGGACAATATCTAATATCTATTTATCTCTCTATGATTTTCCTTTGTCATACTTCTCCTTTGGATGCTTATCAAGAATGCAACCCTGGAAAACTTTGTCAAAAAACTTAACTCATGGTAACCCTAAAACCATGTCTTAATGACCGAGTTATTCCAAGTAGTGATAGTTGATATAACTAAATCGCTCATGCCATACTTTACTCACCTCATCTAAATGAGTGAGAAATGCAGTAGAGTGTTGATCAAGAGCAAAATATAAGAAAGTATACAACCTAGATTGGTGATTTTATTTCCCAAATACAATAATGGAGTCAATTTTAGCTTTCTTAATAAGCATGGAATTGGGTATGAACTCAACTCTCTTACCCGAACTGATGTGAGTGATCTGATAAAAAATAAGAGATTGGTGGATAAAGAGGGAACACATATAGCATCATAAAATTTCCCATAATTTACTTCAATAGATCCACTCATACTAATTTTAGTAGAAACATCATCACCCAATAAAATAGAAGCCATATAACAAGACTCCAAGGAGGAGAACATGTTATGTGATAAAGCCATGTGGTGTGATGCACCAAAATTAATAACCCATGTAGAAGGTTAAGATGCAACTACACCAAGTGATTTGACCTTATCTTTTCCCTTCTTACTATTTTTAGCTTTAGAAGACTCCTGTGCTGATGAACTTTGATTAGAATAATCAGGGGCACTAATATTATACTTCTTGAGTGTTTTTGTTAGTTTGTTGATCTACTTCTTCATGTATTTAGATTCATCATGTGCAGGTTTGTTGTAGTAGTTGCATGTGAGTCACTCTTTCTTGGATTTTTTGTCTAAAGAGGAAGACTCTTTTGATGCTTTTGGCTTAACATCATATTTATGACCCTTTCTTTGCTTTGGGCCCTTCTTGTTCTATTTTTTCTCCTCACTACTGGAAGCCTTCTGTTTATCCTGATTCAAAATCAAGGAATGCAATTTAGATGAATTTAGTGTACCTATTTGAATTAGTTTGTCTTACTCTTGATTTAAGTCAATAGTAAAATCATGTAAAGATGACATGGTCCATGTAGCTTCAATGGCCCAATTATGACATGGAAGATATAAATGAAGATAAAATAGTCAAAACCCAATTTGGAAAGTATGGTAAGAATCAAACGATCATATTTTTTGTCAATGCCACATAGTTTCAACTATAACCTGAGTGATTTAAACTTGGTGGAAAAATATTGAATCGTATCAAAGCCACCTGGACTCAAACTAATGAGTTCATTCTCCAACTCATGACCCCTCATTTCATTTTGTTTTCTATAGATTTTATTTAATGTGAACCATACTTTATTTGGAGATGTTGTAGATTCGATATGAAAGAGTAATTAGGGAGACATAAATAGGTATAATAGACCATAAGATTCATTACTTTGATTGTACCACTTTTCCTTATTTACCTTAGGTATCAATTCTATTTCTTTACCCATTGTAATTTGGTGGAAGCCTTTGATCCTCAAAAGGATTTACACTTTGAATTTCTACTTATGATAGTTGAATGGTGTAAGAATCATAATGGAACTAAGATCCATGATGTATCAAGGAAGTTTATGAATTACCTATGCTATAGACTAGGAATTTAACACCCCCTTAAATCTACAAAGTTTCAAATTTATAAGGTATGAGAATATCACCAATACATATAGCTTGAAAAACATTCACTTTAAAAAAAACACCTCAAAAGGAGTAGGAGGATGAAAGTTATGTGCATTTGAATATTTATTTCTATCAAAAAATAATGTTCTCCACTTTTCATAAACAATTTGTGTGTGTAAATTGTTGAAAAAAAATTGGTGGAAAATTCTGCATAAAAAAACTTACGCACTCTTGGAGTAAAACTGAAGCAATTATGGGTTGGGTGAAACCAAGGTATTAACTCTTGTATGACCAAGGGCTAAGACCAAATTTGGCATCCTCTAGACTGACATCAGAGTTTAGAGGATGTTGCACACTTGGTAGAGTTTTTAAATACTCTTATAGTTAAAATGTTTGATGTCAGGGTTTTGTATTGGGGTTGTAGGATCCTATTGCATCAAGGTTTTATACTACTTGTGTACCCTGAAGTCTTGATGTTAGAATGTTCAACATTTCCCACAGTAGGGATATACATTGGGGATATAATCCATTTGTGTACATGTCAGGGTTTTTGATTGCTCCTACAGTCCAAACTCTCAATGCCAGAATTACCAATTGCTCCCATAGTCATAACTCTTGATGTTAGGGAAGTTGACTTCTCCCATAGTCAAAAACCCTAATGCTAAGAAAATGAAATGCTCTTACAATCAAAATTCCTAATGTTAATAAAACCAACTGCTCCTATAGTCAAAAGTCTTAACATCAAGTGTTTTCATTGAGGATATGACATGCACTTATAACTATTAGGGTTTTGATGTGTACGGGTTTGGAGGCATCCTTAAAGGTGTCAAAGATATCAATGGTCCTATAGTGCATGCAGTTATGAAAACCCAAATTTTATCAAAAATACCAAATTTACTTTACCACTTCGAAATAGACTAAAGACCCATTAGATATCTCCAAAAACTTAGAAAAACTTAGAAAGGATTTTTCTTTAAAGACTATAGATTTTATAGATTTGTGAAAAATTATTAGAAAAGCCCTAAAACACTCTAAAATAGGAAAAAATCAACTATCACAAAACTAGATCATGTTTACAATGGATATTAGGGTTCAACACCTTATGAATCTGATAGCACAAGTTATTTTACATGAAAACCTACCACATGATATGTGACTATAAAGAGACACCTTCTCTCTTATTTTTTCTAAATCTAAATCTATTAAGGATCCTAGAAGAAGATCAAAATATGAGAGATGGTGAATCTACAATATGATAGGTCAATGAATGATAGATCTATTACATATAAGTTGAAAATTCAAGCTTTCACAATAAAAACAATGACATTCACCTACTATAAAAATTTGAATACATAAGTTATTTTACATGAAAACCTACCACATGATATGTGACTATAAAGAGACACCTTCTCTCTTATTTTTTCTAAATCTAAATCTATTGAGGATCCTAGAAGAAGAGCAAAATATGAGAGATGGTGAATCTACAATATGATAGGTCAATAAATGATACCATCTTAGAGTGGGCCATAATTGAGGATCTACTAGATAAAGTTGAATACACAATGTGATTACCTATGTAGGAGTGAAATCAAACACGATCTATAGAAAATAATTGCTCAACAATCAAAATATTATAATATTAGCATTAACATCATTAGCCATAAAAGCTCTAAGAATGTACATTATATAGGTGAAATATAAACATGTATTCACTTCCTCATAAATAAGGGATTATCTTTAATTATGACCTAAAAGACACCTAAACAATATAAACTAAACATGTATAGGAAAAAACCATTAAATGGAATAAAAACCTACACTAACAATGTTAGGGCATAATAAATAATGTTTCATAGGGAAAAATACCCTCAAGTATTTTGAGAACCTAGAATCTTAATAATGTTGTATAATAGAATTTCATCCCTACCAATAAATAAATAAACAAACTAGTCCTTGAAATAAACTCCTATTTCCTCATGCAACATACTAAACATTTTCATTCCTTGAATTTGAGTATGTGATTTTGTGGATTCAATTTTCCTTGTTATGAGAGTTTTGACATAGTCCTGGATAGACACTATAGGTTTCATTTTGATCTCATATTTTATAATCAATAGTAAATAAAGTCTAGGTATTACTCTGCTACCAGTCATGCTTCCATAGCTCCAACAAAGATACCTCTTATTCTACTCAAAGCCTTTCTCTACTACCAACCAGATGTCTATAACCCTGATAGAGATTACTTAAATCACCCTTTTCCATTAGTTTGTATGATTATATATATATATATATATATATATATATATATATATATATATATATATATATATATATATATATCAAAAACAAAAATAGAAGTAAGGTTGGGAATCATCATTGGCTAGGTGTATGTATAAGAAAAATTATTTCAATCAATATGTCTATGTGATTGTACATCCAATTCTATGTTTATTATCACTCATCCAAGTTTTAATATGTTATAATGTGTTTATTATCACTCATCCAAGTTTTAGCATGTTATAATGTAGTTAATCTGTAGAGATGGGAAGCCCTTCTAAAGTTTGCATGAGTGTATTAGAGTAAATCCCAAAGGTCCAATAAACTCTTCCAATCAAATCAGGACTTAATTCAATCATAACACATACCTTGACTCTATAATCTCTAATACCTTTAAAATAAATCTTTATGACGGCCAATGGTGCATCCTTATGAATCATCTCCTTTTTTGGCAGTTACTTTGTAATCTCCATGTAGGAAATAAGTTGGTCTTTTATATAATTTTAAAAAACTAATCTAAAAATCATAACAACTATCTTACCAAAATTAAAATAACTAATCTACTGAAATAAAAGTAGAAATAAGGAAAGACTAATCCTAGAAAGCATACAACATATTCTAGAAAGTAATAAATCTAACTTAGAAAGTAAGAAATCTAACTTAAAAAGTAAGAAATATACTCTAATATTACATCTACAACCTTCACTTGTAGTCATCTCTAGGTATCTCGAATGGGAGCAGCCATGAAATAGTGCTTCAAAAATTGTCCATTGACTGGAAAGGTGAGGTCATTACCTTGGAGGCCTTTCAATTGAAAGGCATTCTTACCTAAGATCTCTAAAATATGATATGATCCAATCCATAAAGGAGTGAATTTATCTTGTTTTTCTTTCTTCTCATGTGATTTTTCCCATGGAAGCACTAAGTTTGAGATCTTGAAGGTTTTAATCTTAGATTTTTTTGTCAAACCATCTTTTAACAATATCTTGATGTTTACTAAATTTGTTTAGTGCTTCATTTCTTGCGTCTTCCACCTAGACTATGTCTAATAGTCCAGATTGTATTATTTCATCTTCCCCCATGTACTTTTACATGAAATTGCACATTGGTATTTTAAGAGTAATGGGAAAGATTGGATATTTCCCATACACCAGCAAGAAATGTGAAGCCTGAAAGACTTGCTTATGCCTAGTTTTATCTACCCATAGTGCATATTTCAATAAGAGATGCCATAATTTTAGTTTGTCTTGTGACTACTTCTTAATGGCATCCATTATATTCTTATTGGTAGACTTAGTAACTCTATTACCTTGTGGATAATAGTGAAAAGATAAATTAATTATGATTTTATTGTCATAAGCCCATTCTGTAAATTCAAAAGATTGAAAAGCTGGACCATTGTCATAACCTAAAGAAATAAGAGTGCCAAACTTGGTTAATATATTTTCTTCTAGAAACTTCATGACATTGATTGCTCTAGAGTTTTTTGTTGCTACAACTTCTATCCACTTGGTGTAGTAGTCAATAGATATAAGGACAAAATTATGTTCTACTAAAGAGTTTGAGTTTATAACTCCAATAAATTCTATACCCCATTGGGCAAAGGGGCATCCTTCAATGACTAACTGTAAAGGTATCAAAGTATTTATTTCTATTTTCCCAAATACCCAAAAATCATGACAGGTCTTAACATGGTTATGAGTGTCCTTGAAGATTTTATGCCAATAGTATCCCATCCTCATAATTTTATGATTTGCTATGTTTCCTGAGGAATGCCCACTGCCTATCTTTTGATGCAAGTTGTATGCAAGCAAAAGTGAAGCTGATCTACAAATCAATCTTAACTCAGAGAAGATAAATCAACTAACTATAACACTAGCAATACATTGGTAATTGAGGTCATGACCAATATGGATTAGTTAAACCTTCTTAAGGGATCTCTTATCATATGACATGGCTAGAAATGGTTTCAAAGCCTCTAGTCAAGAAAAACCACACAATAACCCTAGCTAAGTCTTGGTATTTCAATGCAATAACAAAGTAAATTAAATTTAATATAGTTCTCACCAAAGCTTGTATCACAAATGGGGGATAAACATAAATAATAAACATGCAAAGAAGAACTCTACTCAAAGTTAATGTATATTTAATCCTATGTAAGGAGAGATAATAAATACATTAGCCATTATACATGTAAATCTATCTATAAAAAAATAAGAGTAAGAGTTAGGAATAATTACCTTGAAAACAAACCCATCGAGTCTCAATCTCTCCCTTGATCAATGTTATTTTGCAACAGGTTGTTGTGGTTTGTAAGGATCACAAGGATAGGTCAGCTCTAGCCTATAAAACTTCTCCTCTGCATCCAAGATAATTCAACAAGATAATATTCATCTTAAAATAATCTAAAACCATAAACAATGACTCCTCAAATAGAATGGCAAATAAGCAAATAAAGAAACGTAAATGAATGGTTCTCTCTATTGGAAATCAGGTGAAAGATGTGTATACATATCTTGATTTGACCCTAAACTCTTTCAAAATTTTAGCTGATGCAGTCAACCTAGTCAACCTAGTTAGTTTGATAATAGAGTAGTTAGGTTCCAAAATAAGTTGGTTGGGCCACTTTAGTCTTGTAACATGCTTAATTCCAAAAACTAAGTTGACCCAATTGACTATATTTGATAACTGGTAAAAATGGGTTTTGGCTTATGCAGGGGCTATTTGAGGTAGTGAATTATTTAGAGAAGAGTGTAACGGAAGTGTTAATATTAGGGGAACATATTGGATGGGTTTGTATTGGTTTTAGGTGGAGGTATAGGGAATAATAATCTTGTGAAGCACCAAAGGCCTATCCACCCCTTTCCTGATGCACCCTTTAAGGCATACACATAGAGAGGTTGAGACTCGACATGCTATTGTAAGAGAGAAAACATCAATAATTGATACATTTTAAAAATGTCATGTGTATACGTATGCCCCACTCAAATCTCATCTTGTGTCACGTAGTTGTAACATGAGATGGTGCTTTGATACAAGAACATAGTAACAAATAACGTTGAGCTACATAAATTGTAGTATAATATAATAACTGAAATGAACAAATAATATATGCATACCTTATCTTTATTGATGAATGGTTGTCTATTTTGTTTGTAGTTTTGATCATGGAGGGCTCAGAGAATACTTTGGATAAACCTTAAGGATTCAAATCTTAAAGATCCAAACAAATAAATGTAGGAAAGTCAAGATAACTAAAATGTGTAGGCATGACGTACTTAAAAAATTGGTAAGCTAGGATGATAAAGACTAATTTAGAACCAAAATGACCAAGCCAAAACTAGAGTAAACTGGATAACCAAAAAATCTTGAGTTAATAAATGACCAAAAAACTCAAATAAAACATTCTTTAGGTAAGAAAAGTGATAAACTAATTTAAACTCAGGATGTGTAAAAGTAATATGATAAGCCTAACATCAATGTATAAAGGAGTAATAAACCAAACTTTAGACAAAGATAGAAAAAATAAAAAGTAAAACAACATCGATAAGTGAGAAGTAACAATCCAAACTCACTCAATAATTGAAAAAGTAATGAAGTAACAACAACATTGGTGAGTAAGAATTAACAATCCAAACTCACTCAACAATAGAAAAAGTATAAAAATATAGAAATAGACATAGCTGTCCACAAAAAGGATGATAACAAATGTTTAACTTTTTAAAATTTAACCAAGGAAATTCTAGAAATTTAAAACAATGATGTAAATGTTGGGGATCAACCAACAATAGATTACACTTATGAAAGCAATAAACTGCGGAATTAAATCAGATAGATAAGTAACTAGAATTAGATAATAGCAAAGAACAAGAGATACAAGAAACCACCCTGAAAACTTGTATTAAACTCTTTACAAAAGGAATACAATTGAAGAAACTTTTTTCTTCCACACCTCTCTCAGATGCAAAAGATCTCTCTCTAGATCTCTATCCCTTAAGAGCTCTATCTCTCAAGTACAATCAACTCCAACAACCTGGATTGATACAACTCTGTACTGTTCTTCAACATTCACATACAATGAACTACTACGATAATCACACTAAGCTAAGAAGATCTAATTCTACATATAGAATTAGGAAACTTGAGCATGCACTTACAACCAACAGTTAAGCCTCTTGAACAAGGGCTCTAAAAACAATCTTACTAATAATAAAAATGCGAACTTAAGACTAAGACTTAAACTCATCATGCAAACACTCGCTTCTGTCCTCGAAAATAGCATTCTGGATGCATAGGTAACCGATGCCGGTTCCTGCTTGCTTGCCTATGACCGACGTTGGCTGATCCTCTGCCGACATCGGTGTCTCTTCAACTGCACCGGACCGACGTCGGTCGCTCTTGACCGACGCCGGTGACTGTGTAAACCTACAACTTTGGTAATGCGCTCATATGTGAAGCTTTTAGGCTCCACACCTTAACAGTAAAGAGAATAGTCCATAGTCACTCAAGCATATTATTTTTCTCTAAAGATAGCTAAAACTAAAACAAAGTAGTTCTAGTATGTTGTAAGATGTGAAGAAGAAGGAATTTAGAAGTGGGGAAACAAATTTAGAATCAAAATTGCCTTTCAAGAGGGAAATTAAATAGGTGGTGGGGTAGATTTAGGAAAAATCAATGTAGAGAAACTCTTTATCAAAGTCAAGACACTAAAATTAAGTTTGTCAAAACAAGAGGACTTTTAAAATTATGAACTCTGAAGAACTTCTTCTAACCACACAAATTTTGGGTTATCAAATGAAGTATGAATATCATCCCATGAAGGATATATGCATGAAAAGTTAAATGAACCTACCTTCCCACAACATGTTATCCACTCCTTAGAACCCCTTACAGAGATGTCGGTCTACTACGAAGATTGGGTACTTGCATGAGGAAATGGGTAGTACTATAGATAATTTTGAATTCCCTTATCCCAATCTACTTGTCTACTACACCTTAATGGACCTCGACTCTATTATGAGGCAAAATGTAGAGTTTGAGTTTGACTAGAAATAAGAGATGTGTTATTAATCATGTCTTTTGGTGTGATGTTGAATTTCTGATTTTATATTTCCTTTTGATCATTATATTTTGTTAATGATTTGGATTTTATCTTTTTGATGGTTTTTTCTATTCCTCCTCCATATGGATTCAAAGAACCAAACATGGGTGATAAAAATAACTATCATTTAAAAACTTTAAATTTGGTTACTAACTTTACTAAGAAAGAGGACTTAGAGAGCATGGTGTCTAAGAGTCTTGTTTATTCATGTTAAATAAAGTGTCATCTTGACTTTGGCCTTGTTTTATCTAAAGTGGAATGAAAGGAAGGGAGATAAAGGGGAAATGAACATGAAATGATTTGAGTTACCTTAATTTTCAAAAAATGTGTTAATGTGAAAGGGATATAATGATAGGGAAGTATGATTCCTTATCATAAAAATGTATGTAGGTGTAGGGAAACATGTTAACATAGTTTATTATACAAGTTTTATCCATAAAAGAATCAAAATTTTGAGGTTGAGAATATAGAACCATAAACTTTCAACCATTTCTTAACATTCTAAAAATAATACTTGGTTTGCAAGAAGTTTGAAAGAATATATAG
Organism: Torreya grandis; assembly: GCA_037957365.1. Lineage (NCBI taxonomy): Eukaryota > Viridiplantae > Streptophyta > Pinopsida > Cupressales > Taxaceae > Torreya > Torreya grandis. Next base: position 1,648,635 of record JARHVA010001737.1, read on the forward strand.
ATTTTATGAGGAGAGACTACTCCTATCAATGGTATTACACTACAACTCATAAAACCTAATCCCAAGTAGGTGTAAAATATAATAATGGTATTTGTGAGGAATGCCTGGTCCTATTCATGGCCTTACACTACAACTCGCAAAAGAAAAAAGAGAAAGAAAAATGTTTATAAATTAATAAATTTATGATCAAAGAGGACAAGCATGAAAAATGAATGTATAAAAGAAAAAAGAGAAAGAAAAAGGTTTATAAATTAATAAATTTATGATCAAAGAGGACAAGCATGAAAAATGAATGTATAAAAGCAAAAAGGTATTCATGAGGAAAAATTGGGTCCTATGCATGGTACTACAGTGCAACTCATGAATTAAATGAAAATAGAAACCAAAGGACCAAATAATGGGACTAAGGTATGTGTATAAAATAGACTATTGAAGAGGAGATAAGTCTTGCAAGAAGTGTTAATATGTACAATATATAGAATTATGAAAATAAGAGAGACATTTAAGCAAAACACTTCTTCTAAACATGTACATTGGTGGGTTCTTTGAAAACATGGACTTTATTAATTTGTAGATGATAAGTACTAGGACCAAGGATGTCTTTTACTAAGGGCCCCACCATTTTTGGGCATATTTTACTTCTTTGTTTGTGTGTAAATTGACTTGAGGACTAAGTCACCAACATTGAATGTTTGGACTTTAAATTTTTAATTATGTTGTTTAGTAATGTGAACCTTCTATTGGTATTTATGTTATAAAATGGCCAAGAAGTGTTCATCAAGAAAATATAAAGCATGAAGATGAGCTTCACATAATTCTTCATCAAGAATTATACCATGAAGAGATATACATAAAGATGGAAGTTTAACTTCTAATGGTAATACTAATTCAGAACCATATAGAAATGAGAACGATGTTACCCCAATGGTAGTACGTATGCTATTACGATAAGCCCAAAGTGTGGGATATAGATGAAGGTGTCAATCAATAAAAGTTTCTTGAATAGTCTTTTGTAAGATTTTATTTAGAATTTTATTAGTAGACTCTACTTGGCCATTATATTGAGGATGGTAAGGTGTGTAGAAGTTATGTAAAATTTTAAATTTAGCACATAATTATTTCATGCCATTATTTTTGAAATTGCCACCATTGATAAATGATTTAGTTAAGGTTAAATTTTGAAATAGTGGTTCCCATGACATTGATAAGAGGCAAAGATTCTACCTATTTGGTAAAATTATTTAGTATCAATAATGATAAAGACATGGACATCCTATGATTGAGGTAATTTACCAATGAGGTTTGATCTCCACAAAGAGAATAGCCAAAGAGACTCCACTATTTGGAGCTCAACTGGTGGTACATGAATTAGATCGTCATGGAGTTGACAAGCATTACACTTTTTTGCAAAATTAATAGCATATTTTTCTAGAGTAGGCCAAAATTAACCCATATGCAAGCATTTACAAATTATATCATGTATACTACAGTGACCACCATAAATGACCCCATGTGCTTGTTATAGGAGAGTAGGAACCTCTTCTTGCATTACACAATGGAGTAGGGTTACTTATACCTTATGGTAGTGAAGGGTGTTGTATTAAAATATACTTGAAATTTTGTTTATGTATTTAAGTTTTGTCATGAGAATTTGTTTATGGAGGGTTAGTTTTATGTTCAATAAATTAGCTTAAGTTCTTATACGATGGGCTTTGTTGAATAGGGGCAGCCTCAATGTGATAGATTAGTAAATCATTTGGTTTGATAGAAGAAGGCAATTTTTTAAATTGGATAAGAAATTGGGTGTGATTAAGTACTTGATGAGGGTGAAATAGAGATGTTGATGAAGCAAGCGAGTCAAATATGGTATTTTGATCTCTTAGAATTGGTTTGATGGTAAAAGAAGCAAATTCTTTGGCAAGTGTGGTATCCATTTGATGATATACAATTAGATTTTCACTTTTTCATTTATAATCACCATTAACCTAGTGATAAATAAGTTATGAGTCACCCAAAGTGTGTAAATATAGGATATCTAAGTTGAGTATAACTTTCATGCCTAATATTAGAGCTTCATATTAGTCCATGTTATTAGTGACATCAAAAATTAATTGAAATGTTGAAAATATGATATTACCAAGTGGATTTTTTAGAATACAAAGTGCCCTAGCACCTTAGAGTCATTTTTCACCATCAAAGTGAAGTGTCTAAGTGTCTTCATGTAAATAAATCGTAACTTTAGGTAGTTCTTTCATAACTACTTTAAGTTTAGTAGTATTAGGAGTGATATTGGTATCTTCTTGATTATTTCTTTCTATATCAATAATGAAATTATGAAAATAATCTTTGAGAGAGATAACTTGGTTAAGACCTTGAATATAAAGAATGTTATCATTAGGGAGACTATCTTGAAGGTGATTTATATTTGGTAGAGGTGCTGCCACAAGTTGGTCAGTGATGACTTATCTTTTGACAAAATTTTATGTAAAAAATTAAAGGTCAAATTCCATCAATAGGACCATCTGTTTGCCAATTTTATCTCTATGTAAGAATACTTTAGAGAAGAAATTTCAAAGTGGATCAAAGTGAATAATGACATAAGTGGTACGATAGAGCATATAATGATGGAGCTTTTCAGCCATGAAATGAATAACATGGTAATCACATTCTACTTTGGTATACTATTTTCATAATAAATGAGTCCTTGACTGATGTAATAAATAACTTACTCTCTACTGGTATCATATTGTTAGGAAATCATTACCCTGATTGATATGGGGGTAGAGGAGGTATATAAGATTAAGGGATGGTCATTTGAAGGTGGTCAAAAAGTAGGAGGATGGAACAAATATTATTTCATATTATCAAAAGATTTTTGGCATGAATCTATCCATTCTAGAGCATTACCTTTTCTAATAAGTGAATAAATATAATATATATGGTAAGCCATTTCTAGGATGAACCATTGAATAACCCCAATCTTGCCAAGGTAAGTGCATATCTCAGGAATGGAATGAAGAATAAACATGTTGACTATAACATTTATTTTGGCTAGGTCAACATCAATGCCTCGAAGAGAGACTAAGAACCCTAAAAGTTTACCATATGTGACTATAAATACACATTTGTATGGGTTAAGTCTAAATTTATATTTGATTAGTCGATCAAAAATGATAGATAGATCAGTAAGGTGAATTGTACAACTTTTATATTTGGTAATGAGACTTGTTTTAGATAAATTTTGCTTATATTCTTTGGAAGGAAGAGAAAAGAAACTCGAAAAGGGTATGTTAGAAAAACCTAATATGTTGTGCATGGGTTGATCCAACCGGTTGTAGATACTCTTCTTTATCTTAGGAAGAAATAATTGTAGATAAAAAACCACTCAAAATAATGGTTGATTAGTTAGATAGTAGGGTGGATTGCCTAGCAAGCTAGACCCAAGAAGCATGAGATCCCTTGGAGACTGTCAATCTACACTTTTAAACAATCATGTTTTAAAAGTGAAAGATAGAGTACTTGCACATATCATAAAAGATACTAAAATGAAATACAAGTGTTTGATAAATGAATAGGTGAATTTGACTAATTATAGTAATAAATAGATTGATATTAATGACAAATGAATCAGGTATGGTCCAAAAAGTAAGGTAGGGTTATGTGATCAGGTAGAGGATCTAAAATTGAGATTTGGTTAAGGTCTAGTAGTTGAAAATAACTTAATATTCATTTGTCTGATAGTGACCATTAGTGGTTGGGGTAACCATCTGTAGTTGGGGTGACCATCGATGGTCGAGGTGACCATCGAGAGTTCTGAGTGTGTTCAAAAAGTCTAATTTGAAGAGGTTACAAGATAGAAGTCCTGAAGGTGGGTTTGGACTAAGTTGGTCATGAAATAAAAACAAAGCAACTAATTAGTGAAAATAGTACTTAACTTGCTGGTTGTTGATCTAAAAAATGGTTGAAGGGTTTGTTGACAAAGCTTGGAGATATTTTGGCAAAGTAATGATACTTGGCTATCAGCCAATGAGTAGTATCTTTTTAGATCTTTGTTGCACTTGCTGGTTCATTGGAAGAACACCTACAAAAAGAAGTGTTAATGCAAGAGGCCCTAGCTCTAGATATGGATGATTGATTGATTTTGAATTTGGATCCCTTTCAATTTCTCCTCCTCTCTTTTTATAGGATTGAAGAAGTAAAACAACATGCTAACAAGAGATTCAACAAGCAATTCAAATTTAGATTTTGCATGTATTGGCTCACACATGAATTAGATGAGCTAAATATAAGAAAGTAAGATAGATTTGACTAGAGTTTGACTATTTATGAGGTAAGAACCTAACTGTTGATAGTCAATCCTAACCATCAATGGGTAGGGTGATCATTACTGGTTAAGGGTTAAAGGTCAAGCTTGGTCAAGGTGGGTTAGTGGGCCAATTAGCTAATCAACTAAACTAACTCAGGCTTATGGCTAAAGGGTTAGGGGATGGTCCTTAGGGGGTATTGAGGTGTTTTTGGGGTATTTCAATATCTAGAACCATTGTGTGTGGTTTTCTAGTATCTATATTTTACCCCTTTTTATTATGTAGTTTATATTAGCAAGCTACAAAATAAAAATAGATTACAAGTTAAAGGTTTGTTACTTTGAGCATGGGAGGAGGTGTTCTCCCCTCAAATAAAGAATAGATGAGGTGAAATAGAATCAAATATGGGTTTGATAAGTGGTGAAGTTGGTGATGAGTGCATGGTAGGTTAGGCACTAAAGCACCAACATGTGCATAAATTATGACTAAGTATGATATCCAAGATCAAGCATTGACTAGGTTGTCAAGGTTTGGTAAAAATAAGGTCAATATTAAAAGAATAAGTGACAAGTGAACCACATGAGCATGTGTGATGGTTGGGATACACTCATAAACTCAAGTCTCCTAGACAAGGTCAGTATTCTTATAGGTATCCAAGGTAGGAAGTGCTCCTGTGAAGACACAAATTGTCACGTGTGTACAAGGTAGTGTAAGTTCAAAATGTTCAACTTGGAATTTAGTTGATGTATTCAAAAGGACCAAGGCAAGTTTATCAAAAAATATATGATAGTCAGGCCACAGTGGCCAGTGGTAAGGTTGACATTGTGTAGTTGTGTATGTTGGAGAAGGTGAGCTCTAGGGGTAGGCACTTAGTTTGGGTATGTGATAAAAAGGTTTATGTGATAAGTTGGTGGGTGAAGGAAAAAACCTAAAACTTATGATCATTGATGGTTAGGTTTGACCCTTGGGGTTGACCATCGGTGGTCACCCTGACCATCAGTGGTTAGGTATCAGCCCTAAAAGGTAGAGACAAAGATTATCAAGGATTCGTTTTGCTCATTTGAGCATATTAACCCTTGGTGAATAGTTTTTGGCATTTAATGAGAAAAACATGGATGACCATGCTAAGTATGATTATTTGAGTGAGGTGGATTGTTGATAGAGGGTGGAATGGAGATTGGACCTAATCATGATGTAGTATGGATGAGGGAGAGTGTAGGGATGTAAATTTTATTGGATTTTGTTTGTGTTTGTTGGATTGTTAGGTGTGGTTGACCTACGTTTAGTTTTTTAAAGGTTAGTTTGTTTTTAAAGGTGAAATGGTAGTTTGGGTTCATATTGGCAAGGGGTTGGGTGGGTAGGTTAGGGTAGATTAAAGATTAGGTTAGTGTGTGAGTCATGTTGGTATTTGGAAGGGCAGGGGTTAGTTTTTATCTCCATCGATCACTTTAAAATGACCATCACTAGTTGTGTTCAACCATCATTAGTCACTACCAACCATTGGCAATCGATTAGTGACTGTTATAGGTCACCATATGGTGACCATTGATGGTTTGATTATCTAACCATTGATGATCACCCTGATTATTGGTGGTCAACAAGAATTTGGTGAAGTTTTAAAAATTTGTTAAATGGTGAAAGTGTAGGGTTTAGGTAATGTAATTTTTGAATGTTTGGGGTAAAGGTAATGTTATAGTTTGGTAGGTAATAGTTAAATATTGGGACTAGGTTTTTTTATGTGAAAGGTTGATTGATGAGGTTTGAGATAAGATAGGTTAAAGTTTTCATGTTGTATATATGTCATAGGTATAGATCATAGTAGGCAAATGGAATGAGTTTAATGGATTAGAATAAGAGGTAGGAGTAAGAGATTTAGGTTCATAGGCCACAATAGTATAAATAACTAAGTACATTTGATATCTAACCTTACATGCAAGGGAAAGGATTCAGATGAGGGATAGAGTGCCCTAAATTTTTGATGAGATTCATCGAGGTATGAATACTGATGACTAGATGCACATGGAGGATGTGGGCCTCAATGGTATGATACATTACTAGCATATACCAAAAGATGTGATGATGTTAGTGGCACTCATTGAGATATGAAATCTTGCTACTAACACCTTCTTGCTCTTTACAGGGGAGATGATCATCCTTCTTAAGGACATACATAGGATCATGCAACTACTTGTATAGGGAGAGATGATATACCACATTGATAGGGAGGAGTGTGACAAGCTCATGGAGATCTTGTATAGAGATGACATGGATTTTATGAGGTGTCACTCCAGAGGTTTTCATTACACACTGCTCTACCAAAGGCATAGGGATGTGAGGATGTTGTTCATGATGATGATGATAATGGTCACTAATATGTGTTGCCTAATTCTAGTAGTAGGAGGTTCCCTTATTTGTTATTAGGGGTGTTGGTGGAGATGTTTTTGGGTCCCACAGTGTTCATATGGGCATCTATGCTATTAGTTCAGATTTATAAGGAACTATGGGGATTTTGAGCCCATAGGAGGTATGGGATTAGCGTTGAATTTATTCTTCATTGCTGAGGTTATGAGCACATCCAAGTACTTAGACCTATTAAGCATAAAATATATTGAGAGGGTGGGGTAAATTAGTATATTATATATATTTTTACTTAATCAAATTCATTTTCTTTAATCACTTAACCACACAGTCAAGATATGAAATAAAATTGAAACAATAATATGCACCACATGAGAGAGAGAGAGAGAGAGAGAGAGAGAGAGAGAGAGAGAGAGAGAGAGAGAGAGAGAGAGAGAGCAAATTTTTACATGCAAACCCAAAGTGAAAAAAAACATAGAGAACAATCTCAAGTATATGAATGAGCACCAACTCAAATTACAAAGTTTGCAAGCACCAACTTGCAGGGGCACCAACCCCTTTATCAAGCACCAACACAAATTTTTGTGAGCACCAACCCACAGGAGCACTAACCTTTCTTGTGTATAAAACACAACTATCTCTCAATGTTGCTTACTCAATAAATGATATAACTCTACAATATCTCCTTCTTTTATCTCTTTGAAAATAAATACAAACCATGCACTCTCTTGCATATTAAAAATAGATTCTCAAGCCTTTATTTATATCTTTCCAAATGAACTTTGGCAATCACCCTTTGTGACCCTTCAATCCTCATGGAAAATGGTGCCAAACTTGTATGACCCTTTGTATCTTTACATTTAAAAAGTCATATGGTGACCCTTCATAAGCAAATACATCCTTTCCTCTTTTGTCTTTATCTTGGTGACTTTTTGTATTTTTCAAAGTGTCCCTTAATAGAAAAATGTGCCATACCCTCTTTTGTCTTCACATGCTGACTTTTGGAATTCCTCAAGATGACTCTTCATGAGAAAATGCATCCCATTCCTCTTTTGTCTTTACTCCATGACTCTTTGAATTCTCCATGGGCCCTCTTTTGACTTATATACAACCAAAAATATATTAGTTAATATTAAATAAATATTAACACACATTAGCCAAGATATGAATATTAAAAACATCATTAAATAAAATGGGGCCTTTATCACCAATACTAAACATTTGACATCAATGACAATATTTCCAATAATCTCCCCCTTTGTCATTGATGGCAACGTCAAATTAAAACTACCACATCCTAAAACTTGTACATTTTGCCATTTAAAAAACTGTTATTGTATACACATAGCTCTAATACCACTTGTTAGGATCTTAGACAATAATTGATTACTTTTGTATAAGCAACTAAACACAAAATTGAAACCAGAAGTAATAAGTAACTAGAAATCAAAAACAACAAAGAATAGGAGATACGAGAAATAATACAATCTTGTATTAAACTCTTTCAGAAGGAAATACAATGAAGAAATCTCTCTCTTCTCACACCTCTCAGATGTATAGTAATTCTCCTTCAAGATTTCTCTCTCTCTCAATCAATTACAACCAATTCAACTACTGAATTGTATTTTAGTAGATCTTCTTGATCTTGCACCTTGCAAATCAACTTAATCTTGCACCCTTGCAGATATTTTTGATCTTGCACCTTGCAGATCTAATTGATCTTGCTCACCCTTTTTAAAATACTACCATGTGGGTCTCTTAAATAGAATTGAGAAGCAAACAATAATTAGAAAAATAAACTCAAGACTAATTTTAGTCTTTACATGCAAACTAGATGTTCTCCTAAAATTAGAAATGCTGTCTAATTCTAGAAATGCATAGAAGTCTGATGTCGGTCTGAAAATGACTGATGCCGACCAACCCCTAACTAATGTCAGTTGGTTCTGACTGATGCTGACTGATGCTGGTCGACCCCTAATCAATTTTGGTTGGTTTTGACCGATTCCACCGATGCTGGTTACTGTGTAGCTCATTGGTGAAGCTTTTAGCTCCACAACTCAATAATCTCCCACTTAGAGATAAATAGCTGCACCTGTACCTGTACAGCAACATCCTCTAGCTTGTTTCTCTGGCTTGTTTCTCCCTCTTCAAGTTCAATTTTGAAGACCAACAAAATTTGAATGAAGATTCAACTTCTCCTTTGTTATCAGCTTTGTTAACATATCAACAGGGTTCTTATCCATATGGATCTTTTCCAGCTTCAACTGTCCATCCTCCAATATCTGTCTAATGAAGTGGTACCTAAGATGTATATATTTGGTTCTTGAATGAAAGGCTGAATTCTTTGTCAAATGAATTACACTTTGACTATCACTGTACAATCTACAACTCTCTTGCTCCTTTCCCAACTCTTCCATGAACCGAGTCATCCAAATCATTTCCTTGCTAGCCTCTGTGACTGCAATGTATTCTTCCTCTGTAGTAGACAAGGCAACAACCTTCTGCAACTTTGAAATCCAGCTAACCGCCACTCCACCAATAGTGAACACATATCCTGTGGTGCTTCTCCTGCCATCCAAGTCACCTGCCATATCCAAATCTACATACCCATGTAGAGAAGTGTTTGACTCTCCATAGCATAAATGCCTATTGCTGGTCCCTCTCAGATATCTGAGAATCCATTGAACTACTTTTTAGTGTTCCTTTCCTAGATTGGCCATAAACTTGCTAACAACTCTCACTGCTTGGGCAATATCTGGTCTAGTACATACCATTGCACTGGCCTTATGTTTCATTTGTCCATTCTCTTCTTCCTTTAACTTATAAACCATTTGTTTTTTAGTGCTTTCTGTCCAGCTGAAAACTCAACCAAATCCCACGTATGGTTCTCTTCCAAAGAATCAATTTCTTCATTCATGACATACTCCCACTGTTTCCTAGATTCTACCTACATTGCCTCATCAAAACTTTTTGGTTCTCCACCATCAGTGAGCAACAAGTAGTATAAAGAAGGGGAATAACGAATTGGAGGTTTACTTACCCTTTTAGACCTCCTTATGGGCATTTGAGACTCATACACAGCTTGTTGTCTGCCCAAATTTCCTTCTGACAGTGACCGATCTTGGTCATCTCTGATCGATAGTGACCAATCTCAGTCATCTCTAACCAATGTCAGTCTATACTTGACTGATGTCAGTTCCTCTTGATCGACCACCTGATCGACTTCAGTTTCCACCTAACTGATGTTGGTCTCTGTGTTTTCCTGTGAGTGGTGATTTTTACCCGCGAGCTCATTTTGGATCATAACCTCATCCAAATCAAGATTGCCCTATTCAGTATTATTTAGTCTTTTGAACTAATCACTGTACATCACCTTCTCATTAAAAACCAAGGCTTTTCTATTTCTTAAATGTTTCAAAAACATTAGATTTCCTATTTATTCAATAAATCCATACCTTTCTTGTAGCATCATCAATGAAAGAAACATAATACTGTGATCCTCCAATAGAAGCTACCTGAGCTGGTCCCCACAAGTCTGTGTGAACAAGCTCTAACTTGTGTTTCTTCTTTGTTGACCCAATTTTAAGAAACCTCTTTCTTCTATTTCCCAAATATACAATGCTCACAGAAATCTAGATCTATGCTTTTCAAATCTGAAAGCTTACCTTTTGACTTAAGAACATCCATTCCCTTCTCACTCATGTGACCAAGCCTATAGTGCCACAACTTTGCATCTACATTTGAAGTAGATAAAACAGAAGAAGAATAATCAGTAATACAAGTAGATAGATAAAGTGTACCTACTCTCTTATCTCTTGCTAATACAGTGCACCCTTGGAAATTTTCCAAGATTCAGCTGTGAGAGTTACTGTGCAACCCTCATCACCCAACTTTCTTGCAAAAATTAGATTCCTCTTCAGGATGGGTACATGCATGACATCTTTCAACACCCATGTGTTTCCATTCTGCAATTTTAGCTACACTTTTCCTTTGCTAACATTTTGACAAGGCTCATCATCCCCTAAATAAACTTTTCCAAAATCTCAATGGACATAATCATTGAAAAATTCTCTATTTGGGGTTGCATGGAAAGAGGCACTAGAATATAAAACCCATGATTCTACTTTATTCAAGGAAAATATAAGAGCATCCTGTGCAACAATATCTGCATCATTTGCTTCTTTATTACTTTCATGCTGATTTTCTTTCAACCAACTATCTTTCTTTGCATGCCCTTTCTTTCCACAATTCCAGCAGGTTATACTTCCATTTCTGGATTTAGATCTACTTTCCATCTTTGACCTTGATTTTCCTTGCTTGCCCTTCTCTCTTTGCCATCTTCTGCTTTCAACACTTAAAGCATTACCTGATGTTTCTCCTATGCTTTTCTTACAAATTTCTTCATTCAAGATTACACTAACAACATCATCAACTTTCAAGATATTTGAAGAAGATGAAGTATTACTAACTGTCATTACCAAACTATGCCAACTTTTAGGTAAAGAGTATAAGATTAAGAGATCCTTAATTTCATCATCAAAAACTATTTTGACTAAATTTAACTAATTTATAATTGTATGGAAATCATTAAGATGACTATATACAGATCCACCTTCCTGCATTTACAAATTAAATAATTGCTTCATAAGATATACCTTATTCAAAGCTGAGGGTTTTTTATATAAATTTGCCAAAGTATCCATTAACTCTACCATTGTCTTTGCCTGTGATAAGTTAGAAATCATAGAAGCTACCAGGCTCAACCTTATAGATCCAAGAGCCTTTCGATCAAGAACATTCAATTCTTCATCTTTCATATTTGTGGGCTTCATTGAAACCCCACCCAACAATAAGTACATATCTTTATGATATAGATAATCTTCAATCTGCATCCTCTATAATTGTTAATTCTTGCCATTGAATTTCTTCATTCTTAGTTTACTTTATTCTGTCATTTCTTTACTCCCACTCAATCTGTGAGTGAATTTTGTAATCAACAAACACTAACATGCTCTGAAACTTGTGCTCTGATACCAATTGTTAGTGTATACACATAGCTCTGATACCACTTATCAGGATCTTAGACAATAATTGATTACTTTTGTATAAGCAACTAAACACGAAATTAAAACTAGAAGTAATAAGTAACTAGAAATCAAAAACAACAAAGAATAGGAGATACGAGAAACAATACAATCTTGTATTAAATTCTTCCAGAAGGAAATACAATGAAGAAATCTCTCTCTTCTCACACCTTTTAGATGTACAATAATTATTCTTCAAGATTTCTCTCTCTCAATCAATTACAACCAATTCAACTATTGAATTATATTCCAGTAGATCTTCTTGATCTTGCACCTTATAGATCAACTTAATCTTGCACCCTTGCAGATCTTCTTGATCTTGCACCTTGCAGATCTAATTGATCTTACTCACCCTTTTTACAATACTACCCCATGGGTCTCTTAAATAGAATTGAGAAGAAAACAATAATTAGAAAAACAAACTCAAGACTAATTTTAGTCTTTACATGCAAACTAGCTGTTCTCCTAAAATTAGAAACGCTGTCTAATTCTGGAAACACATAGAAGTCTGATGTCAGTCTAAAGATGACCAATGCTGACCGACCTCTAATCGATGTCAGTTAGTTCTGACTAATGCTGACCGATGCCGATCGACCCCTAATCGATGTCAGTTGGTTTTGACCGATTTTGCCAATGCCGGTTATTGTGTAACTCATTGGTGAAGCTTTTAGATCCACAACTCAACAATCTCTCACTTGGAGATAAACAACTGCACCTATACCTGTACAACAACATCCTCTAGCTTGTTTCTCTGGCTTGTTTCTCCCTCTTCAAGTTCAATCTTGAAGACCAACAAAAGTTGAATGAAGATTCAACTTCTCCTTTTTACCAGCTTTGTTAACATATCAGCAGGGTTCTTATCCATATGAATCTTTTCTAGCTTCAATTGTCCATCCTCCAATATTTGTCTAATGAAGTGGTACCTAAGCTGTATATATTTGGTTCTTGAATGAAAGGCTGAATTCTTTGCCAAATGAATTACACTTTGACTATCACTATACAATCTACAACTCTCTTGCTCATTTCCCAACTCTTCCATGAACCAAGTCATCCAAATCATTTCCTTGCTAGCCTCTGTGACTGCAATGTATTCTTCCTCTGTAGTAGACAAGGCAACAACCTTCTGCAACTTTGAAATCTAGCTAACCGCCATTCCACCAACAATGAACACATATCTTGTGGTGCTTCTCCTGCCATCCAAGTCACCTGCCATATCCGAATCTACATACCCATGTAGAGAAGTGTTTGACCCTCCATAACATAAATGCCTACTATTGGTCCCTCTCAGATATCTGAGAATCCACTAAACTGCTTTACAGTGTTCATTTCCTAGATTGGCCATAAACTTACTGACAACTCCCACTGCTTGAGCAATATCTGGTCTAGTACATACCATTACACTAGCCTTATGTCTCATTTGTCCATTCTCTCCTTCTTTTAACCTATAAACCCATTTGTTTTTCAGTGCTTTCTTTCCAGCTGGCAACTCAACCAAATCCCACATATGGTTCTCTTCCAAGGAATCAATTTCCTCATTCATGCCATGCTTCCACTATTTCTTGGATTCTACCTGCATTGCCTCATCAGAAATTTTTGGTTCTCCACCATCAGTGAACAACAAGTAGTATAAAGAAGGGGAGTAATGAATTGGAGGCTTACTTACCCTTTCAGACCTCTTTATGGGTATTTGAGACTCATACATAGCTTACTGTCCACCCAAATTTCCTTCTGACAGTATCGATCCCGGTCATCTCTGATCGATAGTGACTGATCCCGATCATCTCTGACTGATGTCGATCTACACTTGACTGATGTTAGTTCCTCCTGATCGACCACCTAATTGACATCAATTTCCACCTGACCGACATCAGTCTCTATGTTTTCTTGTGAGTGGTGATTTTTACCCGTGAGCTCATTTTGGATCATAACCTCATCCAAATCAAGATTGCCCTGCTTAGTATTATTCAGCCTCTTGAGCTGATCATTGTACATCACCTTCTCATTAAAAACCAAGGCTTTTCATTTATTAAATGTGTCAAAAACATCAAATTTCTTCTTTATGCAATAAACCCATACCTTTCTTGTAGCATCATCAATGAAAGAAACATAATACTGTGATCCTTCAATAGAAGCTACCTGAGCTGGTCCCCACACGTTTGTGTGAACAAGCTCCAACTTGTACTTCTTCTTTGTTGACATATTTTTAAGAAACCTCACTTTCTTCTATTTCCCAAAAATATAATGCTCACAAAAATCTAGATCTATGCTTTTCAAATCTGAAAGCTTACCTTTTGACTTAAGAACATCCATTCCCTTCTCACTCATGTGACCAAGCCTAAAGTGCCACAACTTTGCATCTACATTTGAAGTAGATAAAATAGAAAGAGAATAATCAGTAATACAAGTAGATAGATAAAGTGTATCTACTCTCTTACCTCTTACTAATACAAGTGCACCCTTAGAAACTTGTCCAAGATTTAACTGTGAGAGTTACTGTGCAACCCTCATCACCCAAATTTCTTGCAAAAATTAGATTTCTCTTTAGGATGGGTACATGCATGACATCCTTCAACACCCATGTGTTGCCATTCTGCAATTTTAGCTACACTTTTCCTTTGCCAACAATTTGATAAGGCTCATCATCCCCTAAATAAACTTTTCCAAAATCTCTATGGACATAATCATTGAAAAATTCTCTATTTGGGGTTGCATGGAAAGAGGCACCAGAATCTAAAACCCATGATTCTACTTTATCCAATGAAAATTTAAGAGCATCCTATGCAACAATACCTGCATCATTTGCTTCTTTATTACCTTCATGCTGATTTTCTTTCAACCAACAATCTTTCTTTGCATGCCCTTTCTTTCCACAATTCCAGCAGGTTATACTTCCATTTCTGGATTTGAATCTACTTCCCATCTTTGACCTTGATTTCTCTTACTTGCCCTTCTCTCTTTGCCATCCCCTGCTTTCAACACTTAAAGCATTACCTGATGTTTCTCCTGTGCTTTTTTTATGAATTTTTTCATTCAAGATTACACTAACAACATCAACTTTCAAGATATTTGAAGTAGATGAAGTATTACTAACTGTTATTACCAAACTATGCCAACTTTCAAGTAAATAGTATAAGATTAAGAGAGCCTTAATTTCATCATCAAAAACTATTTTGACTAAATTTAACTGATTTACAATTGTATGGAAATCATTAAGATGACTATATACAGATCCACCTTCCTACATTTTCAAATTAAATAATTGCTTTATAAGATATACCTTATTCAAAGCTGAGGGTTTTTCATATAAATTTGCTAAAGTATCCATTAAATCTATCATTGTCTTTGCCTGTGATAAGTTGGAAATCACAGAAGCTACCATGCTCAACCTCACAGATCTAAGAGCCTTTCGATTAAGAACATTCCATGATTCATCTTTCATATCTATGGGCTTCATTGAAACCCCACCCAACGATAAGTACATATATTTATGATACAGATAATCTTCAATCTACATCCTCCATAATTGATAATTCTTGCCATTGAATTTCTCCATTTTTAGTTTACTTTTTTCTGCCATTGCTTTACTCCCACTCAATTAGAAACCCCTGTGAGTGAATTCTGTAATCAACAAACACTAACACGCTCTGAAACCTATGCTTTGATACCAATTGTTAGTGTATACACATAGCTCTGATACCACTTGTCAGGATCTTAGACAACAATTGATTACTTTTGTATAAGCAACTAACACGAAATTGAAACCAAAAGTAATAAGTAACTAGAAATCAGAAATATCAAAGAATAGGAGATACAAGAAAGAATGCAATCTTGTATTAAAATCTTCCAAAAAGAAATACAATGAAAAAATATCTCTCTTCTCACACCTCTCAGATGTACAGTAATTCTCCTTAAAGAGTACTCTCTCTCTCAATCAATTACAACCAATTCAACTACTGAATTATATTCCAGCAGATCTTCTTGATCTTGCACCTTGTAGATCAACTTAATCTTACACCCTTGCAGATCTTTTTGATCTTGCACCTTGTAGATCTAATTGATCTTGCTCACCCTTTTTACAATACTACCCCATGGGTCTCTTAAATAGAATTGAGAAGTAAACAATAATTAGAAAAACAAACTCAAGACTAATTTTAGTCTTTACATGCAAACTAGCTGTTCTCTTAAAATTAGAAACGCTGTCTAATTCTGGAAACACATAGAAGTCTGATGTCAGTCTGAAGATGACCGATGCTGACTGACCCCTAACCGATGTTGGTTGGTTCTGATCGATGCTGACCGATGCCGGTCAACCCCTAACCGATGTCGGTTGGTTCTGACTAATTTTGCTGATGCTGGTTACTGTGTAGCTCATTGTTGAAGCTTTTAGCTCCACAACTCAACAAAAACATATAGTAACTGCCTCTTATTAAATTAACTTGTACCTATTCTACACTTGTACTTGTACGTGTTCTTCTCCCCCTTTGACATCAATTGCAAAGGGCATAACCTAGAGCTAACACTTAGTTCTCCCTCAACTGATGCTAATCCTCAATGGCAAGAAGTAAAAGTAATTACTCACAACTTCTCCTACAAATATTCAAATGTGTCTTTTAGTAGTAGTTTTATGAAAATAGCTGTAATCTACTCTGTAGTACTAATATATTTCATCTTAACTTATTGATCTATAACCTTCTCTCTCAAGAAGTGATATCTAATGAGAATATGTTTTGTTCTTGAATGCATCACTGGATTCTTTGAAATATTAATAACACTTATGTTGTCACAAAAAATAGAAATAAGTTCATATTTTACCTTGATATCTTCCAAAGTTTGCTTCATCCAAAGCACTTGATTACAACACAATACTACTGCAATATATTTTACTTCAGTTGTAGAAAGTGATACTGAATTTTGCTTTTTGATTAGCCATGATACTAAGCTATCACTAAGGAAGAAATATTTTCCACTTGTACTCTTTCTATCATCTAAGCAACCTGCCCAATCTGAATCTATATAAGCAACCAAAGTGAAATATTTGCCTATGGGATACCACAATCCATAATCTAATGTCCTCTTGATATATCTAAATATTCTTTTCACCAACTAAACATGACTATCTTTTAGAGCTGACTGATATCTTGTAGCCATACCTACTGCATACATGATGTCTGGCCTTGATGATGTCAAATATAAAAGACTACCAATCATAGATCTATATAAAGATTGATCTGTAACAGGTAAATATTCATCCTTGCTCACCTTATTTCTTGTACACATTGATGTGCCAACTAGTGCACAATCCTTAAAACCAAATTTATTCAACATTTCTTTGGCATATTTACTTTGAGATATGAAAATTCTATTATCTGATTGAAATATTTGCAATCCTAAGAAAGATGACAATTCTTCAAGCATAGACATCTCAAATTCTTTTTACATATTATCAAAAAAAAATTTTATCATCTTTTCAATATTTCTTTCAAAAATGATGTCATCAACATATACCACAATAATCAATTGATGCTCACCTTTTGTTTTGATGTAGAGATTACTATCATCAAATCCTCTCTTAAAACCTTGATCTTGCAACTACTTATCAAGTCTTGCATACCAAGCTCTAAGAGATTGTTTCGATCCATACAGTGATTTATTCAATTTGCATAGATGGCTACTAATATTTGAGAGAATAAATCCCTCAAGCTGCTCAATGTATACCTCTTCTTCTAGATTCCCATTTAAGAAAGTAGATTTGACATCCTTCTGAAACACTTTTAAATTTTTAAACACTACATATGCAAGAAACATTTTAATAGCCTCTAGCCTTGCTACTGGTGCAAAAGTTTCTTCAAAATCTATTCCCTCAATCTGAGAATATCTTTTACATACTAATCTTACTTTATTCCCAGTCACTTCTCCATTTTTATTCAACTTATTTTTGTAAACCCATTTTATTCCTATCACATTATGATCTTTTGGTCTAGGCACTAATTCCCAAGTATCATTATTTTCTATCTGATTTAATTCTTCATCCATTGCCTTGACCTAATGCTTATCATGTCTAGCTTTTTAAAAATTTCTAGGCTAAATTTTGGATAATAAAAAAAAATTAACTTTCTTAGATTCACTTACCATCATTTTTTTGGTGTAAATTCTTTCATTTATGTTCTCGATGATGTCACTTTCATTATGATTTTTTTAAACATATTTAGATGGAGTTTTCGTGTCCTTTTTTTTTTCTTCTTCTTCTTCTCCTCCTCCTTCTTCTCATCTTCATCTAATTCTTCAAAATCTTTCTCTTCAATGATTTCAGAAATGTCTACTAGATCATTGATTCTTTGTGTTCCATCTTCTATCTTGACACTTGCATTTTCAAAAAATTTCTTGGTTCTTTTATTATAACATTTATAAGATTACTTTTGCAAAAATAACCAAGAAATATACCTTCATTTTCTATGGATTCAAACTTACCAAGTTTTTCATCGATTCTCTTTATGAAGCATCTGCTACAAAAAACTTTGAAATAATCAACTGTTGTTGGTTTGTCTTTCCATAGCTCATAAGGAGTCTTTTCACTATTGACTCCCAATAATGTTCTATTATGAATATGCACTATTGTAGCAACTACCTCTCTCCAATATTTATCTACTATCTTAGATTCATTTAGCATTGTCCTCACCATCTCCTAAACTGTTCTATTTTTTCATTCAACTACTCCATTTTGCTATGGAGTTCTAGCTACTGAATAATGTCTCTTTATTTCATGGTCTTCACAAAACTCAATAAATTGATCTAACATGAATTCTCTTATTTGATCTGATCTTAGTCACTTAATCTTCAAACTAGTTTTATTCTCAACTAATGCTTTGAATGCTTTGAAATGTCTGAAAGCTTCTAATTTTTTATTTAAAAACATTACCTAAGTCATACATGAAAAATCATCAATAAGAAACATGAAATATTTATCACCTTGAGTTTTTTGTGTTTTTATAGCCACATAGATCAGTATGAACAAGCTCTAACATCTGAGTGGTCAAGTACTCTTTTATTTTGAACTACTTTTTAGCTTTCTTCCCATGTTGACAAGGTTCATAAAACATGTCAGATGGATTTGTAATCTTTAGAATTTTTTTAATTGGTTGCTTCTTGCTGATGTTGATAAGATAGTCAAAATTTATGTGTCCCATTATCTTGTGCCATATCCAACTTTGTTCAATCTAACTCAAACAACATCTTTGACCTTGATGTCTATTAACATATACAAATCATTGCTTGTTCTTTGAGCATCTGCAACCAACACATGTGAATGTTTTATCCTAATTTTAAAACCTTCTGCATAAAAATTTAGTGTGTTCCCCTAATCACACATTTGACTTACACTCAAAATATTATGTGTAAGACCTTATATATACAAAACATTTTCAATTTTAGTTCTACCATTATCCAATCTTAGTGTACCTTTTCTGACAATTTTGGTAGTAGTATTATCTCCAAATTTCACTATGCCACCTTTGATCTTCTTCAAAGTTATGAACTTAATTTTGTCTCATATCATGTGCCTCGAACATCCACTATAAATGAACCATGGATTTTATTTATTTCTTGCATGCAAAGCTGTCTGTACCAACATATATTTTTCAAGTTATTTCTTTTGCCATAAACTTGTCTAAACTTTCTTCTTGATGAATGGAGCCTTGAAACTCTGGTCCTTCTTGAATAACTCAAACATGCTTTTATAGTACCAAGATATTTGTCTAAAATTATTTCACTTATAATATATTATTGTGTCTTCATTAAATCGTAATAGGGAAGCAAAAGAGTTATGGCTTCTACTTGACTCTGTGTGACTTTCATTCTCCTTATTTCTAAAATTGTTAGCCCTTTTTCGACATTGTATTTTCTTATGATGATATCCATTAAAATAAAAATAGTAACCATAAAAATAGGACCTATTTGTATATCTCTGACCTGATTTCCTTTTGTAGCTTTGTTCCTTCTAACCTTATTTATTTGAGATGTCCTCTGTATTCTTAATTTCTTCCCTTTTTATTTCCTCTTTTGTAAGAGCTTAAGCATAGCTCTTTCCTTTTTTCTTATCTATGAAAGTAGTGGCCTCCCATTTTCCTTTTTCAAATCTGATCCTTATCTTATCTGACATTGATCTTTGACTTTCTAATATCTTATTCAACATATTAGTGCTTTTCTAAAATTTTGAATCATTGGTTGCTCTATCATCAATTGCTTTATTTGTTTTCTCAAGATCTGATTTTAAAGAAGCAATTTCAATAACATACCTTTCACATTCTTTACTTACTTTCTACAAATATGTCATTAGATCTTCTTCATTCTTCTTGGCTTCTTCATAGTGTGCTTATAGATCTTCAATTGTCTATTTTGACTCCTTTTCATTTTTCTTGATTTGGAGCTTTAATCTTCGATTCTTCTTCTCAAAAGATTTTAACTCTTCTAAGGCACAAATAAATTTTTCCAAATTCACTTTAGCTTCATCCTATTCTTCTTTTTGATTATATGTACTTTTACTTATTAAGACATCTTCATGTATGGCCATGAAGAGAATCTCTTCTTCTTCTAAATTACTGACTCCACTATCTTCGACTGAGCTAGGATTTTTAGAATACAAACTTTTCTTCTCGAATCCCTTCTTGAATTTTTCTTTGAAATTCTTCTTGTATGTAGACTTTCCTTCATTGTCACCATTACCTTTATCTAGGCACTTAGCTACAAAATGTCTAATATTTATATAATTAAAATATTTAAAAGGTAATTTTCTTTGATATTTACCTGTGCCCTTTTTTGGCTTGCAAATGAATAGAGCTCTATTTTCATCTTCATCATCGCTAGAACTGTCACTTGATTTTTGAATCTTAGCCTTCTCTTTCTTTGATATCTTGAAAGTAGCTTCTCTCTTTGAGGGTTTCTCTTGTTTGGTTTGTATCTCATATGTCGTATAAATACCATGTAGCTCATCCATCTTTAGCTTGGCTAAATTCTTCATCTCTTCAATTGTCAAAACTTCTGCATCATATGTCAATGGTAGAGATCTCAAAAATTTTTGAACCATAATTGATTCTTCTAACTTTTCTCCAAGACCTTGAATATAATTAACTATTTGATTAACCCACAAAAGATAACTTGCTATATTTTCTTCCTCTTCCATCTTCAAACTCTCAAACTATCTTCTAAAATTTTGAAACTTAGCTTGCTGAGCCTTTCCATCACTTTGGTAAATATTCTCAAGTTTTTCCCAAGTTTCATGAGCAAAATTAAATTGCATAGCTTTAACAAATTTTAATTCATATAAATGACATAAAATAACATTTAAAGCTTTAGCATTATTTCACTTGCCTTCTTTTCTGCCAGAGTAGTTACAAGTGTTTGTGGCTCTTCATATTCCTCCACCACTGCTTGCCATATGTTGAATCTAAGGGCCATTAAATAAGTCTTCATCTTTGTGTTCTAAAAAAAATTAGTTGTCCCATCAAATAAAGGTGTCTTATTTGTAGAAAAACCTTCATGTGATCTAGCCATCATGCTTTCTTGATCTACCTTCAAGCTATAAATTTTTTTCCAAAAGAACCTGCTCTGATACGAATTGTTAAGCACAATATATACTGAGAGGGGGGGTGAATCAGTGTATTATATATATTTTTACTTAATCAAATTCTTTTTCTTTAATCACTTAACTACACATTCAAGATATGTAATAAAACTAAAACAATAATATGCACCACACGAGAGAGAGAGAGAGAGAGAGAGAGAGAGAGAGAGAGAGAGAGAGAGAGAGAGAGAGAGAGAGAGTATATTTTTACATGGAAACTCAAAATGGAAAAAACCATAGAGAACAATCTCAAGTATATGAATGAGCACTAACTCAAATTACAAAGTTTGCAAGTACCAACTTGTAGGAGCACCAATCCCTTTGCCGAGCACCAACAAAATAACTTTTGTGAGCACCAACCCATAGGAGCACCAACCCCTTGCAAATGTTTGCGAGCACCAACCCATATGAACACCAACCTCTCTTGTGTATAAAACACAACTATCTCTCAATTTTGCTTACTCAACAAATGATAAAACTCTAAAATATCTCCTATTTTTATCTCTTTAAAAACAAATACAAACCATGCAATCTCTTGCATATTAAAAATGGCTTCTCAATCCTTTATTTATATCTTTCCAAATGACCTTTGGCATTCACCTTTTGTGACCCTTCAATCCTCATGGAAAATGGTGCCAAACTTGCATGACCTTTCGTATCCTTACATTTAAAAAGTCATATGGTGACCCTTCATAAGTAAATGCATCCTTTCCTCTTTTGTATTTATCTTGGTGACTTTTCATATTCCTCAAAGTGTCCCTTCATGAAAAAATGTGCCATACCCTCTTTTTTCTTCACATGGTGACTCTTGGAATTCTTTAAGATGATTCTTCATGAGAAAATGCGTCCTATTACTCTTTTATCTTTACCCCATGACTCTTTGACTTCTCCATGGAATTTATTTTGACTTAAATGCAACCAAAAATATATTCATTAATAGTAAAAAAATATTAACACACAATAGCCAAGATATGAATATTAAAAATATCATTACATACAATGGCACTTTTATCACCAATGCTAGACCTTTGACATCAATGACAATATTTCTAACAAGACCAATGAGGCTACCATGGGAGGGTTATGCTCAGATGGGGTTCAAAGTAGGATTAATGAGGTGGAGAGATGATTATGCCCTATCTATACTAGGAGGATGGGTACATGACATAGATTAGTTTAGAGGCAACTGGATGCCTTGGTTGTTGGTATTGTGATTTAGAGACCATATGTCAGGTTTCTCGGATGGGATCATAATATGAGACATACTCTGTCACTATAGATCTATAGGTGGGTATATGGTAGATGAGAGGGTGATATAGAGATGATACCATTTGATAAGGTACAAATGTAGTTTAACCTCATGCAAGATATACCCATGGTGTTCTAATAATATAGGAGGGAGGATGCATAGTTTTTACTGCTTAATCCACAACTAGTTCATGATTTTATTGACCATGAGGAACTATCAATGAGATAGAGATAGATAATTTAGGTGTGATAGATGGATACCCTACATGGTATTAGGCACTCTATGCTATGTAAAATTTTGGGGGTGATGGTGGTCAGTAGGTTTAAACACTAGAAAACTACACATAATGGTTCTAGATGTCAAAACACCCTGGATCAGACCATTACCCATCATCTGACCATGACCCTGAGTTAGTTTAGTTAACTAGCTAAATCCAACTCACTAACCTACCCTTTTACCCCAATTAACCTTCAACCTTTAACCACTGATGGTCACTTTGACTATTGACAGTCATGTTGACCACCGACGATCAGGTCTTCCCCATTTGAACAAAGATAACTCAATATGTGTGCAATCTAACACATCAAAATTTAATATGGATGGCAAGCTAATGCATCACAAAAAATAAATAAACCTCCTATGGAACCTTCTACCTCCATCTCTCTTTGCCTATAAAAAAAAGAGTAGGAGGTGGAAATGGATCCAAAATTTTTGCAATCAGGCCATCAAGTTGTCAACTAGTAGTCATCAAGAAATTCTAGCATTAAGAAATTATTTGCAGGTCTTTCCTTTAGCAATTCGAAAAGCATAATGAATACCTAAACCTCTACCAAAATTATTCTTCAGGAAAAGTACCATTACTTTACCAAAATTGCTTCTTAATCTACCATTAGTCATCAAGTAATGAGTGAAGTATATTTCTTGTTTCAAGTTTTGTTTATTTGGTTTCTAACATCTTTACCTAGACCACACCCTTATGCTTATTACCCTTTTACCCCTAACCCCAAAGAGACCTTCAACACCCTATTGTATCCATTCTGCAACCCCTTCTTGAACACATCCAAAACCCATAGCGATCATCGACGGTCACCTTGACCATCGACGATCATCCCAACCACTGACGGTCACTATAGTAGGAAATAACATCAAGTTATTTCTGCTTGCTTACCCTCAACCAAATGCCACTTTATGATCTTATACCTTTTCACAGAGACTCCACCTATTTTCTAAGTGTAGCCTAACCTATTTAGCATTAGTATTGACCTACTTATTACTATAATTAGTTTATTTTCCTTATGAAGCATTTATTTCTTCTAGCATTTCTTTTCAATCTTTTTTTTTGTCATTTGATGGAAATACTTTATCTTTACTTCTTTCAACTTAACTATTCTAAGAGAGCAGATTGTCAACCTCCTAGTAAGCTCATGCTTTTTAGATCTAGCTTACGCTAGGCAATCCACCTTGCTATCTATCTAACAACCCCTTTGTATTAGTGCTTTATTATCTACAAGTCATTCTTCCCAAGATAGAGGGGATCTCTTCACAATCATCTGGATCACGTGCATATAAATGAATAGGTTCTTCTACCATACCCTTAATTATTTTATTACTTCTTCTTTAACTAGAAAATAAACTAAAATTGAGAGAAACATTTTGGCATGCTCAGTGGGAACTAGTAGCATCTAGGTGACCTTTTATTTCTTATTCTATGCTCATATAAAGAAATCAAAATTTATTTTATGTATAAACTAAACCTTGCATACATTGATTGCTTGCATGTTTAGCTCATTTAGTTAAATTAAAATCAAAGTAATCAATCATAACTTCATTTATTTATCACACACCATACCAAACCACTTAAATCAATCAAAACATCATAACAATTGACATAAGGTCCAACTAAGGTCTCATCTCCTAGTAGATCACCTTCACCCTTTGGCTATCTTACTTGGAGGTCATTACCAATAAGAGAAACCAAAACTCAGATCTTTGGTAGAGTCTAAACTCTAGAAATTAGTATATACTGGTTAAGCACCCAACACCCTTATCACTATGATATCTGAAGTGAGGGGGTAGGGCCCAATATAATGCCATGTATTTATTTCTAATATAGACCCTTTTAAGAGCCTTAAACACCTAAAACCAACCATAAACTTATTTTTTAGTATCTTTTATACAAACCAAGTTCTTCTTCACACTTTCCAACTAAGGCATTAACCAAAAGTGAGATAGAAAGCACCCTAATATTTTAAATTCACTTTAGTTTATGTTTTTGATTACCTTGATATCTTTTTATTTTGTTTGATTTGGGTTTGAGTTATGAGTTTTCCTTTATTCCTTTCTATTCCTCATATGGATTTTACTAGACAACAATTGATGAACCAAACCAACCAAGAACCACCTTCCTCTTCTTCTTCCTCCATAGAGTATACCTCAGATGTTGAGGGTTCTCCCCATCCTTCTACCCCCCACCATGCCTCAGATAGTTGTCTAAGGTGATGTGGATATCTCCACTTTCTTTGATAACAATCCTATAGCCCTCTAACATTACCTTAACACCCTATCTTATCACACCTCTTCTTTGGTTCCTCTTAGTGATCGACATTATGGGATGCCTCCACATATTATGGTTTCCACTACCTCTACCCAACCTATGATCACTCAAACATCTTCCTGTACCAATAATCCATCTACTACCTCCACCCAAACTCAATCAAATAACCCAACCAATAACTAAACACCCCCTACACCAACCAACAACCCTTCCAACATAGGAGTAACCTCACCTCTTGTTACCCATACTCCATCCACCATGGGGATACATTCTAAACATATTTCCACTATCCCCCTTATCACTGCCAACCCACCAATCTCCATCCCACTTCAAAATGAGGTGATTTCTATACCTTCTACCCTTCCACCTATCATTACCAAAGTCATCACTCACCCCCAATTGATTAACCCATCCATAGCTCTAACCCAATCCATATAAATTCCCCAATCTACCAATTTGATCATACCTTCAAACCAACGCACATCAACTCCTCAATAAATACCTATGATAGCCTACCCCTGCTATATTCCTAATCCACAAGGATATAGAGCTCCATCTTCCACCCAACCTCTTGTGCCCATTAATCCTTATGTGGTAGCATCACAACCCTCCAAGACCACATACCAACATGTGGCATCTTATCAACCTTATACCAATTATCCATATATTACATCCACCCAACCTTAGTAAAACTTACCATATAATTATGGAACTCCCCAATTCTAAACAAATTTGGTCAAAATGTTGATGGATAAAATGACCAACCTAGAGTCATTTATCTCTAGGGATCACAACCTCTTGTCTTATGACCAAATATGTAATGAACCTATTCACCCATCTATCCCTATCCAACCTTACCCTCCTTAATGAGATCTATCCAAATTTTCTAAATTCTAAGTCAAGGAGGACCCCCAACAACACCTAAGAGCATTTTAACATTCTTGCTACTTAATTGCCTATGATGATGCTCTTCTCCTTCACACCTTTCCTATGTCTTTATTTGGACCAACATTAGATTGGTATAGTGCTCTCACTAAGTACTCCATATTTTCCTTTTCCCAACTCGTCCAAACCTTTTTAGACCAATTTTTGATCAATATATCTAAAAAGGTCTCCATCACTGACTTCCACTTCACCAAAATTTTTGATGACAAATCAATTACCAATATTATAGTTTGAAGGAGAGGTCTGATCAACTAGCTCTCTTTCTCTTTACCCCAACCTGAGTTGATTGAAATTTTATCTTTAGCTTATGCCAAACACATCACCCCTACTCTATAGGTTCAAGCCTTCAGAACCTTTGATGAGGCTTTCACCATGGCACACAAACTAGAAATTAGAGCCACAGATGAGGGGAAGTTGAAACTAAGAAATAAAACCTCTAGCTTCAAATACATCAATCCTTCCCCATCCAAAACCACCAACCAATATAACCACCCTACCACCAAACCAAAGGCAACTACTAACACGGTTGTATATAAAACTGCTCCACCTCTGGTTGTCAACCAACCCAACCCCTCTAACTTCTCTAATCAACAAACTCAAAATCAAAACTGAGCTATCCTAAAATAATACACTCTACTAGGGGAGTCATATGCTTGAATTTGGGATAAATTTCTCAAATCTAACATCATACAACTTTCCCCTATCAAACCTCCCCAATAATTTGACACTTCTTTCCCTATGCTTGATTAGTACAACAAGAATGAACTATGTGATTTATACTAGGTCATTAGACATGACATTAATAGGTGTAACACCTTCAAAACCATTATCCCAAATTTGATCAATAAGGGGGAACTTACATTGGACAATCCCAATGTACCCCCAAATCAGTCACTCAACATCTTTCAATAACCTTTTCCCAATCATGCCCCTTCTACCAACCATGATGATAACAAAATATAATCATCTCATGCTCATGAGGTCTATATTGTTAATGTGATTATTAATGAATGTATCATTAGGGAAACCATTGCCTCAACTACCTCTTCCTCCACTCCACTTATTAAAGTGGTCGAATCACCCTCAATTCCTTTGGATACCTAAACAAAGGAAGTAACCACATCCTTTCCTTCACTTTATGAGATAACAAACCTACCCACCTCTCCTTTGATAAAAATATAAATGGAGGCAACCATTAGCATCACACCTACCTCTCCCACCATCGAATCATGCTCTCTCTTTGAAAATCATTCCAAAAGGAGAGATCACCTTCTCTACTCCTTCCATGGAGGAAACATCCTCCCAAATCTTGGAACCTTTCATCAAGGACAATGGTGAATAAAACATTCCCTTACCTCAACCTATGGGCCTAATATTTGAATATGATTCCTAAAGACCCCAATCAATTTACAGACCCTTCTCTTGACTAGTCTAAAATCTTGAATTCTCTTCTTAAACTAATATGCATCGAGTCACTTTTTGACATCATCTTGGGCTTCCTTATCAAAACAGATATGAACCTTCAACTTCACCTTAATCTACCCCATATTCAATCACACCTACCATTAAACCTATCATCATGTCAACCCCTTCATTAAACACCTCTCCCTTCAAAACCATAGAAGAACCATCCAAACCATCTCCATCCAAAATTACCAAATCACCTTACACCTCTTTAACCAAGCCTATCAAGAACCTAGGGGTACTTCCTACTCCTAGCCTTATCTACCCATCTTTGAATTTGTACTTAACCCCATCTAGTCCACCAAAGAAAACCTTAACCAAACCAACCAAGAAGGTGGAGCCATCCAAACTCCCACCTAGAACTAGGACCATATGACTTCCCTCACTCATACCTTCTATCAAGAAAGCCAACCCTCACAAAGATACCCAAACCAAAATTACTTCTTTTATTCTACCTTTACCAACCCCCTCAAAATTTTCAAACTCCCTATCATTTTTATCCAAACTTTCTTCTTCCACCTACCCAACTATCTCCAAAGCTTCATCATCTCAATCACCCACCTCAAAATATTTCACCTTTAAAATTTCCACCTAAATACCATCCAAAACCAAGAAATCCCAATCAAACCCACCTAATAAAACCATTCTACCACCTAAAACTCCCATGATGAAATCTACTTCTAATAAGGCTCCCACCCCTAAAACCAAAAGCCCATCACCCTTAAAACCTTTGCTCGAATCTTATTCAACCATTTTACAAAGGTTATTACAAAATTATTCCTTAAAACTAACACCTATCAAACCCTTTGACCCTTCAAGTCCTATACCATCTTGGTTCTATGACATTTTAATCTACTCATACCATAGGACACCTGACATGACACAAAAAACTACAAAGATCTCTAAACACTTATCCATAACTTATGAGATGAGGATGATCTATTATCAGATGAACATCTCTTGATCCCATTATCAACCCAACCACCAAATTAACCTATCCAACACTTACCTACTCTTGCACTCTCATCTAAGAGTGAGGAGGAATTAAATCAGCCTTCTAGCCCAACACTTCCCCTTATCCACACTATCCATATGGTCACCTGATCTTGGGCCCAATAGAAGGATAAGGGAAAGGACAAAGTGTCAATTCTATTAACATATCCTTACACCCCTCAAAATTCTAACTAAAATCAATCACCTTCACCTTTAACTTTATCAAAACCCAAAATATCCATTTTAGGTGACTCTCCCTCTAACCCTTTTAAATCTATCCAGTGAGTAGTTCTGAAATAGCTTCATGAGACATTGGTGAAGATGAGCCTATACAAACTAATCAACACCTCACCCCATAACTTCCAAGCACTTATATAGGCCTTGAAATCTATAAAGGTCTAACCCAAATACCCTTAACCTCTTACAACCTTTGTCATAGCTCTTTGACTTTCCACCCTTGTCACATTTAAAGATTCAAAAATACCTTTTGTTCATCCTAAAGATCTTGATCCTCTCCTCTTCATCACTAAATACATTAATCAAAATCATATCAAAAGGGTGATTATTGATGGGGGAGCTATTATTAATATTATCTCCTCTCATACTTATGACTAACTGTAACTACAAAAGAATATCATGTCAAAAACCATAGTGATCCTTCATTCCTTTAATGATACTATAGCCACAACCTTGGAAACATTAATCCTCCACATCCAATTGAGACCTCGTATGTTTCTAGAGCTCTTCTACATCTTAGAAGGTGAAATTTAATACAACATCTTACTTGGATTCCCTTGGATCCTCTCCATGAGTTATGTCTCATCCACCTTGCATTGGTGTGTCAAGTTCTAGCACGAGGGTCAAGTCATCACCATACAAGCTGACCTTAGTCCTTTCACATCTTGCAACATGACATATCGACCCAATTATGTTCTTCTTCCTCACTCATCCACCTCACCACCAACCAAAAATAACTCTACCCCTACCATCTACAAAGCTTCAACTAGCTCATCTATCCTTTCTTCATAGATCCCCACAGAAGACCCCTTAGAACCTACATTCCAACATCTCTCACTAGGGGAATATCATCTTTTGGCCTTTGATGCCTTTCCTACTCTTCAATAGTATGGGAATATTAACCATAGTCTTGGTTATGATCCTAATACTAAAACAATCATTATTTTTGGGCTTCCCAACCACTAAACCAATTTCATCTATGGGGGACTTGATCATTCACTTCTCACTTCCTCCACCACCTCTTATATCAGACCATTTACCTTCAATTTCTCCTATTTGGACAAATTAGAATTTTCCAAATTATACCTTCATCAGTGTGCCTAGAAAGGATTTAGCCTTGGTTGTTATGAACATGGACCCCATGAGTTACCTTTGATTAAAACCTAGAAACCTCATGAGCTATTTGGCCTTGGGTTCATCCCACTAGAAGAACCCATCGATTCAACCAAACCCATTGCCACCATTGATGAGGACTTACCATCCTCATCAACCCCATATCCTTCAAAGTTTGAGGATTTTTAAACCATCCCTTCTAACATTTTTTTAGTCAATACCATTAGTTTGGGTCCCCTAACCTATCAGAAGGGTGACCAAACTAAAACCTTTCCTTTGATTCATCTTAAAATGGTAGAAAATGATTCTCCTACCATCCACACCATCCAATGTCAAGATGATGATTCCATTCTCACCTATCTTGGTTTAGAGGATTCTTATATCTAAAAATCCCTTCCTCTTGAGAACCAAACCATGTTGAATGAATCCAATATCAATGTCAACTTGGGTACTCAGGATAACCCTCACATTGTAAAGATTGGTCAATCCTTAGATTCCTTAAAGTGAAAACATTATCCTTCCTTCCTTCATGAACAAAGCATATAATTTGTTTGGTCCTATCAACATATGCCCACAATAGACCCTTCCATAGCTCTCCACAACATTGTCATCCATCTTGATGCTAAGCCTGTTAGGCAAAAGCTTCACAGGGTACACCCATGTATTGCCCTTCTAGTCAAAGAAGAGCTTTAGTGCCTCTTATCTTTCAAATTCATCCAACCCATTGACTATCCCCAATGGGTTTATAATATAATTCCCATCACCAAAAAATAAGGGGACTTCACCTTTGTGTTAACTATCGTGACCTCAACCTTCCTTATCCAAAGGATGACTTCCCTTTACCTAACATCAACCAACTTGTTGATATTATAGATGACCATGAGATATTATCTCTCATAGATATTTTCTTTAGATATAATCAGATCTTGATTACCCCAAAAGATCAACTTAAGGATTCTTTCATCTCCCCTTAGGGAACCTTCTACTATAGGGTCATGCTATTTGGTCCAAATTTTTTTAGAGCAACTTACCATCATGCGATGACCTACATCTTCCATGATCTCATCCATAAAATCATAGATGACTATGTAGATGATCTCCTTAGGAAATCCAAATATCAGAAGGATAATATAGAATTTCTCAAAATTATCTTTGAATGCCTAATCCATTTCCATGTTTGAATCAACCCCCAAAAATGTGTTTTTGGGTCCTATCTAGAAATCTTCTTGGCTTTATCATCTCTCTTTGAAGGATCAAAGTAGAACCTACTAAAGTCAAAAGTGATCCTCGACATGCCACCTCCAACCCACCTTAACAAATTCCATAACCTGTAGGGGAAGCCCCAATCCATCCATCACTTCATCTCTTAGTTATCAGATAGATGTCAACCCTTTCACCATCTTCTCAAGAAAGATACATATTTTAAGTGAACTAAGGACTGTTAATAAGCCTTTGATTCACTCAAAGAGTACCTTCTTTCTCCACCCATTCTTACCCCTTCTAAAGAGGACCAACCCTTCTACCTTTTTATCTTTACCACTAAACATTCCTTAGGGGCAATGCTTGCTCATCATGATAAACAAAACAAAGAGTAAGTTATCTATTATATAAGTCAAACACTTATAGAGTATGAGACTCAGTACACCCATACTTAGAAAATTTGCCTTGCCCTAGTCTTTGTATATTTCAAACTTCATCATTATCTCCTCAATTATAAAAACTTTATCATCACCAACGCTGACCAACTCAATACATGCACTCTAAACCGTACCAAAACTAACATATGGCTAAGTGGCTTATGCTCCTAGTTGATTTTGACCTTGAGTTCCTCTAGTAAAAGTCAATTAAAGGGAAATTCATCACTGACCAATTTCTTGAAGATCCTTTTCCAAACAACCAACTACTTCCTCTTTTGTTTCTAGATGAGTCCATTATGACTCTTTCTCAAGAGGATGTCACCTACCAAATGACCATGCTCTTCGATGGCTTGAAGTGCTAGCATGGTGGGGGTGCCAAAGTTATTCTCATTCCCCTTGATGATGAACCTTTTCATATTTCTTTAAAACTTGATTTTGAGTATACCAATAATATGGATAAGTATGAAGCCCTAGTAATAGGTCTCCAAATTGCTCTAGCCTTGGGAGTTAAGATTATTAGTGTCTTTGGCAATTCCTAACTTGTAGTCAACCAAGTCAATGGATCCTACCAATATAATAATGATGTATTACAATATTACAAACACCTAGTAGATATACTCCTATCATCATTTAATCATTACCGTATCCAATCTATTCTATGATCTACCAACAAGTTCATAAATACACTGGCTTCCCTTATTTCCCAGATCCCATCTCAACCTTCCAATTCTAATCTCTTTGTCACCATTCAACATTTTATCACACCCTATTATATCCAATCTAACCTCCTTATCATTTGTAGTGTGGATGAATCTCCATCAGACATTTGGTACGAGTAACACTTTGACTACCTCAACCTCAACATCATTCCTCCCAACCTCTTGAGGACTGCCCAAAGAGGCTTTGTCTAGAGTACCTCTCATTATAACATACTAGGGGGAATCCTTTATAAACATGATTTCAATGGCCTCCTTCTCCATTATCTATACAATCATGAAGCTTCCTATGATATAAAGAAATGCATGAGGGTATATGTGGGGGACACTTTAGTGGTCTAGCTATTGCTAAATGCATCCTTTACCTCAAGTACTATTGGCCCACCCTTAACCAAGATTGTTGTGATTATGTGAAGAAGTGTGTTAAATGTAAACAACATGCCAATTTACATCATGCACTGACCTATGGCCTTTAAGTATCTAAGGAATTTTTGCCCTTTTTATAATAGAAACTAGATCTCATTAGGGAAATCAATCCTCATTCTTCATAGTGACACCACTCCATCATCACCAACACTGAGTATTTCACCAAGTGGGTGGAGTCTATTCCTCTCATCTTAACCAAAGTCAAAAATATTATTGACTTCATTAATCATCATATCATCTATCATTTTAGTGTTCCCCATAAAATCATCACTGATAATGGTAAATATTTCAAAAACAAACAAGTCCAAAGTCTTTGCAACACATTTGACATTAAGTTAAGCTTTTCCCCACCTTGTCATCCATAAGTAAATGGATAGGTAAAGGCCTCTAACAAAACCCTCAACAAGATGTTAACCAAAATGGTCAATGATGCTAGTTGAGATTAGAATTTACACATCCTTTTTAGTTTATGGACCTATTGCACTAGCATTTTAACCTCTATGGGTACTACCCCTTTCTCTCTGGTCTTCAGAGTAGAGGTGGTCTTGCCTCTTGAATTCTAGATTCCCTCTCTTTGCATATCCTTAGAAGATATCATTTTTGAGAGCGACTATCATCAAAAGCATCTAGCATGACTTGAGCTACTTGAAGAACACCGCCTATCTACACTTAACCATCTTCATGTCTATCAAGAGTGAGTCAAGAATGCTTATAAAAAGCACCTAAAAGAGTGAGAATTCAACATTAGAGACCTCATACTTAATGAAAATCAACATGTAACCAATATGGAGAAAAGAAAACAAGGTAAGTTTACTTTCAATTGGCTTGGACCCTATATCATAACCCAAAAGTATGGATCATGAGTTTATTGTTTATCCTCTCTTTAAGGCAAACCAGAACTTGAGCCCCTCAATGCTTCACATTTGCATCCTTTCTTTTTTAAAAAAAATATCCAACTCACCTTTTGTCTAACTTAAGCTCATCCCTTTATTTATGATATTTTCACCTTCCTCGCAACTTCATCCCATCCCTTTGAGGACAATCAATTACAACATAGAACCATGTGATTCATAGACATAGTCATAGCCTAATCTTAAATATGGGTACTATGGATCTACCCATGGCATGGTTCTCATAGATACTTTTAATCCCTAATCATATGGAATCCCATGGTCATTATCGCTCAAAACCACTCTTTTCACCTATCATTAACCTTCTTGTGCCCTAGGTTCCACCCTCATAAAGGTAAACCTATAAGCCTATATAGACTTATCCACATCTAACCTAGCATCAAAATCATTTGGGATACCAAAATATCACTTGGGTCAAATATATCTAGCATGTAGACTGATCCCTTTAAGGATAGTTGCCCAAAATCTAAATTACTTAAAAAAGATAGACTACTTCCTTGAAAGACAGCTACTAGAGTAAACAAACCCAAAGTTAGCCCACTCTTTTGAAGGATGGTTAAGTCAAAATTGTCAAAATAAATGATTTGAAACTTCTCGCATTGATCAACTTCAAAAACATATCAAAATAAAGAAACAAAAGACCCTATATCAAAATCAAAACAAGCTATCCCAAGGAAAGCTACAATCAACTTTCATATATAGCATCAGTAGACTTCTCACATAAATTAGTCTACAACTTGTATTAATACATGGGCTATCTCTTATGGTTCTTAGGTCACCTATAGAAGGGGAAAACTAACCCACAAGAGGTTATACTACCATTCACACCACCTATCACCTATATCCCCTTTTTACTATCTACAAATCAAGGGATTCCTGAGCTTACTTAATGTAATGTGATTAAGACACCTTTTTACCAATGAACACATGCTAATGTAAAGAGTTTGAAGGCCTTATGTTATTTAATAGAATCTAACTTTGGTTTTATTTAATCCTTACCAATGAAGAAGCATCATGTCTTTTCTTTATCCTCTCATAAATGGTTCATGTATTCACATAGACATATGTCTCATGTTTTTCATCCCTTCCCCACATCTAGTTTTGTTATCTAAATTACTTTATGTGTTATCATCAACAAAATAACTATAAATCATAAACATCACATCAATAATCATAAACCATATCACATATCCATGAACAATAACCATAACCATAAACATCATATCCATAATCATAAACCACATCACATATCCATGATCATAACCATAACCATAATAATAATCTGAAACCATCCATCATAAACATTACCCATAATCATCACATGCCTAAGCTAGTGAGTCTATATCTCATAAGCATAATCACAATAAACTATAAAAATCAAAACTATGAACCATGAACCATAAAATTACATCTATATATCATCATCACATCATATACATCATGTCTCATCAAAATAAAATTACATGTAATAATGTGCATCTCTCACTCAAAAAATATACATATCGCTACATTGACTCATAAGTCAGTATCAAAATCATATACACCTATACATATCATATCATAACCTATTCCCTTGAGGCACTACTACCACCTGGTGTCCACCCCCCTGAGGTGCCTACCTGTACACCCACCGAAGTAGCCCAATAACTAGAAGTTGTTATACCTTCACCACCTACCGAGATGGCTCTATACTCACCCCATCAAGACTCCTCTAGACAATGTGTCAAAATTATGGCCTCATAATACTGCAACTCATCAACTATAGCTAAGTAACATGCCATGGGAATGCTACTTGGTGGTCCTACTAGTGCTGTGACTCTTCTTTTAGTCTGTCTCAAGGAGTCTCTTTCTTGGGTTACTAAGGTTAGTGTAATCTTAGCTTGGTCCCTCTCACATATCATAGTCATCATCTGACCCTATAAAGTAGTAACTTAGCCATATAATATAGCCACCTACCCCTATAAAGCTATGATCTATGCCTACGTAGTGGTTAGCACTACTCCTACCTATCTATTAGGGCCACCTCTCTGTACCTATACTTGTGGACCCCCACTAACTAGATCCAAATCCATGGGCAACCTGGCCCCATCATCCCATAAAAAATCTATCATTATATAAAGGGCTTGATGCCATGCCATATAGACATCAACAAAACCTACATCATTAATCTCTACTCAGGTAGGTAGCTCCTCATGATCTAGAACTATCTCCACTGACTGTGGATTTAAAAGCAAAAACTTGGCATCTTCCCACCTATACTTTGGAAACACAGCTAGAATCCCTTGTACCAACCTGAACTACCTACAAACCTTATCAAAAGAGATGAGCTTAATCTCACCCTCTCTCCTCCCAAAAATCCACCTATAGCTCTACATTGATAAAATATGCCAAGTATAGTGGT
This sequence comes from Torreya grandis, assembly GCA_037957365.1. Lineage (NCBI taxonomy): Eukaryota > Viridiplantae > Streptophyta > Pinopsida > Cupressales > Taxaceae > Torreya > Torreya grandis. Next base: position 1,684,643 of record JARHVA010001737.1, read on the forward strand.
CCCACCTTAGAAAGCTATCATATGGCCTCTAAACCACATCTATAACCACTAAGACCTCTAATGCCCCTCAAAACCAATCAATGTCTCATACAACTCCTCTAGCTCTTGTGAGTGCATAATCACTCCTCCACTACAGAAAACTACCCTAAAGTCCATCTCAACATATCCCTCCCATGGTAGCCCCATTAGTCTGAGAACCCAAATGTGTTCATAGGCCCAATAATGTAGCACAAACCCCATATTGATGCCATACCTCCTATGCACCCTAAACCCCCATAGTTCCGTATATATCTAAACCAAGAAAATAGGTGCCCACTCAAAAATTATTTGACCCAATAAATTCTCCACCAGGACTCCCAATAGTAGATATGAAAACATCCCACTACTCAAATCTAGCACTATAAAACATGATACTACAATCATCATCATCATCATCATCATCGCCATCATCATCATCATCATCATCATCATCATCATCATCATCATCAACCTTCAATCATCTCTATCCGTCTGATATAATGGCCTATAGCTAAAGTCTCCATCATTCTATCTAGCAAACATATGATCATCATCATATAGATGCTCCATCAGCTCATCCCTCTCCTCTCTCTCAATGTGCTATATCAACTCCCCCCAAATCGACAACCATGTAATCTTGTTTATATCCTATATAAAGATCATCATCTCACTATTTGATAGGAGAAAGGTGTTCATGGTTGGATCCCATCTCTCGATGAGGTCCATGATCATCATCATATCTCATTGCATGTGTTGGTAGTGTATCATAGCTCTGAGGCTGACCTCTTCCATATGTGCCCAGTCATCATCCATCATCTCACACTAGATATTTATAAAGATCTAAGGGACCTAATCCCACATTTGAATCTGATCCCTCCCTAAAAAATTCAATATAATAAAAACACTTAGTTTTTTATAAACTACTTTACCCATAGACAATGTCCTTTCACCCCATTTCACCTACCTAGTTACACCTATTTTATTTATATGAACAATATCTACATATTTTCTTTTAACCTACCCTAAACCCAAGCTAACCTTAAAAGTCTAATGCTAAAACATTTTAAACTCACCTATTGCCTTATCCCTTTTATCAACAACCACTATCTCATTTGGTTAACTACCGACGGTCCCTATGATTGCTAATAATAGGCTAACCATTTTACCCTCAATCTTGAATCATCAATAGTTGGGTATGACCACTGATGATCATTGTGTGTGATCATTGTTGGAGAACTCCAACCCTAACCTGCCCCAAACCTACCCAACCACTAATTTCCAATAACTAATTAACCTAACTATGTCCTCTACCCTACCCCCAACCTACCTACCCTCTTAATTTTAATTTTCACCCACAAATTTTAAAAATAATTAACACAAAACCTAAAACTAGGGAAAACTCAAACCCCTCCCCAAACCAATCACAAATCAACAAAATTTAACCAGGGTGACCCAAATCAAACTAATCTATCAATTTAGTGCAGGCCCTACCTCACTCCTCAACCATCATCGAGGAGGAATACTTGGTCTCTCTAATTGACTGCATCTCTGTCTACCCTATATCCTTAGTTCCCATTCACCTTACTACCCACATTTAGATATTTCCTTCTCCACATACCCTACCAACCATGTCCACCTTGACACTGGCCATTTTGGCCCAAACTATCATATATTTTGTGATGAACTTGCTTTGATCCTTTTAACCACACTGACCAACCAACATTGCCATGTTGAATATTTGAATTTTCACCACTTAGTACTTACCAAACCATTTATGTTTTTAATGAGAGCACTTCTTACCTTAGATATTTGTGAAAACACTAACCTTATCTAAGAGACTTGATAAGAATAACCTAATCAACTATGCCTAATGTTGTGGCCTTGTTACCCCATCACCAATCCTTTTAGAGCAAACATTTTTTTATACCAACCATGGAAACTTTGTATATGCACTATCTTAGCTATCACACTTAGTCACATTTTATGCACATGTTTGCACTTTAAATGCCCGACACCATTGTCAGCAACCTAGTGACTCACCATAAATCACTCATCAAACCTGCACTCGATTTGGTTTCACCTCATCCACTCCAAATTTGAGGGGGAACACCTCCTCTCATACTTAGGGAAACTAAACTTACAACACACAATCTATTTTTGTTTTATAGCTTGCTAACACAAACTACAAACAAAAAAGGGCCAAATGTAGTTACTAGAAAACCATACATGATGGTTCTAGATGTCAAAACACCCCTGGATCAAACCATTACCCAACCTCCAACCATGACCCTAAGTTAGTTTAGATAAATAACTAAACCCAACTCACTAACATACCCTTTTACCCCACTTAACCTTTAACCCTCAACCATCGATGGTCAACTTGATCATCGATGTTCACCCTGACCACCGACAGTGAGGTCTTCCCCATTTAAACAAAGACAACTCAAGTTGTGTGCAAGCTTACATGTCAAAATTTAATATGGATGGAAAGCTAACACATCACAAAAACCAACCAAACCTCTTATGGAACCTTATACCTCCATCTCTCTTTACCTATAAAAAAGAGGAGCATGAGGTGGAAATGAATTTAGGAATTTAGCAATCAAGTAATCATGCTATCAACCAACAATCATCAAGATCTTATAGCATCAAGAGCTTCTTTATAGGTCTTTCCTTCAACAAGTCATCAAGCATAATGAAGACATGAATCTTTGTTATAAATTATTATTCAGGCAAAATACCATTACTCTACCAAAATTCCTTCTCAATCTACCATTAGTCATCAAGTAATGAGCTAAGTATATTTATTATTTCAAGTTTTGTTTATTTAGTTTTTTATATCTTTACCTGGACCACACCCTTATATTTATTACCCTCTAACCCCCTAAACCTGAATATACCTTTAACACCCTATTGTATCCATTTTGTAACCCCTTCTTGAACACACCCAAAACCCACAACAACCATTGATGGTCATCTTGACCGTCGATGGTCACCCTCAACCACCGATGGTTATTGAATCATCAATGGTCACCTTGACCATTGATGGTCATCCCAATTACCGATGGTCACTATGGTAGGAAATAATAACAAGTTATTTCTTCTTACTATCAACCAAATTCCTCTTTTTGACATTTTGCTTATTTATAGAGACCTCACCTATTTTATGAACCCAACCTAACCTATTTAACATTAGTATTGACCCATTTATTGCTATAATTAGTCTATTTTCATTATAAATCATTTATTTTTTCTTGAATTTCCTTTCAATTTTTTATTTATTTAATGCAAATACTTTATCTTTACTTTTTTCAAATGAACTTTTATAAGAAAGTAGATTGATAGCCTCATAGTAAGCTCAAATTTTTTGAATTTAGCTTATGTCAGGCAATCCACCTTGCTATCCATTTAATAACCCATTTGCATTAGTGCTTTATTATCTATAGGACATTCTTCCCAAGAGAAAGAGGAGACCTTTATAATTGTTTAGATCATGCACACACAAATGAACAAGTTATTTGACCATATGCATAATTAATTTCTTACTTATTTAAATAGAAAATTAATTGAAATTGAGAGAAACAATAGGCTATTCATGTTGATCCAACTAGTAGAGGTGGTTAGCAAGTTCAGGTGTAGGGTGTTGGTGGTCCAAATATACAAGCAATGATAGCTAAGAGGGGCCAAGCATGAGTAGTGTTAGCCACAACACAAGCATCCTTGTTAGTTACATAGATATCATTGGTAGTAGCATAGGGTCAGTAGGCCACTGTTATCAGTGAGAGAGATCAAGATAGATCTCAGCTAGCCTTGGTGATGTGGGAGAGATATTGTCTTTGGTAGATAGGGGGTGGAGTACTAGCAATAGTGGCATTAGTAGGGACTATCCCTATGTAGAGATATGTAGTAACTATGGAGGAGTTATAATACTATGAGGCCTTGGTCTTTAGGTGGTTTCCAAATGAGCCTTAATGGGGTGAGTACATGGCTGGGATTGTAGGTGGTACTAGTATGATGACACTAGGTTAAAGGGCTACATTTGTGAGTGGGTAGGTAGGTATAAGAGGATAGGCTCTAGGAGGTAGTGGTGCCATAGGATCATAGAGTCACAATGAGACATTATATTTTGATGTATTATATGATTTTGATATCAAATTATAAGCCGAGGCAATGAGATGTATATTTTGAGAGAGACATGTATATTTGTTGTATACATGATAATGATTATGTGATTATAGACTCTTGATTTGTAGATATGATCTTTGCATAATGATTATGGTTCATGGTTATATGTTCATATTGATTATTTTTTATTATGGTTATGCTCATGATGATGTGGATGTGGACTAACCTAGATGGATTGAGGTTATGATGTGATTTTTCTATGATTATGATCATGTTTATGACATTTATGGTTACATTTTTTATTTTATGGACGTGATCATTTAATTTCTTGTGATGAGATGATGATGTTGTGGATATTGATGTGATCATGGTAATGGCTACTAGTTGTGCTTAGGTGGAAAAGATTATGATGTGACTATTGTTATGGTGTATGGATGACTAGGATGATAGTGATGATTATATTCATGCTTATGTGTAATGAGTACATGCCTCCTCATTTAGATTTAGACATGTGGTGAATATGGTTTATTATGATTATGATCATGGATGATTTATACTATGATGATATTGTTATGGATTTTGATGATGATATTATGTGATTTGGTTATTATTATGGTCATTTTATTTAAATTACATAACGTAAGTTAAATAACCAAATCAGATGTGAGAAAGAGAAGATAATTAGGAGGTCAATGTCTAAGTGAATATATCAACCAATATGAGAGAATAAGGAGGCATGATGCTTCTTCTTTGACAAGGACTAAAATAAATCAAATTTGGATTAGCTTAAGGAAAATAAACCCTTTTAATGCTTCACATTAATGTGTGTTACTTGGTTAAAAAGGTGTCTTGATCACATAATGTCAAGTAAGCTCAAAATCCCTTGCTTATAGTGTATAAAAGGGAGGAAGATGAAAAGGGAACCTTCTGGGGAGACTACCTTGCCTTTTTTGTAGGTCACCAAAGAGCCAGTATAAACAAGTCCATGTAATATGAGGTATAGACTGATCAATGTAGGAAGTCTACTTATGAAAGCTGATTGTAGCTTCCAAATTATTTTGCTTTTGTTTAATTTTGATAATAGGTCATTTGCTATTTTGTTATTTCTTGGGAGGGTTGGGGGAAGCTAATCGATGTTGGAACCTTCCAAGAAATTACTATGCTTTCACAAATGCTTTACTCAACCATCCTTCAAGGGAGTGGTCTAAGTTTTGTGTGCTTTGTTTAAGGCTTTTTATAGTTATCCTTCAAGGGAGTAGTCTACTTTATATTGAACAATTTTGATATGTTTTGGTAGTTGTCCTTCAAGGGAGTAGTCCACGAAGGCTAGAGAGTGGCCCATGTGGGTTCTTTTTATTTTATTTTGATGTCATGGAATTGATCATATAGGCTTAAAGGGTCACCTTTTATGAAGGTAAATCTAAAAGCACAAGAAGGTTGATTAGGTGTAAAAGAGGTTTAGGTGACAATGATCATGGGAATCCATCCTAGGAAAAAGGCAAAAAGTACCATGGGAATCATGCCATTACCCATTATTCAAGATTAGGCTATGGTTGTGATGGTTAATCACATGATTAAGTTTTAATTAGTTGTCCCTAAAATAAGGAAATGGATGGGGTTTGAAAATAAGGGATGAGATTAAGCTGGACAAAAGGTGAGTTTAATCCTATTTTATCAAAAGAAAGGACATATATGTGAAGCATTGAGGGGATCAAGTTTTGGGTTGCCTTCAAGAGAGGACAAATGGTAAGCTCCTGATCTATACTTGTGCATTATGATATAAGGTCCAAGCCATTTGAAAGCAAAATTGCCTCGCTTGCTTTTCTCCATATTGGTGACATGTTTATTTCTTTGAGGATAAGGTCTTTGATATTGAATTATCACACTTTAAGGTGTTTTTTATAAGTGTGATTTATTCATTTTTGATAGATGTAAAGATGGGTGAGTGTTTCCAAATGACGCTCATGAAGTAGCTCAAGTTGGGCTAGACATTCTTGATGATATTCGCTCTCAAAGACAAGATCTTGTAAGGATATGCAAAGAGAGGGAATTTGGAATTTGAGAGGTAAAACAACCTCTACTCCAAACACAAGAAAGAAAGGGGTAGCACCCAGAGGGTTTCAAATGCTAGTATGATAGGCTCATAAGGCAAAGGGGATATATAAATGCCAATCTTGACTAGACGCTTCTTAGAATATTATTGAGAGTTTTGTTAGAGGTTTCTACCTATCTATTTACTTGAGGACAATATGGTGAAGAGAAATTAGAATTGATATCAGATGTGTCATAAAGACATTGATCTTGTTTGGTTTTGAAATATTTTCCATTATCGGTGATAATTTATGAGGAACACTGAAATGATAGATGATCTAATGGTTGTTAAAGTCGATACTCTTTTTAGCTTTTGTTGAGACAAGAAGAATAACCTCTACCCATTTAATAAAATATTTAGTTACAGTGATGATAGAATGATGTCACTATGAATAATGGGGGTTAATTTCACTAATAAGGTCCAAACCCCATTATGAGAAGGGCCACAAATCTATAGATACACAAAGACTATGGCTAGGTGCCTAATGTAAATTAGCATGTTGACATTTGACACTTTTTCACATAATCACAATAGTCTTGGTTAAGGGTAGGCTAGTAATATCCAAGGCAAAGGATGCGTTTAATGACGGTTAGGCTACTAAAGTGTCCCCCATAGATCCCATCATGTGTTTCTCTAAGAGCATACAAGGCTTCATGACTATGAAAGTAATAAAAGAGGAGACCATCAAAGCCACATTTATAGAGAATTATTCCTAGTATGGTATGACATGAGGTACTATAGATAAATGATCTTTGAGTATTTATAAAAAGATCAGAAGGAATGATGGCAAGGTTGAAATAGTCAAAGGTCTATTGATACCAAAGGTCAGGTCTCCTCCACATTAAAGATGGTGGGAGAGTCTAATTTGACATAAGAGGGTTGGGTAAGTCAATGGATAATGACAAATAGATTATATTTATAAGGTGCAAATAGGATTTGAGAGGTGAGAGAAGATATCATGCCAACAAACTCATTCATAGATTGTAGAGTGGTTTGGATACAGTAGTGTTTAAATGATGCTAAAAAGATGTCAGTGAGTTGTTTGTATTATTGTAAAAAGTCATTTTTACATTGTTAAGAGCCTTTGATTTGATTGACCATAAGTTGAGAGTCACTAAAGATGTTGATCATATTGACTCCCAAGGCTAACATAGTTTAGAGGCTTATCACTAGGTCTTCATAATCAGCCATGTTATTGGTACATTCAAAATCTAGCTTGAAAGACAAAGGAAGAGGTTCATCATGAAGGGGGATAAGGATGATGATAAATCCCCCACCATGTTAACACTTTGATCCATCATTTAACATGGTCACTTGATAGGTGAAGTCTACCTGAGAGAGGCTTGTTATGCACTCATCTAGAAACTCAAGAGGAGGAGGTTGATTTTTAGGTAAGGGTGATTCATCCAATTGGTCAGCAATGACTTACCCATTAATTAAATTTTGATAAAGAAACTCAGGGTAAAACTTAGCTATAAGCATGAGCCACTTGGCCATACATTAGTTTTGGTATGGCTTAGAGTGCATATACTTGAGTGGGTCAGTATTGGTTATGACATAGGTTTTATGATTGAGAAGGTAGTGGTAAAGTTTGGTGGACACAAAGACCAAAGCTAGGCAAAGTTTCTTGGTATGGGTGTACTGAGTCTTGACTCTACAAATGTATGATTAATGTATTAGACAACTTGCTTTTTATGTTGTTCATCTTGATGAGAAACTATTATCCATAAGGAGTGGTCAATAGTAGAGATATAAAGGTAAATAGGTTGATCTTCCTTGGGAGGAATGAGGATAGGTGGAGATAAAATGTATTATTTAAGTGAATCAAAGGCTTTTTGATAGTTATTATTCCACTTAAAAGACACATCCTTCATCAAAAGGTGATGGAAGGGTTGACATCAATTTGAGAGTTGGGAAATAAAGAGATAAATGGATTGGATCCTCCCTTGCAAGCTATAAAAGTGCTTGAGGTATGTAAAAGGAGGCATGATGAGGATTGATTTAATTTTGGCCTGATCAAATTTGATTCCCTAAAGTGAAATAATAAATCCAAGGAGATTTCCTGACAAGACCCTAAAAATACACTTTTTGGGGTTAAGGTTGACATAGTAATGATGAGTCATTTAAAGATAATCTTAAGGATGACCGAATGGTCTTTACAATATTTGGATTTCCCAAGAAAGTCATCAACATAGTCTTATATAAGTTTTTGGATAAGGTCATGGAATATGTAGGTCATAGCATGTTGGTAGGTTTCACCAACATTTTTTAGTCTAAAAGGCATGACCCTATAGCAAAAAGTTCCCCATGGGGTGCTGAAGGCAATTTTGTGTTAATCTTTGGGGTCAATTAGGATGTAATTATAACCTAAGAATCCATCCATAAGAGATAACATCTCATGGTTAGCTTTAAGGTCAACTAGTTGATCAATGCTTAGTAGAGGAAAGTCATCCTTTGGGCAAGCAAGGTTGAGGTCACAAAAGTCCATACAAATGCAAAGTCCCCTTATGGCTTTGGTGATAGGTATAACATTAGAGACCCATTGGGGATAGTTAATGGGTTGAATAAAATTTATAGATAGGAGATGTTGAAGCTCTTCTTTGATGAGAAGGGCTATATGAGGGTGCATTCATCAAAGTTTTTATCTAATGGGTTTGGCATCATGATTGGCGACTATGTTGTGGGTAGTGATGGAGGGATCGATTCCTGGCATGTCATTATAAGACCAAACAAATTCTATGCTATGATCCTGTAGGAAGGAGGGGAAGTCCCAAAGCTCCTCAAAATTTAGTGATTGGCCAATTTTGACAATGTGCATGTTGTTTAGAGTGCCCAAATTGATATCCATGGTGGATTTGTTCAATATGGTCAAAGTTTTAGGAGGAAGGGATTTGTGGATAGAATAATTTGGTGCACCAAGATAAGCAAGAATGGAATCGTCATCCTGACATGAAATGATGTTAATGATAGGAAAGTCATCACCTATTATCTTAGGATGGGTCAGAGGAATGGTTATAGTCACCCCATACTTTTGATAAGTTAGGGGTCTAAGGCTAATCATGTTGATGAAAAAAAGTTAGGGGAGATGATGTCAAAATATTTAGCTGTCAATGGAGTGGATGGTGAGGATGGGATTTACTCATCAATGATGATAATGAGAGGTGGGTTGGTTTATTATTTAGGTGGAATGAAATAAAAGCCATGCTTTTCATGAGGTTTTTAGGTTTGGATTGGAAGTGACTCATGTGGTTCGTGTTTGTACTGACTTAGACCAAATCCCTTCTAAGCACACCTATAGAGGTACATTTTGGTAAACTCCAATTTATCTAGATAAGAGAAATGAGAGGTGGATGGTCAAGATGGAAAGGAGGTGACAAAAGTGCCAAGGGGTTTATCAAGTCCCCCATAGATGAAATTAGTTTGAAAAGTTGAGGGTCTGAAAAGAATAATAGTCCCAATAATAGGGTCATAATCAGGTCGTTGGTCAAGATTCCCATACTCTTGAGGAGTAGGGAATGTGTTTAGTGTCAAATGGTGATACTCACCCAACAAAATACATTGAAAGGTTGATTCCAAAAGGTCCATTATGGGGATTTGGGTAGAAGGGATAGAAAAATTGGTGGATATTTCATTGGTAGAAGAAGATGGGGTTTCATCTTTTATTGGTGAAGGTATGTTAGATGGAAGAAGGAGAATGTCATTGGGTCAGTAGGTCATATTGCATGATATAAAGGGACTAGGGTCAACTTGTATGGTAACAAATTGACCTTCATGCTCAAATTTGATGCATCAATGTAGGGTAGAGTGCACACAACCCATGGAATGAATCCATGGGCATCCCAACAAGATGTACTAGAACTCTCCTTCCACTACATAGAAGAGTTCATGAAGCATGTGGGGTCCTAGGCAAATGTGAAGGACAACATTTTCTAAAGTCATGCTCATGGTATTGTTGAATGATCTGAGCATTAATGAGGTTTCTAAAATGATGTTCTTAGGTAATTTGAATTGGTTGTATGTGTGAGAGGAGATGATGTTGATATTAGCTCTTCCATCAATGATAACCCTCTTGATGTGGGTCTAGTTGATATTAGTGGTAATGAATAAAGGAGGGTCTAAATCATCTAGATTGATAGAGGGTATTTCTGAATCCTTTAAGGTAACAATGTTGGAAATATGAAGAGCTCTGACAAAGGCTACTAAAGGTTGAGGGTATTCTAGCCTAACCTCTATAGATTGTAATGCTTCTATCATCACTTATAAATGATGGGATGAAGTATTGATTAGTTCATACAAACTCATCTTTACCAATATTTTATGAAGATGTTTGAGGACTACTCATTGGATTGATTCAGATGGGCTAGAGTGAGAGGGTCCAAAGATAGACACTTTTAGCTTGGTTAAAGGTAGGGTTGCTTGGTATTGGCCAGGTGATTGGGTGGTGGAAGAGGGATATGTCCATATAATGAACACCTTGGATTTTATCTTGTCCTTGAGTTGAGCCTGTGATTGTGTGACCACATGGATGGTATGGATTGGGGGAAGAGTCAAGTTGGATGATTCATTCAGTTCTTCTTCATTTGAGGTAAGAGTAGAGGATTAGGTAGGTGTTGGTTGATGGTTGTTGGTTCTTAGATCAATGTTAGGTTCACAAGAGGCTCATCTAATAATAAGTCATCCTCATGATACAGATGATGTTTATCACTTGGAGAGATTTATAGTTATCCATGTCATGCCTAGGTATCCTATGGTATGAACATACTAACTTGTCATTGTACCAAGATAGTTTAGGACTATGTGGGTAAAATGGTCTGATAGGTGGCAAGTTTAAGCAAGATGCTTGAAATAGCCTCTATAGGATGGTTGAGTAAGACTCATTTAATGGAGGCAAAGGTATAGGTGTCTTATTTTTGGGAGTTGAGGTGGAAGCCCTTTTAGGAGTGGACTTGGTGGTAGAGGTTTTGGGTAAATGAGAATTCTTTGTGAATGGTTTTGGTTTTGGTAGGGTGGTTAATATTTTGGGGTTAGAAGGCTTTGGGTTAGATATTTGAGAGATGAGGAGTTTATCTAGAGATGATTGGGAGATAGGAGGTATGTTCATAGATGGCTTGATGTAGATAAGTATGGATGAAAGCAGGAGTGATGGTGTAACCAAAAGTGGTGGTTGGGTTTTGATTGGGATGGTTGGTTTCTTAATTAAGGTAGAGGGATGAGGTCTTAAAATAAAGGGTAAAGTAGAGAGGGGAGGTAGAGTTTTGGTTTATGGTTTTCTAGGTGGTTTTACCTTCTTTGTTGGCTTAAGTTAGGGTTTGTTTGATAGGTTTAGTGGGCTTAAATCCAACTTTACTAATGGGTCAGTAATGTTATGAATAGGAAATATGCCAAGGTTCTTGGTGGGTTTGGTTAGAATGGTAGAAGGTGATTTAGTGACTTTGGGTGAGTTTGGTTTTGATGGTGTTGTAATGGTTTGATGGCTAGAGGTGTTCAATGGTTGGGTTATGGTGATAATGGATTTTATAATGGAAAGGGTAGGTTGTTCTGATAAAGAAGGCTCTTTCTTGGTTCTATAAGGGAGTCCAAGCTAATGCCCAAAGGTGGCCCGATCTATGTTAGGTTTAGATATGAACTCTATTTTTTTAACTAGTTTGGAGAAGGGCTTATAGATGGGTCTAAATCCCTCAATAGTGGATTCAAAGGATAAACCTAGGGGTTGAGGGGGAGGAATGATTACCTCAACCTTTTCCTAATCAAGAGGTCCCAATATCTGGGAAGGTAACTCCTTAGTGGGAGGTGTAGGCAAAGTGGTTTCTTCCTTAGGAGTGACCATTAAAGGAAGAGTGGATTGTTGTATGATTGAGGAAAATGATGAAGTGGGAATGGTTTCTTATTCTGATGTTCATATCGAAGAGAAGTTGGTGACTCCATTACCTTAATAATTAGAGTAGGAGAAGAGGTAATTGGGTCAATGGTTTCTTCAATAATGAATTTACGAAGAAGTATATTGATGGTATGGGCCTCATGGTTATGAGAGGATTCTACTTTATTTTCATTGTTGGTGGAAGGAGAGTGGTTGGGAAAATGTTGTCTAAAGATGTCAAGTGATTGGTTCATGGGTACATTTGGGTTATCCAACAACAATTCCCCCTTATCAATGAGAGTTTGGAAAATGTTCTTGAAGGTATTACACCTACTAACATCATGTCTAATGACTTGGTGAAAGGCACACAATTCATTCTCCTTGTACCAACCAAGCACAAGATGAGAGGAATCAAATTATTATGGTGGTTTTATTAGAGGAAGTTGTATGATATTAGGTTTTAACAACTTTTCTAAGATTGAATTGTATGACTTCTCAAATAGAGTAAATTGCTTCTAGGTGTTTTAGTTTAGGTTCTTGGTATTTTGATTGGAAGAATTAAAGGATTTAGATTAGTTAATGATGGGTGGAGGGGTAGTCTTAAGGACAATCACATTTGTGGTTCCCTTATTTTTGGAGTTAGCATTGGTTTGGTTATTAGGTTTAGAGGAGGAATTCTCATTTGATTTGAAGGTAGTGTATTTTTTTTCTCAATTTCAAGTTCCCCTCATCAATGGCCTTACTATATAGTTTTCATGCCATGGTAAAAGCCTCATCAAAGGTCCTAAATCTTTAAACCCATAGAGTTGAGGGGATGTGTTTGTCATAAGCTTGGGTAAAGATTTTAATTAGCTTGGGTTGGGGTAGAGAGAAGAAGAGTTGGTTTATCAGACTTCTCCAATGGGCCACAAAGTTAACAATGGATTCATCATTAAATTATTGAATGGAGTAGAGATCAGTGATGGAGAATTTCTTAGAGATGTTTATGGAAAAGTGATCTAAGAAAATCTGAGCTAGTTGGGTAGAAGAAAAGAGGGAGTGCTTTGTAATAACACTATATTAATCTAGTGTTAGACCTGATAGAGACATGTAAAAGGTACAATGAAGGAGAACATCATCATAGCAAATCATATAACATGAATGCCTAAATGCTCTTAAGTATTGTTGAGGGTCCTCTTTACTCTAAAAATTTGAAAACTTTAGAAGTTACCATTGAGGAGGGTATGGTCGAATGGGGATATATGGGTGAATTGATTCATTATATATTTCATCATATGACAAAATATTATGAGCTCTAGAAATGGATGACTCTAGAGTAGTCATTTTGTCCATTAACATTTTGACACCCCCATAGTTGTAAGGTAGATTTTGTTGGGTTTGGGTGGGTGTGACATATGTATAGTTAGTGGGGGGTTGAGAGGATTCCACATGTTGGTATGTAAACATGGGTGGTTGGGATGATGCCACATATGAATACATGGAGATAGGTGGTTGGGTGGAAGATATAGGTACATACCCTTATGAGTAGGAATGTAGCTCAGGTTTGGTATGATGGGCACCTATTGAGAGATTAACACAGGTTGGAAAAGAAGCATGGTTGGGTTAGTAGATAGAGGGTAGGTGATAACTTTGGTACTGATGGGTGGAAAGGTAGAAGGTATGGGAACCACCAAACTATGGAATGGAGTGGAGGTAAGTGGATTGGGAACAAGAGGAATGGTATTGACACTAGCAGAGGGTACCCCTATGGTAAGGGAAGTATCGATACCCATGGGTTGGGTTGTTCCTGTAGTAGGAGGGTTATTAGTTGGGGAAGAAGGTGTTTGGTTACATGGGTTAGTTTTGGATGGTGGTATCAGTGGGGTTATTGGTATAGGAGGATGCTTGGGTGACTAAAGCTTAGGGGGAGATGGTGGAAATAAAAGTGTCACTTATAAGGTGGGATGGCATGCCATAAGGTGTTTCAACAAGAAAAATTGAAGTAGGGATACAATGAGATATGGTGTTAAGGTAATACTGGAGGGCTATGGGGTTGTTATTTAGAAAGGTGGTGAAATTCACATCACCTTGGGAAACTATCTGAGGGATGGTAGGGCTTCCAAAAGGATGGGGAGAACTCTCTACATTTGAGATGTACTCCATAAATGAGGGAGAAGAGGAAGATAGATGATTACGAGGTAGATCCTAGTTTGCTTGGTTTCATAGTTGTTGCCTAGTTAAAACCATGCAGCTAAGGGAAATAAGAAGACACAAGCAATCTCATAAATCAAATAGAGAGAAGACAAGAAAAAGTTAAAGAAATAAAACAAACACTAAAGCACATTAAATACTAGGGTTCATTTTAGTCTCTCTTGTGGCCTATGCCTTAAGCTTTTAAGAATTGTGTGACTCAACTTGGCTTGTAGAGTGGGCACTAGAAAGGAAGTCTATGGTTGGTTTTAGGTTATGTTTAGGTTATTAAAGGGATCTATATTGGAAATTACTATGTGGATTGGTATTGGGGCCTATGCCCTCACTTCACACACCATAATGATAAGGGTGTTAGGTTCTTAGCCAAGATATACTACTTACTAGAGATGATACTCAACCAATAAACTGAGTTGGTTCTCCCTTTAGTGATGAAATCCCAGTCAGGCTTTATATCAATGTTTTTAAGCTTGATTAAGTGTAAGTGGTTTGGTATTATGTGTGTGATAAGAGTGAAGCTATGATTAATTAAGCTATGTGAGCTAAAATAAGAAAGAAAATAATGGATGTAGTCAATTTTAATCCAAAAATGAAAATTTGATTTTGTTATGTGAGTAAAAAATAAGAACAAGCACCTATATTAACTATGAACCCAAGAAAAGACTCAAGGGTCCCACTGGGCATGTCAAAATGTTTTATATAAATTTTACTTATATTCTTTAGAAGGAAGAGAAAATAAACTCAAGAAGGGTATGGTAGAAAAACCTGATATGTTGTGTGTGCGTTGATCTAAACAGTTGTAGATACTTATCTTTGGCTTGGGAAGAATGACCTGAAGATAAGAAATCACTTAAAAGAATGGTTGATTAGTTAGATAGTAGGGCGGATTGATTAGCAAGATAGATCCAAGAAGCATGATTTTCCTTGGAGACTGTCAATCCACACTTTCAAACAATCAAGTTATGAAAGTGAAAGACAAAGTACTTGCATATATCACAGAAGATACTAAAATGAAATACAAGAAGTGTTTGTTAAATGAATAGGTGAATTTAACTCATTACAACAATAAATAGATTTATATTAATGCTAAATTAATTAGGTATGGTCCAAAAAATAAGGCAAGGTTTTGTGATCAGCCAGAGGATCTAAAATTGAGATTTGGTTAATGTCTAGTGGGTGAAAACAACTTGCTGTTTATTTATTTTATAGTGACCATCAACATTTGGGGTGGTCATCAATGGTTAGGGTGATTATCATCAGTTGGGATGACTGCCAGTAGTCAGGGTCATCATCGATAGTTACTATGAGTTTTGGGTGTGCTTAAGAAGTCTAATTCGATGAGTTTATAGGATGGAAGTCCCAAAGGTGGGTTTGGACTAAGTTGGTCATGAAATAAAAACAAAGGAAATAATTAGTGAAAATAGATATGTAGCTTGCTAGTCTTTGATCTAAAGAATGGTTAAAGGTTATGTTAGCAAAGCTTAGAGTAATTTTAGTAGAGTAATGATGCTTGAATATTGACCAATGAGTGGTAACACTTTGAATCTCTATCACACTTGTTGGTTTGCCAGAAGGACACCTATAAAAGGAATTGCTGATGCAAGAGGCCTTGGATCTGGATGTGGATGATAGATTGATTCTAGATTTGGATCCCTTTCACCTTATCCTCCTCTCTTTTTATAGGAAGGAAGGATAAGTGAAATAATAGGTTAAAAAAAAATTCAATAGTAGTTCAAATTTAAATTTTGCATGCATTGGCTCACACATGAATTCGCTGAGCTAAATTAAAAAAAACAAGATGGAGTTGACTAGAGTTTGAATTTTTAAGAGATGGGAATTGGACTATCAATGGTCAGGCCTAATTGTTAATGATTAGGGTGACTGGCGGTAGTCAAGGGTTAAAAGTCAAGTTTGGTCAAGGTGTGTTAGTGGGTCAATTAACTAATAAACTAACCTAACTCAGGCTTGTGGCTGAAGGGTTGGGGGATGGTCCTTAGGGTGTCTTGAGGTGGTTTATGAGTATTTCAATATCTAGAACCATTATGTGTAGCTTTTTAGTGTCCGCAAGACCATTGACATAGGTTTCCACTATATTATGTATAAGGTCATAATAATTGTGGAGGTCATTTCATGTTGATAAGTTATTCTAGCATTTTTAAGAATGAAAGGCATTTTTTTGTAACAATAGGTACCTAATTCTATAGTAAATGTTATTTTACATTGGTTTTAAGGAGCTATGTTTGTTGGTGAAATGGACCAACCCGGAAGCACACAATTGATTACCAAATTCAAGCAACTTAATATGCGGAAATAACCAGAATCAACAAGTAACTAGAATTCAGAATAACACAGAATATGAGAGACAATACACAACTTGTATTAATAACTCTTACAGAAAAGAATACAATAAAGAAGATGCCACTTCTTCTCCACCACCTTACAGAGGTTTCCCACACCTCAAGTGAACAGTAATTCTCTCCTCAAAGCTCTCTCTACTAGGTCCCAACACCCAACTCATACACTGAGTTGGTGTTCACCTTACACCTGTGCTCCACGCACTCCACAAGTGCTACACGCACTCCACAAGTACTCAAGGTACTTCAAGTAGATCTCCCATGAACCTGCAATAACCTGCACTTCAACAGACCATACTTATGGAAGGAACTCCCTTGCCTTCCTCTTAGCTCTATCTGAGTACACACCTGTACTCCAAGTAGATCCTGCCTGATACTGCTCCCTGTTGTGTTGCTGTCTATATGATCTTGCACACCTGCAAATCAAACACGGTTCTGCACACCTGTGAACCTTGACCTTGCACACACATACACCTGCATATCAATGATCTTACTTACCATGTAGATCACTCTACACCCTGAAGAACCCTTGTCCTTACCTCACCAAGTCCTTATGATTCTCCAACCAATACCAAGCTTGGCACTGATAGGGAACTAGGAGGAACACCCTTACTCACTTCACACACAGAAGGAGCAAACTTTGCTCAACTCAAACTAGAACACTTTTCCAATACAACCATGAGTCTATTATATAGATCTCATCCAAACAATAATTAGACATCTAATTACAATAATTAGATCCGCAGCTCTCAGTCTAAAAATAGCTCTAATCATGCAAACACTTGGTTCATTAGCTAACTGCCCGTAATTAGCTCGTAGTCGAACCACACAGGCGACCGACGTCGGTCCCTGTCTGCCTAGAGGTGACCAACACCGGCCGATCTCTGACCGACGTCGGTTGCTTCTCTTCACTATCCTGCCGACGTCGGCTGATCAGACCGACACCGGTTGCTCTGACGCTCAGCAACCTTCAACAACCCCTCCAATGGCCTTCTCCATGTCTGCATCAGTGAAGCTTTTAGCTCCACAACCTAACAATCTCCCACTTGGAGATAAACAGTTACACTATACCTGTACCTGTACTCCGTCTAATCTGTTTCTTGGTTTGTATCCCTCTTCAAGATCAATCCTGAAGACAACCCACCACACACACTGTGATGTACCTCCTGTCATCCGAGTTCCCTGTCGCATCTGAACCTACAAACACATGTAGTGAAGTCCTGACCCTGCATAGCATGAATCCCTGCTGCCGGTCTCTCTCAAATACCTGAGAACCCACTTCCCCGAATTGGCTCTTAACTCTCTGACAGCTCCCACTGCATGGGAAAACTCAGGTCTATACCAGACCTCATGTGATTTCAGACACTGTACCTGTCCAGCCCTTAGTGTGCTACGGCTCTGCATCCTGAACCTCGCCAACACCTGATTCACATCAGCTCCCACTGGAGACAAAATCTACCTGTGATCTCCATGCCTCCCATGTCAAAGAATTTCGCTGCTCCAAACTCCTCATGACATGACACTGAACTAATCTTACCCTTAGCTCAGCAAAACCCTGTATGTATAATCTTGCTAGCAAAACATACCATCCACATATAGCAATAGAATGATGTCATGACTCATCATCCACCTGGTAAGTCAAACCACAGTAGTTACCCTGACATTGACTGAAGCCATGCTTCGTCCTCCCCCTGTCAAAACCTGTACCACTGTCCTGCAGCTCCTCAAGACCATATACCTGATCTTCCATCTCACGTATCCATTCTCTCTATTCTTCTACCAAGGCATCCATTCGTCTCTGTGCTTTCATCCAGCTGGCAAACCTACCAAAACTCCCGCTTGGTTCTGCATCATAATCCTGCCAAGCTCACACCTGTTTCCTGGATCCTTCCTGCTCTACAATCAGCAACATGTATAATGAAGAGGAACAATGAATTTGAGGGCCTACTTACATCTTCAGTCCTCCGTATGGGTGTTTGAGACTCCTTGACAGCTCGCTGTCCACCCAAAATCCGTTACAGTGACCGACCTCGGTCACTCCACAGTCTGCATCCGACCGACGTCAGTTCCCATGCGTCTGTCCCTGACTACCAACCTGCCGATGTCGGTGTCTCCTGTTGCCGACGTCGGTTCTCCTGACCGACGTCGGTCTTACATACTGCTAACATCAGTTTTTTTGCCGATGTTGGTACCTGTGTTTCCTGTGAGTGATGACTTTTTACCCACGAGCTCCTTTGAATCAATCTCCATGTCCAAACTGCCCTGCTCAGAAGTATCTAGCCACATCCACTGATCTCTGTCTGCCATCTCCTCTAAGAACACCAAGGCTTTCCAGTTCTTAAGCCTATCAAATATATCTGTCCTCTGCTTAAGAACATGCATCTCCTTCCTGCTCATGTGACCAAGCCTACGAAGCCACGTCTCCGCAACAGAAGAAGAATCAGTAATATAAACAAGTAGATAAAGAGTACCTATTTTCTTACCACCAGCTAATTCAAGTGCATCCGCTGTGAGAGTTCTTATGCATCTCTCATCACCTAATCTTTCTGAAGAAATTAGCCATATCTCCAAACCTGGGACCTGCATGACCTTCATTAACACCTGTGTGTTGGCCGCCTGCAATTTCAGCTTCACTTCCCCTTTGCCAATTCTTTGGCAAGGCTCACCAGCTCCTCTACCTGGAACTGCATGGAAAGAGGCAACCGAATATTTTATCCAAGATTCAACTTTATCCAAGAAACCTGCAAACACATCCTGTGCAACAACACCTGCTACATCTATATCTTCAGTTTCTTCATGCTGATCTGCTACCAACCAACAATAATCTTTTACCTGCTCTTTCTTTCCATAGGACCGTGAGTGACCATCTGTGCTTTTCAACTCCTCCATTCTTAGCTTACTTTGATCTGCTGTTGCTCTACTCCCACTCGATCAGAAACCCCTGAGAGTGCCCTGTAACCAAACACAAAACCTGCTTCCTCCAACCTTAGCTCTGATACCACTTGTTGGTATCAAGCTATGAGCCAACAACCTTGCTCTGATACCACTTGTTGGGAGGATAAACTGGAAGCACACAATTTGATTACCAAACCAAGCAACTTAATATGCAGAAATTAACCAGATTCACCAAGTAACTAGAATTCAGAATAACACATGATATGAGAGACAATACACAACTTGTATTAACACTTTATACAGAAAAGAATACAATAAAGAAGATGCCACTTCTTCTCCACCACCTTACAGAGGTTTCCCACACCTCAAGTGAACAGTAATTCTCCTCCCCAAAGCTCTCCATCTCACAGGTCCCAACACCCAACTCAAATACAGAGTTGGTGTTCACCTCCCGTGCTCCATGCACACCACAAGTGCTCCACGCACTCCACAAGCACTCCACGTGCTCCACAAGTACTCAAGGTACTTCAAGTAGATCTCCCATGAACCTGCAACAACCTGCAATTCAACAGACCATACTTATGGAAGGAACTCCCTTGCCTTCCTCTTGCTCTATCCGAGTACACACCTATACTCCAAGTAGATCCTGCCTGATACTGCTCCCTGTTGTGTTGCTGTCTATATGACCTTGCACACCTGCAAATCAAACAACGGTTCTATTCACCTGTGAACCTCGACCTTGCACACACATACACCTGCAGATCAACGATCTTACTTACCATGTAGATCTCCTATATAGGCCATGCAACTGTGACCAAGATCCTACACTCTTGAAGAACCCATCTGGCTCTCTAATCCAGCACCAACACACCTGGTACTGAGGCACTAGGAGGAACACACCATTGCTCTACCTCACACACAGAAGGATCTTATAATTATGCTCTCTTACTCCCTAGCACACTTTTCCAATACAACCATGAGTCTATTATATAGATCTCATCCAAACAATGATTAGACATCTAATTACCATAATTAGATCCACAGCTATGAGTCTAAAATTAGTGCTCATCATGCAAACACTTGGTTCGTTAGCTAACTGCCCGTAATTAGCTCGCAGTCGAACCACACAGGCGACCGACGTCGGTCCCTGTCCGCCTGGAGGTGACCGACGTCGGCCGATATATGACCGACGTCGGTTGCTTCTCTGTGCTCTCCCGCCGACGTCGGCTGATCAGACCGACCCCAACTTCTTCTGCAACTCAGCAACCTTCAGCAACCTCCTCTCCTGTTTGCATCAGTGAAGCTTTTAGCTCCACAATCCTAACATAATAGATGAAAAAAGAGAAGAGACTACCTCATTTATGTATTATATTTAATATTTAATGAGGATTTACTTGTCCAAAGTTCCATCCATAATTTATTCTTCTGATAGGCCCTCTAAGCTCATAACTTTAACCCTTTCCAACGTTGCTTCCTCAGCATCTGGAGCTACCTCTTCACTCATTACATGTCTTAATCCCTTCATTTTTTCTACATTTTATTCACTATCATAATTTGAATATTCAAATAAATATATTACCTATTTAGGTTCCTCTTCTTCTACTTCTTCCTCATCAAGGGATTCCTCCATGATGGGGAGACCAAAAGATGGCCTTTCTTCTAATTATTTGCCCTTAGAGGAGGTGAAAATACCCTTAGATTTCCTATCATAAGTGACCACATGAGGAGTGGAAGGTGAGGCTGATGGTATTTTTAAATAGCTTACACATAGCTTAAAATCATAGAGATCATAAGAAGGTTGAACATAGATAATTATTTAGGACACAATAATATTGTTCACTCTCTCATTTATTTAATCAACACAATACAAATATATATGAAAACCCTTTCCTGTAACCATGGAAATCTTCTCTCCAACAAATCTCCTAATAATAATCATATCATATTAATGAGTTTTTATTGTAACTAATAACCAAACCTAAATATGAAATATATTGTTTACAACAATAAATATTTGATTAACCAACTTACTGACCATATTACTATGTCAAATTTTTACTATACAATAATTTACATAATAGTAAATACTTGATTTACCATGTGATAAATCTATGTGAAGACTAAATTTCCAACATTTCCCCTTAGTTTTTACATGGTAAAACATATCCTATTAGTCGATTGTAGCATGCCACCTTTGTGTGCTCATGATCAACTCTTCAATTATGCAACATTAGGCTTGCACAAAAATCATACATGTGCCAATGCACATTTCTCCAAAAGACTGTATTCTTACAAGTGGATTTCATGGATGGATATAACTATAGACACTATAATTTCATACTCTAGAGATGAATAATTAGGTGTTATAGGTCCTATTTATTAAAATATCCTAAACAATCCCTATCTTAAGGTTAGTTTATTTATCATTTACTAGCTCAGTAAGTTTTTTTTAATTTTACCTTTTTACCCTTTCTAACCTCCTAAATCCATTTATAACCTAGGAATCTACCCATAACTAAATCACCCCTGTATGGAGTCATTATCAACAAACCCATGCATGTTTAAGACATTTTTACCCATGGTTGAAATAAAGGCACCAATTTGGGTGAATTGGCATTGATTCTCTGAATCGATGTCGATTTGTAAATACTTAGCCAACTTTTGCATTCTAAACTAAGAAAATCAGATCCTCAACTTGATATTAAAATTCATAGAGATTTAGTGACATTATTAACAACACCCTACTAGATTTTCATTGCATTTAATTCATATCCTTTGTGAAGCCTTATAAACTACCTTAGTTTGTGTAAGAATTTCATTTTGCTATGTGGAAGAATTTGATTATGATCCCAAGCTAATCAAAGGTAAGTTATTGTGTTTCATTTTATCATTTTATATCAATTAAATTCTTGTTATATATTCATTTAATCATTAAAATATCATTTTCATCCCTCTATATCTATTTATCATCCTTGTTAGCAAATCTATCTAATCTAATTCTCTATTTTTATTAAACACAGTCATAGAGAGAATTGATGTTGATTCATTCTAAATTGACATCAATTCTACCAATTAGCCCCAATCCTTTTAGGATCGACATTGATCCACTATGTTTAATACATAGAACCTGAGACTTGAATCAACTAAAATCCTTTACTAATTTATTATTTTTTAAACATGGCCTTTATTTTTAGATGACTCTACTTGGCTTAGTAGATGATGTAACCAGTATAATTGATCTCCCCATAGTTTCTCAACCTTTGTTTGATAATTAAAGTAACATATATTTTGAGCTATCCATCTATGCAATCATTTATTCACCCTCTTGTGAAGCCATTAAAGACCAATTAGATGTTATATAAGATGATGTAGACTTTACTTCAACTTACTGAGAGGAGTATTTCATTTACATTGATAGCATATTTGAAGACTGAATCTTAATTACCATTATTATTGTATCATTTATTTATTATAATTTTATATGTTTTTTATTTGCTTAATTGCATAAATAGTGGAATGATATCCTTCTAAGGAAGTTTACCACTTCTTGGGACTGATCTTAGATCAAACAGTCTACCCATCTCTTTTATTAATCTATTTTTGTCAAGCATTTACATGTGTGCAGGTTAGCCTTCCTAGCCAAAAAGGAAATCTCACTATCATTGGATTAAAAGTTATGTATAACATATTAAAAATCACAATTATTCCCTATAAACCCTATTTTTATTCAAGTTTTTAGTAAGTGACATTTAATTTAAAAAAATAAAATGAAAAATTACTTAAACATTCTGGCACACCCGGTGGGACCCCTAAGGTCTCACTTTTATTAGTAAAATTCATTCAAATAAAATCTAAAATTTCATTTTTCCTTTTTAAACGTTAAAACAATTTGCATCCATTTGGCTTGCTTAGTTAATTCATATAGAATAATTTAGGTAGTTAATCTATCATAGTCATCACTTTTATCACATAAAACAAATCATGTTCATAATAAACTCATAAAAACATTGACAAAAGGGAATTGATTAGGATTTCATCACCTATTTGTAACCTTATTTCTGACTATCCTACTTGGATTTCACCATCAATGGGAAAACCAACTCAGTACTCTAGCTGAGTATAAAATCTAGTCTTTCAATATATTTTGGCTAAGCACCCAACACCATTATGCTATGGTGTGTGAAGTGAGGGGGTAGGCCCTAACAATAGGCCAAGTATCAATCTTATCATATAAATCCATGAGAGTCTAAACAAAACCTAAGACCATCCTTAGATTACTGCTTCTTAGGGCCTTCGATATCCTTCTTTTTTTCTTTTATCACACTTTAAAGTTAAAAAGTAAAAAAAAATTTAAGAATATATTTAACATGTGAATATTTTCATCCTCACTAAAATATGAGATAATAAAAAAGAATATTTTTTTGTCTTTTTTATTATTTCTTACTTTTTCCTTTTTTATTGCTACATAGTTTTGATGTGACAATAGTCATAATATAAAATCAAAACCCTATCTTTGTCTTCATACATGGAAAATTATTCTAGCCTTCCTACTTCCCCTGAGTCTATAGGGGAAGGCATTCCTTAGTAGTATATCTAGGGTGATCCTAAATTCATCACTATAATAGACAACAATCCCATAACACTTAACCATTATCTTAGCTCCTGAGCCATCATATCCCATTTTTGATACATAGTTATTTAGTAACCCAAATGACATGCCCTTAAAGGAAGTTGAAGGGTTTGCCACTATTATGGTATCTTCCAATAATAACCCTCCTTTGACTAATTCTGACACTACTACTACACAACCCTTAGGTAACCCACCTCTGATGATGCCTAGTGCTCCATCACTGAGCACTACCCAAACTTAGAATGTTATCGCTCCTCAGCCTATAGCTAATCAACCTATTACTTAATCAATTCAAAACCTATTAATTTAAATCCCAACAAACCTTCTATTGATCCAAACTAGTGTACCCTTAGGTACCTAAACATAGCCATTATAACATGCCCCTATATCTCATCTTCCTCAACAATATATCCCCTTGACCACCCAGTACATAACACCTATACAAGATATTGGGTATATGTATATCCCTTTACAAGATCCAAAGTATGTGGTGGATTCTCAACCCATGATGACCACATTAGTTGGTTATCCCTTATCTAAGGCCTTTTCTATTTAGCTTCCTACATATCAAATCCCATAATAGAATGTTTTGTGAGGCATCCCTTAGTCTAACATCCAACATGATCTCATAAGCATCCTCATGAATAGGATGGATAATTTAGAAGCATCTACCTTTGGGAAGAAGAACATGATCACCTATGAACAAATTTTTAATGAGCCTATTAACCCAGTGGTTGTTATTAGTCCTTATCCCCTACAGTGGGAACTGCCCATGTTTACAAAGTTTTAGAATAAGGAGGACTCACAATAGCACCTATGCATGTTTAAATATGCTTGCTACCTTATAGCACATGATAATACATTTCTTCTTAGGACATTCCTTATGTTGTTAGCTGGACCTACCCTAGATTGGTACAACTTAATCTCGCAACATTTGCTCTTCTCATTTGGGTAGTTAGCTCAAATATTCATAGAACACTTTATATCAATATAGCAAGAAAATTTAATATCACTGACCTCTACCCCTTTTGACAATTTGATGATGAATCTATCATGGACTTTGTGTCTAGATGAAAAATTCTCATCAATTAACTTACCTTCTGTCTACCATAACCCAAATTCATCGAGTTATTCATGAGAGTATGTGTTAAACATAAATAATTGATGTTGCAGGTAAAATCTTTTAAAACCTTTGATGAGGCCTTTTCAATGGCTCACAAGCTTAAAATTAGAGCCCTAGAAGAAGGGAAAGTTAAATTATAGAATAAAAACTTTAAATTTTAGCCCTCTAAACGGACTAATAATAAAAACAACAATAAAACCAAAGGAGCTACCAATGATGTAGTTATAAAGTCAGCACCATCACAAGCTAAAAATCAATCTAAGCCCTCCACCTTGTAAGCGCAATCCTAGAAGCCATTAACATGATTTCTCCCATGATAATATACCCTTTTATGGGAATATTATGCATCCATTTTAGATAAACTATCAAAGGCATCTCTCATCAAGCTTCCTTTGGTAAGACCTCTCGATGATTCTCATCCTAAATGTAGTTGGTTTAGGGAAAATGACTTCTATAATTTTCACCATGTAATAGGCCATGACATCAGT
Source organism: Torreya grandis (assembly GCA_037957365.1). Lineage (NCBI taxonomy): Eukaryota > Viridiplantae > Streptophyta > Pinopsida > Cupressales > Taxaceae > Torreya > Torreya grandis. The sequence continues at coordinate 1,710,412 of JARHVA010001737.1, forward strand.
AGATGTTATTTCAAAGGATTAGTGAAAAATCTTATAGATCAGGGGGAATTATAACTAGATAATCTTAATGCACCCATAAACCAATCTATACATACATTCAGACAACCATTCCCTAATCATGCTTCCACATCAAACTCCATAAAATCTAAATCAAGATCCACATTAGAACATGAGACTCATGTAATTAACACAATCCACAACCAAATTATACTTAAAGAAGTTGATGATGCCCCTATCCTTGATCTCCTTATAGGAGACACTTTTGAACCATCTAAACCAAGCGAAGACATCCCAAAAACTTCTTCTAGTTTAATAGATCTCATTGTTTATGATCCATAGGAGGAAACCATATCTGAAATCACTCAAGAACTAAAAGAGGAAAAGAATGTCGAATAAAATATCTACTTAGACATTCTTCAAGATACCATTCATTGCATCATTTTATTACCTGTATCTAGTATACCTATTCTCACTAGCCTATTACTTCCTGAGGAAACTATTATGTTACCTCAAATTATCTTTAGATCAGTTCCCCAATTACTCAGGAGATGCTAAATTCTAGAGAAATCAAGGGAAAATCCATAGATGTTAGAAATAAAAATCTCAAAGTACCAAGGGGAAATATCTGTAGCATCCTCCTAATAGGATTGAACTCCCTAAAGAGGACATCCCTATAACCCTTGGGAAAATTTAAAAGGGAGAAGTAGTGCTACCCCTATTAAACAAAAGCATCTAAATTAGGACCCCATCCTTTAGCGAAAGTGAAAGATACCATTATATAATTCACCACTAAAGTGCATGTACCATTACAAAAAAATATTCCCACTATGGTCATGCCAATCTATAACCCATTAAATCCTTATTATTCTCAAGGTTTAGGTGTAAAGACTTACCCTAAACACAAAGTACCTATAGTAGGGACCATCCAAATAACTAGTTTAAAATGCTAAAGATCAAGGTTACATGCCTCTTCCACACCAATGCCTCAAAGGATAGAAAATCCAAGTCAAGACCCATTTAAGGGATATTATTCTAAGATCCTTGATTAGCTTATCTAGATCTCCCTCATCATGCTACCACCTATAAATCCTATCAATCCTCATATTTAGAAACCATCATGGTATAGGGAAAATAAGACATGTGCATACCATCAAATAGGATGTCATGACATATAAATTTATAATGCATTAAAGGTCATAGTTTAAAATATATTAGATGAAGATGATCTCTTAACAAAATAATTAGATCATGACCATCCCTCTAAGGTTACATCCACCTCAATAAGTAACACATTACCCATAGTATTAGAATGATATTTAAAGGAGGATACAACCTTTGATAGAGCCCAACACCATCCCTCCCTTTAAATGTGGTTGATTATGATAATGCAACAAATCCCCCTCTATTTTAGATAGATACAGTTCATATAGCCACATGATCCCAAGCCTAGGGTCATATGACCCACAATCATGAAAAATACAAAGTGATTATTGCTAAAGCACCAACCCTAGTTGTAAATAGTCCAATAATTCTTTCCCCTAAACCTAAAGTTTATATTTTAGGAAAGGCCCAAAATAAAAATGCTTTAGAACTCATACATATATTTATTCTAAAGTAGTTACATCAAATTTTGGTTAAAATTTCCATCTATGAACTTATCTAGAGTTATCCACAATACTAAGAGGCCATGATAGAAGCCTTATAGGTCATTGAGATACAAGTTGATGAACCCCAACCACTATTGGCTTTCATTGTATCATTACAAAAACCCTTATCCATAACATTTCATGATTTAGAAACATGACCTTTATAACATAATGTCCAAGATCCTACATTGTTTATCATTGACCAAATTGATAAACTCAAATTAAAAGTCATAATTGATAATGGTGCTAGTATAAACATCATTTTCTCTCATGCATTTAAACAATTATATCTACCTAAGACAATTATTTCCCAATCCCCCACTATTATATGATCCTTTAATGATACCATTGCCCCTGAATTAGGAATGGTATTCCTTCACATTCAAGTAAGCACACATGTTCTCCCCAAATCATTATACATTATTGAAAGGGAATTTTAGTAAAAAATTCTCTTAGGATGTCCTTGGATATGTGCTATGCATTGTGTTCCTTCTACTCTACATTGATATATTAAATTTGAACATGAGGGTAAAAATCCATAATGTCCCAGCTGATACTCATCCCTTTAAAACTTATAACCTCACCTTTTAACCAAATTAGGTCCTAATTACTTTTTAAAGTATTATCCTATCCTCATCTAATGAAGCATCCACTAGCATGATAATCCTTGCATCATAAATCGATAAGGAGTCTGTTGATTCTACATTTTAGAAACTTTAAATGAGAAAACACAAATTATTGACACTTAACACTCTCCTTACTCCACAAGAATATGGGCATCTAGACAAATAATAAGATTATTATCCAAATTTGGGGGAAAATTTTCCCTTTGGTCCACCATTCCTCTGCACCCATCTGATCTATGAGGGAATTGACTAGCCTTCTTTAGAACTTTCCAACCAAATCCATGATATACTTTTTAGCTCAAATTTTTCATTCTTTGATAAAACCCACTTTACAGAGACATACCTACAATGGTGTGCCTATAAAGGTTTTAGCATGGGATGTTACAAACAAGGCCCACACAAGGTGGCATTGGGTGATTTTAGAAAAACCCATGAAAAGCATGACCTCAGTTTCAATAAAAATCCCAAATCTACCTAAGATATTACTTTTCTTCCCATCCTTAAGAGGATATACTGTCCTCACCATCCAATACCCCTTCCTTGACTGATGACATATCCATTTCTACAAAAAAAATTAGTCAATTCCATTACTATAGAACCTCTCATCTATCACGATGATGTAGAGATCTGAACCATTCCTCTATCCTACCTAGACATGATAGGGAAATATTCTACCACCATTCGTATTCTTTAGTGATAGGATGATGAGTCTATCTTAACTAATTTAGGCATAGAGGACTCCCATCTACATAAAGCCCTTCCTTCAAAAACCTCTAGTCTCCTAACTAAGGCCACCATTGATGTTAACATTGGATCCCATGAGACCCCATGCATAGTTAAGGTTAGTAAATCCCTCAAACCCTAAGAGTATCAAGATTTCACTACATATCTAAAAAAACATAGTGAAGCATTCACTTGGTCCTATAATGATATGCTTGGTATCAATTATGCAATCACCATCCATAACATTATTACATTCTTTGATGCTAAACCTATCAATCAAAAGCTCTGGAAAATGCATCCTCATGTTGTGCTTTGGTCAAAAAAGAGTTACAATGCCTCTTATATTTTAATTTTATCCATCTCATTTATTAACCTCAATGGGTATCTAAAATCATCCCTATAACAAAGCCTCCAGGAGGAATTTGTCTTTGTACTAAATTTTGAGACCTTAATCTCGCTTGTCTAAAGGATGATTTCCCTCTCCCTAACATTGACTAGTTAGTATATTTAACCAATGGCCATGAAATGTTGTCCCTTAAGGATGGTTTCTATAGATATAATCAAATCCTTATCACATGAGAAGATCAACATAAGACCTCATTTATTACTCCCTAGGGGACTTTCTACTATCAAGTTATGCCTTTCTTCTTAAATAACACAATAGCCACATATCAAAGATCCATGACCTACATCTTCCATGATATCATCCATAAGACTGTAAGGAATTATGTGGATGACCTTCTCAGTAAGTTAAAGTTATGAAAATATCGCATTTCCATCTTAAAGGTTATCTTCAATCATTTAATCTAATTTTGCATTCATCTAAATTCTAAGAAATGTATTTTTGGATTATTAATAGGTAAGCTCCCAAGATTTATTATCTTCATCCATGGGATAAAATTTGACCCTAACAAAATCAAATCCATATTAGAAATTTCTCCCCTATCCAATCTCAAACAATTATGTAGTTTTCAAGGTAAATTATAATCCATCAGCGATTTTATCTCCCAGTTATCTAATCATCATCAACTATTCCATCACCTTTTGAGGAAGGACATACATTTTAAGTGGGACTCTGGTTATCAGGAGGATTTTAAAATTATTAAGATCTACCTTCTCTCACCACCAATTTTTAATCCTTTAAAAGAAAGACAACCATTCTTCTTGTATATTTCTACTACTAACCATGCTCATAGAGCCATGTTGGCCAGTCATGATGAGAATCATAAAGAGTAGGAAACATACTATATTAGTCACACACTTCTTTAATATGAGGAATTATTATCATATATAAAAGTTGTGCCTAGATCTATTCTTTGTCACTACTAAACTATGGCATTATCTACTCAATCATAAAACTTACATCATCACAAATACTAATCCCCTAAATTTTATGCACTTTAAGCCTTATCAAAATTAGTGAATGGTCAAATGGCTTATGATTTTGGAAAAAATTGATTTGGAGTTTATCTATCAAAATTTAGTTAAAAGACAAATCATTGTTGATCATCTTGTTGATGTGGCCCTTTCTGATAATCAATTGATTAACTACGAATTCATAGATGAATCTATAGCCTCCACATCTCAACTAGATCCATAATATAAAATGGATTCAAGTATGAACATTTTGGGGGAGATAGAATTATCCTAATCCTTCCTAGGGGACACCTATCCCTCTATCCTTTAAACTTGATTTTGATTACATTAATAATATGGTAGAGTATGAGGATTTAATCATAGGTCTCCAAACTGCCTTTTCTTTGGGTATTAAAACACTCAATATCTATGGTGATTCACAACTCATAGTTAATAAAATTAAAGGCATCTATTAATGTAATAATGATACTCTTTAGAAGTATAAAACATTGGTTGATCAGTTGCTAGCCACCTTTAAACATTATGCTATCCAATCCACTCCTCAATCAACTAATAAGTTTGCAGATACTATGGCTTCTTTGGCCTCCTTTATCCCATCTTCATCTCAAGAATCTAAGTTGTTATCCTTGTTCATAGAATTAATCAACCTTCCTTTACCAAAACTGACCTTCCTTCCATACATAATGTGGAGGACAATCTATTAGATCTCTGGTGTGCATAGGTATTTGATTTATTATCCAGGGGGATTACTCCTTCGGATCTATCTAGAAATGGCAAGTGAGCCTTTAAAAATCATGTCACACGTTTTGTCATACTAGGGGTATTATTTATAAGCATGGTTTCAATGGAATCCTTATTCATTGTCTCCAAAATCATGAGGCTACCCTCACTATTAAAGAAGCTCATGATGGGTCATGTGGAGGACATTTTAGTAGTCACACCATCACTAAGAGAATATTACAATTAGGATATTATTGGCCCACTTCAAATCAGGACTTTTATGAGTATATTAAGAAATGCATCAAATGTTAATAGCATACTAACCTATCTCATGCCCTAGCCAAACATTGTAGGTATCTCAAGAATTTTAGCCTTTATCCCAGTGGGGGCTTGATCTGATAGGTCAAATCAATCCTAAATATTTTGAGTATTGACTAGTAGTTAATTCACAATAATATATAATTCTCTTGATCAAAATAAACAAGGAGAGTTACCATAGACTTGTACCTTTTACCTCATTTAAATGTCAACTTGAGGATGTAGACTTGATAAGATGATGTCACTATATGTGCACACTCAATCTTCTAGTTTGACCTTCTGCTAATTGTTATCTAAGATGTTGAACTCATGCAATAAATGAATTACTGGAAATAAAACATGAAAAAATACTATGAAATAAATGCTTATGCATTGGAAGCTTCCTTAAACAAATCTAAGCAAGAATGAAAATCAGACAATTTAGAAATAAAACACACAATACATAAAAAAATCAAATAACATACTCAACTATTAAAATGGGTTGGATTGTTACTACACGATTTCAAAATGGGACCTTCCTCCTTCTAACTCCAACTTGAATCCTTCCTTTCACAACACTTAATTGAAATCAAAAATGCTTATTCATATTAATAAAAAATACAACAATGAATTGCTATAGGAAATTACAATGATAGTTGCTTGACAAAATATACTTTTGATAATCTCTAATCAACATCTATTATATCTTACTCTATTGTTACACACACACACACAATATAGAGGATATTGTTTTATACAAAATAATATATATTCTTATCTAAGATACATTCAACTTAAGATAATCAAAATTATCTACTGTTGTTAAAGATGCCTTCATATGAATTATGTGACATTATTGTAGGACAAACAAAACTATTTCAGCCTTCAACCACTTCCTTATTGGGATTTATGGATGTGATGGTTTTTTTTTGAGTCAATTGAAAGAGGAATCAAAATCTGTTCATTCACAATTTTGGTCATGTAATTGTTGTAGGATAATCTATGTAATGAGATTCTTTTACTGCAGGACATTCTGTGCTATATACCTATCTCTCCAAAACATCTTTAAAACATTTTATATAAAAATCATCCTAAAGCAGTAGATAACCATCATATATTTAATTCTAATACATAATTATAACTTTTAAAAGAGTATAGAAACATAATGCTATTTGAAATATTATGGCTATATACAAAAGGAAACTTATAAGAAAACATTCAAAAGCATGGTTAACAAGCAAGATGAGTATAATAGATGAGGATAAGAATAAATATTTATAGGGATCATCACACCTCCCAACTTAAGATCTTGCTTGACCTCGAGTAACAAACTTGTTCATTCTCAATTCACAAAAAAATCTAAAATCCATGGGATCTATGGCACCACTAGCAAGGTGAACATAGAGTCCACACCTCTGTTCAAATAGTTTCCATATTTTTACTTCCTTGGCATCATCTATTGGGGCCTTATCCTGTCAATCGAGAACATGATACTATAACATAGGTGGATGGAACTTTAGGTTCAACAATTGGGATCCCATTTCTCCTATAAACAAAATATATTTTGTGATTATGTTAAATTCTACATTCAAGTTAAAAGGGGAATATGGATCTCTATTTTTTAGTGTAGGAGTGAGCTCATTCCATCATTTATTATAGGAGTCTTTGGATACAAGACTAGAAAAAAGTTTTAATCCTAAATAAAAATCTTGGGATTCATCATAATTCTTCTTAAACCAAGGTCTGACTTCTTTCTTCAACATGATATTATCTCATTCAACCAATACAACATCAAGTTCCATTAATTCTCTCTTGATAAGCAATTGGTTTTCATTCTCCTTTTTCCTATATTCATCTACTTCTTTCCTCTTCTTTGCTCATTCAGCAAATATGATGAAAATACATTTATTTATGCATCTCCAACATATAGATTAGGGTTCCACTCTCTATCATAATGAATAACATAATTGTGAAGGTAGAACTCACACAATTATGTTTGTTATTCTTATGAACTTTATTTATAGATAGAAAATAAGAAGAGGTGATCAATCACTTCATGAGGAATATCACAATAAATTCTCATAAATTTGAATTTATGCCATTGTTCTTCAAGATAAACTAAATAAACTCTTGTAGAAGTCTTGCAGTCAAGGAGCTCTTGGGTAAGACCAGCCATATCTTCAATTTTATATTTTAGTTTAGATATTCTCTCTTCCTTCAACTTATTTTCTTATTTTAATTTCTTATTTTATTTTCTCAATTCCTTTAGAATTTTAGACTAACTGTCCATCCAATTCATCAATTTTGAATATATTGGAAATGAGGAATGATACCTGACTTATTGGGTAGTTGTAGGTTTTTCTATTGATTTACCTTTACATAAGGTTGTGAAATAATGACTGCAGGATGGTCTTCAATAGAGGACTATAACTGAGAAGCTACTGCAACAAGTGCATCTAGTCCTCCTCTAGAATGACCCTATATCTTCTTTCTTAGTTACTCAATTTCTTGTAGGGCTTGTTTCAAACTGGAAAATTTTATTTATAAAGCAAGTTACTCCAATTATTCCATTTCTTCCTACATTGGTTCCTCATGCAACTCTTTAAGACTGTACTCTACTTGTTCTTCCCCATGATTGCATTCTAAAGAACATTCTCCCTTATTTGTTTTAGCCTCTAGCGATTCATCACTACTAGAAATTTGTTCATATCTAGATTCTTCATTTATTTCAATAATAGAAGAAGGTTTAGTTCTCATTTTTCTTCTCAATTTGTAGGATCTACGAGGAGTAAAAGTTACCTTGGCCTTTTTAGGAGAAGGTGGAAGTTCCTCCTCAGATTCCTCTGAATCAGGATGGAGAATGAGTTTATTCCTCTTTCTAGATTTCCTACCTATGGAAGTCCTTTCTTCAATCCTTATTATAGGTTCTTGTGTTGCTTCAGGAAGATCATCTTCTACAAGTTCTTGTGTTAATGAAAGAAGGTCTCCTTCTACAAGTTTTTGTAGAGCTATAAAAAGGTTTTTTGGTGTAGGTTCTTGTGGAATAATAGGAAGGGTTTCTTTTGATATTTTTTTTCAACCTCTAATTCCTCTCCTATTTCATTTCCTTCTCTATCACTTTTTGCATTTCTTAATACTTAGATAAAATTCTTACAACTGATGTTGGGTCTAGTCCTTTGAAAACAATCTTAAATAATCAACTAGATTAAATAATGATGGGAAAGAGCTTTGGAATTACCTTTTTGTAAATCCTCCAATATTTTTGTGATCATGTGGAGCAAGAAGTTGGGAATGTTTATCTCTATTCTGTGTTGCAAATGATTCATGAACTTGAAGTGTATGCCATGTAGCATGGAATACCTCCATTCCTCTTACTATTACCAAGTTATTATGGATTATTCTACAATTCTTTCATCCAACGCTTTTATCTTCTCAAAATACTACACCCATCCTACATTCTAGAATATGACTAGGTTGTTTAGGCTATTGGTTAGAGGGGTGATATCAAGTGGTTCATGTTTTATCAAGTCCCCTTCCATATTATAAGATGAAATTTGAGTTGTAGGTTGTGTTTTTGTAATAAGGGTTGTGTGGCTTTGGCAAAATGTTTGTGACTTTTTTGCTTTTGGGAGCTAAATAATCCATATAAATAATGGAAAATCTCCCCCCAACTTAAACTATCACTTGTCCTCAAGGGATAAAACCAACATGCACAAAATAACTTGTGGTAATAACAAAGGGTAGAGTAACATTGCATCAAAGGTCACATCAATTAGTGAAGGAGGAAGATATGGTGAGTTGGCATGATAAGGAGAAAATATGGTGACATGTTAATACTATTAGGTACCATTATCTTAATAATAATTAAAATTTATGACATGAAATAAATATAGAATAATTACCTTGTTACTTATAGGAATACATTTTATTAATGTGCAAATGATGATTCAAAGTGGCAATCTTAGCATGTGTTATCATTTGATTGGGAGCAAACACTGGATGTAGAATGGAATGTAAGATGTAATGACAAGAATACATCTTGTAGCAAGATATATTTCTTGTAGCAACAAGTTTTATCTTGTAGTAGCAAGTTTTATCCTACAACAACAATTTTTTTATCTTGTAGCAAGAATGAAAATGTATTTCTACTCCAAGAGAATGAATTTGTAAGCAAAAATAATTGAAAACAATTTTTTTTATTACAGTAGTGTCTTTTCTCATTTTTTTTTAATGAATGTCGATCAACCAGTGACCTAGTTTTTTGAGACATCCATCAGCAATGCCTGAAGGTTTTTATTACTAAATTTTATGATTTTTTTAATTTTCTGGTCCAAAATCAACTAGAATAATAGGAATCCAAGAGGTAGGATTTTATTCAGCCTTAACCAAGCCATTGTGAATAACTTGTTCTTAGTTTCAAGAAACTTTATTACTCTTAAAAAATATTAGAGAAAGGTTGACATAAATACCCTTCGACTACAGGAACAAGTTGATTTGCTTCATGAAGAAGAGATGGATGTTTTTATTCAAGAAGTTGGTGAGATTTTCCTTAGAAAATGGTTTCTTATATAGCTTAAGCATGTGGCCATTAACAAGTAGTCAAAATTGAATAGAGTCAATGGTCATGAGCTTTACAGCTCTATTTTCAAAAACTTTTTTGATCTCATAAGGCCCAAGCTATATGGAATATAGATTTCCTTTATGATCCTTGTATTTAGAGTAAAAAAGGAGTGCCCAATCACTAGGTTGGAAATTCCTAGTCTTGATGTTCCTACCATGCCAACCCACACATTATCTTTGCACTATTTCAGTGTGATGAAGTGCTTCCTTTCTTAGTTCATCAAGTGCATTTAGCTACATGATCCTATATTTTTAAGCTTGGAAAAGATATAAGCCCAAATCAAGTGTTGTATTTAATGTTTTATGCTCAAAATTAATGGGTAGAATAGGTTTTTTTACAATAAACTAGTTCATATGGAGTGAAACTAGTTGTGGTTTTCTAGGTAATTCTATAAGCTTGGACGGCTTCTAGAAGACAAGTTAACCAATCTTTTCTATGCAGGCTGATAGTTTTGGTGAGTATATTTTCTAATTCTCTATTTGTCACTTCCACCTAACCATTTGACTGAGGATGGTAAGGGGTTGACTTTTTGTGTTTGATTTCATATTCTTTAATCAAGGCAACTGTGAGGTCCAATGTGAACTATGGGCCTTAGTCTATGACTATTTCTCTTGGTATTTCATAGCGGATGAAGATTTCTTCATTAAAGAAATCAAATAATTTCTCATCTCATGCATGGGTTAAGGCTTTTACCTCTACCTATTTTGTGACATAATCAGTACACATCAATATATATTCCTTGTTTTTGAATTTAAGATCAATGGGACTTACAAAATGTAGTCCTTATTTGTCAAAGGGTTCTAAAACTAGTTGTGGCTATAATGGAATTTCATCAGAGTGAGTGGGTTTTCCCATACACTAGCATTGATCACATTTGTGGGTATACATCATGGAATCCTTATGTAAAGAAGGCCAATAATATTTGGTAGTGAGTACTTTCATGGTAGTTCATTTGGCAGCAAAATAACCCCCACAAGGTTCATCATGGTAGGATCTAAGAATGTCATAAGCTTCATCTTCTCAGATACATATTCTCATAACTAAATCTGGTCTAGTGATAAAGAGATATCCTATAATCTAGGAATAATGTATGCTATTTTGGATTAGATGTTGTTTATCCCTGGGTGATAAATGTTTTAGTAGTGATCCTGTAATAAGACAATTAGCAATATCAATGAACCAAGGAGATTGAATTATTGCTACAAATAAATGTTCATCAAGAAAAGAATTATCAACAATAGGACTGTGCTCATCATTTTTAAATTGAGATAGAAAATTTGTTACTACATTATCCTTACCTAGTCTATCCATAATGGTAATATTAAACTCCTGTAACAAAAGCAACCAATGAATTATCCTACCTATTACAACATGTTTGTTCATTAAATACCTAATTTTTGCATGATCTATGTGGATGAATACTTGGTAACTTGTAATTTAGTTTCAAAATTTGTTGATAGAATAGATGATGACAAGAAATTCCTTCTTTGTTATAGTGTATTTGAGTTCAGCCCCTTAAATAATCTTGTTGATAAAATAGAATGCATAACTCAAGGATTCATCTTTTTGGTCAAGGACAGATCCTAAAGTGGTGTCAGATGTATCTGTGTGGATGTGAAAAGGCTTATTATAATTAGGCCCTCTGAGATTAGTATTTGTTATGAGAAGGTCTTTGAGTTCCTAAAAGATAGTTTGACAATCGTTAATCCATGTAAATTCAACATCCTTAATAAGTAATCCAAATAATGGGGTGGTAATTTCACTAAAATATTTAATGAATTGCCTATAATAACCAATATGTACTAAAAATCTTCTAACATCTTTCTAATTCTTTAGTGTGGGTAGATATTTAATGATACTTATCTTTGCTGGATCAACTTGAATTCTAGTAGGGGATATGTGTTCCCCCAATACAATCCCTTTAGTCATAAGCATGTAACACTTTTCATTACTTAAAGATAATTAGTGGTCCTAGAAACATTGGAGAACTTTCTCCAGTTTGGTGAGCATTTCTTTGAATGTATGCCCATAGTTAAATCATCCATGTAGATTTCAACATAGTCATGGGCGAGATTAAAAAAAATATGCTCAAAACAACCCTTTAAAAAGTAGCTGGGGTATTGTAAAGACCAAATGGTAAGATCACATAGGCATAGGTTTTCCAAGGGTAAGTAAAAGTGGTTTATCTTGGTCTTGTGGATTAATTCATATTTTATTATAACCACTATAGCCATCTAGGAAGGAAAAGTACTTTTTCCCTGTTAATGTATCCAACACTTGATCAATGAATGGAAGGGGAAAGTGATCCTTCTTGGTAATAGCATTCAATTATTTGTAATCAATGAAAATACACCATTTACCCCCTTTTTTAGGGACAATGACTAGGGGAGAGACCCCACTAGATATACAAAATAGGATAAACAAACCCTACATCCAAGAGTTTTTGCAACTCAATTTTGACAATATCTTTAATTATATGATTCATTAATCATTGAGGTTGGCAAATAGGTTTGCATTCTTTATTAATGTAAATTTGGTGTGTGTATAAATTTGGGGGTATTCCTCTCATGTCATGGTAATCCCAATCAAATGCTATTATGTGTTTTATCAACATTATAAGCAACTAAATTTCTTGCTGGGGTGTTAAGGAGGTGGTGATGTTGAGAGGTTTGTTTGGTAGAATGTCTACTTGCTTTATTAAAGAAAGCATGGTTTCTACATTGGTGATTAAAGGAGCATAGCTGTATTAATGGGGAAGCAAATGATGAAATGTCTAAATGTCTCTTCCAATTTTATCAACATCATTCTTAGAAAATGTATTCTGAAGAGGGCATGGTGTACATTCTAATAGGTTGGTGGCTATATGATCCTGTTAATAGATGTTTTATAGGATACTAATAAGGATAGTGTCTTCTTCTTGTGCCTATAGAGCTAGACTCTAATCAATTATGTACAGAGTTTACAAGGAGATAACTTACTCAAAGTCATCAATCTAAGGGATTGGGCCTTCATTCTAGGAAGGCTAAGCTGGTAGATACAAAACTGATTTCTTGGTGTCATTTCCATTGGAAATTAACATTTTTCTTGACTTGTAGCCAATAAAAGCATTAGTGGTAGCCAACCATGGGTGACCATGGATGAGAGGATAACCCTCAAAATTTCTCTTTGGCTATAGGATAATAAATTTTGTTAGATATTTCCAAGAATCCACAATAATAACAAGGTCCTCAACAATCCCCTCAGGTTTAACAATTGATCTATCAACTATTTGGAGGATGGTGGTTGTTGGATGAAGAGTGGTAAGTTTTAGATATTGCATGGTCTCCATGGTTATCACATTGATGGTTGTTCCCAAATAAATTAAAGTATTAGAGATGGGTTGGACATGGATGCTAACATTAGCTACAAGAATTCTTAGATCAAAATATTTTGGGGGAACTATATTTCTCAACATAATATATGTTAGTTGGCCAATGACCTAGATTATTTTTGGATCCTTCTTCTTTCTTCTTGGTTTTTTCAAAAATAGCTCTCAATAGATTTATTGTAGATAAGAACATACTTTAATTCTTGGAAAAGTGGGACTTTTATGCACAAATCATTGAGTTGTCCTAAAATATCGATTTCGAGCTCTAGTTCAGGATGTGATATGTTCAATCTCTTTGAAAGAGGAGGATTATCAGTTTATTTTTGATTTTATGATGGTCTTATCTTAGGATTGGCCATGGGTGGCTATGGATTAACATGGAGTGGAACTAGTTCAAAGTGTTCTATGATTATGGGTGAGGTGGGTTGTGAAAGAACACAACCTAAGTGAAGTTGAACTTGATTAATATCCAAGGTGTATGTTGGATATTGCATTATTTCAGTGGATTATGTTGGTTACACTGACTTATTAGTAGAATTGGGATGGCATGGGTGTGTAATTGAGTGGTTTGAATAGGTTGTTGAGTGTTTGACATTATGGCATATTGTTGTTGTGGTTTTTGCATTTGCTAGGGAAAGCCTTGATTATTTCTCCATTGTTATTGCCATGGATTAGAGGGAAAGAACCATTGCTAGTTTTGGAATTGCCTCAGTTGAGGTTGTCCATTATTTTGCATCCATAATTGATTATGGGTTAGTTGCTAATTTTTTTGGGACCAATTTTGATTGGGTATATTCATATAATAACCATATTGAGGATTATTTGAGAATTGAGAATTTATAAACATAGATTTTAATGGCATACTTGGTCTTTGTACCCATGGTTTCCATTGAGCCACAAAAAACACTTGATTCCCATGTTCTCCTATGGCATGTAGCTCCACTATCTCAAGATTCTCCTCAGTTATGCTGACTACCTAAGTTTTCATAGAATGACATGTGCAATTTGCCTTCTTCTTACTGCATTCAGGGAAATAGGTAGTTAAGGCTTTCTCAATTTCTTCTTGCTTCCTCTATGTATGTAATGTATCAATTTGAGTAGCTAGGTGGTTGATAATGTCCTACTTCATGTCCTAGAGTAGGTTTCTAACTTCACCTTTAGACAGTCTTACTACAGATACTACAAGAAGGGGTTTGTCCCTACTTTTGTTCATGGTTGATTTGGAGTAGTTTGTACATAGAATTGTTAGTTCATCAAATGATAATGTAGAAACATCACCACCAGGCATTAGATTTAGTGCTTCCAAACAATCATCTCTAATCCAGTTTAGGAATACTAGCTCGACCAATTCCTTTCCATTATAGTCTGCTTGGATTTTTGCAAGCTGAACAAATTTTTTTTCCATATATTCTTCTAATGACTCATCATCAACTTGTGTCATTTGGAATATATCATCTCTCTTATAGTTTCTACCCCAACAATAGTCTTGGTATTTCATTAGAAACTTCTCCTTCATTTCTTCTCAAGTAGAAATGGCATCCTTTCCAAGTCCCATGAACCATCTAAGTGTTGCATCTTTGAGTGTTATTAGAAACAATTTGAGTTTTTGAGCATCTTGATTATAATCATAGCTGTGGCATAAGACGTTGAACTCAAAAATAAATGTGTCTAGATCCTCATATGCTTTTCCCCTAAAAGTAAGGAGGGAAAAGTGAGGGATCATTAGGAGTAAGGATAGAAAATTTGAAAGTAGCATACTCATTGGTAGTTTTTTCTTCCTGGTGATCCCCCATGAATACTCTTTATGTTGGTAGATAGGAGGTTTTTGCTACCCATCGCTCAAAATTCCTATCAATTCTTTTATATCCTAGGGTGTAGAAGATGGAGACCTTATCTTTATTCTTATGAATATATGACTTCTTATATAATGTGGATGGTGTGGAGGTTTTAGAAGATTCAATTAATGTTTTGACAAAGAGTCTCTCTAAATTAGAAGATTCTATTGGCCTTGTGTTTCTTCTAGGAGCAAGAATAGCTTTGAATGCCACCTTAACAATAAATTTGGGTGATAGAGGGAAATGAACTTTAGATTATTAAGTATGAGGTGATAAGGTGGAAATTATTATAGGTGGTACATGTGGGTCTCTTCTAGGGGTATGAACCTCCTCAAGGTCTATAGCTTGTGTTACCAGTCCAGCCAAAAGTTCTTCCTTCTCTACCTCTTTTATTGACAACTGTGAGTGATATTCAAGGATTATTTCATGTTCTTCAGTTGATGTAGGATGAATTTCAGATATTTTAGTAATGTTTGATGCTTTATATAAAAATCTTCCTATATAGTCCCCTTCACTTTGCATACATCAACCATTTTTTTAACTTTTTGCTCACCCCACCTGCACAGGGTTAATAATATGGGGGTTTTTGAAAATTTATACTATCCTACTTGCAAAAAGGGAAATTTAAGACATGAAATAAAGAAATTTTTAATCTACAGAACAAGAAACTTTGGAAATAAAAATAATAAACATCTAGAAATAATTGCTATCAAGATTGAAGATTATAAGTGTGTGACACCCTTCCCTAATAATGATTCCAAAAATGACTAACAGTTGATTCACAATCAGATATACTTGTCTTGATAAGAAAATAAGGAGAGTTACCATGGAATTGTACTTTTTACCTCATTTAAATATCAACCCAGG
Organism: Torreya grandis; assembly: GCA_037957365.1. NCBI lineage: Eukaryota > Viridiplantae > Streptophyta > Pinopsida > Cupressales > Taxaceae > Torreya > Torreya grandis. Next base: position 1,726,491 of record JARHVA010001737.1, read on the forward strand.
GATGTAGATTTGATAAAATTATGTCACTGTATGTGCACACTCAATCTTCTAATTTGACCTTCTGCTAATTGTTATTTAAGATGTTGAAGTCATGCAGTAAATGAATTACTAGAAATAAAACATGAAAAAAATAATGTGAAATAAATGCTTATGCATTGGAAGATTTCTTAAACAAATCTAAGTAAGAATGTAAATCACACAATTTAGAAATAAAACACACAATGCATAAAGAAGTCAAATAACATGCTTGACTATTAAAATGGGTTGGATTATTACTGCAGGCTTCCAAAAGGGGCCCTTCCTCCTTTAGACTCTAGATTCAATCCTTCTTCTCACAACATGAACTTGGAAATGCTTATTCATATTAAAAAAAAATGCAACAATGAATTATTGTAGGAAATTATAATGACAGTTGCTTGACAAAATATACTTTTGACAATATTTAATCAACATCTACTATATCTCAAATCTGCTACTATATATATATATATATATATATATATAGAGAGAGAGAGAGAGAGAGAGAGAGAGAGAGAGAGAGAGACCACATAGGAGATTATTTTATACAAAATAAGAAAATAATCTCCTATGTGGTGTGTCTATATATATATATATAATATCATAGAATTCATATGAAGATGTTTTTAGCAAAAGGATCCAATTTTGGTTATCCTAAGTCGAATGTATCTTATATATATATATATATATATATATATATATATATATATATATATATATACACATTCGACTTAGGATAACCAAAATTGGATCCTTTTGCTAAAAACATCTTCATATGAATTCTATGATATTACTATAGAACAAATAAAATTGTTTCATCCTTCAACCACTTTCTTATTAGGTTTTATGGATGTTATGGTTGTTTTTGTAAGTCAGTTTAAAGAGAAATCAAAATTTATTCATTCATAGCTTTGGTCATATAGTGGATACAAGATAATCTATGCAATGAAATTATTTTACTATAGGACATTCCATGCTATATAATTATCTCTCCAAAACATCCTTAAAACACATTATAGAAAAATCATCCTAAAGCAATAGATAACCATCATTTATTTAATTTCAATACATAATTATAACTATTAAAACAATATAGAAACATAATGCTATTTGAAATATTATGGCTATATGAAGAAGGAAACTTATAAGAAAGTGTTAAAAAGCATGGATAATAAGCAAGATGAGTACAATAGATGAGGATAATAACAAAACATTTCTAGAGCTCATTAAGTGTCACAAGTTTATCATTATTTCCATTGAGTACTTTAATAGGTGGGTGGAGGCTATCCCCCTTATCTCAACCAAAGTAGATAAAATCATTGAATTCATTACTAAACATATCATTTGTCATTTTGGAATCCCTCATAAAATCATCACAGACAATGAGAAATCTTTTAAGAATAAAAAGGTTCAAGATCTTTGTGATTATTTTAACATTAAACTCAGCTTTTCCTCACCTTACTATCCTCAAGCTAATGGATAGGTTGAGGCATCTAATAAGACCCTTTTCAAAATACTAACCAAATATGTTAATGAAGTAGGCAAGAAATGACATGTACATGTTCCCTATGCCTTATGGGCTTATCAAACTAGTATTTAAACCCCTATAGGTGCTACTCCAGTTTCCCTAGTCTATGGTACTGAAGTTGTATTCCTCTCAAAGTTTTGATTCCTTCCTTTTGCTCCCCCTAAAATATATCATTTTTGAGGATGAATTTCATTAGGAATGTTTAGCTTAGCTCAAACTCTTAGATGAGCATCACTTGATTGTACTTGTGTATATCAAGAATAAATTAAATGCACCTATAATAAACATCTAAAAGAACATGAATTTAATATTAGAAACATCTTAGTAGCTAGAAGGTCCTAGTAGTAACATCCTATCACTCCACCAAAGCCACCAAAAATCTCATGTCTTGATGAATGCATCAATAGTGATGCACCCCTCCTAGGCATATGGCCTCTAGATGGGCCTAGTCATCATCACTAAGCTACACTCTTAGTCACTCTAATAAGGGTGGCACTCAATCTCACATCCATAGTAAACCCTGTGCCTATCACCAATATCTCTTATATGCCTAAGTTTTTCCTAAAAAATCTAACTTATCCTAACCCTTGCCTCTATTATAATCCCTTCACATTTTTGTGTGAATTGGTGTCGATCCCTTATGGATCGGTATCGTTCTTCCTGGATCAATTCCATTTTAGTGAAACAACATTGATTCCCTATAAATTGTCATCAATTCACTTGGGAATCAACACTAATTTTCCAATACTATCTCCCTATAATCCTAGCCTAATCCTAGATCCCAAAAGCCTAAAAATCTTAAAATTTGTAAAAAATTGCAAATTTCATAAAATAATTGACCTACCTCATCTTGAGAACATCATCATCACCTTAATCTGATGCCACTAGCCTCCATCTCATTTTGTATCACTTTCATTATTTTATCTCTCAAGCATCATTTGGGTTTCATAAATAGAAAACAAGCCATTTTTCTATGTTGGACTTGCTTATATACCCAACTTTAGATCGGTGCCAATTTGTTTTGGATCGGTACCATTTGGGTGGATCATCATCGATTCATTTTAGATCAACATTGATTGGCTCATTTTTGCACTACTTGTACTCTTACATACATCCAATCCTACTCTTTAACTATTTTGTTTCCTTACCACATCTATCATATTATTCAACCTATACCATTTCAAGTTCATGGACTTTGACCCCCTAATGGTCCCACAACTTGCATAAGGTGTATACTCTTTTGGGTATCTCCACTTAGTGGGTCTCAAGAGTGCATTCTCCCTTAAGAATAATTGTCTATAGGTAACACACACACCATGTAGCACACTGCATGCTTCAATCAACCAACCGTATCACTTATTTTCTTATTTAGCCTTCGTTAAGCCCATCTATTCATAGTTGTGGAATTTTATTTTAGGATTTGCCTTGGGGAATCTCTACCTATATTATCTTACATCATGTTAGTACAAAACATGCACTTCATGTTATGCATCCACATTTATTAGAGCCCATATGTTATTTATCCATCCCATCCATTATTCCATTTGTCAAACTCATCACCCACTCCTTATCCTTCATTGGCTTCTAGTTTGAGGGGGGATACCTCCTCATATAAACCTATGGTAGTGGACCTCTCATGGTTTTTGTTTCATGACACGTATTTCATACCACTCCATAAAAAGGGGTAAATATAGTCACTATAATTTCATACACTAGGGATGATTAATTAGGTATCATAGGTCTTATTTATTTAAATCTCTTAAATAATCCCTATCCTAAGGTTTAGTTTATTTACCATTTACTAGCTCAATAAGTGGCCTTTACTTTTACCTTTTTACCCTTCCTAACCTCCTAAATCCATTTATAACCTAGGAATATACCCCCTAACTACTTTACCCCCATATGGAGTTATTACTAACAACTCCATGTATATCAAATCCATTTTTACGCATGGTTGAAACAAAGGCACCAATTTAGGTGAATCAATGTTGATTCATTGGATCAACATCGATCCATAAATACTCAGCCAACCTTTACATTTTGGACCAAGAAGATTAGAGCCTCAAATTTTTGTTAGAATTCCTAGAGATTTAGTGATATTCTTAATGACACTCTATTGGATTTTTGTTGTGTTTAATTCTTATCCTTTATGAAACCTTAGAAATTGCCTCAGTCTATGGAAGAATTTCATTTTGCTCCCAAGCCGATCGAAGGTAAGTTATTATGTTTCATTTTATCATTTTATGTTAATTACATTCTTGTTATCTATTTATTTAATAATTATAATATCATTTGCATCCCTTTGTATCTGTTTATCATCCCTATTAGCAAATATGTCTCATCTGATTCTCTATTTTTATTAAACACAATCACAAAGAGAATTGATGTCAATTCATTTTGAATCATCACCGATTCTACCAATCAACACCAATCATGTTAGGATCGACATTAATCCACTATTTTTAATACATAAAACTTGAGAACTTAATCCTAATCCCTATCTATAATATTTTACTGATTTATTATCATTTAAACTTGGCCTTTGTTTGTAGATGACTCTACGTGGCTTAGTACATGATGTAACCAATATCATTGATCTCCCCATAGTTTCCTAACCCTTGTTTGATAATTAAAGTGACATAGCCTTTGAGCTATCCCACTGTATAATTATTTATTCACCCTCTCATGAAGCCACTGAAACCAATTAGTTGTTATATAGGATGATGTATACTTTGCTTTAGCTTACTAGGAGGAGTATTTCATTTTCATTGATAGCTTATTCGAGGATTGAATCTTAATAAACATTGTCATTGTATTATTTTTTTATTGTAATTTCATATGTTTTTTATTCTCTTAATTGCATAAATAGTGGACTGACATCCTTTTAAGGAAGTGTGCCACTTCTTGGAACTAATCTCTGATCAACAGTCCACCCATCTCTTTTATTGAACTACTTTTGTCTTCAAATCCATAGGTATTCCCCATAAACCCTAATTTTAATCAAGTTTTTAGTAAGTTATATTTAATTTAAAAAAAATAAAAATGAAAAACTACTTAAACAATAACCACCACCCAGACATGAACAAAGACCTATGCTTCTGTTTATCCTCTGATGGTTTTACCTAGCTTTGACCAATAACCCTACCTAATTGGTTTTACAAGTGTATGAATAACCTTTCACAATTGGTTTTCCAAGTTCACCAAAAACCTTATATAATTGGTTTTCCAAGTTCACCAGCAACCTCACATAAATAATTTTTCATGAGTTTACCAATAGCATTTATATCATTATTACTATAAAACATTTTGATCAACATTATAAAATATTTATACAAAAGGGATTACATGGGGAATACTCACAAGTGAACAATAATACACATGTGTTTTTATTTTCACACCATGCCACACTAAAAATTTAAAAAATTGAAATTTGCACCACATAAAAAAATCACATGCCACTAAAGTAGAAGTGGCCCCTTCATTAGTGGTGAACAAGAGGCTTGAATGGTCTCCTTCCTCTATTGCATTTGACCTCAAATGAGTTGTTGCTTACTCAACAAGATAGATCAACATATGTTCTAATCAGTTTTTTAGGTTCTCTACTGGTTACTTTCATAGAAATTGGAACCCCCAATAATCTAGACATCACATATAGGTGATAATATGCCCGTGAGTAATTTTTTTTTTTTTTTTTTACAAATTTTGACACACCTTGACATGGGTGAAAAAATGACTCTTAATTTTTGACTCATTTTATATTTTGACTTTCAATGGCATATGAATTTGAGCCCAAAATTATATGACACCTATAAAGATAAATGACACTTAATAAAATAACAAAATTATTTATTGATTCATATGTACATTTTAATTTTTTTTACATATCAAAAAATGGACCTCTACTTAAAAAAGACATTCAAATTAACTCTAGACTTTGTTTTTTAACACATATGTACCTTGAGAGATTATAACCCACAATGTCTCAATAATAAAGAATATTGACACTAAAAACTTAAGTTGTGTATACAATATACTTTATAACCTAAAAAAAATCACTTAAATGTAATGAATCTAAACCTTAATAAAAACTAAATGACCTAAAAAACTAAATGACATAAAAAGTTCTAGAAAACTTAAAAAATAACTCTAACTCAAATATTTGACTCAAAGCTAAAAAATAAATCAACTAAATTTAAGAACTATATATCAAAATCTATTTTAAAAACTATGGGCTCTTCATTGAAAATAATGATAGAAGACTAGTTTGAAAAGGTGATATTCAAGTCTGATATTGAGATTCACCTTTCTATATACACACATAATACATTTAATTTTGTCATTGAGAGCTGTCAGCAAATAATGTGCAACTACAGTCATATTTCATATGTGGATGGTGGGTGTTAGAGATAATATGGATGGGATGCATGAGATGGATATAAAAAAGATATGTGCATAGTTTTGAAAGACTTTGAGCGTATAAAGATCTAATCGATGTAAAATAATTCCACATCAAAATCACAAGCTTGATATAGATAAATTTAATTAGTTTATTTGAATTTAAAAACATAATCAAGTTTGTGCATAGGTTTTGATATGAATACTGATGTTATCAGCTCCTTGAATAATTCTTGATGCATAGAAATGGTGGTAGAAATTATTTGAAAGCTACAAATTTTGAGGTAGAGATGTTTCTTATGGATTAGGGAAAACTACCCCCAATTAGATTCATAAGAGATATAGGTTCATTATTGATTTGTGTGAGCATACAAAAGATTATGGTAAACTAACTATATACAACTAAGCTAAAGACAAATAATGCATATAATATTTGATCTTCACAGTGCATCTTAATTTGGATGAAAATGCATTTCTTTATACTAATTTTATATGCCCTTTAAATTGGTCCAATGCTTTTCTCATCTATAAGAGCAACATATAAAACAACTACTCCTTTTTTTCTTCTAATTTTCCATTGCAAATACCCTAATTTAATACCACTGATGGTATTCTAAATTTATTACATAGAGATTAAACTCACAAATATCATAGGAAGGTTGAACACAAAGAACTATTTATCACACAATAATATTGTTCACTCTCTCATTCATTCTATTGACACAATACAAATATATATGAAAACTCTTTCCTATAATCATGGAGATATTATCTCCAACAATTCTCCTAATAATACTCATATCATATTAATGATTTGTTACAAAAACTCATAACCAAATCTAAATATGAAATATATTGTTTACAATAATATATTTGATTAACTAACCTACTAACCATATTACGGTGTTGAATTTTTACTATACAATGTTTACATAATAGTAAATAATTGATTTACCATGTAGTAAATCCATGTAAATATTAAATTTAAAATAAAGGGAGACGGTGAAATAACTAAAGGAACTACAGTGTTGGAAAGTATCATTGTAAGTGGTGGTGAAGGAATGGCTGGAGATACAACAATGGTGGAAAGAAGGGTGAATGGAACCTAGGATAGAATTATAGGGAGTGATTAAGAATATGCCTGTTCATTGATGGTAGTGGATGGAGGTGGACTAGAGGTGCATAAGTAAAAGGAGCAGATGAAATAGACATGAAAGAATCCTATATAAACATAGGGAGATTAACCTGGGTGATGGTTGTAAGTGGTGGTAGAGGTGTCATAAAAAATGTGCTCTTCTGCTGGTCTAGAGGAGGTGTAGTTTTATACTTTTTAGTAGTTGTTCTGAAGATTATAGAAATAGTATCTATATATTTAGAGGATACTTGAAGATGGGAAAGACCTCTTAGAATTTACCTCATTATTTAGGGACTATACTCCTTCTGCTTGCTAGACTCCTCTTGTAAATTGTTTGTTCTCCTTTAGGGGAGGGAGGTTGGTCTTGCCCTTTTGATTATTCTATTATTATATTCTTACATATCCTTATCTTGTTCTTTAGTAATCTTGGAATTATACTAAATTTTTTAAGTAAATCTCATACACATTTGTTTATCTTTCATCCTTGTCCACACCTCAGTATCATCTGATGCATTTTATAAAAACAACATCATGATCATATTCCTAGTGAACATATGAAATGTTCACCTTATTCTTTTCCTTGAGCTTCTTGAGGTATGTCCTAATTTTATTCCTGGGGCCCCACTCCTTGAATTGGGCCACCTTTAAATTTTAGTATGATATGGCTTTCCCAACCTAGTTAAAATGTGGCCTAATTAAAAATTGAAGTTATTCAATACTCAGATAAGTTTTATAATAATAGGTTTAATACTTAAGGCCAAGTTCTTCATCAATGCTATTATGGAGTTAAAAATCCATCTCTTGTTCTGTAATTTTGTTTGGGATGTGACATGGTAGAAACATAGGAGCTGCTCCTGTCCCTTCAATTAAGATGATAATGTAGTCAAAGTAATACCAATAACCCTATTTTACCAATGATTTTTGTTAGGTTTTTAGACATTCTAGGAATTCAGGTGCCATAGATTATCTGATATACTTGAAGATAAATTCCTCACATATCCTTTGAGTTTCATTCTTTAATCTATATATAAACATGAAAAAGTAATCTTCATAGATTATATTACATAAATATTATGTTGAGGATTTCCATAACCCCCACGTGTCTTTTAAATTGTGCCTAATTTTGTATCCAGTAGATATGACATCATATAAAAACTCAACCAACCTTTATTCAGAATAAAACATGTGTGCCTTCAATTAGGCACTTATAACTTCTCTTAGGACAACTAACTTGTTTGAAGTTAAAATTATGTACAACAAAGTGACCCATTCCACTTGCACATAAGTTATGCTTTCAAAATGAGATATTTGGTTTAGGAGGGCATAGTTATCCTAATCCCAAGTTTGAATTTAGAAATGCAATTGGAGGAAATGATTCCCTTGGGATTTAGTCTTTAGACCTTAACTAGCCATTATTTTAGTTTTCCATCTACTGTGTTGTGCTCACACCAAACATTGCCCGAGACTTGGTTATAGGTAGTCTTAATCTATGTAAGTCCGAGGTACCTTTCGAAATCCCTTCCAAAAATAATCGTAGCTAAATTTTTATATTTTCCTAAGATGTAAACAATCCCTAGAAAACTTTCCATTGAAAATTAAACCTCTAAGTAGGTTTATCCAAGGTATTACCTCTAGATTTACCATTATTATATGGAGATCTTGTGTTTTTATGGGTAGCATGTCATCGATATAATACTTCTAATCTAGATGTAATTGGTCTTACATAGAGTAGAGCACCACAAACTCTACAACATTCTAGAGCACCAAATAGTGCAGAAGCTTAAATTTGAGGGTGCTTTTATCAAACAATGTGTCCATGTACTTTGTGCTTCTAGCACAAGAGTATGCTAAGGGGGATTTAACATGCACTTGATTTGAAGATGAGGTCATTATATCAAATCAAACTATGTGATTTTTTATGCAAATTATCTGGTTCATTCTTGTAAGTTTAATGAAAAATCTAAGGCTCTTTGGATGCTCAAGGGATTAGAATTGTAAAGTTCAATTGATATATTGATGGATAAATGACTAGCCATAACTTAGATTTCATATATATTACCCAAAAGTCTAAGTTTTGAATGCATTCATCTATCATCAATGAAAATAATGAGCTTTTGATTTTGTTCTCATTTCAATTTGACCATGCCAGTTAGCTTTGATGGGTTTACTTATTTTCCAAATGGTAATTATTCATTAAATTTATGCATCTAGTCACTATGTTCTAGACAAATATCAAATTATCACTTACCCACTTCTATGCCCTATTTTCAAACTCATTTTTTGTACTTTGAGCATGTATTTCCTATATTGTGACACTTGTCTAATTTTCATTCACTTGGGCCTTTAGATTTTCATTTTTGCTTTATATACTCTAGGGCTATGAGTTAATGTAAATATACCATGTGGAATAACCTCAGGCCTATAGGGACTCAAAGGTATGGGAACACAGGCACTTGAGCCTTTTAGACTATGTGATTCAATGTAAATGTTCTATGTAATGAGATGTCAACATGTGATGCAATCTTTAGGACTTAGAAGCATGAAGACTCAGAGCCATGGGATGATCAAATTTGCTTTAATACCTATATGGTTCCATTTAAACAAAAATGTACCAAGTGTAAATTTCTTAGAACTCATAATATTACAACCAGTAGACTACATTAAATTAGAACCATTAGACTATGTTAGTCCTTTTGTGGTTTTGGGTAAACAAAAATATGCCACATGATGTGTTCTTAAAAATCAAAAGCTCAGGACCATTAGATTGTTGGAACTTAGAACCAATAGTTGTGTTAATCCTTTTGTGGTTCTAAGTAAATGAAAATGTGTTGCATGATGCACTCTTAGGGCTCAAAGACTTAAATTACTTAACATTTTCTATGAAGCATGAATGGTTATGTGTAATGTGGTAATACCACATATCCATGTCTCAAAACTCATGGACCTTGAAAATTTAGAAACTTTTCATGAAATTTAAAGGCTCTGAGTAATTTGGTGATACCACTTGTCTCAATTTTTTATAATAAGGGTAGGGCATGATCCTAATGATTAAAAAATCTTTGTTGATAGCCCTGCAGTCATTTAAAGAAAATATACGAACACTAGGATGGAAGTATTAGTTCTGTTAGTTCATAAATCAAAGTGCCAATTTTTCAAAGGGACATATGAAAACCTAACATTAAAAATGACTCAAAATATTTATTCAAGCTTTGATTTTCATAATTCAAACTCTTGTAATATTAGACTTCTAAAGATAACCTTAGAATTTTTCCTGTATAAATTCATGTCATGGATTCCTAGAGTTTATAGGACCCTAACTAAGCATTTTCAACAATAGTGGGTCCTCATTTGAATTTTTTAAAATTGTGTGTGTGTGTGTGTGTGTTGTGTGTGTGTGTGTGTGTGTGTGTGTGTGTGTGTTAAGACACAACAATATGATATATGAGAACATAAGGTGTATCCACGTGGACCTCAAAATAATCTACATAGTAAGCTTAAATTATTTACATAGGGTAGTGAATAGATGCAAGTAAGATGTAAATGAATGTGCACGGATGCATATACCTATAGATAATGTGAATTACATGCATAGACCTGATAGGATCATTTAATATTCACATAAGCGTAGTAAAAATAAATGTTGATTCCATACAAATACTTAACCATTAGACCATTTGAACCATTACTAGCATGATATAAATTAAATTTGATGTTTTATAAATAAAAGATAACTCTCAAACTTTAGGATTCTATTTTTATGTCCAAAAAAAAATAGAGACCAAAGGGATAAGAGCATGTAATAAGTGGGGTTTCTATTTTGATTTTAGAAAATGGGGGTGTGTTGGTCACAACACCACCACATACCCATACTGGTCAATATTTCTTTGAAGGGTAGCATTTGAAAAATTAAGATATGGGATGTCTATATAGATGCATAAAGAGGTTTTAGTGATTAAATAACATTTACGTAATCATAAGATAGAAAATTATAAAGGGATAGGTTTGTATAGGTACTTAGGATAGAGTGAAGTAGCACAATAGGTCCAAATTAAGTGCTCAAGTTAATTAAAGTGAAAGTGGGCCAAATCCAACATTATCAGATATTCATGACCAGATTTGAGTAACTACATTCCCCCTACCTTTAGTATATAAATAAAATTAATAGAGTAAAAATAAATATATACCTGAGTGTATACAACACACTTTGCCTTTGAGTGGATAATTCAATAGTGCAGGACACTTTAACTTAGCAAACCTTACAAAAGCTCATGAAGTAGTTATTTTATTCATTTGAAAGTTGAAAAAACTTGAACTTTGGAAATATAAAAACTTGAAAATAGATTTTCAGCATTGCTTTGCTAAATTTGATTGAAGATGATGCTTCCTTGAAGCATTAGATAATTAATACTTCCCATGAGGCACTTGGAGATATTAGTTCCTTAGTTTAACCATGGAAAATTTAGGGTGATCAAGACCTAATTTAGATCGAACATGAATACAAAATAGAGCCCATTGAGGGACACATAAACTTTAATTTTTGTTATTGGTATTTGTAACTCTAAGATAGAAAAGAGTTAGAATCTACAATGGATTTATTATCTATAATACTAGAGGGCACTGAATCTCTAAGTTATGCATTATGCAATTTAATAAAATCAACCACTACAGATGGATTATAGATTCAATTATCATTTTAATCCTTAGTTCATGTATATATGATAAAAAAATTGGATAACATCCATGATTCTATAATGACCACAGATAGAAAAATAGTATTAAAAATATGGCCTAAATTTGTATCATGTCCCCATGTGATATATGTAAAATCTATAACTATATGTAGTTGAAAATTTTATAAATTTGGTTTGAAAATTGTGCATGAACATGTATCGTGCACTTAAAATGTATGAATATGTACTCTATTCTAGTAATGTGAGTGCATATTGATGACATATGCCCCATAATTTGTGCCAATGATTGAATTTTGAGACATTATGAATTATTTGAAGCTGTATTCTATACCCAAAATTGAATTTTTCTTATAGAATTTTATCTCATGTATGAAAAGCCCACCAAAATCCCCCCCTTTTGAGTGGAGAGATGTATATTGAAAGTAATTCATCTCAAAAAAAATTATATTTTGCATAGCATGATGTAATCATTGAATAATGTAACATATTTAAAAATATATGTCATCATACTAGGATATGTATCATTCAAAGCATGTATGTAACATATGAGGCAAGGCCTAAAGAATCAAATCTAGATATATGTATCTATGAAAATCATATTAATAATTATAACATAATCATACACAATAGCTAGTGTATGATATAGATCATGGCACTCATCAAAATTAATAAGATCAAAAAACACATGTTGATTTAACTATTTTGGGAATATAGGTGTCTTGTTCTTAATTTAGCTAAGGGTCTGGAATAAATAAATCAGTAAATAATATTGAAACAATTATAGTATTGACTTGTATAATTTTTTGTGCCTTTTAAATCTTTCTAAAAATAGCAATAAATAAGGAGAAATGTAATGTAGCTTAAAACTAGACTGAGATGGCTGAGATAGAGGCTAAGGATAGGAGTGACAAAAATAGGACACTTTGGGGTCTGATGCTATAGTCTAGGTCCTGCTGCTATTGTCCAAATTAGTCATAGAGATTTGAGTTTTCTAATTTTTATTCACTGTCTTATGTGAGTCTGCCTATGAAATTTTGAGTCTTGAATGTCAACAGAGCTCTTTGTAGAGTTAATTCAATTTTAAAACCCTAGAACTTCATTATGCTTGATGAAAATTGAGAAAGAGGGGGGGTTAGTGTGTGTAAGATACACTGAACATGTATCCACACCCTTTGTATGGGAACATTTCCTACATACCAATACCTTGAAGAGAGATCAAGTAATATGTAGTCTCCCACTTGATGTGCTTTTTGAAATAGTGTAATGAGGATGAAAAAATGCCAAATTGAGAGTTTTTGAGGTGGCTAAGGATTGGTGTGAGGGTTTAAATATGTTTGTAGCTATGTTGGGTGATTGTATGCAGAGAATAGGGAGATTTGACTTAGTGGTTTATTTATATTCTTGTTTGCTTTGTAATATTTGTCACATCCCTTTTAAATGAAATTTGAATGGAATTTTATAGGGATCTATTTGTCATGGGTTAAATGTATTCATGCTAGGCTGACATAATGAAGAACAAGAATCATATGGAAATAGTCATTTAGAATTGAAATGTGATTGGACAAGAGCACCAGAAACAAGACACCCTAGGGTCTGGCACTATTATCTAGGTTTGACACTCTTGTACTATAGGCTTAGGACCTAGGGGAATAATATTAGCCTAGGAAATAGAGTCTGGTTGAGCTATAATGATCATTTAGAAGGCTACAAATGACTAGTTATGAGCAAAAAGGTGTTTAGATAAGTCACAAGAGCATGCAATAAGGAACTATACATTGGGTGTCAAAAACCACACTCAAGCTACCAATTTGGACATTTTATATGGTTACATTTCCCCCCCCTTTATTTTAGTGATGTAACAAAGTGAAATACTAGGATAAAGAAAAATTGGAAGGTATACTTGAATTTACCTGCAAGGGTAAATCCCATCAAGCTGTGTGATATTGAGTGTGCATAGAGAGTATATTGTGAAGCGTACATTTTAAAGAGAAAATAAAGAGTAGATCATTTCTTACTAGATACGCTATATCTAAAATAAGAACATATAAAAGTTGGGTAAGAGAGAGGAAAAGAAAGGAATGAATATACCTCATTAAATATGCAAACCAATACAAAAATATATTATGTTGATGAGTGATGCTAAGTGATGTTGAGTAATGCTAAATATGTGTTATACCAAAATTAATATCATGAAGAAATTTGAGTGATCAATTCCCTAAGAGTGGCTCAAGAATATAAAGGTTGGCCCTTTGATTCCATCATCACCCATTATGTGAAGCTATGTGATCATACGTGTGTTAATTGATGTTTGGACTGTGTGTCCAATCCCTCTGATTAGGTGGCTCAAAAATACAAAGGGTAACTAGTCCTTTGGCTCCATCATTTCCCTCTAAGTGAAGCTATGAACTGATATCAATATGAATGTGTATCATATGAGATATCTCTTGAAGCCCATGAATAATCTAAAATCTGATAATGTAGAATGGATAGTTGAATGCGTACTAGAAACTAGGTTAATCTTGGTAACTTTAAAAGAATGATATTAGACTTATATGAAAGCCACTCCAAAACTAAGAACTAGGCTAATGTGAAAGCCACTCGAGAATGTGGAGGTTAGGCTCATATGAAAGACACTCTAAAATTATGCCAACCACTTGTAGATGGAATAAGGCATGTAACTACTAAGAATGCTTGGGTAATATACTAAACTTGAAAATAAAAGAAGTCAAACATGCCATGCACATTGCCCCCAATCATTGGTGTCTATAACATGGATTCTGATCTAGAAGTTATACCAATTGTGTAATTTAAAATTTGAAGTGAGAGCCATCATGTAGTGCATGATTCCCCCTATATCTAGATTATCTAAGAAAACCTATACTAAAACTATTGAATCTGAACTAATCTATATCTGACAAAATTGTGGCTAAGCTTACCTTTTTTATTATTTCTATAAAATCTAGGTTTTTTACTATTTGGATAGGAGCACCAAAAAAATGACACTCTAGTGTCTGATGCTATTATCTAGGTTTGGTGAGATTGTCCTTTGCTAAATTTGATCACTATTTTGTAATCATCACTATTTTTTTAATCTATTCTACTTGGTTTGACCTCTAATTGTTGTTTTGAGTGTTCTAAAAACTATTTTTTTGATCGATAGGAGCTTTGATCTTTGTGATAAAACCCCTATTTGTTGCCCCCTCTTCTAAGGGTAGGAATGAAGACCTTACAATGACTATTCTTAGAATAAAGAACCCTACAAGTGTGTTATGTTGTGAAATACATGATATAGCAATGATAATTAAAAAGATGTCTCAAGATATAACATAGTTTGTATTGGAGATTGTTAGATCAATAAGGGTATGCCTAAATATATATAATAATGTAACAACATGTGTAGTGTATTGAATTGAAACTAAAAATGTTAATTGTTAGTTGTCAAGGAGGGATGGAGCATCATGCCCATCATGACATCCAAGAAAGCAAGATAATGCATGATGTGGATCATGGCATTGTAAATAGTTGAGAAGCAATTAAGCAACAAACACACAAGGCAAGATGCAAGAATCATATAATAGTGGTTAAGGGGCCAAGAAAATAAGGGACATGGGCACATGTCACTCAAACTGGAAAGGAAGCATACAAGGCATGCTCAAATGCCCACATATACATATAATTTGAAAACAAGTAGGGTTGGCATGAGGGCCACAAACACATAAAAGAGTAAAATCAAAGGACATTAACAAATGTCCTAAGGCACATACAAGAGACAAAATAGAAACTAAGAAATGCAATCATATCTATCTACATAAAGCAACAAAGGAAGACACACAATATGCTAGAGATACAATTACATCTAACTAATCAAAGCAAGAAGTGAAAGTATGCAAAACATGTAGTACAAGACTAGGTAGATGCTAAGAAATATACAAGTGCTACATACTAGTGAGTATCGATAGAGTAATCTATGTGAGCTAGTAAGTAACGTACATCATCATGATAACTAGAGTGTGTGGTGTAGGAATAACATAACCTGGATGGTGTGGTCATGCAGAAGATGCCCTCGATGGGTAGATATTTAAATGTATGTCTCAAATGTAGAAGTATGATACCCCCTCAATTGATAGAGTGAAGTAATCAAGGATTTGGATGTCACTTTACACACTCAAAGAATATCAAGTGAAGCATGGTAATGTAGATAAATTAACAAACAATAACATAGAACAACAAATGTAAATCTGTCATGGTAGTAGATATGTAAAGTATGGATAATGCATATAATTGAAATGTTTCTATGTTTTTGAATTATTTGAATGTTTTTAGATTGAGAAATTTTGTATTATTTTTGGTATTTTGACATATTTGAATGTTTTTTATATTTTGGTATAAGCTATGTATAGTCAATCATGAGGAGATTATGTATAATAAATACTAAGAAACTATGTATAAGTAAGCAAAAAAAACTATGTACAAGTAAATGAAAGGAATTTATATACAAGTAATTTAAAAAAAATATACAAGTAAGCTAAAAGGAAACTATGTAAAAGCATATGAATAAAGTAATATATACATAATGACATAAAAGACTAGGCTGGAGGGGGTAAAGGGTTCAAGGATGGAGCCTACTGGGGACAAAGATGGAGGAAGGGATCACGACCATCATCAAATGCCTCAAGATCATCATCATAAGTATCATCATATGCCATAGATTCTATATGCATGATGGCTATCTCCTCAAGTGTCATTAAAATTTATGATCTTTGTATAGTCAAAGATTTATCACTTGTAATGGTGTCATCATATCGATGATGAAATGAAGGTTACTCTAGTGGTGAAGATGTTGAGTCTCTTCTAGTATGTTTAGCTCTGGTAGTAGAAGGTTTTATTGGAAGTGGCATAGCTAGTGTTGGTGGTGATGTAATTGAATAATACCTTGAAATTTTAATTTATCCAATCTCTATTATAAATTTATACATGAGTTTGTATCATGGCCTATGATCATATGAAAGAGACAAAATGGACAACCATCTTTCTATGAGAACTTACTAATAGATATGTGTTATATTTTGGGTAGTGTGATTAATACATAATCAAATAAAATTTGTAATATAATATGTGGTTGACATTGTGTGCTACCTACCTGATTCTGAATGACTGTCTCTATATCCACAAAGGTAACCATGTGAACTGTATGTGTCAAGTGATCTGTCTGTGGCCATGAATGTGGAGTATATCCTGAGAGTGTAGTGAAATATGTTAAGAATGATGTAAGATGTGTAATGATATCTATAGATTCATCTCGGTAATTTCTTTGGACAATTAGTGTAAATCTCAATCCACACAAATAATCATCTATGAGTGTGGGTGTCATATCATCATCTAAAGTAGCCTAGGATCTATATCAACATCATGTATATATGGTAACTCATAATTTACCATAAGGGTAACTACGATATGGGAGTCTCATCAACTATAGTAGTAGAAGATGATAGTGTTTTGAGAGTATTTGTAACTATCAGAGTAACTATAAATGTCAGAGGGGTTGTATCTATAAAATCAACTAGTACTACTATCGGTGATTGTATAATTATAATAGGTATAAGAACCATGATTGATGGAGTATATAAAACAACTAAATCCGCTATGACCAGTTGAGTATCTAGAGCTGAGGACACAACTATAAGTGGAGTACAAGATGTGTTAGTATCTCCTACCTCATATGTATGTATCTAATTAAGAAAAATGTAATGAGGTGGTGATTGAACTATCATATGAGGTGTCCCATCTGGTAAAATAGTTGAAGATGACTATATACCTTGACAATGTTTGAATGGTTGGTTATCTGTTGGGCATGTGTATAGGTGTCCTTCATGGAGAAAATTAACACATCAATCAACATTAGAAGGAACTAACCCCATAGGATGTATCCAAGTTGATCCAAGTAAATGATTATAATGAAGAGGACCTGACATGACTTGGAAATGTGTAGAGAGGGGTTTAGGCCCTACCATGATATCCAAAGCAATGATATACAATATCTATTGTGGTATATCATAAAACCCTTTAATATTATTATATGGTTTTTGCATGGATGCCATATCTACACCCATGTTCTATAAGAATGTAATATTACATATATTAAGGTTGAAACCAATATCAACTAGAACTCTCTTAACTACACTAGTTTTGACTTGAGCTTGTATGAACATTGGTAAGTTTTGATCAATAACTATCTAAGATGGCATGTCCTCATGATCAAAAGAAATAACATATTCTATAGTTTCTAATATGTTGACCACTGATGCAAAATAAAAAGGCTTTAAATCAATTGGTATAGAAGTCCGAGTGAGTGCCTGATAAAGAATGTCCTTGAACATATTGGATTTTTGAAGTAGTTCTAACATGGAAATCTTAGCTAGTGTATTTCTCAACTGATTAACAATATCATATGCCTTGTGCAAATCTTCCTATATGGGTGGATTGGACCTGGGATGGAAAGGAATAAGAGGGTGGTGGGGATCCTGACTAGGTGGAGGAGGCATGGTGGCATGTCAAGTAATATCTCTAACCATATTATCTACTAGTTGTATAGGATTAGTAGTAGCTATGGGAGGAGAACATAGATAATCGATAGGTTAGGTGGTGGAGGGACAAAGGGTGTCAACTAGGCTCTCTAGAAATGGGTAGTGACCTAGGGAAGAGTAAAATAGACCATGAAACATAATGTATCATGGGATAGAGGCTCTAAGGTAGGTGAGGAAAGAGGTATCTTAACATGTTTATCACTGAGTGTGATAATATCATCCCATAATATAAAAAGTAAGCATAAAAAGCAAAGAATGAAGCTTTGCATTAACATATGGTAAACTTCATCATTCACATACATGAGAATACCTAATATGAATTCCTTATTATTTACAAGAAATATTTTGAAATAAGTAAGATCCATTTGTAATTTTTATGTAAAAAATCTATAAGGTGATACCTCAAATAAAAAAATACCTAGTAAATTCAACTAGGGTTTGAGATAAATAATTTTTAAAAATTACTATGGTAAAAATTTTAAAATTCACTGAGAAATTTTGATTTAAATATGTAGGAAATTTTTTTAAAAAAATTCTAAAATTGGCAAGAAAATTTCCCTAGGGTTTCTAGGGTTTTTATGTGTGAAAGGACCTAGTAAATTCAACAAGGGTTTGGAATAAACTATTTTTTAAAATTACTATGGTAAATTTAAAAATTTAAATATAGAATTCTAATTTAAATATTTAAAAAAATGTTGGAAAAATTAGAAGGAAATTTTCCTTAGGGTTTCTAAGGTTTTTGTGCACAAACGAAGTCGGGTTCACCAAATGATTTAACTATTTTAAGAATATTGTTGTCTTATTTCTAATTTAGTTGAGGGTTTAGAATAAATAAATTAGTAAATAATATTTTAATAATTACAATACTAATTTATATAATTTATTATCTTTTAAAACTTTCTAAAAATAGCAATAATAAGGAGAAATGCAACTTAACTTAAAATTCAATTGAGATGGCTGAGATAGAGGCTAAAATTGATTGTGTAAGACTAGGATAGTGTCATGAGTCTAGCTTTGGATTTCATTAAGTCAAAAGATAGAAACACCAAAAATAGAACACTTTGGGGTTTGGTGCTATAGTCTAGGTCCTATTGCTATTGTCCAAATTGGTCACAAATATCTGAGTTTTTTGGGTTTTATTTGTTGTCCCTATGTGAGCCTACTTGTGAAATTTTGAGTCTTGAATGTTGATGAAGATATTTATAGAGCTGATTCAAGATTGAAACCCTAGACCTTCATTATGCTTGATAAAACTTGAGAAAGAAGGGTGGTTAGTGTGTGTAAGATGCACTAAATGTGTATCCACACCCCTTATATGAGCATGCTACCTACATACTAATACTCTGAAGATGGATCAAGTCCTATTTAGTTCTCCCACTTTTATGTAATAGTGTAATGAGGATGCAAAAATGCCAAATTGAGAGTGCTTGAGGTGGCTAAAGACTGGTATGAGGGTTTGAATATGTTTGTAGCTGTGTTAGGTGACTGTATTATGAAAATAAGAAATTTTACCTTAGTAGTTTATTTGTATTTTTGCTTTCTTTTTAAAAAATTTCACCTCCCTTCTAAATGAACTTTGAATAGACTTTTATACAGATCTATTGGTCATGGGTTGTATTCACACTAGGATGATATAATGAAGAATAGGAATTAGATGGAAATGATCATTTGGGCTTGAAATGTGATTGGATAGAAGCACCAAAAATAGGACACCCTAGGGTCTAGTGCTATTATCTAGATCTGATGCTCTTATCTTATAGGTTTAGGACCCAGGGGTATAGGATTGGCCTAGGAAATAGAGTCTAGTTGAGTTGGAATGATCATCTAGAAGGTTATAGATGACTGGTTATGAGAAAAAGGTGTCTAGAGGGGTCATGAGAGCATGCAAGAATGACCTATGAATTAGGTGTCACAAGCCACACTCAATCTACCAATTTGGACATTCTATATGACTACACAAGCACAAATGTCTTATAATAAGGCCAAAAGTTGCATACAAGGGACATATTTAAATATCATATAAGTAAAGATTGTACACCCAAGGCTAAGGGACACATGAAAAAGACATTAATAATTTCAAAAATAATGGACATGTTCAAATGTCATACAAAACATAGGACCAAAGACTATAAGCAATGAACATGTTCAAATGTTACACATAATAAATAAAGATCTCATAAAGATGTTAAAGTAATTTGTGCTCAAAGGCCAAGGGACACAAATAATATATGAACAAAGTATAATATATTATGTACAAGTGATATTATTAGTGAAGAATATAATTAAAAAGATATTCTACACCATGTATATGTAATGTGATTATATACTAGCAAATAACATACTTATGTACACAATGAAAGATAGAGATGTTAGCGAGACATTTGCAAAAAGTATATAGCTCAGTAGTATAAGAGTTATAGAATGGTAACACTTGTAAATAGTATAACATATGGATAAGATGTACCTTTGTTATCATGACCACAAGGTGAACGTAAGTACAACATCATAGTCTATGTGAAGTTAATATGTCCTGAATAATACTCATAAATATTAGTCAAATACGCATGTAATAGAAAAATATTATGGTATCTACTAACCATAAGATAAATAACATTTGAACATGATGTAAAATAGATGTCTAATCATGCTTAGGTCTTGGTTTTGAAATTTTAGAATATTTTTACATTTTTTAAACATTTGATTTTTTTTACTTTTTGAATTTTGAAACAAACATAAGAAAATAATAGATGAAACCATGGGTTCAAAAGAAGAAAAGTGAAGGGATCTGCACAATCTATCACATGTGTTGAAGTAAATTATTCTTTGAATATGATGGCATGGCCATGTATGAGGAAAATGACCCCATTATAAATGTGAATTGTAGCTTTGAAAGGTGTGTGGGAGATAGAATAGTTATGCAGAGGAATATTTATACATCCTTTTCTCATCAAATGTACACTTGTCAAGATATGTAATGCACATAAATGAATAATAAAGAGCATATAGAAAGAGTTTACATGATAGTGTTGTATGAATTTAAATTAAGTAAAAAAATTTAAAAAAAAATGTATGCATTAATGTTTTTTTTGCTCAAAAAATTAATTGACAATTTCAAAATGTTATAGGACGTAATCGACTGGATCATGATAATATAAATAGTCGATCTTGACTATTTTTGGTAGATATTATCTATGATGAAAAAATGTACTTTGATCTATTTATATTGTGAAAATAATAAGGTAAATGGAAAATGATGGTAGTAATGGTCACTATGTTGGAATGTTTAGATCTAGAAAGTTAAAATAAATAGCTAAGAGGTCAAAAATACATACAGAGCGAAGGGCTAGAAGATTTATCGAATCAATCACATATGAAAAAAGTAGAAGAATAACATGATGAAGTAAACAAAAATCTATGTACAATAATTTTTTTATATTTTGATCATTTTTATATTTTTGAATTAACAAATAACTTGGCTTACATGATGTTCCCATGGGGTGCCTGCATAACATATGTAATCTTTGTTTGAATTCTATGTTAAGCCATAAATTAGGATGTGGTGGAATAATTAATGGTATTTGGTATATGACATGCCATTAATACATTAATAATAAATTATATAAGTAAATTAATAATAATATATTTTATTATTTAAACATTATGTGAGTTAATACTTATGTAATTATATAATAAAATACATGGTTATAAAACTTACCATTGTGAATGGTGTGAGAGGTTGAACCCATTTGTTAAAATGGTTCAATCCACTTATAATTGATTTTATATGATAAAATCATATGAATTCAAACACATATAAGCTTCCAATCATTAAAATATTAGTTTTGTGAAGGAGATTCTCTGAGAATAAGTGTGAGAGGAAGATTGATTGTATTGGGTGAACTTGTTTCTCAATAATGAATAATCATTATGGGATTTTAACCTCCATGTGAGGTTTTCTCACATATATACTTTGTGTGTATTTGTGTACTTTTACATCATTCTTCATATCTAGACTCAATTATATGTATACGTACATAATTTAGCATGGAATCAGAACAAGTTGATGTGTTGATTGTTGGCAAGACCTTGCAACAATTTTTGTTTGGCATGTGGAGCATTTCAAACCCCTATGGTGCATATTAAACCCACTTAGATATTATTTTAGATCCTATGGTATGGTCAATGGATTATGCATATCAAACAATCACCCTACAACTAATATAATTTACAATGGTATTTATATAGAGTATGCATATTATTCAATTCAAGAAATAAACAATCAAATATGTAAACAAAAATTAGTCTACAATGTGGTTGTCTGGCACTTGTATGACTTGTGTGGGATGAAAAAATAGTAATTTTCATTAACACTTATAATGCATGTAACTCATTTTTAAGTGGTTAAATATTTTTTATTTTCCCTGCAAAGACTTCCTATAGAGCCTGTTAAACATCTAACTCAACTTTTGACAAATTTTATCCCCATTGTGGCATCCCTGTATGGTATGGTATGACTATAGACAACATTATAATAATTTTTTTGATAGATAAATCAAGGTGTTTATGGTTTTTATTAGTCAAGATATTTTTTGAAGGGTTGTACAATATATTTCAATGACTGTGTTGGCCTTTTAAAACTTCCAGCTGTCCCTCTACCTCCCTCCCTACACCATTGCTTAGGATGGCATGCCAAATGTAATATAATAGTTTAAGAAATTGATTTATGAAATAAGTTTTTAATAAATAAAATATTTTCCATGCAATCAAGTGGAGGGCCCCACTTACCAACTAGTTATCTAACCTAAAAAGTAAAAAAAAATAGTAAATGATTTTTACATGCACATTAAGTTTATAATTATTCATTTAAGGAAAGTTGATATAATAGGCTTTAAATAGCATATTGTGCATATGTAGTTCATAAAAGTGTTGAAGGGGAGTTGGTAATTGTAATTTTGTAGAACACTTGTAAAAAAGAGGTACAAGGTTTAAAACACACTAAACCCATCTTTTTTATCAAACTTTTCCATGATCAAATTAATTTTTTTAACTATATAATTAAGTAAGAGTTTATTTTTTATTTATACATGTAAAAGTCCTTTTGTGACACTTACAACACTTGTGACTCTTACAATTATTGTAATTTTTTTTGTGAATTTTTAAATAATTTGCATATAATAAAATGGTTATTATTATTTAAACACCAAAATATTTGTTTTATTACAAAAATAACATATAAAATCATTTTTAAAAAAAACCACTTTTAAACCTTTTTAATGTCATTTTAGTATAAAATAAAAACTAGAAAGGATCTAACTTTGAAGGGAAGTTATGTCTTCTCCAAAAAAATTGTTAGATAAGTTGAAAATGTTGAGTGAGACAAGTTATAATATTTTGAAAATATGTATTCAATCTAAATTTCTAATTCATAAAATTTGGAACATTGTTGAAGAGACTAAAAAACCCTATTAGGTAGACATGTCAAAGATGAAATTACCAATACATTTCAACAAAAAATGCAAGAATCTATCTCAATCATTTTGAAGAGTGTAAAAGATGATTTCCTAATCCATATCAGTAGGAAGGAGTCACCCAATGATACTTGAAAATGCTTTGAATCTATGCATGAGGGCACTCATCTCTAAAAAATAATTAAACTTATACTTGAAGTACTTACTACTTTCATGAAAGGTGATGAAAAGGTAGTTAATTTTCTTGCAAAAATTAAAAAAAATAAATAGTTGTAATTATAATATTATTCGAGATCAGATTTTGTTTTTTATTAATCAGTGAGACATTCATGAAAAGTTTCACAATTTAATTTTAAAAGGAAAATAGTTTAAGACATTCCTGACCTCACTACACTACTTGCTCTTGTTATTGAAGAAGAAGAAGTGATGTCAAAATTTGATTCTAAAGAGAATGTCACTCAAACATTTCTCACATTTAATAGTTTTCTTGAAAACACTATAAACCAAAAATATAATTCTAAACTTAAACCTATCAATGAAAAAAATTGGAGCAAAAAATCTGGAAACACGAATCATAAAATCGATTATAATGAAAATTATAATATGTGGGGTAAATTTGGATACAAAAAAGAAGAATTTTATAAAAACAAGAACAAATCTAATAACAAAGCTCTAAATAATAATAATAATAATAATAATAATAATAATAATAATAATAATAATAATGGTTCTAATTAGAATCAATTAAAAAATCAAAACCAGAATTAAAACAACAATCAAGAACAAAAATCTAACACTATTGCACTGTATGCTACTTTATTTATTTCTAATTAAAATTAATGGATTTTAGGTAGTGGTGCATTTCATCAAATGACATGTTTATAAAATATTTTAGCTAACACTAAAGATATATCTAATAGAATTTATTTATGTGATGATTCATTTATAAAAGATATTAAAGAAGGAAAAGCTAAATTTGTAAATATGTTCTTAAATGATATTTTATATGCTCCTAAACCTAAGAAAAATTTATTATCCTATTCTCAGCTTACAAATGATAATTTTAAAATAACTCTGCTTAAGGATAAATAGTGTATTAATAATCAATGTGGTTCTCTGATTACTGAAAGAATTAAAAAAAATGCATTACATATGTTTTCTACTTATTTTGCATGTTGACTTACATTGAAAAGCAAAAATGAATTTCAATTGTGGTATAAAATACTAGGTCATGTTAATTTTATAAGTTTATGTCAGATACGTCTCATCATAATTCTTTTTATTTATTCTCATCATGAAATGTGTGAGGGATGCTTATGTGGTTAGCAACTCACTAAATTCTTTCACAAAACTCATGATGCTAACTCCTCTCATCCCTTATAGCTTATTCATAGTGATGTCAAAGGACCTCTATAAATTACTCTTATTAATATAGTCATTCCATATAGAGTGGGTAGTTGTATGTATTACTTCCAGATTCATATAAGATCCATACTTAGATCATTGAAAATTCAAAAAATGGATACTTCGATATATCAAAAGAACTATAAATTTTGGTTTATGTTATTATTCTATTGATAAAGTTAATTTATATGGTTATTATGATGTTGATCATGTTAGTGATATTATAAATTACAAATCTACTTTTGGATGTGTTTAAGTTTGGTGTCAATGTTATCACTTGGAACAATAAAAAATAACCCATTATTTCTATCTTTTCTGTAGAAGAAAAGTATAAAAGTGATGTGGAATTTGTTAAAGAATCTATGTGACTATGAATGTTATTAGATGAACTCATTTTAGATATTTTTTCAGAGTACCACCCTTCTATATGATAATCAAAGTTGTATAGCTTTGATTAAAAATCTAGTACAACACCAAAGAACTAAGCATATTGAAGTTCATGTGAATTTTTTCTGATAAAAAGTCCTCAATGGTTATATTACTCTCTAGTTTTATCCTATAGATAACTAAGTGGTAGATATATTCACAAAACCACTTGATGCTACTAATTTTTGTAAGTTTAGTCCAATGTTAGGCCTCTCAAAGTTGCTATTGAAGGGGAGTGTGCATGATAATGTCTCTTCCTAATGACCATGTGTTTTTTTATTCTTTTTTATACTTCTTAATTTGTAAAAAAATTGTAATAAGTCACTTTATATGATTTTGATAAAATTTACTATATGTGAGTTTATAGTGTACCCAATACTTAAAATCATATATTGTAATGGATGTCCTTATGTTATAAAAGGCTCTAAAATTTTTGATTGATTATTCATGAGAAAATGTGAGATGTAGTCTCATGATCATGCTAGCCTAAAATTTCTCTAAGTAGTTTATGTATTATAATTCTTTCTATTTCAAAAGATAATATTGACATGATGAAGATTTTTAAATCTTTCAAATGTTACATGCACCTTAAAATCATCATAGATGATTTATGGAGTATAATTATTTTTGTATAAAAGTGGTCATGGCATGTATCCCCACTTAACATTAAAGAGAAGTGTTAGAACAATTAATGTTATTTGGTATATAACATGTCATTAATACATTAATAATGAATTACATAAGTAAATTAATAATAATATATTTTATTAATTAAACATTACATGAGTTAATACTTGAGTAAATGTTTAATAAAATATATGCTTATAAAACTTACCATTGAAAATTAGGTGGGAGGTTGAACCCATTGGTTACAACAGTTCACTTCACTTATAATTGATTTTGTGTGGTAAAATTAGATGAATCTCAACACGTATAAATTTTTGAGTATTAAAACATTAGAAATATTCAAATATTGGCTATGTGAAGGATATTTTCTAAGAAGTGTGAGAGGAATATTGATTGTATTGGGTGAACTTGTTTCTCAATAATGAATAATCATTATGGATTTTTTACCTTCTTATGAGGTTTTTCCACATATATACTTTGTGTGTATTTGTGTAATTTTACACCATTATTCATATCTAGATCTAATTATCTATGTATATGAATAATTAACAAGATGGGCTGTTGATGTGTAAGCATTATGTTATGGAAAGTATCATATCAATCCTTTGCATAATCATAATCATAATTATCTTCCTGTTCCTGGAATCATGGTATGCCACTCTTATCATTATTCGTATTGGCATATGTAAAACCAACTACACCATACCATGAAAATGACTTTTTAATTTTTTTTTCTTTGCCATATGTGTGATACCATGTTTATTATTGTGATGGTACTAATTGTATTTATTAGAATATTAGATAAAGAAATATTTTCCTTTGTCTCTTCTTGATCTATAGATTTTTTCTCTCTTGAAATTATAACCATTACACATCCATTCTCAAATGTGACAGTCATGATATTTATATTATGTTTGCTATCATTCATTATTTTAATAACATTTAATTGCATTGATCCAAGGTAGGATCAATGTGAAATATAAAAAAATATATCTTTGACTTAAGTGTTACTAGCAATTCAATGGATCTAATGCAACATTGAGGCCCAATAATATTACCCAAGTGTCGACTATCATACCCAAGATGTTAGATAATTATCATGCTACACATAATCACTTCATGAAAATATGTAATCTTGATCTTGGTATATTTTTTCCATCAATGTGAAGATTAAGAATCAAAGGTTCTAAATATGATGAATGATTTGTAAATGTCTCCTTTGGAACCACATTATTCATCAATTTTTTCACAAATGCCATATGAGATATACTATTAAAAAAAAGTTTGCATTATATTTTTAGGCATGCCTAAATTAGATTTGCTCTTTATATCTTGCTAATATTTATCTATTAACTTTGAATCATCATGATATACCAATGAACTAATGGGTGTGAATAAAGTATAAGGTAAATATTCATCTGAGGGATTAAAGTTTAGATTACATAGTTGATCATCTATCATATTAACAATGTTGTCTTTTTCATCATCACTATCATAATAATATGAAACATCACCATCTTATACCTATGAATTGACTATAAAGGAAAATAAAGAATAAGTTTGCATTGATCCAAACTATCTTGATGCTCTTTTTGTGTACTTTCTTGTTCATTTTGTGAATTTTATAAAAAAAATGTTCCAAATGAAACTTTTTTTTCCTTTTATAACTGCTCTTGATGTAATATTGCTTTTTGTTCTTATAGTTTTTTGATTTCGATTTGAATATATTTTTTATGTTAGTTTCAATTGCTTGATGTCTGTTTGATGTAAATCTTATTGGGCCATTCATAACATTTATTGTTTTGTTTTCTAGTTATCATTACTTGACTCTAATTTCATATGTGTATATTTATCCCAAGGGATAAATTGAGATGGTAAGATGATAGATGAAATATATAACTTTGATTGAGATGCCTTGACTTTACAATATATGAAAGGGTTATCATCTACATTAAATTCATATGAGTATCTTTCATGCATGAATTTAAGACACTTATGCTATGTAGATGGTACTATTACCATCATATGTATCCAAGGTCTCCATAATAATAAATTGTAATGTAAATTTTTAGGCATAACATGAAATAAAGTAGACACTATTTTATTTCACCATGAAACATATAACTTTGATTGACATGTCTTGACTTTACAATATATGAAAGGGTTATCATCTACAGTAAATTCATATGAGTATCTTTCATGCATGAATTTAAGACACTTATGTTATGTAGATCATACTATTACCATCATATGTATCCAAGGTTGCCCCAATAATAAATTGCAATGTAAATTTTTAGGCATAACATGAAATAAAGTAGACACTATTTTAGGTCCCCATGTTACACATAAAGATATCATAGTGTGTAATTATCATGAAGATTCATCAAACCCTTTTATAGTTTGATCTATTTGTTGGATATTGTTAATGTTAACACCTGATTATTATAAAATAAGACTAATATAAATGTTCACCTAGACCCAATATTAATCAACATTCATTTTATTCCTTTATTTTGCACTCTAACTTGAATAAATATTAAGAGATTTTTTGTAACTACATATTGTGTTGGTAATTCTTCATCCTAAAAATCAATACTATTTTTTATTATCCTTAAAGATGCTCATTATGGAATAAAAATAATCAGGTTGTGTATCACTAGGGATAGTATTATTTCACAATTCAGCATAGCAAATGTCTTTGTAAACCTCTAAGCTCTTTAGTAACTCCAAACTAGAAATTTTAACATTTGTATTTTTAATTTGATCCATGATATCATACCATTTAGGTTGATTTTATTACCTTATGAGAGGTGGAGGGGGTTAAGGAGGAACATGTTTACTTCCTCCATGTTGTGGTGGCCTATCTCTTAGATTGTTAGAAAAATAGACCATGGAAACCAATATAAATTATGGGTGAATAATGGGAGTGGGATGATAATTTTTACAACTATGAGGTCTAGGAGGAGGATCAATGAAATGAGTCATACATGTCATTTTTATTTTAGTAGTAACTGTTAAAATATTTGATTGAATGTTGAAAGAATAAGAGTCAAGTAATATGTGAGGTTGTATAGTAAGTCTTATATCATCCTGCATGTAGAACTACTCTTGTTCCATGTCATACTTGACTTTACAAAAAAATCGTTAATGGTGCTTGTGTCTTAGCATGTGATTTAATTATTTTTATCACATGGTTATCCATGATAGACATATATTCTTTACAAATTGAGAATAAGGTAATAAAAATTTAAAATTTAAATCCTAACAAAATATTTTTTTTGTAAGGAGATTATAAATTTCCATGAAATCCAAAGTCAAAATAAAGTGCTTTCAATGTCAAATATCAAATCTAAAGTTAAAATAAAGTGTTGTGTCAGATGATAAATCCAAGGTCAAAATAAAATTCTCTTAGTGTTAGACAGTATATCCAAGGTCAAAATAAAGTTCTTTTAATTTCAAATGCTTATGAATTTATTTAAACCCTAAGAATTTTTTTTTGAAGCAATGATTGAATAAAAATTTTAGGTTCACCAATATGTTTTATCATAATTTGGAATTAATTTGGTGATTAACTATAATTAAGATAAAATGAAGAGAAAGATAGAAAACAGTATAAATTACTTGCAAATAGCAGAATAAAGGCAAAATAATGATATAGATGAAACACAAATGAATGAAATAAATTGGCTATGAAAAACATAAGAAGACTTATTTTTTCTACCTGTAGGTTGACTATATTTCAATAAGACATGGTAAAAAGATCATATTAGAAAGAATTATACATGTGCAAAAAAAATTGTAACTATCACTAATTAGGGTCGAAACTGACTGAAAGGGGGGAAGATTGACTACCACTACTATCCTCTAGTAGATAATTTTTTCCTCTATTAAGAAATAATAAAATTAGGCACAATCATCTACATCTAGTTGAAACACAATTATGCATAGGAATTTGGGCTTTGAATTCATGTGGATGACATACAAATGACTTCTTCAAATTTAAAACCCTAATAGGGCTTGCAATAGTTAAAATTTTGAAAAGAGAAAAGGGGGAGTGTAATGGGCTGATCTGACCCAATCACCCCCATCATGATTTATCACTACCTACTTATTTAATATTTTAAAGAGGTAAATCAAACCCATGTAGTTATCCCACTTAGATTTCTTTGTACAATTGTGATGCTTTGGATACATGTATGCATATATAGATGGCCTAAATATTTGATAATGATTTTATTTGTATTTGATAAAAGAGGCTCTTGACTTGGTTAAGGATTGCTTCAATTTATTATAATAAGATTTTGGAAGAATATGAAGTTTTGCACAATGTGCAATGGTGTAAGTATGCCTTAATATTGAAATTACCAAGTGATAAATTAGGTGATTTAGATGTACCTTTATAACAATCTAAAAGGATAAAAAATCATGTTTTATAATAAAAATACAGACCAACCTATAAGGGAAGGTCTAAATTTAAAAACTATCCATTACCAAGGTGAATTGTAGGATCGACTCATAGGGGTCAAGATCGACTAGCATACTAACTCATATTGTTTGATCATGTCATGAAGTGTAACATTTAAAAATTAAGATCTAGGATGTCTGCATAGATGCTTATAGAGGTTTTTAGTTATTAAAAACATTTTTATAGGTGTAAGATAGAAAATCAAAAAGGGATATGTCTATATATGTACTTAAGATAGTGTGAGGTGGAAAATAGGTTCAAATTAAGTGTTCAGGTCAATTAAAGTGAAAGTGGACCAAAATTGACATTATAAAGTATTTATGATAAAATTTGAGTGAATACAACCCTAATGGGATATGATAACATGCTTAGAAAATCTAGTATTAGATGGTCATTTATTCCCATTTCAGTCTATGCAAATATTTTAAGAAGTGTTTCCCCCTTTATAATCATATGAAACTTTCATTCTCAGCATTTTTGTATATTGTACACATGTACCATACCCTATTCTTTCTAATTTAATAAAATTATCACTATTTCACTAATCTCACACATTCAAATGTGTAAGAATTTATGATTATTATTTAATATTGCATGTTCTATAACGAGGTAATTTTCAAGCTAAGTTTGGTTTTTATTCTATATTTCCATTATGGGCCTCATGGTGTAGATCTTTTGAATCACAACAAGATTTTTTGCATGCATGTAAACATGTGAACACATAAACATAAATAACATCCACTAGGTAACATTTTAGAGTAATTAGAAGAAAGATGTAGTAATAATAATATGGTGGATGTAAAAAATTAGTTCTCTAATGTACCCCCAAATGTCTAACAACTCATTTATGATGCCTTCAAAGAAAAACACACCAATTTTTTTGACAATTTCAAAAAATCATGATGTAGGTTGGTCTAGCCTCATCCCTTTCTATGTGGCCTTTCAATTCATCATTTCAACATCAAAGTACTTTCAAAGTTCAATTAAATCTTGTTATTCCAATATCTGAAGGTAAAACTGATGCCACAATAGCCATATAACTATATCTTTAAAAAATGCCTATTTATCAATCAACTAATTTTAGTGACTCGGATAAGATCACTTCTATAGTGTTTAAGATGTCCATTTCAATCTCACATTGGTGAAAAACCTACATCATACAATGTGTGATTGACTATAATCTTATTGAGACTTTCAACCAATTTCTCAATGTTATGCAGAAAGAATATTACCCCCCTCAAACATTATGAGGCTGAATATGTGAAGGTCTAGTAGTTACATTAATGCAAGGAGTATTTGGTTCAAGATTACACCAATGATTTCCATGACTATGTACACTGTTCAATGAGAACACAATGCATCAACATAAGGTAATGTTAAATTACGTCAATGCACTCTCACTTTATATACATTCTAATATAGATTTATTTATCTTCAACACATTTAGGAAAGCTTCATGTAATTCTATGAATATTGAGACCAAGGTAAAGATGAAGTAAATAAATCCTCTTCATCTAGTGTTACAAGCAATAGAAAATGCACACTCGATACACCATCAAACCATTTTGTACAAAGACAAAACATGCCACACAAAGGGGATTTTTTTAATCTAAACAACCTAAAAAACATCCAACACCTTTAACATTAGATAAATGAAAGAAGAAATAGGTTGAATAGTGGTGCCATCTATAGTGTATAAGCTCACCCAACAATTGTGAGTGTTGTGCACATCAATATTTGATTGTGTAATCTACATCAGGCATGCAAAAATAAAGACACTGATCCAAAAGGAAATTTTCTTAACATTATCACCACTATCATCATTGGCTAGTTAAAATTACATTTTAATTTTTATGAATGAGAAAACATCTTCTAGAAGAAGTGGCTCGTTAAAAATCAACAACAACTACATGTCATCATTGAAAATGGTACCAAAAAGAACATAATTGCACAAGATGTAATCTATTGCCTAAGTCTTTCTACTAGATCACATCATCAACTATACATTAAAATTTTTGACACAAATTTAGAAATGGATTTATCATGAACATGGAAAATGGATGTAAAATATTCAACCATTTTTCTACATTTAAAGTCAAAATTTCAATGTAATTTTTTTATTTTTATAAAAATATATATTTTATATTAAAAAGATTCACATCAAAATTTCAATATAAATTTTATACAAAAAACTAAATTTTCTTATTGAAAGGATTTTAAACCCACTTTCATACTTTTTACTCTCTTATACTAAAATTATCAATTTTGGATCATTTTCATAGCTAAATGTGCTTTCAAAGAATCATCTATTTTGGACTGTTTTAGTATTTTTTGATTTGGAAATTATAGATTTGATTTAACTTCACCATTACATCTTGGAGGTATGAAAACCATCATTTGAGCTTTCATTTCACTAAAAACAAAGATCATATGGTGATTGTATCCATTTTTATTTTTGAATTGTTAATTTTAGTAAAATAGAATTTTCAAACATTAAAATTTGTTGAAATTAGGAAAAATAATATATGGATTATTTATTAAAAATGA
Organism: Torreya grandis; assembly: GCA_037957365.1. Classification (NCBI taxonomy): domain Eukaryota; kingdom Viridiplantae; phylum Streptophyta; class Pinopsida; order Cupressales; family Taxaceae; genus Torreya; species Torreya grandis. The sequence goes on from JARHVA010001737.1 coordinate 1,759,779, forward strand.
GTATTTTACTTATATATATGTGTGTGTGTGTAATTATAATTAATTTAATAATATGAAAATTATAAGTTTAAGAGAAACATCTATTAATGTAGTCACTAACATATCAAGCCACAATGCTAAGATTCTTGCCTCTTCAAAAAATGCAACACAATGCCATAAGTCAATCTTTGTAGTTTAAGTGATGAATTTTATTTTTGATAAATATTCAAATAATTTATCTACCTTATGTATGTTTCTACTTTATGCATTAGGGTTTTTTCAACTACAAAATATGAAAAATATTTGCTTTTGCTTTTGACTTGATGGATGTACATACATGTAGGCACCTAAAAATGGCCTCTAAGTATTTATTGGTCTTTGAATTTCATTATTATAAGGTACCTATGTGTTTTTTTATTATTGGTATAAATTAGGCTTTATTAGCAAATTTTCACTCATTTTTTGTGGTGTCCTCTCTTTCTTATCTATCTCCCCTTCTTCTCTCTCTTTCTCTTTATTTATAGTGATCCCTCTAAAAATTGTACATTATATGTTTCTAGGGGAGTGTGTCCTATAGGTCTATTTGGATGCACCTAAGTCTTGTGGTTCTACTGTCTCTAATTTTTCACCAATTTGATGTTGGTTTACTCACCAACATTATCTTAATTTGAATTCAATAAGTCTATCAATACACATCGATGCTAGTGGATATAAGAACTCAATCATATTAACAATGCATCCAAAAATATAAAGGAAATTTGAAAAATCATCTAGCATTTATTATTCCAACATTGTATTAAGAATTTACCAACATTTTAGAGAAATTAAAAATTTAGATAATGTATCACCCTCCCATACTACTCCATATCCAACCTTAATTTTTTTTTTAAAAATATAAATTACATATCTACACAACGTCTAATCCCAACACTAAAAAAACATGTAATTATATTTCACACTAATGTGAAATAATAATATTGTGATTATTCCTATAATTAATCCTACTAGATTAATATAGATAAGGTATCAAGTTGTTCTCAATTTACTTTGCCAAGCACATGCTAGATGGTGATCCTGGATTTGTGGTGTAGGAGCCTTTAAGAGATAAATTCACCCAAGTTTTTTGAATGTAAAATCTAACCCACCATCAAATTTAGAACATCCTAAAGCCTATAAGACAACTATGAACTTGTCACAATTGGCTGTTAGGTGTAAAACTATCATTTGGATCATAGGACATAGATAATATTATTTTATTATTTAACACCTTATATATGTATGTATATGTATATACATGTATATATATGTATATATATACACATTAGGCACAAAAGGATAGTGAATACGAACCTTTCAGTAGTGGGCAGGTATATAACTGAAAGGTAAAACCATAATGGATATTTTATAAGTGTATACTATTGAAGTATTACATAAACTTGATTTTAGTGTCTATAATATATATGTATATATACATATGTATATATACATATATATTATAGACACTAAAATAAAATTTATGTAATACTTCAATATTATACACTTATAAAATATCCATTATGGTTTTACCTTTCAGTTATATACCTCCCCACTACTGAAAGGTTCGTATTTTTTTTTTAAAAAAAAGGGGTAAAAACTTTATTAAACTTAAAACATCAAATTACAAAAGCAACCAAACAACCCAAAAGACAAGCAAACCAAAAAAAACAGCCTCACACCTCAACTCCACCAATATCTCCATCAAGAATGGGTTTCAGTTCTTGACGTAAATTGCCAGGCAACTGCTCCCATCATCCACCTTGCGGCCTTTTCCCTCTTTCAATGACCATTTCACCAAACAATCAGCTACCTTATTACACTCATGTGGAATGTGGGCATAGGATACCGACTCCATGCACAAACTCACCTGTAAAAGCTATTGTAGTATCATGGCCAATTGCCAGCTCACATCAAAAAATTTCCTCTCCAGGATCAAGTTAATCAGGACCTGAGAATCAGCTTCACAGATCACCCTCCTCCAACACAAAGCAAAAGCTCTCCTCAAAGCATATAAGATAGCCAAACCTTCCATCTTATTAACCATCTGCACTCCCTAATATGTCAAGAAAATAAAAACCATTGATCCCAAAAAATCCCTAGCAATTCCACCAATCCCAGTCGCCCCTGGGTTGCCCCTGGATGACCCATCCGTATTAATTTTCAAAAGCCCAATAGGTGGAGGCATCCACTTCCCCAACCATTGAAATTTTCACTGCCCTTGTGTACCATGTCTGACACAAGTCGAGATCAGAGATAACTCTCTTATGCCAAATCATTCTAGCACCTCAACGTCTCCTTTCTTCAATGGCAGCATAACCTCGCTCTTCACTTCAATAGATTCCTAAATCATTCCCTTCATTTTGCTCCAAACTTGTTGAGTCACCAATTTTTTCTCCTTAAAAATCCTCCAGTTTCTTTTCAGCCAAACTTGCTAGAGTAGGAAAACAACGCCGGTGTACCATGCATCCTGCAAGAAGGAAGTCAAAGAAGGGGGACGACTCACTCTAGACCAAAAATCTACCAAAGAGATAGCCTGGATGCACTGTCATCACCATGCGTCCCACCATAAGTGCCACAATTGAAGAGTGAAGGGACAACAAAAGAAAATGTGAGAGGAGTATTCCTCCTCTCTATTGTAGGGCACACACCTCGAAGGACTAGAAAATCCTTACTTCCAAATATTATCTCATGTCAAACATCTATTCCACACAAAAGTCCATGTAAAACAGTTACACTTCAGCCACGAGAAACCATTCCAAACTTTCTTCCACCACTAAACTTTCCCTCTATCCTCATACGACTGGGAAATCAGCTCCTGATAGCCATAAGACACTGTATACTTCCCCTTGGGGTTTAGGGACCAGGCTAACACATCATTGTCCATAAGTGCATTGTAACTACATTAGGACAGAATATTCTACAGGTCCACACACTCTGCCTCCAAACCAAGAATCAACCACTCTTCTAGGGACTTCCATCTGGCAATCACCACCTGCCCCTGAAAGGAAAGGGATTTAAAGTTGCACTCCCTTTTCCATCTAGCTTCACAAAACCTCTGGGCTAGAGTACTCAACTGAGGATATTGGCAAATTATATGAGGGAAACCATCCCATGAGTCATGCCAAAACTGGACCTCCACCCCACTCTTGCATATCCAAAAAAGACCCCTCTTAATTAGTGTGGCTCCTTTCTTGAGAGTCACCCAAATCACCGAGCCTTTACCAACCAAATCATACTGTGGAATATCCCTTTGGGAAATCCCAAAAAAATACTTGTGGGACAACACTCTAGCCCATAGCCAATCTTGATCCATGCACCAACGCCAGTATAGTTTGGTAGCCAAAGCAGTACCAAAAAGCACAAACTACCATAATCCCAGCCCGCCAAACCTCTTTGGGATGCAAACTGTCTCCCACTTAATTAGGCTCCACTTGGTCAAAGATAAATTCCCAGCCCATAAAAATTGTCTTGTTAAGGAGTCTAAGTCCTTAACAAAGCTCATCGGCACCACCTGGGTCATACACCTGTAGATAGGGAGAGCCTGCACCACTGATTGAATCAGTTGAACCTGACCTGCAAAGGATAACCAACAGTGGGTCTAATGATTCACCTTGTCCTGGAATTTGTCTGGGATCGCCCGCCATGACTCCTTAGCCAATCAGCCAATAGAGATAGGAATCCTAAGATAAAGCAGTGGGAGACTCCCAATTTGGAACCTAAGGATAAGAGCTAATCTTTGTTGTATGGCCAGAGGAGTGTTAAAGAAAAAAATAGATGATTTGCCCTCATTAATTACCTATCTAGAGGCCACAAGGTAAACATCCAGGCTCTTGCGTATGTTAGATGCCTCCCTAATAGTAGCCCTGCCCATCAAAGCCACATCGTCCACAAACTAGAGATGGGATTGTACAAGGATTTCCCCTCCCCACTGCCAACCCTGAATAGCACCATCACCCACATTTATTTTGATCAATCAACCCAATCCTTTTGCCAACAGAAGAAACAAGCAAGGAGAAAGAGGGTCACCTTGCCTCAATCCATGAGAAGCCCCAAAGAGATTAGAGTGCTCACTATGAATCAGAACTAAAAATGAGGCCAAGTTCACATAACTCAAAATCCAACGAATCCAATCCTCTACAAAACCAAAGGCACCCAAGACCTTCTGGAGGAAGGACCACTAAACTCTATCATAGGCCTTTGACATATCTAGCTTGATAAACATCACCTTCTCATTGGACTGGGTCATGGAATGTATAGTCTCAGTATCTGTCAACCCTCCACAAAGCCACCTTGCTCCTCCGAGATAAGTGTAGGCAGCCACTTTTTTAACCTCTCAGCGATCAACTTAGAAATAATTTTATAAGCGACATTACAAAGAGAAATGGGCCTAAAAAGACTCAGCCTATCAGCCCCTACACCCTTAGGAATGAGAGCCAAGAAGGTGGATTTCAAAGCCCGAAGCATTTGCTTGTTCCTCTAGGATTCTTGAACAACATCTAGGAGGTCAACTTTAATAATTTCCCAAAATTCTTGGAAGAACTCAATTGGGAAGCCATTTGGACTAGGCACCTTTCCTTTCTGCATCATAAAGACTATCCTCCTTAACTCCTCTAAGGATATATCCCTCATCAAATGCTCATTCATATCCCTGGTCACCAAAGAGGGGATACAAGATAGAATTTGGACCTCTTCAACTGAGTCCCCCTACGCTTCCTCCTTGAATAACAAAGTAAAATACTACACTGTCTCATTAATGATACCCTGCATAGAAGAAATTGTCTCCCTACTGTCCAACACCAAAGAAGTAATCCCCATGCCATGTTGTCTAGCCTGAACTGAATTGAAGAAGAAGGTTGTGTTCTTATCTCCTTCTCTAAGCCATTCAATTTGGGCCTTTTGTTTCCAAAATATTTCCTCCCTTAGTTCCCATTCCTCCAAAGCTTTTAAGGCCCCAGCTTCCTCCCTCAGCAAAACCTCAGTCATTCCCACATCTTGAATGGTTCTAGTAATGACATTCAGCTCCATTTGTGCCTCATTTTTCTTTTGGAAAATGTTTCCAAAACTTTGTCAGTTTCACTTTTTGAGTTGGTACTTGATGAATTGGAGAAGCTTAACAAAAGTATACATTGTTGTTCCTACAGCAGGCCTGCCCCTCCACCAATTTGCCACTTGTCCAAACAGGTCTATGTCCCTGAACCACATAAGCTAAAAATTGAAAGGCACCTTCAAAGGCTCATGGGTAGAAAAAATGACCAATTTTATTGGCCAGTGGTCCAAACCCCTCCAATCAAGATTCTCAAGGCAGGAAGACCACGAACCCCCCACCCAGTAATAGGAGGTCATGAATCTATCTATAAGCTTCACAATGCACCTATTCCCCACTCTTCAATTGTTCCAGGTAAAGCATCCATTAACCGGCTTGATATCCACTAAATTGAGTGCCTCAATATTATCTCAGAGCAGGAGAGAAGAAGGTTCCAGCCGTGCATTACCTCCTCTCTTCTCTGTTAAATCAAGAATAGCATTAAAGTCTCCCGCCACAATCCAAGGCAAATAAGGAAATAATTGATGAAGAAATTGGATGTTTTTCCAAATAAGAAGTTTACCTTGGAAATCTGTAGGAGCATAAACATTAGAAAAAAGGACTGATTCACCTGACTCAATACATGAAGCCAGCATAGATAAAGAGGGTTTAAAGGAAATCCAGGACACAGGTTGGATTTTGCACGAATTCTAGAAACAAGCCATGCCCCCCAAAGATCCATGAGCTCTAATGCACTACCATGAACCATACCTCCATCACTTAGGTGCAATATTCCTCATATCATCCATAGAAACTTTTGTTTCTTGAAGAAAGAGAATATCAGGTACTTGACATCTAACTAATTCCCTAACAGCCTTTTGTCTGGGACCGTTGTTCAGTCCCCTTACATTCCATGAGATAATGATCATTTCAAAGGAGTTAAGAAGTGTGAGTCTAAGGTCTTAACCACACCAGACTCCACCAAGGTCTCCCCAATCATCTTGATTCTGTCTGTGTCCTTCTTTCACCCCACTTTAGCACTTTTTTCTGACGTCTCCTTCTTTCCCTCCCTTTGGAGAATACCCAGGTGAGGAGAAGATTTTCCTTTCTTATCTACTTCTATCCCCACAACCCTTGCCAAAGGGTACAAGTCCTCTCCATTCTATTTCAGGTCCTTATCTATCACCTCCCCTCCTAATTCCTCTATCTACCCCTCAATAGCCATGGGTAAGGTCGACTCTTCCTGAAGAACCCCCGAAATATTGGCTGAATTAATCTCTAGTACTAAACCTCCCATGAACTACTCCACACTCATTAATCCCAAATTTACTTCTTGTTGGCTCAATTCATCCAAGATTTCAAACCTATTGAAAGAGTCATCATCCTCTCTCTCCCTAAGGGTCCTCTTCTGGCCCCTGTTACGGCTTTGAGCTTTCACCTGTATAAAACCTTTAGCATCCCTGTTCTCCCCAACCCTCGATTTCTTCCCTTTATCAACACTGAGAATGTTGCTAGGTGGCGGTTGGGGATGTTGCTCCATTGGCTTAGCCTTTGAACATCTACGCACCAGGTGTCCATACTCATGGCAAAGGCGACACCTGAAGGGAAGGGTCTCATAGTCCAATTATTGCACCCAAGAGTATAAACCCACACTCATCTCCAACGCATTAGGCAATGGTTTGCTCAAATCAATTTTCACACAAATTTGAGCAAAAGTCATGACTTTCTTACCTAAAGTCTGAGTTGAAGACCCCACTGGCCTTCCAAGCATCAAAGCTAACATCAAGAGAACGTCCTCATGACAGCATTCAATAGGAAGTCTGAGGAGCCTAACCCATACTAGAACCCGAGTTGGTAATTCCTTAGAAGGATTAAACCCAGCATGCCAAGGTTTAACAAAAAGTTTGACTTGATTGTAAAAGTATGGCCCTCCCTCAAAAACCCTATTGCAATTAGCCAGGCATACAAATGTGACCATGAAGTAGTTATTTGCCAATAATGTGACCTCCATTTCTCCCTCTGGCTCCCACACTCGCCTAGCCCAACCCTCCAAAAATTGAAGGGAAACTTTCAAATCCAAAAACTTGCAATATAAAGAATGCTTAGAATAATATTCCACATCCTCTAAAATCATATCAAAAGGAATTACTAGTTTAGGTCATTCCTTGCATTTCTCCAAGCAACCATTAATTTTCATAATTTTGGATCCCCTGGGCAAGCTCCATTTCATTGCTCCTAGATTATGGGAAGAAAACTCATGACCAACTATTTTACCTTACTGTTCCTGCCAGTTCATGCCCATAGCTACACTAAAACTTTTGCCAAGCATGGTTTTTAAAGGCTCCTATTGAGCCATGATCATGCCTTCCTTAGTCCAGCGTGACCCTGTGACGCCTCTACCTAATGCCTCAGCCCTTCACCACTCACTCACTCCCCAAAACTACACCTGCACACACCAACCCACCACTTTGAACAGGCTAGGGCACGACTGCCTTAGCTCAGCCGTGACCTGCACATGCCGTAGCCCGTCATTCTCCCTTTTCTCAGACACCTCTACACCTATATTGAAAGGTTCGTATTCACTATCCTTTTTTGCCTAAATTTATTATTTCTTAATCCAACCATTATTATTCTAATGACCAAGCCTTATATACTATGTAAAAATATCTAAACTTGATCATTATCCTTCACTGCTAGTTTTGGACCTATATGTTAGGAATACACAGCATGCCTACATGTCCAAGTAAAATAAAATTATAGAAATACAACCTATAAAATAAAACAATAATCAAGAGAGAACAAACCACAACTCAAGATATACGTGGAAAACCCTTGTACAACTAGCAAGGGAAAAAACCATGAGACAAAACAAATATCTAGACTTCATATTCTATCATCAACACTCTCTCTTACATAACTCCTCTTAACAAATCTTTTCAGTGCCAACAACAAGCACTCAGGTGAGCAAAGCTTACAACCAATATTTCCATGCTCTAATCAACAAGATGAAATATTCATATCTATAATGCTAATATCCATAACATATGAGGGAACTCCAACAACATCTACCTCTGTCTCCATGAACTGAGCTATCAAGCCTCTAAACTCCATCCTTGAGGATCCACTCCATGCACCTAGGTGAGCCAAGCACAACAACATTCAAAGGCTCTAACCTTGAACCTACATGTGATGCTTACAACCCAATCATCTAGGTGAGTTAGGATTACAAGCCTTACAAACTCTAACCTCCTATAATTCAATCACAAGCTTGAAAGGATCTTCACATGATCCACTAAATGGATTATCATTACAAAGGAGTACATAATGATTTAACAACATTTTACATTAAAGATAAAGAGAGAGAGAGGGATAAATTCAACCCATTTGAGTGTGGAACACTATTTATGAATAGGGAACCATGTTCCCACTTTCCCAATTCAAGCCTTTGAATGACATATCATGATGCCCACTTGACCACTCCCATGCGCACTCCATGCACACTCTAAAGTGTTACATCCCACTTAGTGGGGTGAACAGTGACCAAATACTAAAATATTCTTGTCTCCATGTGCAAGGTAAAAAAATTAACTCCACTACTTAGACAATATTCCAAACCACCCATGTGACTCCAAAAAATTCATCCCACACGCATGTGAGAACAACTCATCAAAGGGAATCATTTTATCTCCTTTCCATGTGCTCAAAAGGGAATCCAATCTCCTTTTGACTTTCCACACATGTGACTCATGAGACCACCAAACATGGCATCCTACATCATGACCTTTCACTCATAACTCCTAGATAAACCCATGTGACACACTAAGGACAAGGCCCAAGTCTTCAAGTAGAGTGCTACACCCCACACTTGTCACATCTTCATGATCACACTTGGGACCCTACATGGACCCCATCACCACATCACCTACATGTCATGTCACTTGTATGCCACATCACTACACACCTACATACCACATCACCCACATGCCATGTCACCATAAATAGTTACCCATGAATAGTGCCTAAGAATAGTACTCATGAATAGTGTCCTATGAATAGTGGCTTCACACCCAATAATCTCCCACTTGAATTCATATACACAGGACTTTAAAACACCTACATCTTATACTAACCAAATGTTATCCATGCCAATGCCCACTAGTACTCCACATAATCCTAATAGAATTTTTATGCACTACAAAACTTCTCTACCTTGACTAGCTTTGTTAACATTTACATGCATACTGTAGATTTACAATAATTGAAGTGACTCCTACTTCACCACAGACCCAATCCTCTCTCTGGGATTTCACCATGAACTTCTCACTACTCCCACTACTTAGAATTATCTAGTTTTATACACACCATGGATCCATGAGGATTCTCCTATACTTGATGAATATGATACACAGGACAACTATCTTCTCCCCCAACATAAGACACTCTAGAAGACAACTCACAACTGCAATAAGTGGGATATTTTACTTCATTGCTTTTCTTGTCCACTGTGCATCTCCATCCTTGGTTTGCTCCTTCATCTCAACTGAGCCATCTCACCATTGGTCACGTTGGGGCTTGCAACCAACATGACATCTACATATTAATAACCTCTGCTAAACCTTGGCTCTCCATTAAGGTATTCTTGTACCACATCAACATGCCTACTTGAACCCATATAGTATTTAATTCTATAAACCAGTAACTATTATCCTCATCCACATAACCTCATGGATACTCTATCTCATCATGATGTCATCATGTAGGAATGATGCTTTTACATCCCACTACTCTAACCATAAATAATAACAAGTTATCACCACACTCATGATAGTAGTTTACAACTAGAGAGAAGAACCTACATAAGTCAGCCTAACTTCTACATGTATCAAAATGCTACCCACCATAGTCAACATGGTACCTACCAATATTTCTTAGGAAGTCATCATACTACTCAGTGCAACACAACACCTACCAAGTTTTTGGGCCCCTAAGATATAGTCAAGTTGCATCCTGATCTACTACATGTCAAACCAAACTCATGTGCAGAGTTACTCCATGCATCAGTTCACTTGGTTACTCACATTAGCTAATTGCATCCCTCTTGGCTACTCACTTCTACTATATCACAACCAATAACCACTTTATTCAATTTATATTTGAGTCTCTAAAATACTCAACACTAGCCTTTTTCTTCCACGGAACCTCCAGTCTCAAATTTGTTCTCCTCCATCCATCAACTAATCTATTAGGTACAAATTTAGGTTATTGATACCTCCTCCTCAAAATGGATTTTTGAACATCTCGGCCAACATGTTGTAGTATAAGGGTCCCACAAATTATATCCTCTTCTCTAGCCAAGAACCATAACAAGGTACATGCCTTGTCACACCCTCCATCTACACCAATGAAGTCCATCTTGCTCCTCAAAATGTATGGTTGCTTCTTTAATAGGAATACTATTGGTGCTAATCCTTCTAGAAAAGCTTCTTCAACTTCTCCTCCATTTTTCCATCTTCATATTCATCTTCCACAAAGAGAAATACCTTCTATACAAACTTTTTGTGTTTCTATCTTGGTCTTTCCACCTATAGCTCCCACTTTCACAAAACTAACCAACAACCATAGCTTTGATACCACTTATTGGGATAAACAAGGCTAAAGTACCAATAGATAATTCAAATTCTAGCTCTAATATCACTTTTTAGGATCAACAAGGCTTAGGTACCAATAGCTAAAGCAAATCCTAGATTTGATACCAGTTGTTAGAAATACACATCATTCCTACATGTGTAAGAAAAATAAAATTACAAAAATACAAGCTACAAAATAAAATAATAAGCATGAGAGAACAAACCGTAACTCAATATATACATAGAAAACCCTTGCATAATGTTGGCTAATAGATTTATCTTTATCTAAAAATGTTTTATTTTGACTCAATACCCTTTTTCTTTCAAGAATAAATAAGTTAAACAACAAATGGGTAAACTATCAAATATAGTTCCCCTCTGAATTAAGGTACAACTCCCTTTAATATTGTCAATGAATTCAAATTATTATAGTCATCATGATACACTTTTAACCAGAAAGTGCTTAAAAGCTAATTAACAGCCATACATAATCATGCTATGAATGCGATATCCTTTTATATAACAGCAATGGGTAATAGAATACATATATTCTATCTTCAATAACAATCAAATAGATAAACATATATATATATATATATATATATATATATATATATATATATACATACATACATACATATATATATATATATATATATATATATATATATATATATATATATATATATATATATATATATATATATATATATATTACTAAACCAATAAATGATAAAAAAAAACATACAATGAATTGTCTAATGAAAGAGTAATTATGATATAAAAGAAGATTTCACATAGAAAACTCAATTTCAAATACTCAAATGCATAGATCTAACTATGCAGTAATTGATTCTCCTTTTCATTCACAGATGAAAAATGTTTCAAACAAACATCATATCTATTGTAAACAACAATAGTTCAGTTATGAAAAATTTTATCTCCTTTTTCTTCAGTATTCTCTATCTATTTTTAACAACTGAATATATATATATATATATATATATATATATATATATATATATATATATTTGCCCTAATTAACCAATCTTTCAAACTAAACTAGAGTTAAAGTAACTTCGACCCATACATGATTTAGTTTTTACAAACTCATTTAAACATCAAGTTTTAAATATAAAACCAACTGAATAACTGAATAAAAGAAATTGTGTACATAAGATCATGGTTGAAGTGACGGATTAGAATCTCTAGATTTGTCATGTTTGGTTGGGTAGGCACGTTGAGCTTTCTACTCCTGAAATGTTGTAACAAAATATTGGATTTTCAAGAGATTGGGAATACTGATGTGCTTTACCCTTGCCTTCTAGATGTTTTCTTCCCTCTGAATTTTCCCCATCTTCAACATGTGCTCTGGGAGTGTGTCAATGCAGTGACAAAGAAGTTACTCTACCTTTGAAATCTGAGAGAAATTTTGGGTTAATAAGTTGTCACTTTCTTTAATGATGCTGATATTTTCCCTCAAGAATTGAATCATAGTATTGATGTCATTTTTTGGTTTTCCATCATCCTTTATGTATTTTACATCAATACACTATAGATCATGTTGTAATGATTGAGTGAATTCAGTTATTTCTTTAATCATTTTTATGATTTCAATTCACCCTTGTTGGGATACTGAATTCCTCCATTCGATGTTTTTCTTACTTACATATAGTACATATTCATCCAAACATGTTAAATTATTTTTTGACAAAAACTTTGCTATCCCATACTTTGTACCTCATCAATTTGGTTCATCACACTCATCCATTTGCCTTCATCTTTTATCCACAGAGCATTTTGTGTCTTCAAGTCTTCAATAGTAATTATGGTTAGATCATATACATTCTTCAATTTATGAATGTATTTCATACCTTTCTAGATGATTCCATCCAACCAATCATCAAATACCTCAGAAACCATTTTGTTTCTATGTATCTGGTCCAACATATTTTGATTGACAGGCAATTTTGGATTGAAAGGTAGGGGCAGTTGGGCAATAGGTTGTAGATCTAGATTATGAATAGCATTGATGTACTCTTTCATTGACCATAAGGTTTGTTTCAACTCCTTTTTATCTTTCTCATCTTTCTAGGTTCTACTAACTATCTTTTTGGTGGATGCTTCAAGGTGATGCACATCCGCAGCACATGATGCAGTCCCAAGATTTATCTTTTCAATTGTAAAATCTTGAACTGTAGGATCCTAAACTTCCTCATTAGTTCTTAGCCAAGCTATTTCTATACTCTAATTCCCTATGTTAGGGTTGACGTCTACCCTGGATGTTGTTTTTAGTTTCTTAGATTTAGGAGTTTTTCCTAAACACTTACTCACCATATCCTCCAATGACAAAGAAAATGGTATTATTTTCCTTTTGTTATTGATTGAGCTTTCTAGTCAGTTGGGTGTAAAGGCTAAGACTTATTTACTAGGATTTGATTGAAATGAAGGCACATTTTAAATAATCATTAGGTCATCATAATTAGAAGTAATCTATGTCTGTTGATTTGCACTAACCTCTACCATTGGTGAATTAGATTCTTTATCTCCTATTGCTTCTCCTAAATCCTCTTCAGAATTTAAATCCATAATTATTTTTTCAAAAATTTGACTCTTTCTCTTGATTTTAGTCCTTGATCTAGTGGCATGAGGAGGTAGAGTAGTTGTAAGGGCCTTCTTAGATTCTTTGATGATAGGATCCCTTTTAGTTTTTGACTTGGAAGTACCTGCATCACAGATAACAATAAGTTATTTAAAGGAGCTTATTGGGGATGGTGACTCAACTATTGATGTACATTTTTGGGAAACTTTATTTTGAGCTCCCTTTAGTTTTTTTTCCCTCAACCATTTCTCAGTTCTCCTTATCACTGGGAGGGTCTTAACCTCAATCCTATCTTCTTCATTTTTATCCCAGTCAATTTCTAGAATAGGTGATTGTTTTATCGATGTAAATTGTGGATCAGTCACCTGTTCTTCATTATCAAAAATTCTAGAAATGTCCATATTTAATTAAGGGTAGTTATTTGTCCTAGGGAGAACTTGGACCACAATATTCTTCTGACCTTGAATTCATCTGAATAATCCTTCCAATAATCCTCTAATTAAGGAATATATGAAAACCTTGTTCAAAGATCCAAGTTATCCTTGGCAAAACCTCTGATGTCAAATTGGGATTTGGCCATGAAGTACTAAAAATTGAATTTTTTAAGATTCAATTCTAAATTCAAAGCATCAGATACTGACTCATATAAATAACATCCAAGTTCGATAGGAAAAGATATACTAGATTTCTTTTTCATTGGGAATTTTTTATCCACATGTGTTAATTGTCTACAGACTTCTATCAACATAAAATGGTAAAAAACATACCTAGGTAACCTCAAAGGTTCACCATCAAAACCCCCAACTCTGATATAAGTGAACTTGGAAAACTAAATAAATAAACTACCATAAACGTTGATCAGTTGTATAGCCTCATCAGACAACCTCTTATTGATGTTGTTTGCTAATTCATAAGTCATTCTCTTAGTAAAAACATCATTAACCATCCTGTAATTCTCATAGCAATTATGCATTTGTAATTGTGAGTAATAGTCATAAATTTTGCTATCTTCAACCAAGGGTGCATGAGGTAGCCCTACCCATTATCTTGTAGACATCAGGCAATAGAAGAGGTATGAAGACATATAAAAAAAATTATTTCCCAAACAATTACTTAAACCCAAATGCAAACATTCAGCTACAATTCCCACCCAATCTATATATTGCTCTCCTTAGAGGATCACCTGTATGAAAAATTACATCTAGTCTTCCCAATAATATGCCTGAGCATTGCCCTTTAGCTTGTGTAGTAACACTACATTATCTTTTACTTATAGAATCATGTGATTTCTTTTTAATCATCTGGATAGTCTTGAACCCCCTTTTGGGAATTTAAATAACCAATTCCTGGAGATCACGCTCTTGTAAATTGATTTCTTTAGTGAAAAACAACCATAGGAAGAAGTAATATTAAGGTCAGAATATGGTTCCTTGGGCAAAATTCTCATCACAAACATTAGGGTTTGTCTATTGATATGAAGTAAAATATTACCATCTATATTTCTAATACACCTTTTTTGAGGTTCATAACTATTCATGCATTTTATAACTAATTCAAGGCATTGTACAAGCATGGGAAAGGCCACAGCTTCAACCAAGCTACTTTATACATTCTTCTGTATCATAAGATTTGACACAAGATTTCTAGCCCTTTTCTTAAAATCTTCTAAGTTATATTGAACTAGAGAGGTTTCCCCAATTTTAGGAAGAGAACAAATGAGACCAGGACCATGATCGTAATTAAGACATGCAAATTTCATGGCTACAGGTTAGAGGATATAATGAAAAAAAATGTTTTAAACTTCTTAAACAATGTCCTAAACTCAAAAGTATTCTTCTTTCCAACCAAGTAATGGAAATAACTTATAGTAAGAGTAAAACTCACCTTAAATGTATCTAAAATCACTATGAATTTGACTTTTTCTCTCTTGATACAGAAATTAACTAGGTCAAATAATTACATCAAAACAATACATGCTAAAAATGTTTGATAAGACATGAACTTTGACATATGCATTAATGGCAAGCATTTTTTATGCATGATTTTGATGACTAATGATTATATATAACCTCATAAAAATTTAAAACTTTCTACTTTATAATGAGTTTTAGATATATTCTCCTCTAAATCTATTACTAATTTTGATTTAGAGAAAGCCTCAAGGTGAGATGAGAGTATAGTCACTGAATCATTGAACCATTAAACCATTGAACTTTTGGAAATGTGGTTCAACTTCGAGGTTCAAAGATACAAGATGAACTACATAGACCGACCAATAGTCACATGAATTTTCAAGATACTTTGAACTTTAAAATATTGAATCATTGAACTATTGAACTCCACTATGAGGTTCAAGTGGTAGGTTCAATGATACATTAATTTATACAAGGGAATTGAGTAAACATGACTCTTTATAAAACATCGAGTATTGAATTCTTGAACTGTTGAACTCTTGAACCTTTAAAAAGGTTTCAAGTTCAATTTAAAGGTTTTAATTCATAATTTAAATACACAAAGGGACGAACAGTTCACTTTGAGAAACATTGAATCATTGAACCTATTGAGCCATTGAACTCTTGAACTTTGAGAATGGTTCAAGTTCAAAGGTTCAATTCTTTAGAAATTTCACGCACTAAAGATGATAGGTAGGTGAACTTTTAAAAAATAAAGAGTTGACTTAATAAACAAAAGTATGACCAATAAGGGGGAAAATGATAAGTTGACTCTTGCCTAAGGAAAATTCATGAAAAAATGAATAAAGGTGACTTAAAAGGTAACATTGGCTCTGCTTGGGTACTGCATTTTATGGTAAAATGTAGAGAACTCAAAAACTCTGGTTACGCATAAATTGAAACACAAAGATGAAAGAAAAGAAGTAAGACAAACCAAAACTGGGAAAGGAAAACACAACACGCAACAAAGGAAAGGCTATGTATAAAATAGGGGACACCTATTTCATAGTTGATACAACTTAAGATCTTATCCATTATAGGACAGGGGTAAAATAACTCCATCCATATATTCCAATTTAAAAGAATTACGACCAAGTACCTGATGAATTTTGAAAGGCCCTTTCCAAAGTGAATCAAATTTGCCATGTGCTCCTTTAGGTTCTCTCCTTTTATCCTATAGCAATACTTCATCTCCTTCCATAAACTTTCTAGGTCTAGTTTTTTAATCAAAAATCTTTTTAACCCTAGTTTGATGAGTAGTAATCTGATCAACTAGTTCATTCCTCTCCTCCTCAATCTTAGTTAAGTACATAATGTTTTTCTCTAAAGAATCCTCAAAGTATTGATCTTCAATAACATTTTATAATTTAGCTACAGATAATTCCAAAGGTAATGATAATTGTGCTCCTATCCCATAAACCAACTCAAAAGGTGACATTCCTATTGCTCTTTTTTGGGTTACCCTATCAGCCTGGATGCTTTGTATAGTTTCCTATGCCAATATTTGGGGTTATCACTCACCAATTTCTTCATGATGGCTATCAAATTTATATTATTGGACTCCACTTGTCCATTCCCTTGAGGGCAATAATCTTATGAGTGAGAAAGAGAGATACTGTGTTCATATCAGAATGAAGTAAGTTCCATTGAAGAAAAATTGGTAGCATTATCTACCACAATCTTATGAGGAACACCAAAACATACTAGTATATTTTCTTTGAGAATATTACATACCACTTTTGAAGTGGTTCTCTTCATAGGAGCTACTTCAACCCATTTTGTAAAATAGTTTGTTGCTATTAAAATGTGTGTATGACCAGCACTTGAAGGAGGTGAAGAGGCCCAATGAAGTCTAATCCCCATTGTTTGAAAGGTATTCAATAATGATAGGCCTTAGAGGCAATGTCGTAAGTTGTGGTCTTCTTGAAATTTTTTTGCATTTTTCACAGTTAGCCACCCATTTATATGCATATTTGAACATACCTAGCCAATAATAACAATTTCTAAGGATTTTGAATGTTGTGATCGAAGAAGAGAAATATCCACCATAGGCTTCATTATGAAAAACTTTCAATAGTTTGTATTGTTGTTCCTTATCTACACACCTCAGAAAGGTTTCATCTAGTCCCTTTTTGTATAGGACATCACCCAAAATGACATATTTTGTTGATTTTAACCTCATATTCCTTTTCTCATTTGGGGATAAGTGATTGGGACAATATCCATAAGTAAGATAGTGTGCCACGTTTAGGAACCATGGATCTTCTAAGTTCACCAATAGGATAGTAGGAAGTTTTTCTTCTTCTTCTTCTTCCTTACTTCCAGCTATCAATTTGCATAAACCTTGACCTCTAACTAATTTGGTTTGCCTAATCTCTAGGTCTTATTCTTGAATTTTAGCAACCCATTTTGCTCTATTGTTCATCCCAACATCTTGTTGTGTCAGAATGCTTTTCACAACCAAACTAGGAGAAAATACAATTGAATGAGAATGAAGTATATAATATCTAATTTTTTTAACAACCTTTACTATAGTGAAAGCTTGTTTCTTAGCCAAAGAATATTTAAGTTCATGCTTCTTGAGAGAAACACTCATAAAATCTATTGGGGATTCTATATTTAATTCATTTTTTTGTAACAAGATAACAGACATAGTATGTTCTAAAGCATAATAGTAAATAACAAAATATTTTTAGAAATTAAGATTTACCAAAGTAGGTGTTTACATAATCACCTCTTTAATATCTTCAAATGCTTTCTTAGCAGCTTCATTCCATCCGAGTGCTTGTTTTTCACTCATCATCCTGACAATATGTTTTGTAATCTTAGCAAAATCAGGGATAAACCTTCTGAGAAAATTAATCTAGCCAAAGAAAGACTTAGCTCTAGGCCTATTAGAGGGAAGACTTAGCTATTATATTGGTATAACTCTTTATAGGTCAATCTTGATTCCATCCTTTAAAACTAGGTGTCCCAATAACTTCCCTTCTATAACATAGAAAACTAACTTCTTAGGGTTAAGAGATATCCCATGACTCTAGCACCTTTGTAAAATAGTCTCCAAATCCTTTAGATGATAATCCCTTTTTCTAGATAAAATATTCAAATCATCAAGATAAATTATAATAATTCTATCTTTTAGATCTTTAAAGGATGAATCCATCACTCGTTGAAAAGTTGCACTAGTATTAATCAAACCAAAGGGCATACGGTTATAAGCAAAAGTTCCTTGAGGTGTAGTGAAAGCAATTTTATGTTGGTTAGCTGTAGATACACTTATTTGGTTATAACCTAAGAACCCATCTAACATGGACATCATTTCTAACCTAACAATAGTTTTCAAGATGCGATCCATCATAGGCAAGGGATAATTATCTTTTAAACTGGCTTGGTTCAAATTCTTAAGGTCAACATAAATTCTTATTTCTCCATTCTTTTTGCATACTAGAACAATGTTTGCCACCCAGGTGGAGTGATGAATTAGATAAATACCCCTAGCCTTCAACATCTTGTCAATCTTCTTAAAGACAGCCTTAGCAACTTTTGGGTTATAATTTCTCAGCTTTTGCCTGAATGGATTTGCATTTGCTTTCAAAGGAATATGATGCTAAAACTACCCACATCTAAAATCTTTAATATCATCATAGCACCAAGAAAAGACATCTTCATACTTAATTAATAGATTAATTAAATTGTTTTTCTCCTCTGGTGAATAACACCTACCAATGGAGATCCATTTGGGATCAGTCTCACTTCCAATGTTGATTTTCTCATAATCCTCCACTTTGTTAGGATTTTGGGCAAGTGTGCCTTTAGTATATTCATCTTGTCTAGTGAACAAATATTCTAGAGACACCAATCCTTTAGGGATTTTGTTTCTTTTTAACTAAATTACATCATCTTTTGAATTGATCCCTAGATCAAGATTAAATTTTTTACATTCTATTTCAGAACTTTCAAAATAAGTTCCTAGGAACATCTTAGCATTCTCCAAGAATTTTTTGATCTATTTATTACTTTCAAAAACTTGTCAATTTTTAGCATTATGTAGGACATTAGGATGATAGACTAGTTCTATTCTATATGAATCCCTTTTGAAATCGGGGTGTGGGAGAAGAAGAGAAGCTGATACTGCTAGAGAATTCACCCACATGTTCTAGTCTTTGGGAATTACTTCAATAGAAAAGGCATCAAAATATTCTATCTCATCCCAAAATCTATTTTTGTAATGTCTCAATTTTTTATATTTAACTAAAAAAATGCATCTCACTTGTTTGACAATTAATTTAGTATTACCTCTTTCCTTGAGCATCTTTACACCCTTTCCTTTATCTTCATTTAACCCAAGCAATAAAGCCTCATATTGTGTAGTGTTATTAGTATTTTTAAATTCTAGCTTGAAAAAGTAAGGAAAAGTTTCACCTTTAGGTGAGATTAACACAACCCCTGCTCCTGAACCATTGGTAGCATAACTGCCATCAAATTCCATGGTCCATAGATCATCTGAATGAATAGACATTGGGATAGATTCTTATTTTAAGTCTTCAAAGGAGAGAAAATAGTTACCAAATTCATATTCTTCAAATAGAATCTGAGACTTAGGATCATCAGAAGGGTATACAATAAACTTGCATTTAAGTTCAAGTTCTAGCTTAACTTTATGCTTTCCCATTAGAATTATAGATTTTAACCAATCCAATTTAATCTACCCACCTAAATCTTTGCAAAAAGTTTTGTTCAATAACATCCCATAACTAGCAGGGATATCTACTACCAAGATAGTCAACTTCACCTTTTTATCAGGATAGGCTGCAAGAGCAACTCATGCATCTTTAATTTATTCAAGCAAAGAAATCTATTTACCATCTATGGAGTAACATCTACCAAATATTTTTGTAAGAGATAAGCCTAAGGCTTTGGCTATAGAAGAAGACATTATATTATTAGAAACACCTGAGTCTATGATACAATTGCTAAGTTTATGACCATTTATGAACAAAGAAACATAAAATGGGTTGGGCTTCATATCAGCCATATAAATGGTATCATCAGATGAATTGAGGGTCATTAAAGGAGTATGCGTGGGTGATTCATGTGGAGAATTAAATAGGTGGGCAATGAGAGACTCAGTATTAACATTTAATTGACTCTGAATTTCAACTTGTGTAGGGCCATTTCTGACATATTTAACCAATTTATCAAGTTGTTTGGGTTTCAACTTGAGGTATCTAGTAGGGGATATTTGAATCTTTGTAGACTTACAAAATTCTAATATATCAAAAAAAGTCTCATGATCATTTCTATGTAACAATTTATTTTCTTGGGTCTTCAAATTAGCATCAAAGGTTCTAATAAGAGGTTCCTTACCTTTAATGGGCACTTTTTGAGTATTAGAAAATCTTGGATTTTTTTGACTTCTAGTAAACATAGCACATGAAGGATTTTCAAGAGTAACCAATATTTCACCTCCTATTTCTGAATCTGACTCATATTCTAGGAAATGTATTTCAGAGTCACCAAGTTCCTCAAAGTTCCTTTCTTCTTCAATAATCTCCCCTAACACATCTTGAGTAGGGGTCATTTAAGCATATCTAAGCATCTCCGGATAAGAATTTCCATCATAATCAGTAGTTAAATGAAAGGCACACATATTACCTCTTCCAAGAGGAGCTTTAATAGTCAACCTTGGTTATGCTGATGTAAGTGGTAATGTCTTACCAACATTTGCCTATTAATTAAAATTTCTCCTACTAATATCTTGATATGGTTGTTGGAATGAAGTACCAGTCTTAGGTAATTATCTTTTTAGGGCAATCATATCATTGACTAGTCTTTGAACCACATGATCCGTAGAGGATGAGGGTTGAGTATTAGGTACTTGGACTTCTTTCTTCCATTTTTCAGCCATAATAAGATCATCCTCTAACCCAACTGCCAATGATTATGCGGTTGCTAAATCAACAATTGCACCTCTTCTAAGATGAAAACTTATATCAAGAGGTATAGAATTAATAAAGAAATATTTTTGATTCTCAGCAATCAACCTTTTAGTAGTAGAAATCTTGTGCATAATTCTATTGAATTTGGCTATAAATTCTCTCATGGGTTCATGTAGCTCTTTCTTAAGCTAATTCAATTGAGCAAGAATGGAATGTTCATCTTCTACACTTTTGAACCTATTTTTAAACATAGTTTTCATATCATTCCAGTTTATGATTGAGGAATCACTTAGATGATAAAACCATTATGTTGCAATACTAGTTAGAATTTGCATGAAAAGCCTTATGGCTACATCTTGATGTTACACACCTCACCACATGCTACTGCAAAGGCACTCAGATGCTCTTCTGGTGATTGTCTTCCATCTCCATTAAATTTGGATAAATTTTCCCTTACATTTTTAGATAAAGGATTCAGTTTGGCCCCTAAATTTAGAGGTCATATGGTTGCTCCTCAAGGTTGGGCCATTGGAAGAAAACTTATGGCAGAAGGAAAGATAGTACCAAAAAGAGTTAAGGATTGACAGACATAAGATCTAGAGGGTTTAGGAGGGCTAGGAGGTCTACTTATAGCTTTTCCAACATGGTTAGGAATACAAGGAAAATTTAGGCTTTCCAATGTTTGAAAAGTAGAATCCTTAATTCCCTATCTTCTTAAAGACCTTGTGTATCTTCTGGAATCCGGCTTATGATATTATAACTATTAACTTCTATGATGTTCTTAATCTCTTTACACTTCAGGGGGTTTCATTTCTTGTTGCATTTTCTACTTGCCTCCTTTTCTTGAGTAACAACAATCGCATATTATCAGCCAATTCTTCTTCTTTTTCTAATATTCTACTTGCCATCCTATAATCATCAATATTTTGATGAGTATGCCAAGCAAGAGTATTTAACTAACCAATTATATCTTCTTGCTCATCTTTAAAACCAAGATTAGGTTGTAAAATAGGAATTATATTTTCATGTGGAAGCACCATTGTTACCTCATATTAAGGTGACTAATCTTTCAATAAAGATTTCAATTTTGTTCCCCAATGGATTCACCAAAAACTATTAGTTAACAGATTTGTCCATATCTAAAAATGTTTTATTTTGTCTCTATACCCTTCTTATTTCAAGAACAAATAAGTTAAACAAAAAATGGGTGAACTATCAAGAATAGTTTCCATCTAAATTAAGGTACAACTCCCTTTAAGATTTTCAATGAATTCAAATTATTCTAATCATCATGATACACTTTTAACTAGAAAATGCTTAAAGGCTAACTAACATCCATACATAATCATGCTATGAATGCGATATCCTTTTCTATAACAATAGTGGGTAAGAGAATACATAGATTTTATCTTAAATAATAATAAAATAGATAAACATATATATATATATATATATATATATATATATATATATTGTTAAACCAATAAATGATAAAAAAAATAGACAATGAATTATCTAATGAAAGAGTAATTACTATATGAAAGAAGATTTCACACAGAAAATCCAATTTCAAATACTTAAATGCACAGATCTAAGTATACAGTAATTTATTCTCCTTTTCATTCACAAATAAAAAATGTTTCAGACAAGCATCATATATATTGTAGACAACAATAGTTCAGTTCTAAATTTTTTTATCTCCTTTTTCTTCACTATTCTCTTTCTATTTTTAATAACTAAATATATATATAGTTTCCCTAATTAACTAATCTTTCAAAATAAACTATATTTAAAGTACCTTTGATCCATACGGGATTTAGTTTTTACAAATTAATTTAAATATCAATTTTTAAACAAAAAACCAATTGAATAATTGAATAAAAGAAACTGTTTAAGTAAGATCATGGCTGAAGTGATATATTAGAATCTCTAGATTTGTTATGTTTTTTGGCTAGGCAACTTAAGCTTTCCACTCTTGAAATGTTGTAAAAAACTTATAAATTTTTGAGATATTGGGAATACTGATGTGCTTTACCCTTACCTTCCATATGTTCTCTTCCCTTTGAATTTTCCCCATCTTGTCTATGTTCTCCAGGAGTGTGTCGATGTAGTGATAAAGAAGTGACTCTACCTTTGAAATCTGAGAGAAATTTTTGGTTAATAAGTTGTCACTTTATTTGACGATGTTAATCTTTTCCTTGAAGGATTGAATCATAGTATTGATGTCCTTTTCTAGGTTTCAATCATCCTTTATGTATTTTACATCAATATACTATAGATCATGCTGTAATGATTGAGTGAATTTAGTTATTTATTTGATAATTTTTGTGAGTTTAATTCATCCTTGTTGAGATATTGAGCTCCTCCATTTGATGTTTTTCTTACTTACATACAGTACATCTTCATCCAGACATGTCAAATTCTTTTTTGACAAAAAATTTACTATCCCATAATTTTGTACCTCATCAATTTGGTTCATCACACTCATCTATTTGCCTTCATCTTTTATCCACAAAGCATTTTGTGTCTTCAAGTCTTCAATAGTAATTATGGTTAGATCATATACATTCTTTAATTTATGAATGTATTTCGTACCTTTCTGGATAATGTCATCCAACCAATCATCAAATACCTTGGCAACCATTTTGTTTCTATGTATCTAGTCCAAAATCTTTTGATTAATAGGCAATTTTGGATCGAAAGACAGGGGCAATTAGGTAATAGGTTGTAGATCTAGATTATGAATGGCATCGATGTAATCTACCATTGACTATAAGGTCTATTTAAACTCCATTTTATCTTTCTCATCTTTCCAAGTTCTACTAACTATCCTTTTGGTGGATGCTTCAAGGTGATGCACATTCGTGGCACGTGATGTAGTCCCAAGATCTATCTTTTCAATTATAAAATCCTAAACTGTATGATCTTGAACTTCCTCATTAGTTCTTAGCTAGGCTATTTATGCACTCTAGTTCCCTATGTTAGGGTCAAAATCTACCTTGGATGTTGTTTTTAGTTTTTTAGATTTAGGAGTTTTTCCTAAACACTTACTCACCATGCCCTCCAATGACAAAGAAAATGGTCCTATTTTTCTTTTATTTCTGATTGAGCTTTCCAACCACTTGGGTGCAGAGGTTGAGACTTCTTTACCAAGATTTGATTGATTAGAAGGCACATTTAAAATAATCATCAGGTCGGTAGAATTAGAAGCAATCTCTATCTATTGATTTGCACTAACCTCCTCTAAAATTGGTGAATCAGATTCTTTATCACCTATTGCTTCTCTTGAATCCTCTTCAAAATTTAAATCCACAATTATTTTTTTAGAAATATGACTCTTTCTCTTACTTTTAGTCTTTGATCTAGTGGTATGAGGAGGAAGAGTAGTTGTAAGGGCCTTCTTATATTCTTTGATGATAGGATCCCTTTCAATTTTTGACTTGAAAGTACCTACATCATAGATAGCAATAAGCTGGTTAGAGGAGCTTATTGGGGATGGTGACTTAACTATTGATGTACATTTTTGGGAAACTTTATTTTGAGATCCCTCCAAATTTTGTTCCCTCAACCATTTCTTAGTTCTCCTTATCACCAGGAGGGTCTTAACCTCAATCCTATCTTCTTCATTTTTATCCCAGTCAATTTTTGGAATAGGTGATTATTTTATCTGTTCAAATTGTAGATCAGTCACTTGTTCTTCATTATCAAATTTTTTAGAAATGTCCATATTTAACTTAAAGGTAATTATTTATCCTGGGGAAAACTTGGACCATGGTCGTCTTCTGACCTTGAATTCATATAAATAATCCTCCCAATAATCCTCTAATTAAGGAATATGTAAAAACCCTATTCTAAGATCCAAGTTATCCTTGGTAAAACCTTTGCTATCAAATTGGGATCTGGCTATGAAGTACTGAACATTGAATTTTTTAAGATCCAATTCTAAATTCAAAGCATCAAATACTGACTAGAATGAATAACAACATCCAAGTTTGATAGGAAAAGATATATCATATTTCTTTTTCATTGTAATTTTTTATCCACATTTGTTAATTGTCTGTAGACTTCTATCAACACAAGATGGTCAAAAACATACCTAGGTAACTTCAAAGGTTCACCGTCAAAACCTCCAACTCTGATATAAGTGAACTTAAAAAACTAAATAAATAAACTAACATAAATGTTGATCAGTGACATAGCCTCATCAGACAACCTCTTATTGATGTTGTTTGCTAATTCATAAGTTATTCTCTTGGTAAAAATATCATTAACCCTCCTATAATTCTCATAGAAATTATGCATTTATAATTGTGAGTAATAGTCATAAATTTTGTTGTCTTCAACCAAGGGTGCATGAGGTAGCACTACCCATTGTATTATAGATGCTAGGAAATAGAAGAGGTATGAAGACATATAAAAATATTTTTTCCCCAAACAATTACTTATGCCTAGATGCAAACATTCAGCTACAATTTTTGCCTAATCTAAATATTACTCTCCTTGGAGGATCACCTGTATGAAAAAGTACATGCAATCTTCCCAATAATATGTTTGAGCATTGCCCTTTAGCCTGTGTAGTAACACTACAATATCTTTTACTTTTAGAATCATTTGATTTCTTGTTAATGGTCTGGGCAGTCTTGAACCCCCTTTTTGGAATTTTAATAACCAATTCCTTGAAATCACGCTCTTGTAAATTGATTTCTTTAGTGAAAAATAACCATAGGAAGAAGTAATATTGAGGTCAGAATATGGTTCCTTGGGCGTAATTCTCATCATAGACATTAGGGTTTATCTATTGATATGAAGTAAAATTATTACCATTTATAGTTCTAATGCACCTGTTTTGAGGTTCATATCTATTCATGTATTCTATAACTAATTCAAAAAAATGTACAGCCATGGGAAAGGCCACAGCTTCAACCAAGCTACTTTATACTATCCTCTACATCATAGGATTTGACATAAGATTTTTAGCCCTTTCCTTAAAATCTTCTAAGTCATATTGAACCAGAGAGGTGTCTCCAATTTTCAAAAGAGAATAGATGAGACTAAGACCATGCTCATAACCAAGACATGCAGATTTTATGGCAAGGAAAAAAATGTTTTGAACTTCTTAAACAATGCCATAAAATTAAAAGGATGTTAGGTTGTGGAGCTAAAAGCTTCACTGATGTAGACATGGAGGAGGTTGCTGAGTTACAGAGAAATCAGCGTCGACAGCACAACTGACGTCAGTCATCTTCAGTGCAAAGGGCAACCAACATCGGTAGGAGTCGGCCGATGTCGGTCACCTTCAGATAGACAGAGACCAACATCAGTCTCCTATGCAGTTCCAAAACTATTCATTGCATAAACAGTTAGTTTGTTGAACTGATTGTTTGCATGTAAAGACTATTTCGAGTCTTGAGCTACGTGTCTAATTATTGTAAATTAGAAGTTTAAGTTATTGTTTAGTATGGGATCTATTTATAGACTCATTGGCATGTATTGTAATTAAGGATTAAGGCAAGGAAGAGATCCTTCCAGTTGTAAGAACGGGTTGATCTACAGGTTGTTGCAAGATCAAGAAGAAGTTCTACATGGTAAGTAAGATCATTTGAGTTCTAGGTTGTTGCAATTTCATGGGAGATCTACTTGAAGTAATTTGAGTACTTATGTACTAGCAGTGTTATTACTGACTGGTTAGAGGAGAACAACAACTCTATGTTTGAGTTGATTGTTGTGACCATTTTTTGTAGGAGAGAGAACCCTTGATTGAGAATTACTGGGAGCCCTTGAGGTGTGGGAAGCCTTATAGAGGTGTGAGAAGAGTGTGGCATCTTCTTTATTGTATTTTCTTTCTAGATGAGTTGAATACAAGATTGTGTATTGTCTCGCATATTCTGTGTCATTTGTGAATTCTAATTACTTGTTAATTCTGGTATAATTCCATGTTTAGTTACTTATACAAGGTAATCATATGTACTCTTATTGAGGAGAATGATCTTGACAAGTGGTATCAGAGCTTTTGGTTGGGTTACTAATAGGTTGTATTAGATCTGGTTAGTGTTTGTTGATTACAGGTCACTCATAGGGGTTTCTATTTGAGTGAGAGTATAGTAATGGCAGAAGAAAGTAAGCTATGAATGGAGAAATTTAATGGCAAGAATTATCAATTATGGAGGATGCAGATAGAAGATTATTTGTATCAAAAAGATTTGTACTTACCATTGGGTGGGGTTGCATGCAAGCCCACGGATATGAAAGATGAAGAATGGAAGGTTCTTGATCGGAAGGCTCTGGGATCTATAAGGTTGAGCCTTGCATTGTCTGTGATTTCCAACTTATCACAGGCTAAGACAATGGTAGAGTTGATGGAATCTTTGGCAAATTTATATGAAAAACCCTCAGCTTTGAATAAGGTATTTCTTATGAAGCAATTATTTAATTTTCAAATGTTGGAAGGTGGATCTATTCATAGTCATCTTAGTGATTTTTATGGTTTGGCAAACCAGTTAAATTCAATCAATATTGTTTTTGATGATGAAATTAAGGCTCTCTTAATCTTATGCTCATTACCTGAAAGTTGGGAGAGTTTGGTAATGGTAGTCAGTAATACTACGTCTACCTCAAAAATCTTAAAAGTGGATGATGTTGTGAGTGTAATCTTGAATGAAGAAATTCATAGGAAAAGCACAGGTGAATCATCAGGGAATGCTTTGAGTGTTAAAAGCAGGGGAAGGCAAAAAGAGAAGATCGAGCATGGGAGATCAAGGTCAAAGATAGGCTGGAGATCCAAATCCAGGTATGGCAGAATAACCTATTGGAAATGTGGAAAGCAAGGGCATGTAAAGAAAGATTGCAGGTTGGTTGAAGATCAACATGAAGGACATGAAGAAGTTGATGTTGTAAATGTTGTTGCATAGGATGCTCTGGTATGTTCCTTGGATAAAGTAAAATCTTGGGTTTTATATTCTGGTGCCTCTTTCCATGCATCCCCAAATAGCGAATTTTTTCATGAATATGTCTAGGGAGACTTTGGAGAAATTTATTTAGGGTATGGTAAGCCTTGTCAAATGGTTGGCAAAGGGAAAGTGAAGCTGAAATTGTAGATGGGAAACACATGGGTGTTGAAGGAGGTCATGCATGTCCTAGTCCCGAAGTGAAATTTGATTTCTATTGGAAATTTGGGTGATGAGGGATGCTCAGTAACTCTCACAGTAGACTCTTGGAGGGTTACCAAGGGTGCACTTATTTTAGCAAGAGGTAAGAAAGTAGGTACTCTTTATCTATCTACTTGTATTACTTATTCTCTTTCTGGTTTATCTACTTCATATGTAGATTCAAAGATGTGGCTTAATAGGCTTGGTCACATGAATAAGAAGGAGATGCATGTTCTTGAGTCAAAAGGTATGCTTTCAGATTTGAAAAGCATGGATCGAGATTTTTGTAAGCAAAAAAAGAAAGTGACGTTTATTGACACTGGGTCAACAAAGAATGTGGTAGCTTCTATTGGAGGATCATAGTATTGCAAAAGGAAGAACTCTGATGTTCATGACAAGAATAGGAAAGCCTTGGTTTTTAAGGAGAAGATGATAGACAGAGATCAGTGCAAGGGGCTGAGAAATTTTGAGCAAAGTAAGGTTGATTTGGACAAGGTTTTGGTCCAAAAAGAGCTCACGGGTAAAAGTCATCGCTCACAAGTAAAACACAAAGACTAACATTGATTAGAAAACCAACGTCGACATCCAGAGAGGGACCAATGTTGTCTATGTGCAGATCGACATCGATGACTCTGAACAAGTAAACATCAGCATTGGTTAGGGGGAACTAACATCGGTGATGAGGTCAGTTGCATGGAACCGATGTCGGTCAGGTGTAGACTGAGATGTGACTAACAACGATCATTGAGATAGATTTTGGGTGGACAACAAGCTGTTAAGGAGTCTCAAACGCCCATATGGAGGACTGAAAGGGTAAGTAAGCCTCAAATTCATCATTTCCCTTCTTTACACTACTTGTTTCTCATTGATGGTCAAGAACCAAGAAGTTATTAAAAAAGCAGAGCAGGTAGAATCCAAGAAACAGTGGGAGCTTGGCATGGATGAGGAATGTGATTCCTTGGATCAGAACCAAATGGGAGTTTTTTGGTAGAGCTGCCAGCTGGAAGAAAGCACTGAAAGACAAATGGATTTTTAGGATAAAGAAGAGAGGGAATGGACACGTGAGATGGAAGGCCAGGGTATATGGTCTTGAGTTAGCTGCAGGATAATGGAGGTTTAACCATTGTGTTTTATTTACCAAGTTGGATAATATTAGCTACATTATCCTATTACTGTATGTTGTGCTTGTTACAGGGTCACATATGCAAGGAGTTGCTAAACTAAAGGTAAATTTAGTTTAGAGGTGTGTCATGAGGAATCTGGGAGTAGCAAGATTCTTTGGCATGAGTGTGTTCTAGAGACATGGAAGGTCACAGGTTGATTTTGTCTCCAGATGATTGTGTGAAACTGGTTAGCATGCCGATGGTTGGACAGTTTTATGAACAGTGTCCTAATTCACATGATGAGGTTGAGTACATGTGTACTAAACCTGAGTTTGCCCAAGTAGTGGGTGTTGTTAGCAAGTTTGGAGCCAATCTGGAAAAGAAGCACTAGAAGGCAGTTCAATGGATTCTCAAATATCTGAGAGGGACCAGCAGTAGGTGCACATGCTATGCAGGGTCAAGTTCTTTTCTACATAGGTTTGTAGATGCGGATGTGGCAGGTGATTTGGATGATAGGAGGTGCACCATAGGATTTGTGGTTGTTGGTCTTCAAGATTGATCTTGAAGAGGGATACAAAGCTAGGAAACAAACTAGATGATGTATAGGTACAGGTATAGTTGTAGCTGTTTATCTCCAAGTGGGAGATTGTTAGGTTGTGGAGCTAAAAGCTTCACTAATGCAGACATGGAGGAGGTTGCTGAGTTACAGACAAACTGGCGTCGATAGCACAACCGATGTCGGTCATCTTTAGTACAAAGGGCAACCAACATCGGTAGGAGTTAGCTGACGTCGGTTACCTCTAGACAGACAGAGACCGACATCAGTCTCCTGTGCGGTTTCAAAACTATTCTTGTTGAACCGATTATTTGCATGTAAAGACTATTTTGAGTCTTGAGCTATGTGTCTAATTATTGTAAATTAGAAGTCTAAGTTATTGTTTAGTATGGGATCTATTTATAGACTCATTGGCATGTATTGTAATTAAGGATTAAGTTAAGGAAGAGATCCTTCCAGTTGTAAGAACAAGTTGATCTGCAAGTTGTTGCAAAATCAGGAAGAAGTTCTACATGGTAATTAAGATCATTTGAGTTGCAGGTTGTTGCAAGTTCATGGGAGATCTGCTTGAAGTATTTTGAGTACTTATGTACTGGCAGTGTTATTATTAACTGGTTGGAGGAGAACAACAACTCTGTGTTTGAGTTGATTGTTGTGACCATTTTTGGTAGGAGAGAGAACTCTTGATTGAGAATTATTGGGAGCCCTTGAGGTGTGGGAAGCCTTATAGAGGTGTGAGAAGAGTGTGGCATCTTCTTTATTGTATTTTCTTTCTAGATGAGTTGAATACAAGATTGTGTATTATCTCTCATATTCTGTGTCATTTGTGAATTCTAGTTACTTGTTAATTCTGGTATAATTCTGTGTTTAATTGCTTATACAAGGTAATCATATGTACTCTTATTGAGGAGTAGGATCCTGACAAAGGATTCTTCTTTCCAACCAAGTAATGGAAACAACTTATAGTAAGAGTAAAACTCACCTTAAATGTATCTAAATTCATTGTGAATTTGACCAACAAAAATGTTATACCACGTATGTTGTTCTCCTTTGCATCACTCAGTATGTTTGTTTGCTAAATTTGACTTGTTCTCTCTTAAAAAATACATTAACCAAGTCAAATAATTAAATTGAAACAATTTGTGCTAAAAACACTTGATAAGATATGAACTCTAACACATACATTAATGGTAAGCATTTTTTACACACAATTTTGATTAGTAATGATTATCTATAACCTCATGAAAATTTAAAACTTTACACTTTATAATGAGTTTCAGATACATTCTCCTCTAAATCTCCTGCTAATTTTGACTTAGAGAAAGCCTCAGGGTGAGATGAGAGTATAGTCACTAATCCATTGAACCATTTAACTTTTTGAAATGTGGTTCAACTTTGAGGTTCAAAGATACGAGATGAACTACATAGATTGACCAATAGTCACATGACTTTTCAAGAAACTTTGAACTTTTAAATAGTTAACTATTGAACTATTGAACTTCGCTATGAGGTTCAAGTGGTAGGTTCAATGATACATTAATTTATACAAGGGAACTGAGTGAACATGACTCCTTACAAAACATTGAGTATTGAATTCTTGAACTATTGAACTCTTGAACCTCGAAAAAGGGTTCAAGTTCAAATGGAAGGTTCAAAGTCATAATTGAAATACACAAAGGGATAAATAGTTCACTTTGAGAAACATTGAATCATTGAACCTATTGAACCATTAAACTCTTGAACTGCAAGAATGGTTCAAGTTGAACAGTTCAATTCCTTAGAAATTTCACACACAAAAGACAATAGGTGGGTGAACTTTTTAAAAATAAAGAGCCAACTTAATAAACAAAGGTATGATCAATAAGGGTAAAAATGATAAGTTGGCTCTTGCCTAAGGAAAATTCATTAAAAAATGAATAAGGGCGACTCAGAAGGTAACACACAACTAGAAAGGGAAAAATCCATAGGGTAAAGACAGTATCTAGACTTCATATTCCATCATCAACACTCTTTCTTATAGATATCATCTTAGAAACTCTATTTAGTGCTAACATAAAGCACTTAGGTGATCAAAACATACAACCAAGCTTTCCATTTTCTAACCAACAAGATGCTACATGTATCTCTACAATGCTAATATCCATAACATATGAGGGAGCTCCAACATCATCTACCTCTATCTCCATGAGCTAATCTATCAAACCTCTAGGTTCCATCCTTGAGGATCCACTCCATGCACCTAGGTGAGCCAAGCACAAAAGCCTTCAAAGGCTCTAACCTTCCACTTGCATGTGATGCTTACAACCCAAGCATCTAGGTGATTTAGGCTTACAATCCTTACAAACTCTAACCTCTTATCATGAAATCACAATATTTCAAGGATCCTCACATCATACACTAAATGGATGATCATTATAAAGGAGTAAAAAATTATTTAATAACATTTTACATTAAAGAGAAAGAGAGAGGGAGAAATTTGACCCATTTGAGTAGGGAAAACTATTGATGAATAGGGAACCATGTTCCCAATTTCCCAAGTCAAGCCTTTTAATGGCAGCTCAATATGCCCACTTGACCACTCCCATGTGCACTCCATGTGCACTTCATGTACACTCCAAAGTGCTACGTCCCACTTAGTGGGGTGAACAGTAACCAAATAGTAAAAGATGTTTATCTCCATGTGTAAGGTCAATAAAGTAGCTCCACTACTTTGATAAGATTCCAAACCACCCATGTGACTCCAATAAATGCATCCCATAAACACGTGAGAATAAGTCATCAAAGGAAATCATCTTGTCTCCTTTTCATATTCTTAAAATGGAATCCAATCTCCTTTCAATTTTCCACACATGTGACTCATGGGACCACCAAACATGGCATCTCACATCATGACATTTCACTCATAACTCCTAGACAAGACCATGTGACACACCAAGGACAAGGCCCATGTCCTCAAGTGGAGTTCTACACCCCACACTTGTCACATCCTCATTATCACACTTGGGACCTATTATGGGCCCCACAGCCACATCACCTAAATGACATGTCACATGTATGTCACATCATTGCACACCCATATACCACATCACCTGCATGCCATATCACCATTAATAGTGACCCATGAATAGTGCTCATGAATATTACTCATGAATAGTGGATACACGCCCAAAACTATACCTATTTTCTAGCTTCCTAGATATGTGTGTCCTAGATAAACACTTACATTGATGCAAGTGTCTACTTTTCTTACAAAGTGTCCAATGCGCAAAAGTCATCAATTTGAAAATAAAATGTGTCCTATAGGTTATCCTAAGTGATTTTGTGTATGATATTTCCAAATTAGATTAGTATATATACGATATCAACTCTCATTCATTCTTCACACATCTAAATTTAGGGTTAAACATTTGGTAAACATGACCTTTGGTCTCAAAACCCTAATTGACCTATGGTTTCCTATTTTTTCTCTATTTTTTAATTTTTAAACTATAAATATTTTAAAATTAGATTTCCATTTATTTAAAAGGAATTAATCTTTAATTCATGTGTTATTTATTTCCTTTTTCAATATGTCATAGTAACCCTTGTTTGTTATACTTCATACATGGCTAAATTTAACACAAAGTTAAGCAAAGATAAGAATCAGGTTTATTTATACAACTCCTTTTTTAAATTCTATAGAGATGGTATCTAGGTGCCAACAAGCATTCTCCTAGCCTTTTATTCCACCTATATCCTATTCAAGTGATAGCTACCATCCTTCACCCATTATTCATCCACGACTTATATTAAATAGCATGGTCTATGTTATCACTAGTAGAAAAGGTACCCACCTCTTATTGTTATACAAAAGTTTCCTCTTAAGTCTAAAAAGTTTATCAAATCAAAAATATATGATTTAGTTGACCAATTGAGAAACACACAATTTTAAATTTAAATCCTCTAACTCCTAAAGTAATCTACTATCTATAAGGATATTTTATACAAAGCATTACATGACACCCAAGTACCAAATGATATTGAACCAACTTATTTTTTAGATATTATGTAAAATATCAAAAATAATGCACATATTATTACCTTTGATCCAAAATATTTTCAATCAAAAGATATTATTCACTAATATTTACCTTTGTTCATATAAGTGTGTATGCTTCAAAAGGGAATAAAAAAGGTATTAGTTGATAATGGTTTGGGCCTAAACATTTGTGGCAAAAATATCTTACACACCATGGATATTAGCAAAAATCTTCTTTAAAAATTAAATATGCATATCAAATTATTTAATAATTCATGTTGTCCTCTAGTTGGCCAAATCACATTAGATGTGTCATTGGGGCCAAAAAAGGTTACAACTACATTTTAAGTAATGTCTCAGTCATTACATTATAACTTAATTTTAGGTATACCATGGAAGCCTTCTCATATAGATTACATATAAGTGTGAAATTTATACATGATGGTACCTTATTCACAATACCTACTGATGATGAACCATTCAATTTTTCAAAATGATACATTCTGACATAGAAGGGATACCTAAAGTGGTACCACCTCAACATTTTATTCCAATTGAAAATATACAAACATATGAAATGGGGGAGTCAAGCACAATGACACCTTTACCTTAAGAAATAAATAAATCACTAACCATCAAGGTGCACATGGATGCAAATCAAGAATAAGAACCATTACTAAAGAAACCAATGATACTAAAACAACAAGAAAAGCCCATATTAAATTTTCCTTTACTAGTTAACACTGAGAAACAAGAATAAAAAGTTGCATATTACTATGATAGTGATGATGAAATTTCTCATGATATGACTGATGAACAATTACAAAAACTTATCTTTGATCATTTAAACATATTTTTCATAACCTATTCACACCTACAAGTCGTGGTATATATAAGTTAAATTTACCACCATAGGATACAAAACCACATTCAGATAAGGGTAAGACAAAAATGGCAGATGAATATTTGAATGCTTATTATTCAATCCATCCATCTTGGCTAAAAACATTAATCCAAACTTACAAGGCACCAATGTAAATACACTATGTGAATAATTTGGATTCCTCTAAAAAATATCCACAATAGAGTGTCCATATCTTAGAAAACTATTATATTATAGATTTAATTATTCATATGTTACTTGAGCATCACATGGTATCGTTACCTCCTAATTAGATATAGATCAGGCAATAGACTCATTCCTAAAAGGTATCAATTTATTATGCTTACAATCATATCATCGACCATAATACAAACCAATGTGTGGAATTTCAAAACCATATTCACAAATACAAAGGTGAGGGGCACATACAAGTTGTGCTCAACCCAAAAGATGACCAAATTCTTCCAATCTTTCCACACAAAAGCAATATACAAAGTGACAAAGACATGAAATTTTGATAATTAATGCAAACATTAATGGTGTCTATTGCTCACCTTTGAAAATTAATAAAAATAATTAGGACACTATTTATAATGTCTTATACCTACCTACATTGGGGCATATTATTGAGTAAGACATTATTTTATTTTCCTTGAATCTCTTGGATATATTTACTTTCCCACATGTGGACGTAAAATGATAAATACTATCATATGGGTAATGGATATTATTGAATAATTTTATCCAATGGTCAAAATAAGTCAACACCCCTATAATTTAAAACTTCCATAAGGTCTCTTTGGTTAGAAAGTGGTCCACCATGGTCATTAGTGAAGTCACATAAGATGTTTTACCTTGGTCATTTTTGTCTAAGTGGATCTTATCTCATTTTATGTCCTTTTGAGTCATTTTAGTGAATTTGTAAGGTTTTTCACTAAATAAATGTGTGTAAAAGTATAATATAATGTCCCATGTATCATATGAGTGTCAAATAACTATTTGAAATTGAAAATTTATAGGATTCAATGTTAAAATTAAGAAGATCACTTGCAAAAAGAGGAGTTTCAATGGTTGTACAGAATATAGGATAGCTATAGCATATGTGAAGGATTCAAGAGTGTCCCTTCATATCCCCATAACTTGTATACATGATTATATGGATTTGATACTTTCAAAAATGGTGAAAACCTATCCCTCTCTCTCATCACTCTCTTGGGTAGGTCAAAGAAGTCAACTAGTTTATAGATGGTATGGAATGAGTAAGCAGAGTTGAAGGGAATATACTTGGTGGATGAAATTAGTCTCTATGTACTCTTGTTTCATGGTCATAGTTCCAATAATGGTATATTGTGCATTATGAACAATATCTATTATTGTTAGCATCTCAAAACTGCCTACACATCCCTAACACCTTGGTTTTCTTACCTGTTTGCATTGGTTTGATGCTCCTAAGTGATGTATGTATAATTGCAGAGTTAGTTCATCCTCTTAATGTTATTTTCAAACCATTTTTCATGTGTGAACATGAATTTATATGTGGTATCATCTCCTTGTGCTAAAGGTGAATGCATTATGGTTTTTAGAATAGTTATTTTTAGTTGTAGAGTTTCATCTTCTTACAAGTGATTTCAGGTCAAATAGTACACCTATGTCTCTCCTCTTAGATCATGAAAGCTAATTTATCCATGGAATATTTTAATTTGAAATACCTCAATGTTGATTTAGATATGTTTAAAGATAATTAGTAAGGACTGGTTGGACTTGAATATGATAGTAACCTACAGTTGCTTATAGGTATGTATGGAAAGTGATAAGACCATCCAAAACCTAGGACATATATGGTTTTAAATTTCAAGACTTGAATGAGATTATAAATTAATACAAGATCCATAGACTCCCTTAAGCAATGTATATAGGTAAAATATAGATAAATTTTTTTATGGGATGAGTTACCTTAGTTTCTTCGAAAGAGGATTTGCTCTTACAAAGTGACATTTGGTGGTGAAGATTGATGAGGTATTAGATAGGCCTAATGTTTTCTTTCTTATATCCTAGGCCTAGTAGTAGAAATTGAACATAGAGAGAATGTTAATACATCAATATAATGTGATGGTTTAGTGGTTTCAACCCAATCAAATTCCTATTGAAAACACTCAGTGACAACTACAGTACTTTGAAGCCAAAAGAGAAACATGTGACCTACATATTTATAATGCATTAGTGTTAGAATGACTACATGTTATCAAGGTAGAGATGAATATGTCTACATATTTAATGGCCTAATATACTTTTTGATAACTAAAAATATGAAACACAATGTTCAATAACATATAGACACCTACAAAAATCCCTTGTATTCTTAAAATGTACACCCACAATTTCAATTAAAATCTGTAGACTAGCCTAAGCAATGAAGGATGCTAGGTAATTAATGAGTAGAGGGGTAAGATTAGGATAACCATGATAAAACCACTATAATAGTGATATTATCACACTTTCACAAGATTCTTAGAGTCAAGGACATTGAAGTAGATAGTCATAGTTCAAGTTTCTTAAGCCCTAACAAAATTTTGCAAATAGTCAGAGTCCTAGGAACTAGTCATGAGATATTATGATGTTGATGGGTCTATAGGTGTGATATAACTATAAAATTTGGTTCATATCATCACCATGACCTAAATAATAACCCTATTAACTCCTTTAAGACATATAAGTAACATAGGTGCCCTCTATTTTTTCTCAGACTAGAGGCACTCCTTGAGTAACACAACCTACAAACTTGGAGTTTAAATGTTGAAAAGATGAATTAGGAGTATTGGATTCACTATATAATGATTTTTTAGGTTTTTAATAATGTTAAAAAAAATTTAAGGTCACCTACATCATGGGAATCACTCACAAGTGTTCAATTACTCAAGAAACACAATCTTAGCCTATTAGGTCTAAAACTGATCATGAACCCTAATAGATTCCAACTTCATTTATATCATCATATGCCTTTCAAAAAAAATTATAGACTTCATTTATGAGTGAAGAGTCTATAACATAAATTTTTTTGCAAGGAATAACACATAAGTGGTCAATTTGGCCTAAAATTATCTCAGGGCTACCTAAAATGCATAGAAGGAACTTGAGAACCATATTTCTTCACTCATATCTATACAGATGTTGTGCATGGTGAAAAAATAAATTATGGGTATTTTAATAGGTTATTAAACTAAAAAATATTATATTTTTTTTGAGAGTTAGATAACTAGATTTTATGAATCATTGCTAAGAAGCTAGATGACTCAAAACCCTCCTACAACCCTCATTTGAACTTGAGGGAGAAGATATGGAGATTTATGCATCTATATGTGGCTAATTAACCTTGTAAGTGATTTTAAAATATTTATAACTCTCCTATGCTCCTTTACACCTAATTTATCCATACTATCACTTGTACGGACATATCTAATTCTAGGTTTTTTTCAAGTTTTGATGTGTTTCATAGGTGTAGAAGGGTATTGATGAATGAATATCATTTTGGAAGGTGTTTAGAGAATTTTTATAACTCCCCATATTCATATATCACCTTATTTAATCATAGAAACATCTTTGCGACACTATTCATTGCAAGCAGTCTTAGACATGTAGTGAGAAGGAGCATGACTATTTAAATTGAGAGGTGAGAAGTGTGATTTGAAGATTCATTAAGGTCTATGTAATAAAATAGAGGATATAAATGACATAAAATTTTTTAACACTTATTAAACAATCCTTCATGATTAAATTCAAGTCACCTTGATGACAAGTGTGAAGATTGAAGCTAAGATGGCTAATGAGTGGTTGTAAATAGTGAACAAAAAATGTTCGTGAGGATTTCATCAGTTAAGGAGTATATGATGACTATCACAATTAGGATTACATATTATTAGGATAATTAATATGTGTCAAATAATACTAATTTAGTTTACAATAGTAAATTTGACTCATCACCAAAGGTAGTTTCAAGAAGACATGAAGAGTCTCTATGCCAAATTGAGGGAAGATGCTCTGTTTCAGATTGACACATGTTCAAGAAAACTTCTTAAACTCTTTTCCAACTCATTATCTTAAATTTTAAATAATTTCCAAGTCTTTACACTTGGACTTGTGACCTTTCCACTTCACTTATTTTATCTCCTCTCCTTGCTCTATATACACAAGCCTTTTTGGCTTTGTAATGGATCCATAATTTGTATGGTGAAGCCCTAATAGTTTTAAAACCTCATTTGCCTTTTAATAAAATCTTATGAAGTTTATTAATTATATATTATCTATTTCCTAAGTATTTCAAGTGTTTTATGTGGTTGAAAAGTGATGAATATGTTCTCCTTACTTTCATTCTACTCTTGCATGTTTTGTGTGAGTGATATCTATTCTAACAGGTTTCATAAAGTGTATGTGTTTGTTAAGTGTGCCTTGAAGTGTGAGAGAGAATAATAGTTTATAGTATCAAACCTTATTTTCACCCACCTTTAGATATGTATAGCAATTTGCCTCTATGAGAAACACTTATGCTAGAAGGACATAGAGTTGAGGTTAGTTTTTGTAGTCGCCTTTCTTAGTGAAAATACAAATGTGTTATGTGCACTTATATTTGGTATATCACCTTAATTATTTTAAATTTATTTATGTTTCATTCTTCAATTTTCACCATGAATAGTGATTAGTCTAGTGTAGTGTGTGAGCTTAAATATAGATCAAGGTACCTATCCCTTTCAAACCTAGAGATATATCTATTGTAGTATCTTGTCTATGAGGAGAGACAGTTCCATGTTATCTTAAAATTGAGAAGGTTTATTAAAATTATCTAGGGTGAAATTTTAGGATATAATAGTTTTGGCATGACCAGAGAGACATGAAGTCCAATAAGGTTGTTCAAGGTGGATATTGGCTTTGACAATAAGATGTTGTAATGGTCTACTTCCTGTAGTATCTGGTGACTCCAACATTTGAATCTTGGTTGCAAACTAGTGAATTATTTCATTCCTAAGGTAATAAAAATACCTTATACTTTAGTCATTTTTTGTGATCTCCAAGAATTTTTTTTTTATACTCCTTCCTACCAACCTCACCATGACTCATACTATATCCCTAAATAGCCATATCAAGATTGTTAGCAGTCCTATGAGCCATGGCAGCCTTATGATCACCCTATTCCTTATCCATATAAACATGATGTTATTGAGTAGCCCTATGAAAAAACTTATGAATAAGCTTATGGATAAGGTCTTAAATAATATATGATTAATACTCTAGAAGATGAAACCCAAGCTCTTAAAATGTAGATTCTTGGAGGCAGTCCTAAAGTTTCACCTTTCCCTCTTCAAGAGTTTTCTTATGTTGCATATCAGTTTGTTCATGCTCCATATCCTAATGAAACATAAACCATTCACTATCCTTAATAAGAGCCAATCCAATCCTCAATAGAGCCTACTAGCTTTCAAACTCTAACTTGGAACCAAGTAGTGAAGTCTTGGGGAAATAAAGACAAAGAGAGTGAGAACCAAAAGGTTGATATCAAAGAGGAAAACCTTGTTTTTGATTATGCCCCATTTACCTATCCTCAAGAGCATATATCTTTTCCCTCATGGAAGTCTATCCAAGAAGAGTTTCAACATGAAAAATAGGCCTTAGTGGAGAAGGTGGGAGATGAAGTTATAGCTATTAAAGAGCCTTAAGAGGGATATGAGAAAGGTGAGGTGTTCATTGAGTAAAATGGAATACTTATAGAAGAGAGAAACCTTATCTCTTTTCAATAATTCTTTTAAGAGTCTCTCAAGTTCAAGAGTTATCCTTCTATCCCCATACCCATTCATGAGCCACCAAACACACTCATACTCCCTCTCCAACCCAAAAAATTGTTCACCACTCTCCCACCTCATCCCTTCTTGAAGGAGAACCTATCCTATGGGATATTAGTAAAGAAGAGCAAGATCAATTTGTAATTGATCAAGAAGATTATTTAAACATATATGATGAATAACTCACTATAGGGACCCCCTTGGTGAAGACAAGCACAAGTCAATCTTTTTGAGTTAATAAAAATATGTTGAAGATAATTTTGTAGTTATTTACTTAGAGTTTAATCAAGACATGAAAGAGGAGGTGCTTGAGAGGGACATCACATCAAATGAGTTGGTTGGCATTCATATATGTGAGTAAGTGCTTAAACCTAAAAATATGAAATAAGAAGTTATTGCTACTACTATAGAACAAAATGTTTTGTCACAAATATTTTATGAGGTATGTAGTGAATTTGAGACCCTTCAAAGGCCTATACTTCTTGTTGTCCAAGTTGAAGATATTGTTGAGAATGATTTACCCTTTGAAGTACAACATGGTAGCTCTCAAAGTATCAAGCTTATTATAACTAATGAAATTGAAACTTATAAGGATTTTGATCTCATTCAAAGTACCATAGAGGTCAAAGAACCATGCTTGGATGAAGCATCACTAAGTCAAGTTGTATTTGAAGATTACTATGATAAGATGGTTGAGTCAAAAGAAGAATTCACCTTCATAGGTGATATATTTGCACCTGTTGTTGCATTAAAGACTATGCCAAAGAGAGTGACAATCATGAAGGAATTGGATACATCAATGCCAAAGTTCAAATGGAAACATATTTCATTCACCCCTTCATCTCATGAATAAAATAATTGTACAAGCTTTCCCTTTGACCCAAGAGTATAAATATGCTTCAGAATAGTTTGTATGTAAGTTAGTTTGCTTGAGTTATTTATACATTTTCCCTAATTGTTCATGAGAGTACATGTGTGTCTTGTTTATTGTCTTATGTGTTTATTTCCTTGTTGTGTGTGGTGTGTTTGGTACCCTTTC
Source organism: Torreya grandis (assembly GCA_037957365.1). NCBI lineage: Eukaryota > Viridiplantae > Streptophyta > Pinopsida > Cupressales > Taxaceae > Torreya > Torreya grandis. The sequence goes on from JARHVA010001737.1 coordinate 1,801,509, forward strand.
AAAGGCTTATTAGTGTCAAGAAGAGTGTATAGGTGACTCCATTTCCCAAGGTTGGGAGAAGGCTACTAGTCATTAGCATAGCAGGCTTGCTAACCCTATAAAATCACCAAAAAAGTTGACTAATTTCACCCCATGGTTAAAATAATTTAACCCAACTACAAGTTAAAACTTCCATAGGGTCTCCTAGGTTGAAAAGTGGTCAACCATGGTCATTAGTGAAGTCACATAAGATGTTTTACCTTGGTCATATTTGTCTAAGTTGGTCTTATATCATTTTATGTTTTTTGGGGTCATTTTAGTGAAGTTATACAATTTTCCAGTAAATATAAGTGTGTCAAAGTGAAATATAACGTCCCATGTGTTAGATGAGTGTCAAGAAACTATTTGAAACTAGAGATTTGTGGGATTAAATGTTAAAAACAAGAATATCACTTGCAAAAGGTGGATTTTTAGTTGTTGTATAGACTGCATGATAGTTATATCACATGTGAAGGCTTTAAGAGTGTCCCCTTAAGATACCCATATATCATCTCCAAGATCATATGGATTTTATAATTACAAAAATGGTGAAAACTGATCCCTCTCTTTCATCTCTCTCTTGGGCAGGTCAAAGAAGTTAACCAATTTGTAGATGGTATGGACTGAGTAAGTAGAGTTGAAGGGAATGCAATAGGTGGATGAAATTAGTCTTTGTGTACTATCATTTCATGGTAATAGTTCAAAGAGTGGTGGATTGTGCCTTTAGAACAACCTCTAAGATTATTATCATCTCAAAATTTCCTGCACATCCCCAACACCTTAGTTTTTTTGTCCATTTGCATTGATCTAATACTTTCAAGTGATGTATGTGTTCTTACAGAGCTGGTTCATCCTCTTCATACTAATTTTAACTTATTTTTCATGTGTGAATAGGAATTTATAGGTAGGATCATATCCTTGTGCTAAAGGTGAACATGTTATGGTCTACAAAACATTTGTTTTTAGTTGTAGAGTTTCATCTTCTTGCAAGTGGTTTTAGGTAAAATAGTACACCTATGTATCTCATATAAAACCATGGAATCTATTTTCTCCATGGAATATTTGCATTTTAAATACCTCAAGGTTGATTTAGATAGGTTTCTAAGATAATTAGTAAGGACTGGTTAGACTTCAATATGATAGTAACTTACAGTCACCTATAGGTATGTATGGAAAGTGAGAAGACCATCCAAAATTTAACACATAGATGGTTTTCATTTTCAAGACTTGAATGAGATTCTCAAGTCATCCAAGATTCATAAACTATAGTAAAGACTCCCTCAATCAATGTATATAGGTGCAATATTGAGAAAGTTTCTTATGGGATGACTTACCTTAGTTTCTCTAAAAGAGGTTTTTGCTCTCATAAAGTGACATCTAGTGGTGAAGATTGATGAGGTCTTAAATAGGCCTAATGTTTTCCTTATTATAGCATAATCTTGGTAGTAGAAATTAAACATAATGAGAATGTTTCTAGTTCAATATAAGATAATGGTCGAGTGGTTTCAACCCAGTCAAATTCTCATTGAAAACACTCAATGAAAGCTACACTACTTTGAAACCAAAAGAGAAAGATGTGACCTACAGATCTATAATGCATTGGTAGTGGAATTATTGAATGTTCTTAAGGTAGAGATGAATATGTCCACATATGGAATAGACTAATAGACTCATTAAAAACCAAGAATATGAAACACAATGTTCAATCACATATAGACACCTACAATAATCCCTTGTATTCTTAAAATGCACACCTATAGTTTGAATTGAAATCTACAGACTATCCTAAGTAATGAAGGATGCTAGGTAATTGATGAGCATAGGGGTATGATGATGATAGATATGATAAAAAAACTATCATAGTGATATTATCACACTTTAATAATATTCTTAGAGTCAAAGGCATATAAGCAGACAGTCATAGTTTAATTTTCTTAAACCTTGTCAAAATTCTACAAACAGTCACAATCTTAGGAGCTAGTCATGAGATATTGTGACGTTCAAGGGTATATAGGTCTGATATAGCTCTAAAATTAGGTAAAAATAATCACCATGACCTAAATAATAACCCTATGTACTCCTTTAATCCATACAAATAGGGAAGGTTCCCTCTATTTTGTCTCAGACCAAAGGCACTCCTTGACCAACACAACCTATAGACTTGGTGAATGAAAGTTGAAAAGATGAATGAAGATTATTGGAATCATTTTATAATGATGTGTGAGGTTATTTTTAATTTTAAAAAGTTTTTAAGGTCACCTACATCATGGGAAGCACTGACAGGTGGTCAAATACTCAAGAAACACAGTGTAGGCCTATTAGGCCTAAAATAAAGCATGAACCCTAATGGCTTCAAAATTCACTCATAGCATCATGTGGAATTTCCAAACCATTTGAGAGACTTAATAGATGAATGTAAAGTATATAAAATCTATTGGTTTGTATGGAATAACACATAAGTGGTCAATTTGGCATAAAACTATCTTAGGCCTACTCAAGATGGATAGAAAGAGCTCGAGAACCATCTTTCTTAAATCATATTTATATGGATGTTGTGTATGGTACCTATTGACACATGGATTTTAACCCATAAGGAGATGCATAATTCTCCTCATCCAAGTGGAACCATGGAGACATTTCTCTTGATATGGGTGACAATGTTGAGAAATGAATCTCTAGTTGAGGGGCTAGTTCCCCTTGATGCACTCTTTGAAGCTTTCTCTTTAACTTAATAAATTGAAGATGAAAAATGATTAAGTAAGACAAATAACACAAAAAAATGGTAATTCACAAATATATAATGTCCTCTCACTTGACTGAAACCACTACTTAAATACAAATAAGGATGTTTCATACATAAGACTCACAACTTAGGATCCATGGCTACATCAATGTTTCATATGCTATATTCAAGAAAGGTATGTGATTATTAAGAAGGGGATGAATGATTCAAAATATGGATATAATCATGAACCAATTTTATTATATCTATAAACTTAGGAAATAATACTATCAAATACTTACAACAATCTCCTTTATACAAATTGGTAGACCATCAAGAGTAGAAGCTAGAAAAGACAATCTTTCACTAGACTTGACCAATAATGATTCATGTCATTAGTCAATATTATAGCATATGAGTGGAAATAACACTTTTATATTTCTTCAATAGTTATTCAAGTACAAATTTTTATATATTTTTACCATCAACCAATGGAGGTTGCTCAAATGAGCCAAGAGAATGCATATTTATAGCTTTGAGAGTAGGAACAAGCAAAGGAAGTCCAAGGGTCACTTAGACATGTGTCACCTTGAGAGAATTAGTTAAATTTGAATTTGGAAGAGGTGTGGGGTGATATATTCCATGTCATAGATGTCTAATTTTCCAAAAAAAGTGATAAGAATGATGAGAATTGGCACAAAACTTGTAATTTTGGCATAGGAAATTGTCTTCATGATTCACCCTCCAAAACTACCTTTTATCTTCATATGGTTAGGTCTAATGGTTGGTCTAAGAAAGAGGACTTATAAACAAGTTAAAACATGCATTGGATTGATCCATAACCATCCCTATTCTTGTGTACAAGCAAAATCATCTCTGGTAGTTTTAAAATGGCTCTTTTCCATGCACCTTATACACTTGGTATTAAAAAAATCCCAATTTTCCAAACTAATCTATGCACAAGATGGAATGACACTTGTCAAAGGTTCCCGTATCATAATTTTCAATAAAAAAAACTTTAAAGGCTTCCTTAATTGCTTTTTTTAGACACCTAAATCTAACAACCAATAACCTCCAATCAAGGTTTTGACCAATTTCTACTAAAATGCACAATTTGGCCTAAAAACACTAAAGCACACTAAATGATGTGAAACTGACATATTTAAGTGCTAATTTTGGCTAGGGTATCCCTAAAGGTGGAATTTCAATTTATAAGCTAGCTAAATTTGATCAAATCATTTTGAGTCAAAATGTTAATTTTACACCTAGGTGCTCTGGATTTCTCTTTCCTATCAAATCTCTTGCACAAGATATGTGCCTTCGTTATTTGTTGTTGGTAACATCCTAAATAGAATAATGCATCCAACACATTTGATAGTGACTTCTAATTCCAGTCTAGTCAAATTTTGGACCAATAATAAGGCATTTTGATCAATTTGAGTAATTTATGCATAAAGTGCTTTAAAATGCTTAAGAGCTAATTAAACCAAATTAGAGCCTAATCAAGAATTTCATGGAAACTTGTTAAATAATTTGTTTTGGAAATGAATATTGAATATCTACATCATCAAAGGACCTCATTTCTTGGGAATACATTCTTAGTCCATAAATGTCATAAATATCATGATTCATGCCCTCCATGCCTCATCAATGCCTTCCATGATGCCCTCCATGCCTCTTAGTTGCCCCTTCTTCCAATGTCATGATGAGGATAATTATAAACTTAATTCCAAAAATTAAATTAATCCTCAACCACACATATCAATCTCAAGATGGATGGTTTAGGTTGATTCTAGACATTTTAAAAAATCTATAAATAGAGAGGCCATGAACATCATTTCTAAGACATGATTATGCAAAGCTATAATGCAAAATTGATTACAAAGCTTCATGCAGCTAGTGTTATCATGCCAAATCGATTCCAAGCCAAGCCAAGTCATAATCCAAAGGTTCCAAGGAGAGATGGAGGTATCTAAACTTCCATTTCTAAGGACATCATGATCACAAGCTGAGCAAGCCACTACAACAAGCATTTTGGAGCATCTGAAGGAGGTAAAAGAAGGTTTTTTTTGCATTTTAGTTGTGTGTTTTATTCAAGTTTATTAACTAATCTCTCCATAGTGTCTAGGCCTAGAGATGTTATGATATTTAGTGTGTTTATTTCATTTTGTTTACATTTTAAAACTAACATAATACTAACCATCCTCTCTTTAGTCAAATTCCTAGTTCACACTTTTCACCACTTTCCACAAGTGTTCACTAGCTAGCTCACTAGACTGGCTGAAAGTGAGGGCCTAGTTGGGACACTTAGAGTTTATCCATGAGATGAGATGAATTTTGGGAGTTATCTTAACTATAAATCTTCCTTCCAAAGTTTTTTAATCTTCTAACTCCTCTTGTAACTTGCACACCATTCAGAATATTCAAAACAAGCCTTGTTTTCCCCTGATCCATATAATTCCATACTAACAAAACATGTGTGGGATCCTCTAAGATTCCTCTATAAATTATAGGTGTTTTCATGGCTATTCCATTTTAATTATATGTGTATACATCTAATTCCTAACACCATTTGTGTTTAAATTATCAATCTTACTCGAGTTGCACTCAAATGCACATTTTAGGTCAAAATCCATAAAACACTCTAAATGGTTCAAACTTGTCATTTATAAGTACCAATTTAGGTCAAATTATCCCTAAATGGGGAAATTAAATTTATGTGATAGCTAATTTTGATCAATTCATTTTGAGTCAAAATGATGATTTTGCCTTTTGTGCTCTAGATCACTCTTTTCTCCTAAATTCATTGGTACACACCATGTACTTTTGTTATTTTGTAGTGGAAACATCCTAAATAGAAATATGATTCTAACACATCTAATTTCACCTTCTAATTCTTCCCGAGTCAAATTACAACTCAATAATATGACTTTCTGACCATTTTTATTAATTGAGGGCCAATTTTCAAATAATTGCACAAATGTTGATTAACCTTGTTTAAGGTTAATTAATCTAAATGAAGAGCTTAAGAGGATTTTCCATGAGAGTTGTTGAATTTTTTTTTGAAAATTGATTCCTATTAATTACATCAACAGGTGACATCATTTCTTGGGAAGACATTGCTAGGCCATAAATGCTACAAATATTAGGATTATGGGTCACCCATGCCTAGTTAATTCCTCCCATGCCTCTTCAATGCCCCTTCTTCCAAGGTCATGATAAAGATAATTATGGATTTAATTCTAAATATTAAGGTTATCTATGGCCACACATCTCAATCTTGAGATAGATGGTCATGGTTGATCCTAACCAATCTCAAAAATCTATAAATAAAGAGGCCATAGACATGAATTTTAAGCTTAAATATTGCAAAGTTATAATGATAAATTGTTTCCACAAGGCTTTGAATTTGATCATCGATTTTGTTTTCAACCTTCATTGATAAGATAGTTTAGTGATTTGGAATCATAAGCCTAGGTTTTATGGAATGTTCTTGAGGCATTGGAAGAGCTTACCACCATTGTTGACAAAGACACGAATACTTAGTCAAGGGAGAACATGCTTTTGAGCCACATAGGTATGGTGAATCCATTTGGGAAGGTAATATGGTGTTTCATTATTTCATTTGTTTCTTGTTATCCTTTGTAATTCCCATAATAATAAATAGGCTTGATTAGTTAGTTCTTTATGCATGTTTCATTATTTATGGACTAATGCTTGACTAACTTGCTTTGTAATCCCCTATACATCTTGGTATGCCTAGTGGGACAAGACACATCTCACACCTAAAGAAGATCATTTTGTAACTCTAAAATGTTCATTTGGACCCTTAAAACTCATACAAATTGATTTTTTAACTTTATTTTATCATTTTTGTTTACCACATTTTTACACAGTAACTGACATGGCAAGTAAGATCGACATCGATTACATAGCTTAACTAACATCAGTTGGCAAAAAATGACATCAATTAGATCTTAGTTAGCCAAAGTAATCATCATTAGTTGTAATAAATGACATCGGTCACTATGGTTTTCTTCAAACATAGATCCAAGAGCTATTTTTCCAAAGTCCATTATTTCAAACCAAAAATAGCTTTAAAGATAAAATACATGCTGACATTTTTGTTGTACGATAGAGCTTGACATCTGATAAAAAAATATGTTTAAATCACATTTTGCATGCTTAAAATTTGATTAGAAACTTTGTTTTGGTTTTAACAAAGAATTTAGATGTTTTATTGAATGTTTTCAAAGTTTGTAACTAAGACCAAGGGGTCAAATGAACACCACCAAACATTTTATTTGGGTTTAAAATTGAACAAACTTGTTAATTTATTTTTGAAATAGTTGTTTAATTATATTTTGTTTGGAAAAAAAAGGAATGTTGTGTGTATGCTCTTCCATTTGTCCCCTTTAGGGACCCCTTGGAATCAAAAGTGTCATTCCTATTGCAAATATCCTAGTCCAAGGCTTAGAAATAATGTCATTTAAAGCACTCACCAAAAACTCATCAAAGTTTGGGTGACTTTTAAAATGAACCTAAATTTTTTTTATTTTATGCTTTCTTTATTTTCATGAAAACTTGGCTTGCAAGGAGGACATCATTACCTCCCACAAGTTATTTAGGGAAGCTTTGACTTGAGGTTTCACCTCCTGGCATTGACTTCATTTGACACCTTTGGAGTTGCACATGGGACGTATCTATATTTGGACATCACACTACACTGAGCGAACAACAAGATGTAGTGGTCGTAAAAAGGACTAAATTTTTTTACTAGTCAATATCATGGTCACCCAATTTTTATGCTTATCTTTTGCATCATTTGAAATGAAAGTCATTGTGTAATTAATTCCCCTAGAATGATTGAAATCTTGCTAGTTTAGTAGACCCCACTTTACCATACCTTGTCATTTTAGACTTAAGACATTTGTTTTTTTTCATTAGTTTACTTGGTCTTGATTTTTTTCTAAAATTGCTTGTTAACTCAATGAACTTAACCAAAACACATTGTTCTCAATTTTCTTAAGCAAGGCAGGCATTATGCTATCCAAATGGAAAAGTCACCTTTCCCTTGTTTAAATTATTATCAAAAGCTTTGTGTCATGTCATCCACTTTGGCGTAGTCATGCTACCCAATTGAGTCTAGATCTTTTACCCAATTTTCTTAAATCCTTCATTTATAATCCACATTCAAAATTGAACCTTTTTGAGTTCTAAGGGTTGGTGTGTCAAAGTGGATTCACCATTTGTGCACTAATCTTTTTTTAACTTGGGTTCAATTTTCCATTTAGATTGAAGGTAGTTTATTAAGACTCAAAATCACATATCATCTTGGTGGACTCAAGTCATCTTGTGTATCTCTCACATTTTGAGTCTTAGAACATATTTTATCTAATTAGAATCATGTGGCAATGTTGTACTACCTATTTGGTCCTAGATTTATACTTAGTGATTCGTGTATGTTTTTACATCTTGAGTTGCTTAGTTCATTCTATCTTCTTCATAATCCAGAGAGCTTTCCTATAAACTTCTAGGGTCAAATTGTCAAAGTTGAAACTAGATTTTATAGTACAAGCAGATCACAAAGATCTAGGCTTTGGTGTACTAGTTTTTAGCTTGGGTCTTTGAGTTACCTTACTCTCTTCTAATCTATATGATTTTAACTTTACCAAAGGTTGAGTAAACTTGTGAACAAAATATTCTAAATTTTGTATGCTTTCAAACCACCCTCCCTTATAGTCTCATTGGTACCTTAGTTTTTTAAAAGAGAGCAAAAGCATACTTTATTTGGTTACCAAGCATTGGTCCAAAGTTAGTCAAACACGCATAGCATCTCTTTTTAGACATGACTCAAAGGTTCACTCATAGTGGGGTCTCTTATGGCCTTAGTTATGAAGATGAGCAATTTTATTATGGTCAAGATAACCCCATTATTTTTTATGATATCCTTGCAATAGTAGGATTCAAAGATTATTACAATGAATATCAACCCCAAGAAGATCAAGATGAAGCCCTTCTTAGATTGATAGAATTAGGTTCTAGAAGACCTTCTAAATTTCCTACAAAATAATTGCATACCTTAATTAGAGAAGGACAATAATGATGGCAAGAGAAATATTTTACACAAATAGACATACCTTCTTCCTCTAATAAAGGAAAGGAAATACAAACAGAGTCAAAACCCACAAATCTGGATCTTCTAGCTAAGATCAAGATAATAAGTCAATGATATGTAAATGAAATTATCATAGACTTAACTGACTCCCTAGTTGCCACTTCAATTCTCAATGATGATTTGAAAGAACAAGGAAATGTGGTTAAAAGTATGCAATAAATATTGGATGAGGACATGACCATAGTGGATCAAGGTAATATAAATGAATAGTTAAATTCATAAGAGACCTTACAAAGTGTTTCATTTGACATAGAACATACATTTATTAATCATCAAGAACCTCTTGTCACTTTACAAACTCAAAGACCCAAACATTTAGTTTGAATTAAAGAAATCCCTCAAGACAATTTGGCTAGTTCTTTTCAACCAACCCAAAAATTGGTAAATAAACATAGAAATTTCTAAAATCAACAAAGTATGAAAAAACCAAATTTAGGGAATGCTTTAGAATCCAAGAATCAATGGCCTATGTTCTCAACTCAAGGATCAAATTAGAACCAAATCATGGATTGAAAGGTATACACTCCCTATAGATTCACACAAAATTCCACCCTAATAACAACAAAACTAGGGGCACATTCCACCCTAACAACAACAAAAGTAGGGGCACATTCTACCCCAAAAGCAAAAAAACTAGGGGCATATTCCACCCTAACAATAACAAAACCAAGGGCACATTCCACCCTGTTGGCTAACATAGTTTTTCTAATTAATTCTAACTCTATACCCTTTTCTTTCAAGAAAAAATAAGTTAATCAACAAATGGGTGAACTATCAAGAATAGTTCCCCTCTGAATTAAGGTACAAATCCCTTTAAGATCTTTAATGAATTAAAATTATTCTAAATATTCAGATACACTTTTAACCATAAAGTGCTTAAAGGCAAACTAACATCCATACATCATCATGCTATGAATGCAAGATTTTATAACATCATTTGGTAATAGAATACATAGATTCCATCTTCAATAATAACCAGATATAAACATGTAAATTATTGAACCAATAAACAATTAAACATATATAATGAGTTGTCCAATAAAAGAGCAATTACCATATGAAAGAAGATCTCGCACAAAAAATCCAATTTCAAATACTCAAATGCACATATCTAAATATGCAGTAATCATTTCTCCTTTTCATTCATAGATGAAAAATGTTTTAGACAAACATCATATATATATATATATATATATATATATATATATATATATATATATATATATATTGTAAAATAGGTAATCTTCATCTCTAAAACTTCTTGTTTCTTTTACTTTTTTCTTTTTTTCTATGTTTCAACAACTAAAACACACACACACACACACACACACACACACACACACATATATATAGTTTTCCTAATTATCCAATCTTTTAAACTAAACCTAGAGTTAAAGTAACTCTGACCCATACAAGATTTAGTTTTTACAAACTCATTTAAAAACCAAGTTTTAAATAGAATACCAAATAAATAACTAAATAAAATATTATGCAAGTAAGATTAAGACTGGGGAGATGAGTTAGAATCTCTGGATTTGTTTTGCTTGATCAAGGAGGCAAGTTGTGCTTTCCACTCCTGAGATGTTGGAATAAATTCATAAATTTTCCAAAAATTAGGGATGTCAATGTGTTTCAGACCTACCTTCCAAACATCTTTCTCCCTCTGAATTTTCCCTACTTTTTTAGCATGCTTCAGGAGTGTATCGACACAAAGATAAAGGAGTGACTCCACCTTTCAAATCTAAGAGAAATCTTCAGTTAATAAGTTGTCATTTTCTTTAGTGAATCTGATCTTTTCCCTAAAGGATTGAATCATAGTATCAATATCTTTTTTGGGTTCCCCATCATCCTTTATATACTTTACATCAATACATTGTAAATCATGTTGCAAGGATTGAGTGAATATAGTTATTTCTTTGATCATTTTCGTAAGTTCAATTCGCCCTTGTCTAGATACTAAATTCATCCATTCAATATTTTTCTTATTTACATAAATCATATCCTCATTTAGACTTGTCAAATTCTTTTCTAACAAATTTTTTTCTATCCCATACTTCTGTACTTCATCAATTTGATTCATCACATTCATTCATTTACCTTCATCTTTTGTCCATGAAGCATTCTATGTTTTCAAGTCTTTGATGGTAGCTTTGGTTTGATCATATACATTATTTAGTTCATGAATGTATTATGTACCTTTCTATATGATGCCATCTAACTAATCATCAAATACACTGGCAACCATTTTGTTTTTGTGTATCTGGTCCAACATCTTTTGATTGACTGGTAATTTTGGATCAAAAGTTAAGGGCAATTGGGCAATATGTTGTAGATCTCAGTTTTGAATGGCATCAATGTACTTTGCCATTAACCATAAGGTCTATTTTAACTCCATTTTATCTTTTTCATCTTTTCAGGTTTGGTTGAATATCCTTTTGGTGGATGCTTCAAGGTGATGCACATCCATAGCATGTGATGCAGTCATAAGATCTATCTTTTCAATTATAAAATATTAAACTGTAAGATCTTGAACTTCCTCATTAGTTATTATCTGGGCTATTTCTGCACTCTGTTTCCATGTGTTAGGGTCAATGTCTACCCTGGATGTTATTTTTAGCTTCTTAGATTTAGGATTCTTTCCTAGGCACTTGCTAACCATGTCCTCCAATGGCAATCAAAATGGGACTATTTTTATTTTGCCATTGATTGAACTTTCTAGCTATTTAGGTGTAGAGGCTGGGGCTTCTTTATTAGGATTTAACTTATTAGAAGGCACATCTAAAAGCATCATTAGGTCAGCAAACTATAAAGCAACCTCTGTCTGTTGTTTTGCACTAACCTCTTCTACCATTGGTGAATCAAACTCTTTATCACCTATTTCTTCTCTTGAATCTTCTTCAGAATTCAAGTCTACAACTATTCTCTTAGAAATCTACTTCTTTCTCTTGTTTTTAGTTTTTGATCTAGTGGCACAAGGGGGTAGAATAGTTCTGAGGGCTTTCTTGGATTTTCTGATGATAGGACCCCTTCTAGATTAAGGCTTGGAAGTACCTACATCATAGATAGAAATAAGTTGATTATAAGAGCTTATTGGGGATGGTGATTCAACCATTGATGCACATTATAGGGAACCTTTATTTTGAACTTCTTCCAGCCTATATGCCCTCAACCATTTCTCAGTTCTCTTTATTATTGGGAGAGTTTTGACCTCAATTCAATCCTCTTCATCTTTATCCCAATCAATTTTTAGGATAGGTAATTGTTTTATTTTTTCAAATTGAGGATCAATTATCTATTCTTCATTATCAACTATTCCAAAAATGTTCATATTTAAATTTAGGGTGACTATTTGTCCCAAGGAGAACCTACACCAAAGTCTCTTTTTGACCTCAAATTTATCTAAATAATTTTCCCAATAATCCTCTATTTGATGGATATGTGAAAATCCTTTCCCAAAATCTAAATTATCTATGGCAAAGCCTTTGCTATCAAACTAGGATCAAGTAGTATAATGCTAAAAAATGAATATTTTAAGATCCACTTCTAAGTTCAAAGCATCAAAAATTGACTGACAAGAATAATGTCTAAGTTTAATGGGAAAAGAGATACCAACTTCCTTCTTCTTTGATAATCTCTTATCTACATGGGCTAGCTATTTGTAGACTTATATCAATACAAAATGGTCAAAACATACCTGGGCAACTTCACGGGTTCACCATCAAAACCCTCAACTCTGATATAAGTAAATTTGGGGAACTAGATAAAGAAACTACCATAGATACTGATCAGTTGCATTACTTTACCAAACATTCTCTTTCTTATATTACCTTCCAATTCATAAGTCATTCTTCCAATAAAAACATCATTAACCGTCCTGTAATTCTCATAACAATTATGCATCTATAATTATGAATGATAGTCATAAATTTTGGTGTTTTCAACCAAGGGTACATGAGGTAGCCCTAACCACTATCTCGTAAATTCTAGGCAATAGAAAAGATATGAAGACATACAAAAATATTTACTTCCCAAAAAATTACTGAGACTTAGATGTAAAAATTCAGTTATAATTTTATCCTAGTCCAAATATTGTTCCCCTTGAAAGATCACTTGGATGAATAAATACATCTAGTCTTCCCAATAATATGTCTGGGAGTTACCCTTTAGCTTGTGCAGTAATACCATAATATCCTTTACCTCCTAAATCATGTGGTTTCTTGTTAGTGGTCTAGGTAGTCTTTAACCCCCCTTTTGGAATTTCAATAACCAATTTCTTGCTATTATGCTCTTGTAGTTCATTTTCTTTATTGAGAAATGCCCATAGGAAGCAGAGATCACAATAGATTTATTTGGGTGGAATTCTCATCATATACATTAGGATTTGTCTATCGACATGAAGTAACACATTACCATCTATAGTTTTGATGCATTTATTTTGGGGTTCATATCTATTCATGCACTCTAGAACTAATTCGGGACACTATAAGGCCATGAGAAAAGCCGCAGATTCAACCAAACCACTTTTGATTATCTTTTTCATCATAAGATTTGGTACAAGATTTTTAACCCTCTCCCTAAAATATTCTAAGTCATATTAAACCAGAGAGGTGTCTCCAAATTTAGGAAGAGAATAGATGAGACCAGAACTATGCTCATAACCAAGACAAGCTGACTTCATAGCTACAGATTAGAGGATATAATGAAAAAGAATGTTTCAAACTTCTTAAATAATGTTAGAAACTCAAAAGGATTCTTCTTTCCAATTAAGAAATGGAAACAACTTACAGGAAGAGTAGAACTCACCTTCAATGTATTTGAAATAACTATGAAATTGGGCAACAAAAATCTTATACCTCCGTGTTGTTCCCTATTTGCATTACCCAGTATGTTTTTTTCTAAATATGGCTTGTTTTCTCTTGATACAAACATTAACCAAGTTGAATAATTATTAACTAAAGTAATATGTGCTAAAAATTCTTGATAAGACATGAACTCAGACATATGAATTAATGGAAAGCATTCTTCACGGGCAACCTTGATGAATAATGATTATCCATAACCTTGCAAAAAGTTAAAACTTTCCACTTCATAATAAGTTTTGGATATATTCTCCTCTAAATCTCTCACTAACTTTGACTTAGAGAAAACCTCAAGGAGAAATGAGATCATAGTCACTAAACTTTGAACCATTGAAATGTAGTTCAACTTGAAGGTTCAAAGACACAAGATGAGTTACACAGTCTGACCAATAGTCACGTCTTTTAAAAAAACATTAAACTTTAAATTGTGGACTATTAAACCATTGAACTCCCAAGATGAGGTTCAACACAGAGGTTCAACATGGCGATTGGGTTACACAAAGGGACCATTAGTTCACTTTTGATTTAAAAAATTGAACCATTGAACTCCGCAATGAGGTTCAACTGAAAGGTTCGATGATATACTTGAATTATACAGGGACAAACTATTCAATTTAAGAAACATTAAACCATTGAACCTTTTGAACCATTGAATCATTGAACCTTTTGAGAATGGTTCAAGTTTAAAGGTTCAATTCTTTAGTTATTTTTTTACACAAAAGATGATAGGCAGGTGAACTTTATAAAAAAAAGAGCCAAATTAATAAACAAAGATATGACCAATAAGGGGAAAATGATAATTCAACTCTTGTTTAAGGAAATCTGACAAAAAAAATTGAATAAGTTTATCTCAAAAGGTAACACACCCCAACAACAACAAAACTAGGTGCACATTCTACCCTAATAGCAATAAAACCAAGGGCACATTGCACCCCAATAGCAACAAAACTAGGGGCATTCTACCTTAACAACATCTTATTCAATCCATAAATAAACCAAACTTGCAAGAATAGAATTCTATGAAGGAAATTATTTAAAGATTGGAGATAAATAATAGAGTTAAAAAGTATAAATTTGATGAGATATACCCATATCTATTTGATTTATCTATTCTCTAAAACCCCTTTCCACCTCATTTTGAGGCACCCAAATTTGACAAATACAAAGGAAAAGGAGATCCACGTGAGTACTTACTATGACTACTATGACCATTTCCATGAAGCTTGTTAACCATTTCTCATATAACATAGAACATGAATTGGACGTTTAGAGAATAGATAAATCAAATGAGCAACCTCTTCTCAAATAAGTACTTACTTATTTGAGAAGAGGTTGCCTATAGTAGTGAGTACTTACTATGACTATTTCCATCAAGAGCTTGTCTCACTAAACTTCATGGAAATAGTCATAGTAAGTGCTCATTACTGTAAGCAACCTCTTCTCAAATGAGCACATAAAGGTATTATCAAAAAAATTTGTTAACCACTTCTCATATAACATAGAACATGAATTGACCATTTTTGACTTATGAAAATCCAAACAGTGTGATGGTGAAAGTTTTGTTGCATATATGTAAAGGTAGAGAGCATTGGCAGGTCACCTTCAACATAATTTGCCAGACAAATAGTTGGATGATATCTTTTTGAAAATTTTGCATCCTAAAGTTACACATAATCTATGGTTAGCTTGTGCTAGCTCATTTGAATAAATTATTGACAAAGGAGTGCAGATTGAGAAGGCTCTTATTACTAAGGGCCTTGTTAAGATTTTTGTGTGAGGTCAAGTGTCTAATTAGACTAAATCACTAGCTCAAATAGTTATGTAGGATAAGCCTAAGGGATTTATCAAAAACAATAACACGGTTGGAAATGGGGTGATAGAAACAAGACATGTACAAATGGTAGAGGCTATGCCTCCTTCAAATGTAAAATTAACTCCCCTAAATCCACTACTTGCTTTGTAGAGACAACCTCCATGAAGAACATTTCATAATAATTTTAGAGTCTTTAGCAAGTTAAGAGAATCAATTGAAACAATGTTATAAAATATCATTGTAGTTGATTTAATTATATGGCTAGTATCAAGGCCATTTCCTCAAGACCAGCCAAAACTAGATTGGTAAAAAAAGAATGAATGGTGTAACTTTCACCGTGTTGCTGGTCATAGTGCATATCATTGCATTCAATTATGACATATTATTGAGGACTTTATTGAAAATGGTGAACTGTAAATTAAGTTAGCCCCTAATCAGGACAAAAATTAGGATTTGAGAATCTACAAAGACCCCTTTCCTTGACATGATCCACCACCACCAAGAAACAATCAAAACAATCATAATCAAGGATAGAGGTAGAATCAAAACCAATAACAAGGTCAGAATCATAATGATCATAATTGAGATCATAATGACCACACTAATAATGTGGTTTATAACAATGTACCTTATGACTATAATAATACTATGGGATGCATTTCTGCAACCCACATTCCCACTATTATTGTAAAACTATGTGGCCAATCTTATGTTCCTCATAACAGGGGACCCATCATTATAGGGTCAGCACCCTCTCCCCTAGTAATACCATGTCAAGTTCGCATCATCATGTTGCTACTTCATTTGCATGGGTTACTAATCCTAAACAATAGTACCTTTCTTCTAATTATAAAGGCTTCTCACTGACCCAAAATTGTCACAATATAGTTAATCACTTATGAGTCACCATTCAAGGCCCTTTGCCTCCCTCTTATAATTATAATGACTCCTTGCTACCTTTAGGTTGTGCAGTTTCAACTAGATGCCCATGAGTTACCATGCAAGGCCCTTCACCCACTTTTTCCATAAAACCCAATGAGAACATTGTGCCAATAGTTCCAAAGCCAAATATTGTCCCAACAAAGACTAAACTAGTTCAATCCACAGTTCAAAGGCCTTATAGTCTAATGGATCAATTAGACAAAACCCCTGCAAAAATTTCCATATTAGAAATCTTATAGACATTTGATGTCCATAGAAACATCCTCAACAAAATTTTGGAAGAGTCCATTGTGCCTAATGATATAAACCTTGATCAGTTCCAGAACCTAGGTAGACATTTGTCTTCATTTTGGAAAATCACATTTGATCAAAAAGACATGTCCACCCTTAGCCCAAACCATAATAACCCACTATACATTGAGATAATTATTGTGGATCACAAGATCAAGTGGCTTCTTATAGATAATGGTTCAGGCCTGAACATCATATCTCTTAAATTGGTATGATGATTGGGCTACATGGATAAAAACATTTAGCCAAAGACTATTATAACAAGGCTTATGATAATGCTAAGAGGGAGTCATCTGGTACAATTTAGTTGCCAATCATGGTTGGGTTTATTTCTCATCACACATTATTCCATATTATGGATATTGAGCTTCCTTATAACGTACTTCTTGGTCATCCTTGGATCCATGAAGTACAAGTAGTTCCATCTACTCTTCATCAATGCCTTAAGTTTCCCCATGATGGGATCAAGGTTACTATTCCCATTAATCAATAGCCATATCAATATTGAAAACATCTTGAATTAGAATTTCATAATTATAACTATTGTCTAAGTTCTGAATTCATTGCAAAAAATAACAAAGCCATCATTTCTCATCCATTTCCATCTAATTATATAGACCCTGGTGATCTAGCTTCCACTTTGACGGATCTATTTCCTATGACTTTGGCCAAAAAGGTTATTATTAAATATGCAAGCATTTTAATGTACCATCTAAAGGGCATCCTCCATATTTTAAAATTACCAAAATCCCTTAATACATTTGGTAAGCCTAAAACTTACTAGATGTCTAACAGAGCTAATCAGATTTGGCAACGAAAGAAGAAGAAACCAAAACCTCCTATGGTTTTTGTACCTACAATTTCACCAAAGAAAGATCAAGAGGCTTTTACTGAGGGAGATTGGTTATATTCTGAAGGCCTTGCATATTGTTTTCAGAATCTAAAGTATCCTATCCCTAATAGGATAATGGATCATCTTGAATATACAAGGAAAGGCCTTGGCCCACAAGTGTAAGGAATTTTAGAGCCCTTATCAGCTAGATTTATCAGCTAAAATCATGGTCTTAGATTTAAACCACTAAAGGATGACCTGATGACATTTGATAGTGACTCTTTCAAAGTGACTAGTAATGAGACTCTTAGCAGTGAGACAATGTCCCATTATAGCCTTTTTTATGAGCTTGTTGACTTAGATTTGTTTGATTCAAATGTTGTATTGACCATAATGCCTATTGAAGCTTCTTGTCCTAAAATAAAAATCTATCTTAGTGGTGCTTCCCTTCCTGAAGTAGGACATTATATATTTACCATTGGTGCTTCCCATCTTGAAGAAAACCTTCACTATAACTTATGCCTTTTCCATCTTGAACTTATATATTGGGATCAATAAAATTTGGTCATATGTCTTGATGAGTTTAAAAATGAAGAATCAATTATAGAATACATGGGCCTATGAGATGTATTTCCCATTGGTGATCATAAGTAATGTTTTGATTTTTCATTGAATTCTTCTACCTACTTTGGAGAATAGGCAAAATTATTTGGTCATAATAAAGAACAAACATCAAGATATTCATGTGAAAACCTCTTTGAGGCACTTGTTGATCAGGGAAAAATTAAAGAAAAAGATAAGCCTTTGAGTGAAAACTTGTTTCAAGTGCTCCCAAGTGGGAAAGTTTGTTCATCCCCTTAGGATGAAGAAATCCCATCCAACCCAAGTTCCATAGTTAGTATAAGCACCTCTTTATAAGAACATCAAATATTTGTGCATCTTATTCATGAGTTTTAAGAGGTTTTTGCCAATTGGCCTTTACCTAAGAAGGCAGATTTAGATTATTCATATTATCCAAATCTTTGGGAGGAACAACAAGAAGATATAGCAAAAGAAAATAATCATGACCATAAATTACCAACAATTCTAGAAGATGGATCCACACTCCTTATGGAGAGCACAATAGAAGTGAATTTGGGAACCCATGAGGATCCCCAAATTATTTATCTTGGAGCTTCCCTTATTAAAGTAAAACATGGAGATATTATATCCATTCTTAAGGATTATATAGACATCTTTACATGGGTATACTCTGACATGTCAGGATTGAACCCAAATTTAGTTGTGTATAATCATGTTTTTCTCCCTGATGCTAAACTAGTCAAGTAAAAAGTTGAGAAAAATGCATCCACGCATTGCCCTCTTAGTTAAGGTTGAGTTGGAAACGTTGTTATGATCCAATTTTATTAGACCCCTGGACTACTCTGAATGGATTTATAACATAGTACCAGCGAGTAAAAAGACCCCAAGTATGTGTTTGTACTAATTTTCATGATATCAACAAAGCATGCTCCAAAGATGATTTTCCTCTGCCCAACATTGACATGATTTTTGATGAAATTACTGGGTACAAGATGTTATCCTTAATGGATGGATTTTTTGGTTACAATCAGATCAAGATAGCCTATGAATATTAGCATAAGACCACGTTCACCACTCTGTGGGGTACATTTTGTTACCAAGTCATGCCATTTGGTTTGAAGAATGTTAGAGCCATATATTAGTGTGTAATGACTATTATTTTCCATGACATGATGCATGACATTATCAATGACTATGTTCATGATATACTATCAAAATCAATAATAAGACCTAGACACCCTGACATTTTACAAAGAATATTTAAGAGGCTTCGTGCATATAAAGTCTACTTGAATTCTAAGAAATGTGTCTTTGGAGTCACATCAAGAAAATCACTAGGGTTCATTATATCACAATAAGAGATTGAATTCAACCCTACAAAGGTCAATGCTATTATGGAAATTCCTCCACCAAATAATCTTAAATAGTTGCGTGATCTATAAGGAAAGATCTAGTCTATATGCAGGTTCATTTCTCAATTAGTAGATAAGTGCCACCCATTTACCCATCTCTTAAATAAAGGGGTAGCATTTAAATGTGATGAAGATTATCAGATAACATTTATAAAGCTTAAAACATACTTGGCTAATCCACTAGTCTTACGACCTCCAACACAAGGAAATCCACTGCTTCTTTATATATTAGCCACAGAACATGCACTGGGGGCACTTTTGGCTCAGCATGATGATCATGGTGAGGAACATGCTATTTATTATTTAAGCCGCACATTAGTAGCCTATGAACATAATTATATGCCTATTGAGAACGCATGTTTATCTATGGTGTTCACCACTCAAAAACTGTGACATTATATGCTAAATAAAAAAACTATTATTATCACCAAGGTAGATCCTCTCAAGTTCCTTTTATCTAAAGTAGCTCCTCAAGGATGCATGGCTAAATGGATTATGATCCTTAGTGAGTTTGATATTGAGTACTAAAATCAAAAGGCAATCAAAGGACAAGTTCTTGTTGACCAACTTACAAAATATCCTATTACGACCACTCAACCTCTCAACTTTGATCTTCCAGATGATTCTATCATGATGATAGAACAAGCATCACAAGAACCTAAATAGTGGATGCTCTATTTCGATAGATCTTTCACATCTTGAGGGTCTAGGGTTGGCATATTATTAATCACACCATAGGAGGATTTGATCCCCAAAGCATTTCATATATAATTTCAATGTATAAACAATATGGCTGAATATGAGGCATTGGTTACAAGGCTCTGTCTTGCCATACAGTGGGATATTCAAAGCTTAAAGGTCTATGGAGATTCATAGCTAATCATAAATTAGGCAACTGACTAGTATCAAACCAAGGATAATAATCTTGTTTCTTATAAGAAAATTATTGATAACCTCAAGACACATTTTAAATCTCTACCATTTGAATAAGTTTTATGCATCAACAATAGATCTACCGAAGTTATGGCAATAATTGGTTCCATGATTCAAATGCATGATAGTGCTAAAGAGTATTAGTTTTTGATTGAAAATATTATTCAACTAGCACATATTCTATCATATTTAGAGAGGATATGCACCATTATTGATCTTAATCCCTCCCCTGAGTTACCATGGTACCAATATTTTTATAACTACTTCCATAGTCATGTATTTCTTACCAACCTTTCCAAAAACCAATAAAAACTATTCCTTCACATAATATGTTATATCCTTCTTGGAAAGATGCTTTATCTTAAAGGATATGATGGAATGCTTTTTCACTATTTATCTTGGGAGAATCTAAGTTAGCACTAAAAGAGGTTCATGAAGGAATGTGTGGGGCCCATACTAATGGTGTAGTCCTCGTAAAGAAACTCCTTATAATAGGCTATTATTGGCCCAAAATGGAGACAAATGCTTGTAATTATGTAAAGAAGTGTGTTCTTCATCAACATCATGGCAATTTGATACATGCACCTTCCTTACCATTGCATTAGATTACAACACCATGGCCATTCTCAACATGGGGTCTCGATCTCATTGAAAAAATTAACCCAACATCTTCAAATGGCCATAAGCACATTTTGACTACAACCAAGTACCTTACCAAGTGGATTGAGGTCATTCCTCTCACTTACGTTACCAAGAAACAAATATCCAAATTCATTCATTACCATATCATCTATTGATATGGCATCCCAATGCAATAGATGCTACTTTATCTAGTTTCTATTGTAAGAAACCTGTGATAGTAGGTAGGGGATGAATGGCTACAGCTTCACTATTATAACTCAAAATTATCACACTTTTTTTACAGTCTACCAAGTTTTTGATTCTCAAGTTCCTTCAAGAGGGCAAGAGAAGAGCATACACTTGAGTAGGCTACTAGATTTCTAAAGCTTAGATTTTTTTTTATGATTAATACATAGAGAAGTGTCTTATTTATAGCAATTGGGAGGTCCTACCTAGAATCTTTGCCAAGGTAGTGTCTGTCCCATCATGCTTTATAGCACAAAATTAATCTACAATGATATACTATTGGATGCGTTAGATGAGGATGTCTGACTTGGTGGGTCCAACATTGCTTCTACTTCAGTAAGCTATTCATCTTCACTTATTAGCTGAAAGAGATGCCTTAGTTGGAATGTACTGGAAATATGTCAGTGTTGGGGTCTAACTTCACATGCATGACAGTGAGGATTGATATAGAAATATGATTCCCATTCTAGCTATCATCTGATAATTATGTGTACAATGGTGTCTTGTTCATAGTTCTCTTCTTCATGGATACGGTGCGGACCATATCTAGCTACCCACCTATAGAGGTGTTCACTATTTGAGGACCAAATTTTTATCAGCCATGTCCATAAAGGATGCTTTAGTAATTCAATAAATTGGTGGAATAAGAATTCACTATTTAGTCTTTCTATAGTTATCACATCAATATTTTGATGATGATTTACTTGGATAGAGGCTGTTGAAGACATCTACAGATCTTGTCTTGATGCATAAGAACTTTGAGTATATTTGGATGCAATCCTTCCCTAAGAATTTGTTCTTGAACAAATATGTTCATAGAAGCAAATCCTTGGTTGTAAATTCTAGTTAGGTTAAAGCCAAGATTGGGTTGATGCATTAGGTTGTAGGTGGATTTCTATTGAGCCAGTCTGTTGTTACATTGTCAATGCCTTTTATATGTTCTATAGAGAAGTTGAATTGATTAAAAAAAGCCTGCCATCTTATATATTTACCACGACCATCTTTCTGACCATGATCTTTTTCTCTAAAGGTCAGAAATCTAGTATAGTCAATTTTTACAACAAAATGTGGCAAATGAAGAATTTTTAACATAAACTTCTCTAGACATTTTTTGACAGTGTAAATATCCTTATCAAAAGAGATACACTAAAGAATATATATACTAAAGAATCCACTAGAGAATTCACACATGAATTATTTATTTTCATATATACAAACAAGTATTCCTCCCCATGCAATATTAGAGGCATCAGTGTAAGCCAAAAATTATTTTGATTTCAAGATATGAAGTTCTAGCAGTAATGCAACTTTGGATTGTATCTTTTGAGTAGCAGTTGTGTGCTCATCCTTCTATTGAAATGCCTTTATTTTTTGGAGAATCTCTTGAAGTACAAACCTGTCTTCACCAAAGTTAGGATAAAAATTATTTAGATAATTTAATAATCCCAAAAATACTTAAAACTTTGGTTTGTCAAGTTTTTTTTAGAAAATTGATGACCTTCTCTTTGATATGTAGCTGGATTTGTAGTTTTGAATCTTAAATGATCATTCCAAGGAAATTGCATTCTATTTTGCAAAACTGAATCTTTGTATTTGACAGAACAATTCCTACAACTTCTACTAGCTCTAAAAAATTTATGAAATGGGAGTAATGGTCAGTAAAATAATTACTAAAGATTAGTATGTCATTGATATATACACATAGGAAACTAGAAGTGTCTTTGAAAATGCTATCCATATGGTCTTGGTAGAATGTTGGGGCATTCATCAAACTGAATGGCATGATAGTCCACTGAAAATGGTTGAAGGGGCAGCTGAATGCTATCTTTTCTCTGTCGGCTTCTTTGACCCTTATCTAATAAAAGCTGGATTTATAGTCAAACTAGGAAAAGTATTTACACGTTGTAACTATATCCAATAGGTAGCTTTTATCTGGTATAGGATATGGAAAATGTTGAGTAATGACATTTAATGGTCTATAATTTATGACCATCCTTTTCTTACCTTTTTTTGTTCTGAGTGCTTATTGACCATGAAGGCGTAACAACAATAAGAGGAGGTTGATTTTTCTATGAAGCCATTAGCCTCTAGCTATTTTATCTATGATTCCATATCATTGTAATCCTATGTTGGTATTGGGATTTTCTTCCCAATTTTCATATGTTTTCCTTCAATGAGCTTGATGTCCATCTCAGGCATAGATTTTGACCAAAACTGCTGAGGGTTATCAGAGTAGATAGTGGTTCTGATCTTTTCCCCTATAGCTTAGATTTTAGTAGGAATTACTAGTTTAGGTATTTGGGTCATAGAGGTTGGGAATTGCTCAGTTGCATAGATAAGTCAAGGAATCGTCAGTATTTCATTATCTATGGTGAACATGACACTTTTTGTAGTTGATCCATAGGGTGAGTATCTATCTATGAAGGCACCACCTAGAATAATATCTACATACATTCTATTTAAAGAAAAAAAGTCATAATGGAATATTTTATCTTGGATCCTAAGGGATTTTTTATGTTTATACATGTTATAGATAAAATTGTTCTCTTGGACATCTAGGCTCTTATAAGCCAGTGTTTCATCTAATGTCTTCCAGTCATGGATGATATTTGATTTTGCAAATGAGAGAGAAGCACCTATATCTATCTTTGCATCTACCAGTCTACCATTTATTTCTATAGTTATGAATTGTGCAAACTTTCCATTAATCAGTTGTATCAAATAGGTTGGTTATGGTATCTCTAATGGAGGGATACTTGTATATACTAGTTTTTGCCTTGATGGATCTAGAAATGATATTTATTCATGGTATATTTCTTTTTCTACTTATGTTTCTTCTCTTTCTTCTTCTTCTTGGATATTACTACATTCACCTTTGTCTAGGCAATAATCTTGATCAGAGTAAAAAGCATCATCTACCTCATCTTCTTCACTATTTTTTGTAGGTAGAAGTACGCCCCATTTTGGTTCAATTTATGGTGAATGGATTTCTTTTAGAGGCTCTTTACTAGTGAATTTATTCTTGATCCAAGAATTTCTTGGTTTGAAAGAGCTTTGAAATTGCAAAAGGGGATTAGAAGGCCTTTGCATAATAAGTGGCATTATAGGCATGAAGGGTTGCCTTCCTCTGGTGTTGATTTGTCCTCTATGGTTGCCTCTAGTTCTAGGCCTGGTATCTCATTTTGGTACTTCATCATGATGTCTAGACCATCTTCCATATGCTTCAAAAGGAAGACTGGAACTATCATGATGCCATGGTCACTGCATATTTATGAGCGGTTGCTCTAAATCATCGACTAATGATTTGAGAGCATCAGCATCTTCATCGAAGTCCTCTTCGAGGAAATCATCTAGAATTGGTTCATAGATGTCATCTTATAAGTAAAGATCTTCATCTATGTCAATGATATCCCACCATATGGTTGCATTGGAAGTAAAAATAGCTTTGATAGTAGAGTTTTTGTAGTGACATTGGGGAGCAATGTGGTCAAGTTTGCAACAAATATAGTAAATTGGCATTTTGGAGTGTGTACGAGGAGAGTGAAGATTTTTTAGAAAGCAATGTGGAGGAGTGTAAGAATGCTTTTGGATGAAAGAGTGGTGCTTGAAAGATAGGTGTTGGTGACGCTACTTTTGCTGCTTGCGAGGCTATACAAATAAGAGATAACCAAATGGTGTTGTTTTGGGAAAAAAAGGAGTGATTTGAGATGCTTGATGCTTAGTGATTTTTTGCATTATTTTAGTGTCATATACTAATTATATGGCCTATTGTTTATCAAAATCAATAGTACCTAAAAGAGACAGATCTTCAATGGGGAGTCCTTTGAGATTGATGTATGCAATCACTTTATCAATGAGGTTATAAGGGAGAGCATGCAAGAATATCAATTTTATCTCAGCAGAACTAAAAGTTCTACTAGCATAAGCTAACTCCTAGAATTGCTTTGTAAAGGCATCAAACTATTTTAAGTCACATAGCTCCATTTTGAGCAACCATTTTTTGGATTCTAGTTCTTGATTACCAACTGGAGGTGCAAACTCATTAATAAATAAATGGAATAATGTGGCTAAAGGATCTAGCTAGTTATGAACCCTCTAGTTCTATTCTTGTTTTGTCATAGAATCCCACCATAGGGTTATAATACCCCAAAAGAATTTGGATGCAAAGACTGTAGTAGCAGGAGGATCTAAATGGGATGCTACTATAATAACATGCATTAAATTACACTAGGTTGAGATTTCATTTAGTGGATTCAAGGTGTCATCAATATTTAGATACCATGGTTGTAATGGGATCTACATCCTTTGCATGAAATAAGTACTAAGATTCTAATTTATTTTATGAGGTTTGAAGTTTGAGCCAAAATCAACCTTATATGACAAAAAGGAGGATTGGGCTTTGTTGGAAGCTTCTAAATCTTGCTTTACTAGCCAGTCTAAGCTATCTTCTAAGGCTTTAAGCTTAGTATCTATGGAAGATAATTGACTATTCATTTCTGTAGTAGAATTAGAAATCCTATGGTAGATACTATTGGTATTGTCTTCAAGAATAGTTAATTTATCTAAACTGTGCCTAATATACAAAACATCTTTACATAGGGCATTAAGGTTTTTTGAAAGATGTGAATTGAACCTAGATATATAATTTCAATGCTTGAATTCATTTTATGGTTCAACATCTCCCTGGAATGAAACACTAGCTTATAAGAGCCTAGATGTCCAAGAGAACAGTTTTATTTGTAACATATATAAACATCAACAATCCCTTAGGATCCAAGATAAAATCTTCCATCGTGACTTTTTTTTTATAAATAGAATGCCTGTAGATATTATTTTAGGTGGTGCCTTCATAGATAGATACTCACCCTATGGATCAACTGCAAAAAGTGTCATGTTCACCATAGATAATGAAAGACCGAGGATTCCTTGACTTATCTATGCAACTAAGTAATTCCCAAGCTCTATGACCCAAATACCTGAACTAGTAATTCCTACTAAAATCTAAGCTATAGGAGAAATTATCAAAACCGCTATCTGCTTTGATAACCCTCAGTAATTTTGGTCAAAATCTATGTCTAAGATAGACATCAAGCTCATCAAAGGAAAGCATATGAAAATTGGGAAGAAAATCCCAATACCAACATAGGAGTACGATGATATGGAATCATAGATAAAAGAGCTAGAGGCTAATGGATTCATATAGAAATCAACCTCCTCTTATTGTTTTTACACCTTCATGGTCAATAAGCACTCAGAACTAAAAAGAGGTAAGAAAAGGATGGTCATAAATTATAGACTATTAAATGCCATTACTCATCCTTTTCCATATCCTATACCAGATAAAAGCTACCTTTTGGAAAAAGTTACAGTGTGTAAATACTTTTCCCAATTTGATTGTAAATCTGGCTTTTATCAGATAAGGGTCAAGGAAGCAGACAGAGAAAATATAGCATTCAACTACCCCTTCAGCCATTTTTAGTGGACTGTTATGCCATTCAGTTTGATGAATGCCCCAACATTCTACAAAGCCCATATGGTTAACATTTTTAAAGACACTTATAGTTTCCTATGTGTATATATTGATGACATACTAATCTTCAGTAATTCTCTTACTGACCATTACTCCCATCTCATAAAAATTTTAGAGCTAGAAGAAGTTACAGGAATTGTTCTATCGAATACAAAGATTTAGCTTTGCAAAATAGAATGTAATTTCCTTGGAATGATCATCTAAGATTTGAAACTACAAATCCAGCCACATATCAAAGATAAGGTCATCATTTTTCTAGAAAAACTCGATAAACCAAAGCTTTAAACATTTTTGGGATTATTAAATTATCTAAATAGTTTTTATCTTAACTCTGGTGAAGACAGATTCATACTTCAAGAGCTTCTCTAGAAAAGAAAAGCATTTCAATGGAAAGATGAACACACAAGTTATATTCAAAAGATAAAATCCAAAGTTGCGTTGCTGTCAAAACTTCATATCCCAAAATCAGATCAATTTTTGGTTTACACTGATGCCTTTGATATTGCATGGGGAGGAATACTTGTTTGTATATATGAAAATAAATAATTCTTATGTGAATTCTCTAGTGGAGTCTTCAGTACAAACATTCTTAAGTAGATCTCTTTTGATAAAGAGATTTACGATGTCAAAAAATGTCTAGAAAATTTTATGTTAAAAATTCTTCATTTGCCACATTTTGTTGTAAAAACTAACTATACTAGATTTCTGACCTTTAGAGAAAAAGATCATGGGTAAAAATATGGTCACGGTAAATATATAAGATGGTAGGCTTTCTTTAATCAATTCAACTTCTCTGTAGAATATATAAAAGGCACTAACAATGTAATAGTAGACTAGCTTAGATGAAATCCACCTACAACCCTAATGCATCAACCCAATCTTGGCTTTAACCTAACCAGAATTTACAACCAAGGATTTGCTTCTATGAACATACTTTTTCAAGAACAAATTCTTAAGGAAGTATTGCATCCAAGATATACTTGGATTTCTTATGTAGCAGGACAATATCTATAGATGTCTTCAGCAGCATCTATCCAAGCAAATCATCATCAAAATACTGGTGTGATAACTATAGAAAGACTAAATAGTGAATTCTTATTCCACCAATTTATTGAATTACTAAAGCATCCTTTATGGACATGGATGATAAAAATATGGTCCTCACATAATGAACACCTTTATAGGTGGGTAGTTACATATGGTCTGCACCATATCCATGAAGAAGAGAACCATGAACAAGACACTATTATACACATAATTATCAGATGACAGCTAGAATGGGAATAATATTTCTATATCAATCCTCATTGTCATGCATGTGAAGCTGGACCCCAACACTGGCATCTTTTTAGTACATTCCAACTAAGGTGTCTCTTTTAGTTGATAAGTGAAGATGATTTACTTACTGAAGTGGAAGCAATGTTGGACCCACCAAGCTAGACATTCTCATATAGTGCATCCAATAGTATATCACTTTAGATTACTTTTGTGTTGTAAAGCATGATGGGATAGACACTACCTTGGCAAAGATTATAGGTAGGACTTCCCAATTGCTATAAATAAGACTCTTCTCTATGTATTGATCATCAAAAAAATTCTAAGCTTTAGAAATCTAGTAGCTTACTCAAGTGCATGCACTTCTCTTGCCCTCTTGAAGAAACATAAGAATTAAAAACTTGGTAGACTGTAAAAAGCATGTAATAATTTTGAGTTATAATAGTGAAGCCATAGCCATTCATCCCCTACCTACTATCACAGGTTTCTTACAATAGAAATTGGATAAAGGAGCATCTACTGACGTAAAAAGATCATATTATATTTGATAATGGTAGATCCTTTGTGAACCAAGATGTGAAATTTCTTTATGAAAAATTCAAAATCAAACACAAAAAATCCACTCCATATAACCCACAAGGCAACGAACACGCTGAGACATCAAATAAAACCATTCTTTCCATCTTAAAGAAGATTGTTAATGATGCTGGCCATAATTGGCACTTGCAAGTTTTTCCTACGCTTTGGGATATAACCAATCATCACACCCTAACTGGAGTTACCTCATACTCCCTTATTTTTGGCACTGAAACTATCATCCTGATCGAGATGGAGATCCCATAATTAAGAATATCACTGGAGCACATTGAAGATAATGAAGAATATAGAGCCTCATGACTGCATGAACTAGAGCTTCTTGATGGTAAGTGTTTGGTTGCCTTAGAAAATTTGTAGGCCTATCAAAATAAATTGTGGAAAAGCTACAACAAATGCATTCTCCCTCGAGAATTTAACATTGGTGACTTAGTTTTAAAAGAGAATCAGAAGAACATGAATGTTGAATCCAAAAATAAAGGCAAGTTTCAGCCTAATTAGTTAAGACCATGTATTATCACAAAAAATTATGGATCAGGAGAATATTGATTGGCTAAACCTAACAGTGAAGAAATTTTCAGAGCCCATGAACATCATACACCTTAAGAGGTTCTATGCATGAACATTTTTGAACCATTGTCTATAAAACCCCTAACTTTGGGGCAACTTGTGTTGTCACAATTTTATCCCACCCTTTTATCTTACCTTGAAAACATTTTATACTACCCTAGTCCACTTTTCATGATTCTTGACAATAAAAGCTTTAAATCCTTGGCACTCTAAAAACATTTTTCATCCCATTCTGGATTGCTCTCTTCGAGAAGCATATTCTTTATTATGTCTAAGACATGTTATAATCTTAAACACTTTTTATCCCTTGACCAACTATAATCTTTATTATGTCTCATAAACATTATGAACATCTTTAGTAGCAGTTCTACAAAATAGTTTAGCTAGGATAGTCTTGTGCAACTTCAGACAGGTGAATAGCCGCATCTTCTCAGTTCAAGTATTTTCTACTCTTTCTTGTTTTATCAAGAACCTCGCTCTCATCGATTTGTAAGCATGGGCCATTGTAGCTAGCTTAGTTATCTTATTAGATCCTCTACTCTCAATATGTGTATCTCCTCCACTAGATGGTCCCACCTTGTGCATATTTTATCTCAAAAACACAAAAAACATTAGAAATACTTTTAAAATACCACAAACATCAAAACATGATCCACAAAAGAACAAAAATATTATCTCATGATTCTATACATTTGTACATTCCCATTCCACCATGTTATGCTCTTGCATTTTATAAGCACATAAACATTATTTCATTTCATCTTATCCCACTCACTTCCCATTTTACAAGATCATTCTTTCTTGTCTCATCAACTTCTTGTTTGCCTGACCATTCTCATTTGTTTGTCATATCTTCCATTTCTTCTATAACATTAATCATGTTGGTTTGATAATCATTTTTCTTCTATCCCATTTCCTTGGAAATATACATTTGGCCTGAAGTTCATGTTAGAACATGCATCCATGGAACTATGTAGGTAGTGTCCACTTGTCTTATACATCTGGAGTCAGCTCGACCAACCCCTTCCTTTTCTTCTCTTCCCCCATTTATTCTATTATTGTTCCTCATTAATTAGGGAACAATTTTCATTGTTTTTTATTATGATGTGGTGGAAATTAATGCCTCTACCACACATGCATGAACATTTATCTTTAAAATACACTAACTTGGTTTTTGTTTGTGTGTGTTTATTTATTTTTTCTTGGTTTTTGTTTGTGTGTGTTTATTTGTGTTTTCTTTATTTTTGTTTGTATGTGTTTATTTGAGTTCTCTTTTTTTTTTTTGTGCTTTCTCACCTTTCCTTTTATTTCTTCACCTTTTCTCTTTTTTACTTCTAATGTCCATTCTTGGTCTTGTGTTTCCTTGATTTTTTTTTCTCCTTTGTGTTCAGAACATCTGGATAATTCACATAGATCTTGATTGTTTATATCTTGATCCTATGTTATTATGTTGTTCTTGGACCATTTTATTTATTTGATTTTTGTTGGTGTCTTGTTTTTTCTATTTTATTTTGCTTTTCTCTTTTGTGTTTAAGAATACCTTGATGGTCCACATGGATCTTGATTATTCATATCTTGGTCTCATGTCATTAAGATGTTCTTGCCTTTTATTTTTAAATTTTTTTTATTCTGACTTATGTCTTGATAGATCATATCTTGATTTCAAGTTAGGTTCATTTATGTTTATCTTTTTCTTTGTCTTTTATTTTTTTGTTTAAAAGTACATCACTATAACTCTAGTTTTAGTCATTGTTTTACCATTATCCTTAATTATAGATATTCACATTTGAAATGGCTCAGCACAATTGGAATCTTATGTCATTCTAAGTTACTCATACTTATGATGCCTAATTTATTTTACTATAGTAATCACTTTGTGCTCAAGTCTCAAAGTCTTAACGTCAACATCAGCTTTGATGAATGATTCTCAAGAACACTTTATAAAACCTAGGCTCATGATATGGAATTCGGCTTCCAGGTAGCATGCATTTTAGGTTTCTTTGTGCATGCTTAGATGTACATATTTTTTCATACATTGTAAGTCTAATCAATTCTTGGTCATTTTTCATCATTCCTCATTCCATTTTCTCCCAAACTTGGGTGAATTACATTGGCCTGAAGTTCATGTTGGAACATGAGTCCATGGAACTATGTAGGTAGTGCTCAATTTCTATTAAGGTGAGCTTGGATATCTACATTATTCTTTTCATCTATCTCATCACTTTGTGTATTCTCATATGCTTGGTTTTATATGACTTTCTAAGTCATTACACCATTGCATGTATGTTTGCACCCACTCACTTTAACCTATCTTTTTTATTATATCTTTGAGCTATTTTGCTTGCCAATTACCCATGTTGGGGCAAAACATATGAACCACATCTAAATCAAATCAGATATACAAGGGTAAAATCATTATTTTTTCTTTATCAATGATCAAGATTTACCCTACTAGGTCACAACTATTTTATCATGATCAAATATGCCCTACTGGGGCACAACTATTTTATCATGATCAAATCTACTCTACTAAAGTACTTCTTATTATCTTCTCTTTGGAGACCCTATTTTAGTGGTGCTTCCATTATTGAAGTAGAACATTCTCCCTTTTCCTCTAATTCTAAGCTCTCTACATTAAAGCCCGTGATGGCAATATTTTAGTGTGCAACTTGTCTCAGGATTGATCAATGCCATAAGCACGCAGCTTGTACTCTCAAATTGGGTATGTTTATAGTGTGTCCCTTACATTTATGTATTGTATCTTTCCCATTCCCCCCATCTTTGGGGCCTATTATTCCTCTAATAATATTTTGATCATTGATGGTAATCATGTGTATAAGCATTAGCGCATCTAGATGTGATCTATTCCATGGGTTAATCTCTCACTTTCTCTCTCTTTTTAAGAGTCCATCCTTTTCATCCATCCTAGTATGTCCTCTAAAGGGGGCATCATGGGTCTATTATAATTTATTATTGAAAAATCTTTTATTTTAAAATACATTGCTTCACCTGAATGTCTCACTATGCCTTCTCAAATAGGGGAAAAATGTAGACATCTAATACCTAACACCATTTGTGTTGAAATTATCAATCTTACTCGAACTGCACTCAAATGCACATTTTAGGTAAAAATCTATAAAATGTGCTAAATGGTTCAAACTTGTCATTTACAAGTTCTAATTTAAGTCAAAGTATCCCTAAATAAGGCAATGCAATTTATGGGCCAGCTAACTTTGATCAATTCATTTTGAGCCAAAATGGCCATTTTGCCTTTTGTGCTTTGGATCACTCTTTTCTCCTAAATTCATTAGTACATTCCACATACCTTAGTTATTTTATGTTGGAAACATCCTAAATGGAAATATGGTTCTGATGCATCTAACATCACCTTCTAATTCTTCTTGAGTCAAATTACAACTCAGTAATATGGCTTTCTGACCATTTTGATTAATTAAGGGCTAATTTTCAAATAATTGCACAAATGTTGATTAACCTTGTTTATGGCTAATTAATCTAAATCAAGAGCTTAAGAGGATTTTCCATGAGAGTTTTTAAAAATTGATTCCTATTAACTACATCATCAAGTGACATCATTTCTTGGGAAGACATCCCTAGGACATAAATGCTACAAATATCAAGATTATGGGTCACCCATGCCTATTTAATGCCTCCCATGCCTCTTCAATTCCCCTTCTTCCAAGTTTATGATGAAGATAATTATGGATTTGATTCCAAATATTAGGATTATCCATGGCCACACATCTCAATCTTGAGATGGATGGTCATGGTTGATCCTGACCAATCTAAAAAATATATAAATAGAGAGGCCATGGACATGAATTTTAAGATTGAATATTTCAAAGTTATAATGTTAAATTGTTTCCACAAGGATTTTCATTTGATCATAGATTTTGTTTGCAAGCTTCATTAATAGGCTAGTTTAGTGATTTGGAATAATGAGCCTAGGTTTTATGGAATGTTCTTAAGGCATTGGAGGAGCTTACCACCATTTTTGAAAAATACAAGGATAATTGATCAAGAGAGAACATGCTTTTGAGCTACATAGGTATGGTGAATCCATTTGGGAAGGTAATATGGTGTTGCTTTTTTTCATTTGTTTCTTGCTATCCTTTGTAATTCCCATATGAATAGATAGGCTTGGTTAGTTAGTTATTTATGCATGTTTCATTATTTATGGACTAATGCTTGACTAACTTGCTTTGTAATCCTCTCTATAATATGCCCTAATGGCAAGTTTTCTCCAGTCAGGTATTTGTGAGGGTTTTACAAGGGTTTTGAGTGGCCTGAACTCTTAACCTTTGTTCATAAAGGTTAAATGTTGAAACTTTTTCTAAATTATAATAATTAATATTTAAGGACCCTCTCGATCATATCCAAATGGCTCAGGGTCTCATGTGAAATATTATAGAAGGCGTGAGTTTCCAAAGTTGACCTTCGAGCCATTTTTATGCTTCTTGTGAGGGTTTGAGCACTCTAAAGGCCAAAAATGGATTCTTATGGAGTTATTTTTCCAACCATAGGTTGTAAAATATATTTATCTACCCCATAACACTCTCCAAGACCTTTAATGGATCACTAAAGGCCAATAAGGGGAATGACCCCTGGTTTAAAATAAGGCTTATATCTTGCCAATGAGCCAGTTTGCATTTTTGAGAGACATAACCCTCTATTTGAACTTATTATGCATTAAAAATTATTGAAAACATAATTATCATTCCCATTTAATTAATTCAAGGAATTATAATGTTTTTATAATCCTAGGACTTGGAATGACTTTGCCTTGGGGTCTAGATTTGCATGTTTCCTTGTCAAGCCTACCTGTAGACCTCCTTGTCTGGACCACCCTATTGGTAATTCAACCCTAAAATATAGTTTTTAATATTCATTTATGTGTTTCAAAACTTTAAAAACCTTATTTACTGATCAAAATGAGTACAATCCCTCCATTCTTCACTTTTCCCAATAATTGCCATTCTTGTGCATGAAAGGACTGACCTACCTCTGAGACAAAATAGAGGGTACTAGGCCTGATTTGATGATCAAAGTGAATATTTTTTGAGATAAAAAAGGTCCTTATTAATTATTTTACTGAATTTTTTTGTTATATTCCATGCCTAAGTGGTCTAAACATCTCAATTTCCTCAAAAAAGGAATCAAAAACCTTGTTTTATGTATGTTTTTATTCAAATTTGCCTTTAATTGCTACCTCCATGAAATTTCCATGCTAAAATGCTACTAAAAAGTGTTTCTCATCTTCATTTCAAGCTCATGTATCTTTGGGATCAATCTTGAACCCCTTTTTTAATTAGAAACCCTTATTTTCCCTTTATTCCAAGGTCTTCAAGCCTACCTGTACGGACTGAGACAAATCTTATATGGGTAAAAAGGTCATTAGGAATTTTGTGAGTGTTTAAATCATGAAAAATAATTAATTTTATGATATTTATTCATTTTATACTATTTTAAACCTTCTCATCCTTGTCTCCATGCTTGGCATTTGGCCAATTCTTCACCCTTTCATTCTTACCACTGTCTGTAGAACTGAGACAACCTTCATTTGAGCATATTAGGCTTGGGAGGATCATGGGAATTAAGTTAATAAAGGTTATTTGATCCATTGGATAGACTTAAAACTTTCACCTATCTTGTCACAGGTATTCAAGCTCTTTATATGCTCCCATGGCTTGACTATGTTTTACCTTTCTACATGACTGTAGGTGCATAATTTGCTTTACATGTAGGTTTCCAAGGTGAGTTTTTAGCTTCCAAAGTACATATAAAATTTTATTTTTATATATATAATCATGTTGAATTATTTCACTTCATTTTCTTTCTCCAATTGGGCTCAAAAACTACCCTACTCCAAACTGAGTTCAACCTTCAATACCTTTGACTATGCATGCATGCTCACAGGCCTGTAGGTACATCTTGATAGATATCTAGCCTCAAAATGTATTTAATCCATTTTTTTCCTCTTATCATTCCATTCTCATCATTATATCTACTTATATGTTCCAATTGAGCTCTAAATACCTCATTTTACCCATAACTGAGACCAACCTCCATTCTAGGTTGTAGGTGCATGTTCATAGGCCTATAGGTTGTTTTGGAGCATTTGGATCATGTTTCACAGGCCTGTAGGTTGTCTATGTATTGTTGAGCTTGTATATATTCTTGTATCATTAAAATTTAGACTATTTCCTTCCTATGAGTCCTTAACACAAACTCTCTATGCCAATTATTGAAACATTGCATTC
Source organism: Torreya grandis (assembly GCA_037957365.1). Lineage (NCBI taxonomy): Eukaryota > Viridiplantae > Streptophyta > Pinopsida > Cupressales > Taxaceae > Torreya > Torreya grandis. Next base: position 1,837,205 of record JARHVA010001737.1, read on the forward strand.
ATTGCCTACTCTACCCTGTGTACAGATAGGGGATAGGCCTAGAAGATCCTTTGACATAGTCATATTTAATTTCATGGAATGAATGCTTAGATTTAATTTTTATATCCCTTTTATTTTATTCCCCTTTATATACATGTTTAGAACTTCCTCATATGGTGCAAGTATCAACCTTCCCTTGGAAATCCTATAGACATTACTGCCTCTTTTCAATGCTTTTTAGCCATTTTGGGAGGTCTCAAGACATATATGACTCTTGTCCTTTCAAGCTAAAATTTGGAATTATGGTTTCTCATTAATGGGACTAAAAATTGGGCATAATAATAGTCATCAAAACCAAATATAGCTTCACCTTATGAAAACCAAAAAGACCCCTAGGAGCTTTATTTGGTGTGTTTAGGGACTGAGGAACAAAACTTAGTAATCTCTTTTGTTTTGTAATATCACTTCATCTTTATGTCCTTGATGAAATAATTGTGGTCTACCATATGAAAAACACTCTATATAACCTTGAGAAAAGACCCCTAGACCATCTCCATCTTCTATATTCATTTGTTTCCTGTTCATGGCTTCCTACAGGTTGGACTGAGTTGGAATGGGCAGTGAGGAGAAACAAGAAGAAATGAATAATTTAAACCTTATGAGAAGGATTATGAAATTATAAAATTTCCATGACATACAATGAGATATAATATATCTAACTCCCTCATGTTGGCATGCAGAACTACCCAGTAACATTTATAGGTGCACTCTTTTTGAGAAAAAGGCAAAATTCTAACCCAAAGTGGAAGACAAGCCTAGAGAAGGATTCATTTCATTATTAATGCCTTTAAAACAAAATTAAGTATGGATAACATGAAATAAAATCTTTGAAAATATGTGGACACATCTGCAAAACATGAAGTTATTAGACCAAAACAAGAAAATGAAGATGACTGCAAATATTGACCCCTTTTCTAGTTGTACACCCAAACAAGGTATCTTGGAGTGTTAACATTGTTTCATGAAGGATAAATCACCAAAATTTAATTTATTATTATGTATTTAAATATTACTTAGATCATTATCCCCATGTAGAAGCACTCCCTCCCATTCCACCTGTACGGTCCATACCACATGCTTGAAGTCACTTCTTTTTGCTTGCCAAGACAAGAAAAGAGGAAAAGAAGAAAGAGATGAAATTTTATATATTTTTTATAAAATAAAAACATTTAAATGGTTTTTTATAGTTTAAGAGACACCGTTATGACATTTCCACCTAAAAATGAGGTGATCTATTTTGTACAAGTGCCATAAAGGCACTCAAAACAAGGAGAAATTGATCCTTTCTTACTATAACTGATTCTTGGACTATCATAACTATATTCTGACCTTTTATAACCTCTCTCACATTTAAAATTATCTTGGTGACAATTTAGTCACTTTATCCATCTATACAAGCCTTCCTTCTTAGCTTAAAGTGGACTCACAAGTCAATTTTTTGCATTTTGAACATGATAAAAGTAACTAAATGAACTAAAGATGTCTTAAATCATATTAAAAACAATACTAGGACCAAAATAACATAATTCATTCCTTTGACCAAATTTTACCCTATTTTAATAGGGTTGACCTTCATTGACTTGGCTAGTACAAAGGGTTATACTTGGACTAAGACTAGGCTAGGCATAAGTAGAACATTTGGTTTACAATGACAACCCTATATGACATGGATAAACTTCTAAAAAGTTTAAAAAGTAGGGGGTAATTTAATAGGGTCTTGAACTCAAAATTTTTGGACTTGATTTTAGAGTTAGACATCTAGATTTTATGAATCAATGCTAAGAAGCTAGATGACTCAAAACCCTCCTAAAACCCTCATTTGAACTTGATGGATAAGATAAGGAGATTTATGCATCTATAAATTGCTAATTATCCTTTGAATTGATTTTAACATTTTTATAACTCTCCCAATCTCCTTGGCACCCAATTGATCTGTATTATCACTTGTACGGACAAACCTAATTCTAGGTTTTTTTGTAGGTTTTAATGTGTTTCATAGGTGAATAAGGGTATTTATGAATGAATATAATTATGAAATGTGTTTATAGACTTTTTTTAACTCCCCACACTCATATCTCACCTTAGTTAAGAATAGAAACCTCTCTATTACATTGTTCATTGTAGGTAGTCTTAAACAGACAATGAGAAGGAGCTTGATTGTCTAAATTAAGAGGTGAGAAGTATGTTTTGAAGTTTAATTGAGGTATATTTGATATAAAATAGGAAAAAATTAACCTAAATGATTTTTATAACACCTCTTCAATGAACCTCCATGAGTAACTTCAAGTCACCTTAATGACAAGCATGAAGATTGAAGCTAAGAGGGGTAATGAGTGGTTACAGACAGTGAACAACAAATGTACATGTGGAGTTCATTAATTGAGGAGTATATGATGACTACCACAATGAAGATTCCATATTATGAGTATATTTAATATTTTTCAAATACTCCTAAGGTGGTTTAAAATAGTCAAGTGGACTCATCACTAAAAGGTAGTTTTTGAAAGACATGAAGAGTCTCTATGTGAAATTAAGGGAAGATGTTACCTTTTAGATTGAAACGTGTTCAATAAAACTTCCTAACCTATTTTCCAACTCATTTTATTGAATTTTAACTAATTTATAGGTATTGACACTTGGCCTTGTGACATTTTTACTTCACTTATTTTCTCTCCTCTCATATGCTCTATATATTCAAGCCTTTTTGGCTTTGTAATGGATCCACAATTGGTATGGAAAAGCCTTGATGGTTTTTAC